>JAZKJV010009465.1:0-695298 GCA_037367405.1 Ottelia alismoides | reverse complement strand
TAAGAGGACTCATTTGGAATTATTAAGACTCATCTGGGGCATCATGCAAAGAACCTAGTATGGAGGGTGGAGGAGCTCGTTTGTAAATTAAAGGACTCAAGGGGTATGCATGTAGTCTAATCAACACACGTGACCGAGCTCATTTGGGGGGCATTATGCCCAACGGTTGGGAGTGGATCTGAGGACGGAATGAGAGAGCACGTGGCAAGGTGCTAGGCGGATGATGAGACATATTGGACGGTTGAGATGGACCTTCCTTCTTCGATCGAAGTGTTGAGAATCGCGGTGGCTCGAATGGCTAACGAAATCGTGTTTCATGCATCCAAGAACAAAAAATTGAACTATTTTCCTTAACAAATATAGTAATGCATGCATTAGTATGCATTAATTATAAAATTATATTTGTAAAATAAAAACCTCTCTTTATCACTCAAAAAATACATAAAAATAAGTTCCAATATGTGAAGTTCGATCCATTAAGCTTCTCGATCTTTATCCACACCTATTCCTCCATTTTGTTAAGAATTTGATCTGTAAATCAGAACTTTGATAATAGATGCGGGGAATGAATTCGAGCAATAACTAACAAGGACAAATGGAGATAAATTCCTCTAGGCGGTATCCGTGGAAATTTATTCCACAGAACCCCCAGTCGAACTTATAATTTGTTAAGCACCCCAAGGAAGCCGTCACTTCAAGTCACGTCTTCTATTGGGATTTATTTACATGGGAAAAAATCGCATGGAAGCTGCCTCTTGAAGATGCGGCTTCGATTTTGGCCAAAGAAGAGGCGGCTTCCATGTAAAATAAATCGCATGTAAACAAACCACAATGGAAGCCGTGATTTGAAGTGACAGCTTCCTTGGGGTACTTAACAAATTATAAGTTCGCTTGGAGGTTCCGTGAAATAAGTTTCCACGGGTACCGCACATGCAAACTTTCCTCAGGACAAATGTTCGACAAGTCCACTGCTCGCACCAGCCTTCACTTTCTTATCATGAAAATGCAATGGATAGTTATATGGCTACATGCAATTACAAACTTACCCCTCGCATACAAAAATTCACTATGTATGTATATAGTAGTAGTCAAACTTAACATGTGAACTCCAACACAAATGACAAGCATCGCTTACCCCATACACCACTTATGGACAAAGTAACCGGAGTTGTTTGTGCTGGATTCGGGATATCACTACAGCATCTCATATATAGTCCCACTAATATTCACAAAATGCGAAAAACAATTATATGTTTGGAAAATTACCACCTGACAATTTGTCTCTTAAATATTTTGGATGATTGACACTGTATTTATTGGACTTGAAACCAACAGATTGTCAAGACAGAATTCCCCAATAGTTAGGGTGGAGCATTGGGTTTGACTTGGCCCAACCTGAGAAAATCCGTTCCGGACCCGCTAATTTTATTCGGGCCTTGGACTGAGTCGAGACCCGAGTTTTTGGGGTAAATCGAGGGCTTGTACCCATCCCAAGGCCCGCAGGGTCAGGCTCGGGTTTGGGCCGGGCTCATTACACCACCCTTCATGTTAGTTTACGAAAAAATGGATGTATTGTGGGCCTATGACCCCCCCCAGGTTGAAGGCCTATTAAGCTGCTTTTTCTGTTGCCTCTTGAAACCATGTCGAGAATACTGAATGAAACATATATGTACTTTTGGTTAGCGTGAATGCAAGTATTTTTTTACTTAATAAAGAATGCAAAACTCGAAGAAGTCTAACTATCTAAATAGATAAATTCTCCATGGCATACATCTACAGTACTACACACATACATCCAGTAAAATTCAGAACCCTTACACGTAAAATACATAATTTAAAAGACTTTGATGGATGAGTGCAACTGTTTGCAGCTTAGACTTTTAATTCCTAAATCAAGGTTATAGTATACAGGATAAATAGATTGTATGATGTAAAATCCTATGTATTAAAGCACTAACAAACTCTTCAATTAGACATGAGCTTCAACTTTAAATAAGTCGTTGCCTATGAAAAGAACTATTCGAGACGATATAGGGGCCAAATTCAAAACAAAAAATTGATTTAGCACTAACATGGAGGAAGGACCATCAGGATGTGGTAGCGGAGATTAGGCGAGAGAGAGAGAGAGAGGAGGGAGCGTGAGCGTTTCAAAGAGGGGAGTGTGGATGAGAGAGGTACGAGATGCATAATCAATGTGAGTGAGGTAGGTCGGATCGGGCTAACCTGGGTCATAGTGTGTTTTGGCTGGACCCAACTCGAGTTTGATATTTCAAAAATATGAAAGCCCGAACCCGACCCATATATATATATATATATATATATATAGAGAGAGAGAGAGAGAGAGAGAGAGAGAGAGAGGATAGGGAGTATGCACCCAGGTGCATGTAATTCTACATGAACCCGGGCCTATAACTCCCAATTTTTTTTACTTTTTTGAAAAATACTGCCATGTATATTCATCTATATATCCCTCCTGTATGTCATTCCAATTTCATCAGAAACAGAGACCCCTACATCCTCCATCTAGAACACATTATTTTAATGGTCTTAGAATTACTATAATTGACATCTTCTGGATGGAGGACGTAGGGGTCTCTGTTACTGATGAAATTGGAATGACACACATGAGGGATATATAGATGAATATACATGGCAGTATTTTTCAGAAAAGTAAAAAAATTTGGGAGTTATAGGCCCGGGTGCATGTAGAATTACATGCACCTGGGTGCATACTCCCTATCCTCACACATATATATATATAGGAGTGATCCTATGAGAGCAAAAAAAATGTGAGAGCATGAGAGGAATGATTCTGGACCACATGATTCTGTTTTCTCTCTCCTGGATGAATCATGTGGTCTAGAATCATCCCTCTCATGCTCTCACAACTTTTTGCTCTCATAGGATCACTCCTCTATATATATATATATATGGGTAAAATAGGGCTGCCCCCTGGGAGTAGCCAACTTGGCTACTCCCACCCATATTTTTCCCTCATTTTTTTATTTCTTTGGAAAATAAAGATTTGTATATTCATCACTATATCTCTCTAACATTCTATTAAAATTTCGTCAGAAACAGAGACTCATAGACCATCCACCCAGATGTCAATTTTTTAACGGTCGCAGGATTTTTTAAATCGACCCTGTTTGGATGGAGGCCGTAGGAGTCTATGTTTCTGACGAAATTTTAATAGAATGTTAGAGGGATATAATGATGAATTTAAAAATTTTTATTTTCCAAAGAAATAAAAAAAATGAGGGAAAAATAGGGATGGGAGTAGCCAAGTTGGCTACTCCCAAGGGGCAGCCCCATTTAACCCTATATATATAGGCCGGGGAGGTTGTTCTGTGTACACGAAGCAGTTTCTCCCATTTTTTATTTTTTTCAAACTTTTTTTATGTATATTCATATATATATATATATATATATATATATCCCTCCTACATGTCATTCAAATTTCGTGAGAAACGGAGACTCTTAAGCCCTCCATCTAGAACAGATCGATTACAACAAAATTCAGACCGTTAAAATTTATCCGGTCTAGATGGAGGGCTTAGGAGTCTCCGTTTCTCACAAAATTCGAATGACATGTATGAGGGATATATAGATGAATATACATGATTTTTTTTGAAAAAAAGAATAAAAAATGGGGGAAACTGCTCCGTGTAACAGTCAACTTGGCTGTTACACAGAACATCTTCCACCGTCTTGAACGCTATCACCGACGAGCACCGACCTCCTCCCCTCATGCCGCCGTTGAGAGAGAGAGAGAGAGAGAGCGATGGAGGAGAGGAACCTCGTGCGGCAATCGAGATCGAGAGAGACGGTGGGAGAGAGAGAGAGAGAAAGAGAGAGAGAGAGAGGAAAGAGGAGATAATTGTGGAGATATTTGTTGAATTCTAAATTTAGAATATGTTAAAATGACCATAATGGATTTTTTAACATTAAAAATATATTAGTAACGAGCTATTAATGACAACCATTAGATTGATTGCGTATGGTTAGGATGATGAGCTTTCCATGCACCCAGGAAATGTGCACCTCATTGGAAATATTTCCTATATATATATATATATATATATATATATAGGAAATTTATCCAATGCGCACAGGGCCCATTTGAGTTTCGGTGCGCACCATTTGTTGGCCATACACGTGTATTACCAATTTAGTGGTTACCTATTTCGAAGGATGTTGTTTTTGGAAGGAGATTAATATGCAAAGCGATTTAACAATAAGTGATATTCCAATTATATCGCATCCTAAAAAATAGGAAGATCGTTTTGGAAAGAAAACATTCGAATCGATTATTTCTTGCTGAAAATCGAGATCCAAATGCTCATGTCAGTAATATATATATATATAATAGTCAAGTAAATGATTGTTGCGAGATCAGTAATATCCAAAACAACGGTTAGTAATATACATTCATTGTATTACATGGTGCAGAATTCGGTAATATATATACAATGGACAAGTAAGTGCTTGTTGTGATGTCAGTAAAACCATAACCAATGGTCAGTAATTTCTATATGTATTACTACGTTGAATAGAAGTCAGTAATTTCGACACAATACTCACGTAAATGGTTGTTGTGAGATCAGTAATATCCAAACAACAGTCAGTAATTTACATAACCAATGGTCAGTAATAGCTACTATGAGATCAGTAATAACAAAGTTATGGTCAGTAAGTCATGGGCATTGCTCAAGTAAGTCATGGGCATATCCAATGGTCAGTAATAGCTACTATGAGATCAGTAATAACAAAGTTATGGTCAGTAAGTCATGGGCATTGCTCAAGTAAGTGCTTGTTGTGATGTCAGTAAAACCATAACCAATTGTCAGTAATAGCTACTATGAGATCAGTAATATCAAAAAAATGATCAGTAATTTACATTTATTACTATCATAGTGTTTGGATCCTTAATCATCCGCGTGGAATCATTTATTTGAATTGTTTCTTTCCAAAACCGTCTTCCAATTTTTAAGGACATTGTATAATAGGAAATATAGGATTTTTTTAAACTCGTCGTAGCCTATAATTAGAAATATAGTTATGGTTAATACACGTGTAAGGCCTAAAATGAGTGCTCATTGAAACGCTAATGAGCCCTGTGCGCAGTGGATAAGTCCTCTATATATATATATATAAGGGTAAAATGGGGCTGCCCCTAGGGAGTAGCCAACTTGGCTACTCCCACCCCTATTTTTTCCTCATTTTTTTATTTTTTTGGAAAATAAAAATTTGTATATTCATCATTATATCCCTCCCACATTCTATTAAAATTTCATCAGAAACAGAAACTCCTAAGCCCTCCATCCAGACGTCATTTTTAACGGTCGCTGGATTTTTTAAATCGACCATGTTTGGATGGAGGCCGTAGGAGTCTCTGTTTCTGACGAAATTTTAATAGAATGTGAGAGGGATATAACGATGAATTTACAAATTTTTATTTTCCAAAAAAAATGAGGGAAAAATAGGGGTGGGAGTAGCCAAGTTGGCTACTCCTTGGGGGCAGCCCCATTTACCTCATATATATATATATATATATATATATATATATATATATATAGGGGCCTTTCAAATGAGATGTGGTCCTTCCATCCCTAAGGAAGGCCAATGATCTGAGCCATCGGATTCAAATCCAACGGCACCTTCAATTTTGTTGCCCAAAAGGGTATTTTGGTCATCAACTTTTGCATTAATTATGCACACTAATTAATATTCTGAAATACTAAATTTAGCTAGTTTTATTTTTCGTATTTTTCGCAATACCATATTTAAAAAACATCCAATTTTTTGCTGGATGATATTATGTGGGGCATATTTTTGTATCCTCGCGCATTTTTTTGTAGAATTTAAGGTTCCTTTTGTAATGACTGCATGTTTTTTGTACAATCCGTTGTTTATTCAAAAAGTCGTCCGTTATTTGTAAATTTTACATGGTTCTTTGTAAAATACAATTCATATTAGTAATTAATGTGTGGTTCTTTGTAACGATTGAATGGTTCTTTGTATAATAAAATTTGCATACTTTTTTTTGTAAAAATTGTGGTAGTCATTTACGCTTTATTGATTCAAATATATAAACAAAATTTGTATAAAACACATCTAAAATGTATAATGCACATACAAAACGTGTAATGCACATCAATATATACAAGATATATAAAAATATATAATTTTCATTCGCAACCATTTGATTTGTAAAAATACATGACAAATTTGTATAATACATATCAAAATTGTATAATACATACTAATATTTTATAGTACACATCAATATTGTATCAAACTGCGAATCGTTCTTCATCCAGGACTGATTGCAGCACCGTATACACGTATTGTCATCCGATCTAAGTTTTTTCGTCGTTGTTTGTATGAAGGTCTTCCCGGAGATCCGCAACATCATTTCCTGGAAACTACACGAGCCATCGACTTCTTCCTTTCCGACGAGGCCATGCATGATGCTAAAAATCACTTCAAGGAGTATTTGATCGTCATCTTCATAGTCGACGGTGAAGATGAAGATGGATGCGGCGAGGAGATTGACGATACCTGTGATGACGACGGAGACAAGATCTCTGATGTGTACTACAACTCCCATCACCGTTCACCAAAGTCCGTCGCCGATCTCTTCAACAACCGCCAGGAGTCCCTCCGTCGGCCGTGAGACCTCCATCGCCAGCCGGAGCCACGCCATCCTCGCGCGAGCCTCCGGAGCCACGTCGATGTTATACAGAACTCGAGTAGCAAATATTGATTCTGATTCTGGAGACCTGTAGATGGACAAAAGAAATAAACAATTATACCACCAGATGCATATAGTTGCATCTTCTTTCGATGCCAAATAAAAGAAGCGCATTGAGCTCGTAATGTCAATTGAGATATTTGCTTGATAAATGTGGGCAGGAGCAGGTACTTGCATCCCTACATCCCGATGGTAAAGAAGAAAATAATATGGACATGAGCACGTACTTGCATCCGTAGCTAGAACCGTTCTCTTGCCAACCAGCTGCTTGCCACAATATGTCATCATCTTGAATGGCCCCTGCACACGCTCACGGATGGCTTCCATCAGAATATCTATTCGGCCCCGGTTGTAATCCCCTTCGATGGTTGGCCACATCCCAGGCAGCAATGCCGTCAAGTTTACAACCATACTGTCCACGCTCATGCCTCCGTTCGACGGGTCCAGCAGCCATCGCGACCTCACGCCATCATCACTCGTTGAATGCCCAGCCGCCGCAACCCCCTATTTGGCTTGGAGAGAACGCAAGAACATAAGAGGCGGCGTCCATTTTTGGCTAGAGTACGTAGGTTTCTAAATTTGAATATACAATTAAGGTGACATTAATTGAGGAGATAATTGAATTGGTTAGATACTATATTTAGATAATGTATAAAGACCAAAATAGGTTTTTGCTTAATTTATAAATAATATTAATATGCTATTAATAATAACAACAAGATCAATTAAGGATGGCTGAGATTGCTGGCCTTCCTTATGAATGGAAGGACCATGTCTCATTTGAAAGATATCCTATATATATATGGGTTAGGGGATCATAAACCCCGGTGTAGGTAACTTTCCTACATCCACCCCTTTTTCTGTCAATTTTTAATTTTTTTGAAATGGATATTTGGGGTATTTACTTATAATATTAAGTAGAATGTGTGTTTCAAATTTCGTGTAAAACAGACAATCCAGACATGCCTATCGGAAAGGATCGATTTCAACAAATATGAGACTGTTAAAATTTAACTTTCTTGATGGATAAGTTAGAAGTCTCAAACCGACAGCTGCAGTGATTTATGGGAACATCACAGTCAGCCATTATCGATGCAACGAGACGAATGCTGTGACGTAAGTGTTGCCAATAGTTAGGTGGAGTTTCTTGAACTTGTACCCTTTCCATGTGATGAATGATATTATATTAAGGATGTGTATTAAAGGGGGTGCTTCCCTCCTTGTTGAACGTAAACCATGTGGTTGTAACACGTGGCTTTACTTCATATGATGGATGGACATGTCGAGTTATTTGATAACACATATCCCAACTAACCATGCATTGAACTTCCACGAGAGATCACGTGCTCTCAAGCAATAATTCACATAAAACAAATGGCAAAATGTTATGAAGAGAAACTAGAATTGCCTTTTTTATTACACTTCCACACTTTCGAGTTTTTCCCTTTTTTTTGCAAATATACTTCTCTCCTTGTATTCTTACAAAAATCTCAGAATTATATTTCTGCGAGGTTTAAAAACCAAATCGAATCGGTCAATTCAATTGGTTAAATCAAGAATCGAAAGAAAAATGGACCAACTACTCAATTTTTATACATAAAAAAAAACCTATCAAAATCTGGTTGGAACCCTTAAATCCAATTGAACCAACCCACCGATTCAACCATCTATTTTTGGCACAAATGATTTCTAATAATTTAATACAATACATTTTTTTTAAAAACTACTCATAATCTAGTCTCACTCTAACCTATAGTACAATACTCCTTTACCTCTTCTCCATCCACATGTGCCAGTGATTTATGATCACCTTTCCCTTCCTGTCATACGAGCACTGCCTCTCTTCTCATATTGTGTATGAGTTGAAGACATTTTCATAGTTATACACCACGAAGCAATAAATTAATAACATTTGTCATTAATTAAAGTTTAAATAGTTTTAAATTTTTTAATTTTATACATCACATATATGTATTTATATGAATTTTACAAAATATGTTTATTATGCTCTTTTGAGTTTTGTAATAACATTTATACCCCTAACTTTTTAGCAATTTCTCATGTGATCCTATATTACTAGAAAATTCACAAGATTATCCTTATATTGGTATAATATGAGAGTACAAGACTACAAGTGTACTAATAAAAGGACCACTACTATGCATTTTCTAGAGATAGGGGCACACATGCAATTATAAAAAATAAGAGTATAAGTGTTATTGTAAAATTTTGAAAGGACATGCGTATACAAATCTTCCAAAGATATGATGTAGCATAGTTCTTACTTATTTTATGATACTACCTGTCTAACTCGGTTTGATCCGATTGAATCATACGAATCAAATCAACAATACAACAGTTCAGTCTTTTCCGCTTTGTATGAACTGCTTACGTCATCATCGGTTCGTTCAGTCGACCCTATTCCGACCATAAAAATAAAAAACCGATACATGTCTTATCGTATTTAAAACATTGCCTTTCTTGCAAGTGCAATATTACGATAAGCGTATGCAATACCAACAAAAGCACAAACTGTGAATTTTTATAAGAATATATTAGCACAAGTGCAACTGCAAAAAAGTTAAGAGAATAAGTTTTATCGGAGAACCTCGAAAGGATAAAGTTTAAAAATCAATTGTTTAAATCATTAGAAAGCAATGGGAGAATACGTACCTTAGAAAATCAACTTTTTTGTGGTACTGCCATATGTCATAAATTTTTACGGATTCGTTAGATCTAAAAATATATAACAACATTTTCATTAGTGATAAATTTTGTCGCGACAATAAATATCGTTGTTATGTAAAACACATCTGCCTACTTTGTATAAGAATCTTGAGCTTGGTCTCAAATATGTGACAGGGTTACAACAAATTACTTGGTAGAAACAAATTGTGTCTACGAGGATTTTTAGCTGCTTATTTTTTCAACGAATCATCGTAAGAATAGTGGTAACATATCAATGTATTTGAAACCGAACGGGAGGCTGAATCGAAAATCTTATGGGAAAGGTATATTCAGGTTGAATCATGGAATTTAATCGGTTCAAGCGGATGATGACAGCATTATTTTTTGTTGTTAAAAAGATTACCAACGCATATATTAAACAGTAAATTATCGGATCCAAATGAATTAACAGAGAAACAAATGCGAATAAAATCACATTAATCGTATGTTTCCCAATCATTATCCGATTATACAATGCAACCAGGAACCGATTAATAGAATAGAAACATAAATAACATGGAAATGATCCAGAAAGGGTAAAGCAATAAACATATTGCGGCAACCAAAATAAAATAAAGATCAGTTTAGAAGTCATCGAAGCGTCCATGAAATGACTGTCCTTAGAGAAGATATCGCCCCCACAATACCGGTGCGTAGGGTACTGGCGATCCGCTCACAGGATACGACGGCTCACGATCGTCGTCGGCGCACACCAACTGGATCGTCCTCGATTGTACCTCAGAGAACTGCAGCCGAAAGAGCAAGAAGAAAACGTTCGTCCGTGAGAGGAAGAACCAGAGAGAGAGACAGCGTGAGAGGTTTTTCTTGCGAGTGTAGAAAAACCGCGTCGAGTGAGGGATATATATAGAGGGGCTCGCGTGCCCTAGCGCGCGGTTACCTTTGGTTTCCGAAAACGCGTCCCGAAAACGCAACCTTTCGGATCCCAAAAACGCGCTCATAATGGCGAGTTGAATTACGCAGCCTTTCGGATCCCAAAAACGCGCTCATAATGGCGAGTGTAATTCCCATTTAAGTCGGCTTACCAAATTAATCGTGTGATTAATTTTAACCGACTTACCAAATGAAAACCGCAGCAAAAGTATCGAGATCCGAGATCCGAATTGACTCTCCCGAGCCCGAGCCCGAGCTCCAGCGGAGCGCACGCGCGCGCGTGTGTGGTCCTCCATTCCTCCTCTCTACTATTGCTAAAAGAGCTTGGGGTGTGGACTCATATATAAGTCCCCCAAAAATTTAAATCTCCAAGGTATGGTACTAAACTTCCACCCAAACTCAACCATGTTTCAAATTTGGGAATTCCCACTTTCCCTCCAAACCATTTAGTTTTCTAATTGAAACCAAATTAATACCAAATTTTACTCAATAGGTTTTCCAATTAAAAACCTATATATACAATTTTAATACAACAATCCCCCACGAATTCACCAATTTGAAAAGAGATTCAAAAGGATTTACAAGACTTCTTTCGGCTGCCCACACTTTGCTTTCAGTAAAGGTACCTTCCGGTTTGAACCTCTACCTGAGTTTACTACTTTCACTTTAACAGGAACGAAGTGAACTACGTCTTGAACTTCAGACCTTGGTGTTAAAGTATACAGTAGAAACAACAAAGCGTTGTTCTTGGTACTATTTTAAGGGTTGGTTCTCTTAAAGGCAATGCACCCTTATCCTGTTTAATGAGTGTTTTCAGGAAAGATCATCTTTCTTTAACTGCAGCCTACAATAACACTCACATAGGTGGCGTTCTCCAAGGATGCACTGCTAACATCCTGCCCAAAGGCTTGAACCCATTCAGAGCCTACGCTCTTCCTAAACTTGCAGCTTAAATGGCACTCAGGCTTCCAGGGATAAGACACTCATGCTTACGCATTAAAATTAGAGTATTAACCAGTTCTCTAAACAACTTGTTATTATCACATTGAACCTACTTTGTGGGATCTCCACTCAGATAGATTGGGTTGCTACTGTAGAGGAACTCCCAATGGGTCTCAGTCCCATCCCAAGCCTAGACTTTAGGACTAAAGATCTATCAAGTCCCTTAGTCAACGGATCTGTCGTATTGTCTTTGGATCCAACAAAATCCACAGCCAACACTCCTTGAGACACCAAATCTCTTAACGTCTTAAGTCTGATTTGTATGTATCTCCTTGTTTTCTGATTGAACTTTGAACTCTTGATCTTGGCAATTGTGGTCATATTATCACAATGTACCGAGATCGCAGGAACATGCTGACCTATCATGGGAATCTCAGACAGAAGTTCCCTTAGCCATTCAGCCTCAATTCCAGTGGTGTCCAAAGCACATAGCTCGGCCTCAAAAGTGGATCGAGCTAGAATGGTCTGTTTCACAGACCTCCAGGAGACTGCACCGCCTCCAAGGGTAAATACATACCCTGTGACACCATTACTCCCAAACTCCTCTATTTTCCCTATCCAGCTTGCATCACTGTATCCTTCTAGTACAGAAGGATGTCTACCATAATGCAAACTAAGGGAAATAGTGTATCTACTCAGCTTTGCAACCGAGAATGAAATATCAGGTCTCGTGCAATTTGCAAGATACATTAAACTTCCTATCACTTGTGAATACCTTAGCTGGGCTACAGTTACTCCACTTTTATTCTTAAATAGAGTTTTGGATGAATCAAAAGGAGTGCTTACAGCTTTGCAATTTTGATATCCAAATTTCTCAAGTACCTTCTCAACATAGTGAGATTGAGAAATTACAATCCCATCAACTGACCTTGTCAGTTTGAGACCCAAGATCACATCAGGAACACCCATGTCCTTCATCTCAAACTTGCTACTTAAGAATGCCTTAGTCTCATTAATAATCCTCATATGTGATCCAAACAATAATATGTCATCAACATATAGGCACAAAACAATACACTCATCACCTTTCACTTTGGAATAGACACACTTGTCGGATTCATGAACCTTAAAGCCACATGACAAAATAGTCTTGTCAAATTTTTCATGCCACTGCTTTGGAGCTTGTTTCAATCTGTAAAGGGATTTGACAAGCTTGCAGACCTTTCCCTCATTCCCAGGAGTCACAAGCCCGTCAGGTTGATCCATATAGATCTCTTCCTCAAGATCGTCATGCAAGAAGGCGGTCTTCACATCCATCTGGTGGATAGAGAGATCATATACAGATGCCAATACTATGAGCATCCGGATTGTGGTCATCCTAGTCACGGGGGAATAGGTATCAGAATAATCGATATATTCCTTTTGCCTAAAGCCCTTGGCAACTAATCTGGCTTTGTGCTTTTCAATTGATCCGTCAGGTCTAAGCTTTCTCTTAAACACCCACTTGCACCTAATAGTAGAGCACCCTTTGGGTAAATCAACCAACTCCCAAGTTCCATTAGCCATAATGGAATCCATCTCGGATTTAATGTCTTCCTTCCATTGTTTTGCTTCTGACGAAGCCATGGCTTCCTTGTAACTTGGTGGATTACCCTCGATCTGGTAGACAACGAAGCCGCTACACTGATCCTTGGCTATCCGAGGTCTTTTACTCCTCCTTGGCTCAATCTCTTCAGAAAGATCATTGGGTTCAGGTTGAGTCTCAACCCCCACATTCGTTATCCTTTCCACTTGATCTGGAATAGACCCTGATGTAGAGGCGCCCTCAATGGTCAGATTTTGAGGAATCCCAGTCTTCAACGGAAAGACATCCTCAAAGAAGGTAGCATCACGGAGTTCAATTATAGTGTTGACATCTATGCCCGGTATCTCGGACCGAATTACCAAGAACCTATATGCATAGCTATTTTCAAGGTAACCTAAGAAGACCGCATCAACAATTTTAGGACTAAGTTTCTTTCTCTTGTGTTCTGGGACTAAAACCTTAGCGAGACAACCCCACACTTTGAGATATCTTAAACTCGGTTTCCTATTTCTCCAAAGTTCAAAGGGACACTTTTCCATATGTCTTGGAGGCACCTTATTCAGAATATGGCAAGCCGTATTCAAGGCTTCTCCCCACATATAGGTTGGAAGTCCAGAACTTTGTAAGAGAGCATTGATCATGTCAGTTAAGGTTCTATTTTTCCGTTCTGCTATCCCATTTGATTGCGGTGAATATGGGGCCGTAACTTCATGAACTATGCCAAATGATTTGCATTGTTTATCAAATAAGTTAGAGGTATATTCATCTCCTCTATCTGACCTAAGGCGTTTAAGTACTTTTCCTGTTTGTGTCTCAGCCTCATTCTTAAAGATAAGAAATTTATCTAAGGCTTCATCCTTGGTTTTCATTAGATATACATAGCAGTATCTACTGCCATCATCTATAAAGGTGATAAAGTATTTCTTATTATCCCGGGTCAACACACCATTAAACTCACAGATATCCGTTTGCACTAGATCCAAGATCTCACTATCTCTAGAGACAGACTGAAAAGACTTCCTAGGTGTCTTAGCTTGCACACATATCTCACATTTTTGAGTTTTACCAATAGTGTGTTTAGGGATCAAATCTAAATTCATCATTCTTTTAATTGAATTTAGGTTCACATGTCCCAATCTACCATGCCACAGATCAGAAGATTCTAGATTATTCACAACATGAGACACAGAACTAGAACATTCAGCATTCAAAACATTTAATTCATTAATGTTTACTGAATCACATCTAATTCTAAATAACAAATCAAAATCAGCCAAACAGCCTCCATAAAAGACACCATGTCTCAGAATAACAACTTTATTACATTTAAAGTTTAATTCAAAACCATTTCTAACTAAGATAGAGCCGGATAACACATTCTTCTTGATGTCAGGAACATGCATCACCCTGTGCAATGTCCAGACACGTCCAGAGGAGAACCTCAAGTTGACTTGTCCCGACCCTAGCACTCTGGCCGCAGAATAGTTCCCCATCTTCACAGTCCCACCGCTGCAGGTCTGATAAGAAGAAAACAACGTTCTGTCAGAACATATATTTACATTGGCTCCCGTATCCACGAGCCACTCATTTGGATCATGGATATTGTATAGTCCAGGTTTTACAGAGACATATCCCTCGCTAATTCCGAGTCCCACAGTGATCATGTTCACTTGTGGACTCTCGTCTGTAGCCTTAGGTTGAGTCTTCAAGGACGGACAATCCTTCTTCCAATGGCCAACCTGATTACAGTGCCAGCAGGGTTTATTCTTTGCCTTTTTCTGGATCTTACCCTTTGATTTCATTTTATTGTTATTGGGAACCTTTTCCTTCGTATCCTTGCCCTTCGAGGTCATAAGATTAATCTTAGCCTAAATATCAACAGGAAGCACAGGTTTTTGTTTCCTGTGTTCCTCCTCTATGGCAATTGCCACCATCAAGTCATCCATAGAAATTTTCCCCTTCCTGTGTTTCAGGGTCATACCAAAGTCTTCCCACGACTTGGGGAATTTTTCTATGATGCACATGACCTGAAACTTCTCTGGAAGTTTCATTTCGGCATCCTCTAAACTATGGAGCAGGAGTAAAAACTCGTGTGCCTGTTCAGAAACAGACTTCCCTTCGGCCATGGAAAACTTCAAAAATTTGGCTACGGAGTATTTCTCAATACCGAGGTCTTCGGTGTTATACTTCCGATCCAAGTCTTCCCATAGCCCCTTCGCAGTTTACGTGGATGAACAATACACGTCAAACAATGTGTTGGACAGAGCCAACAATATGCAACCATGACAGAGCCAACGTAAAGCAATAAACATATTGCGGCAACCAAAATAAAATAAAGATCAGTTTAGAAGTCATCGAAGCGTCCATGAAATGGACTGTCCTTAGAGAAGATATCGCCCCCACAATACCGGTGCGTAGAGTACTGACGATCCGCTCCCAGGATACGATGGCTCACGATCGTCGTCGGCGCACACCAACTGGATCGTCCTCGATTGTACCTCAGAGAACTGCAGCCGAAAGAGCAAGAAGAAAACGTTCGTCTGTGAGAGGAAGAACCAGAGAGAGAGAGAGAGAGACGGCGTGAGAGGTTTTTCTTGCGAGTGTAGAAAAACCGCGTCGAGTGAGGGATATATATAGAGGGGCTCGCGTGCCCTAGCACGCGGTTACCTTTGGTTTTCGAAAACGCAGCCTTTCGGATCCCAAAAACACGCTCATAATGGCGAGTTGAATTCCCATTTAAGTCGGCTTACCAAATTAATCGTGGGATTAATTTTAATCGACTTACCAAATGAAAACCGCAGCAAAAGTATCAAGATCCGAGATCCGAATTGACTCTCCCGAGCCCGAGCCCGAGCCGGAGACGGAGCGGAGCGCGCGCGTGTGTGGTCCTCCATTCCTCCTCTCTACTATTGCTACAAGAGCTTGGGGTGTGTACTCATATATAAGTCCCCCAAAAGTTTATATCTCCAAGGTATGGTACTAAACTTCCACCCAAACTCAACCATGTTTCAAATTTGGGAATTCCCACTTTCCCTCCAAAGCATTTGGTTTTCTAATTGAAACCAAATTAATACCAAATTGTACTCAATAGGTTTTCCAATTAAAAACCTATATATACAATTTTAATACAACATTTTTTACAATCGAATTAAACTTTTCCGATGAGTAAAAAGTGGTTGAAACGATCGATCAGAACGGAATATATAAAAAATGTGTAAAATACACATTTAAATTTCATTGAAATATTTGATAGAACTAATAAAAAATAACATAAATATATTTACAAAAATCAATAAATAGATAGCAAAGTTATATATTTGTGGGAATTAAGGCAAGACCTGCCGTCGACAATTCAGGCTAGGCGAGAATCAACCATAAACGATAGGAAGGCACAACGAATGCATATATTTAGGATAGGAAACCCACTTGGAATAATGATGACTTAGTCTGCTCAGTATGTTAGCATACATATATTATTATTTTTATATTATGTGTATGTATGTATAAATAATTGCATATATGTATTTTGTAAATATATAAACATACATGCACAATCAGATAGATACAAACAAATTCATGTGAAAGAAAAAATATAAATACAAATACATAAATATGCAGAATCTATACGAATACATATATGATACACATATTTTTGTATATAGCTAATAAAAATGCATACATAACGTAAATATCTTACATTACATATATAATATTTTAACATATAAAACATTAAATATTATACATATATAATATTTAAACTAAAAACTGTCTAGTTAGATAATAAAATAGTAATATCTGAGATCAAGTCATAACAATAAGTGGTTATAGTTGAATTGGTTAGTAAGTGGTGTAAGGTAATCCAAAGATCATGGGTTCAACTACTACATAGCAGAATTTTTGAAAAAATACAAATTTGAATTCCGATGTAAATTCAGCTGAAATTGATTGAACTAGAATCTAGACACCCAATTGAACCGGTGGTCAGAACAAAAAAAAATCCCAACTTGAACCTAACCGGTTAAATCCGAATAACTAGATAGACTTGACAAAAGTTTCTCCATTGATGGTGTTGAAGAATGAGACCTTCAAAACAGAGCGTGCTGCTCTTAAAGCTGCTTCAACAAAAGTGGTGAAGCACGAGAAAGCATGCACTGAGAACAACATGCTTTCATCTCTTTTGCTTTTGATACTTTGGTTTCTTAGCATCAGAAGCTGTTGAGCTTTTAAAGAGAATCCAAAAGGTCATGAACAGTAATGTGATGGTTCTTAGGTTTATGGATATAGTTAAAAGGATTGATTTTGCAATTCAAAAAAAATTACCTGTGCAACTTATTGCTTGCTTGTCTCTTATTTTGATGTAATCTTTATTTGAGCATTTTTTATCTGAGCAATCGTTTTTATGCCACTGTTAAACGGTTAAACTGTCACATGTCATAATTTTTGTTGCCACACCTAACAAATTTGATACCCCATAAAGTTGATGTCATAAAAATGTACCTTAGGACTTTGGATTTTTTTAAGATTCCAATGTTGCTTTGCTGGCAAGTGATTGGGAATTTATCAAGTTCCTATTACATAGATGTCGTACTCGCTTAATTTAATGTCTGTTAAATTGAGGTATGTTGGCAAGAACATTTCGATTCACACAGAGGTAATGGAGTTTATGTTGAAATTTGATTGATTTATTATTTTCCTAGTTTTCATAGATGTTTGGTGTTTGAAATTAATTTATGGAATTTTTTAGACGCAAGATGTTGACAAGAATAAATTTTATCCTAAAACTAAATGAAAAAAATATATTTGATAAACATAGACCAAACATTACGATGTATTAACCTAAAAATAAAGTCGAAATGAATTGAAGTGACTAATTAACTGGCAAGAACATTGAGAGTGCAAATATCGAACTTGCTAAGAGCTGACATGCCAATGTTATATAAATTAACCACAGAAAATCAAACGAAGGGCTCAATTAAAATATTTGGTCTAGTGATAGAGCAGTGACTCCCACAATTGAAAGACCAAGGTTCTAAACCCACAGCCTCCCCTTCTACCAGAAAAAAAGGGAATGAAGGAGAGGGTAAGGGTATGACCTTGAATCTAAAAAAAAGAAGGGCTCAATTAAAAACTCTAAAGGACTAAATTGCAATTACTTGATTTTTTTTTGAATTTTCGGCCTAAATGACTTTATTGACTAAATGGACGTGGATAAAAGTTGTTTTACACAAATTAAATTAAATAAGATAATGAGGTAATTAACAACTAAGAATAAAAAATGGGAAAAAAGCAAAAAAAGAATAAAAATAATTAAAATAAAATAAAATAAAATAAAATTACAAATGGATCGTTGGTTGGGATCCAAGAAACGAAGGAAGGAATGAAAAAAGTGGAGCATGAGTTTGACCTATGGTTGTCAGATTACCTCTTAGTAAGCTGTTTACCCCGCAGCTTTATCTGCATTTCTTTGTTGGAATTGGTTACATGTATCTCATATTTTCTTTGTTATAATATTTTTAACTATGTTTAAATAAAAAAATAAAATAACATAAGCAATGCGACCTCACATCGTAATTACCATTCTAACCCTCCCAACTATTTAAAGGGATTTTTACACCTCTAACCCTGAGTAATTTCGTAACTACAATCATAACCCCTACGTGATCGTGAATTGCATGAGAAACTCCGGGTAACGTTTAACTCTTAGACGACATAACCCTGTGTTATGTTCCGTTTAAGATGTCCATTGTAATTGACGGTTTCCGTTAAAAAAAGTCAAAATTACCCCTAATGCTCAATCTTATTTGCAATCATGCCATATATCTCTCTTCCTTGATGCGCCCAGGCCAACCGAATCACTCCTTGGTCTTGCGCATCCACCGCCGTCCGCAGCTTCTTCTTGGATATAGACTTGCACGTGAATCCCTCCATGGTCACCTTGTCCGTGCACAAGTGGGTCATGCCAAACTCCCCACGCCCGAGCTCCTTTCGGATCTCATATTGCGTGGAAAGATCCCAACCCGTGGGATTTCTGAGGACCGTGAGCTTGGGGATGCCGTCTGGGGCATAGCCGTTGCGGCGTGCTTTCTTTGTTTTTCCTCTGTCTCTCCCCTGTTTTGGGGGTTCCTCTTGTTCTTCTTCTTGGAGGAATAGGGCAGGCCGCAAGCATTCCCCATGGGTGGGTGGGAGATGATATTGAGACTGACGATATCTGGGCTGTGGGTGTTTTTGTTCTTGAGGGAAACAAGGTTTTTGTTTGGGGGAGCGGAATTGAGGGTGGAATTGGACATCTGGAGGGGGAGAGGGGCGACATGCCTGGAGGGGGAGGGAGGCGGCATGCCTGGAGGGAGGGGGCTGCGGGCATGGAGGGGGAGGGGCATAACGAGCCTAGAAGGAGGCGGCTGGCTTGGAGGGACGGGGGAGGTAGGTCTCGAGAGGGAGGGAAGTGACGAACATGAAGGGAGGGGGTGTCGGGCATGGAGGGGGGATGCAACCAGCTTGGAGGGAGGGGGTGTCGGACCTGGAGGGGGGAGACAACCAGCTTGGAGGGAGGGGACGACGAGCCTGGAGGGGGGGTGGGGGGTGGTGACTAGCTTGGATGGATGGGGCGACAGGCCTGGAGAGCGGCGGCTACTCACTGCACCCTCGAGTCCCCCGCCAGCAACCAAGCTGCCTGCACCGGTAATCCCATCAACAACACACCACAAACAGATCCACATGAACAATCCCCAAGAAAATCGTAGAAGATCAAGGGTGGCTGCGGGCGGAGGAGGGGCGAGGCTGCAGGCGGAGGGACGGAGGAGGAAGAAGGGGAGGAGTCGCTATGATGCATGCGAGATGGAGGAGTAAGAAGGTTTTTTTAGTTTTTTATTTGAAAATTTTTAGCAGTCATTAGATAGACTAAGGGTTAGATTAACCCAATGGTATGATTGGGTTAAGGAGAAAATTAACGAGGGTTATGAGTGTGAGATGAAGTGACTATTCAAGGCTTCTCGTGTAATTCGCTATTATGCAGGGTGCTGATTGTAATTGCGAAATTACTCAAGGTTATGGTTGTAAAAATCCCCTATTTACATAGCAACTATTTACAGGAGATTACTTTAGCCGAACCCAATCTTGTACCACACAGGCTCTAAGAGCACGGAGTTGTGAGGCGATCCACTGGAGCAAG
Organism: Ottelia alismoides; assembly: GCA_037367405.1. Classification (NCBI taxonomy): domain Eukaryota; kingdom Viridiplantae; phylum Streptophyta; class Magnoliopsida; order Alismatales; family Hydrocharitaceae; genus Ottelia; species Ottelia alismoides. The sequence continues at coordinate 675,228 of JAZKJV010009465.1, read as the reverse complement.
TTGCTCTTGTTGAAGCTACTCACGCATGTCCAAGTGTGCTTTAGGCAAAGGCAACAAGCAACTAAGATCGAGGTACTTAAACTCAAGGAACCTCCCTTACGCAAGGAAGATATTTTCTCCTTCAGGAACTGTCAAGAACAAAGCCTACTCTCTATGCAATGGCCAATATTTGTATATATTCAGTATATGTCTTTGAGAGGTCTGGTTTGAGCTTCAAAGGATCAACGCGTGAGTAGTCTACAATTGGCTGCTCACATTCGCTTAGATCATCCCCTTCGGTCTCTCTCTTGGTGTATTAAAAATTAATGTAATTAGATTTTAACTTGATAAACCTATGCAATTACATTGGATTAATAAATTGGTTTCAATTGAGAAACCAAATGGTGTTGAAGAAAAAATTGAGAATTTCCAAATTTGAAACAAGGTTAGTTTGGGTAGAGTTTTAGTACTACATCTAGTAGATCTAAAATTTTGATGGACTTATATATGAGTTCATACTGCAAGCTCTTATAGCAATAATAGAGAAGAGGAATGAAAAACCACATGTACGCGCTTCACTCTGCTTTGTCTCTGACTTAGGAGAGTCAGTTCAGATCTCAGATGTTGACACTTTTGATGCGGGTTTCATTTTACGGGTCGATTAAATTAATCATACGGATTAAATGTGATCAGATCATTGTGGGAATTTGACTTGACCTAACGGCTCGGACTTAACCGTCATTTCAGAATTCAGAAAGACACATGTTGAGGGGCATTCTCGAAAATCGAAAAGTCGTACGCTAGGTCTTCTTAAACCCATCCCTAAACACCCTTTTCTTCACACACAAGAAAGATCTCTCTCTCTCTCTCGTGACCTATGTTCTTCCACCACCATGCAACTCTCTTCTCTTCTCTCGGCTTCAGTTCTCTAAGGTACTTTCGAAGACTATCTCATTGAAGTGCACCTATGACGATTGTGTGTCATTGTATCATGGGAGAAGATCGCTAGTATCCTACATACCAATATTGTGGGGACGATATCTTCTCAAAAGACAGTCCATCATATGGATGCTTCAGTGATTTCTAATTTAATTTGCTTACTTTTTTGTTTGACGTAATTTATTTATTACCTTATCTTTCCTAGATCTTGCCCTAATATATTATTTTGCATATTACATCAGTTTTTGCTTATATTCTATAGTTGGATCCTGAATCGGAAATGCATTATTATCTATTTATTAATCTGTAATGCTTTTATGTTGATTCGTATGGATCTGGATAATTATTGTTCACTAATACTATATTGAATCTGGTAACAACAATCTTAGCGAAGATATCTAGAATCATGATTAAAAATATGATAGAAACGATGTTTAATATGGCCAGAATGCTTGAAAAATTCGATTTTCATAATTTCGAATGATAGCGATCAAACATGAAAATCTAGTTAGCCACCATAGGGTTAATCTCGATGCTTTAAACGGAATGCCCTACCGTTGAAAAGGAAAACACATCACCTGATAACTAGAAGGTACAATATGTGTAGAAGGACGTGATCATATATGTCATGGTTGCATCTCGTTACCTCTGTCCAACACGTTATTTGACGTGTACCCTTCATCATGTAGACTGCGAAGGGACTATGGGAAGAACTGGACATAAAGTATAATATCGATGATCTCGGTATAGAGAAATACTCCGTCGCAAAGTTCTTAAAGTTTTACATTTCTAAATGGAAGACATCTTATGAATAGACATATGAGTTTTTACTCCTACCCATGTATTAAAAGATGCTGAAATGAAACTTGCAGAGAAGTTTCAAGTCATGTGCATCATAGAAAAAATTTTAAATCTTGGAAATGATTCTGTATGACCCTGAAAAATAGAAAGAGAAAGATTTTTATGAATATATTGATGATGGCAATCACCACAGAGGAGGAACACATGAAGCAAAAACATGTGGTTGATGTTGATATTCAAACCAAGGTTAATTTCATTACCTTGAAGGGTAAAGAGAAAAGAGAAAAGGAAAGTAACGATAATAAAATAAAATCAAAGGGCAAGATCTACAAAAAAGGAAAGAATAAACCATGCTGGCATTGTAGTCATGTTATTCATTAGAAGGATTGTCCATCCTAAAAGGTTCAACCAAAGACTGTAGATGGAAGTCTTCAAGTGGACATGATCACTGCAGAACTTGCGGCTAGCGAGGGGTATGTTTCTGGAAAGCATGAATTATACTATATCCATGATCCTAATGAGTGACTTGTGGATACGGGAGCCAATATACATATCTGTTCAAAACAAAACCTTATTCTTCATGCCATACTTGCAAAGGGGGAACTGTGAAGATGTGGAATGATTTCACGGTTTGGGTGTTAGGGTCAGGACAAGTTAACTTGATGTTCTGCTCTGAACGTATATGGACTTTGCACATGGTGCTGCATGCCCCCGAGTTGAAAAAGAATGTTTTATCCAGCTTTATCATAGTTAGAAATGGTTTTGAATATAACTTGAAATGTAATAAAATTGTTATTATGAGAAATGACATTTTTTTATAGAAAAGGTTATTTGATAAATTTTGTTTTGTTATTTAGAATTAGATGTGATTCAGTAAACATTTATTCGACGTATGTTTTGATTTCTGGATATTCTAATCTTGTGTCTGATGTTGTTAATAATTTAGAATCTTGTGATCTGTAGCATGGTAGATAAGTACATGTGAACTTAAATTCAATTAAAAGAATGATAAATTTAGAGTTGATCCATAAATATACTTTTTATAAAACTCAAAAAATGTAAGATTTGTGTGTAAGGTAAGACACCTAAAAATTCTTTTCAGTCTGTCTCTAGAATAGTGAAATCTGGGATCTAGTACACACATATATCTGTGAGTTTAATGGTGTGTTAACATAAAAAGTGCTTAAGCACCTTTGATCATATAGAGGAGGTGAATATACTTCTAACTTGTTTGATGAACAATGCAAATTATTTGGCATAGTTCATGAAGTTACTGCTCCATAATCACCACGTCAAATGGGATAACAAAACGGAAAAAAGGACCTTACCTGACATGATTAATGCTCTCCTACAGAGTTCTGGACTTCCAACCTATATGTGGGGATGGACCTTTAATAAGGTTTGCCATATTCTGAATATGGTCCCTCCAAGACATATGGAAAAGTGTCCTTTTGAATTTGGAAGAAATGGAAAATCAAGATTAAGGTATTTCAAAGTGCGTGGCTATCTTCCTAAGGTTTTAGTCTCAGAATGTAAAAGAAAGAAGCTAGGCCCTAAGACTGTTGATGCAACCTTCTTAGGTTATTTGGAAAATAGGTATGCATATAGGTTCTTGGTAACTAGGTATGAGATACCTAGCATAGATATTAACACCATTGTTGAACTACATGATGCAACCTTCTTTGAGGATGTCTTCTTTATGAAGACTGGGATTCCTAAGAATCTGATCAATAATGTTGCGTCCTCATCAGGATCTATTCTAGATCAAATATAAAGGATACCAAATGTGGGGTTGAGACTCAACATGAGCCCAAGATATTTTAGAAGAAATTGAGCCAAGAAGGAGTAAACGACCATGGATAGCCAAGGATCTGGGTAGTGACTGTTGTCTACCAGATTGAGAGCGATGCACCAAATTACAAGGAAGTCAGTACTTCATCTAAAGAAAAAATGGAAGGAGGCTGTCAAATCTGAGATGGATTCCATAATGACTAAGAAACTTGGGAATTGATTAATTTATCCAAGGGGTGCTCTACAAGTGGGTGCAAGTGGATGTTTAAGAGAAAGCTTAGGCTTGATGGATCAATTGAAAAGTATAAAGCCATATTAGGTGCTAAAGGCTTCAGACAAAAGGAAGGTATCGATTAATTTGATATCTATTCCTCTTGTGACCATGATGACCACACACTAGATGCTTATAACATTGGCATATGTATATAATCTCTCTATCCACCAAATGGATGTGAAGACACATTCTTGCATGACGATCTTGAGAATGAGATCTATATGGATCAACCTGATGGGCTTGTGACTCCTAGAAATGAGAGAAAGGTTTGCAAGCTTGAGGTTTGCAAGTAATAGGATGCTTAATGTATCTTGCAAATTATACGACTCCTGATAATTCATTCTCGGTTGCAAAGCTGAGTAGATGCATTAGGTGTTCTGATCATACTCACTGGGAGGATCTGAATCGAGTACTGAAGTACTTGAAGGGAACTATTTCCCTTATTTTGCATTAAGGTAAACATCCATATGTACTAGAACGATACAATAATGCAAGCTGGATAGAGAAAATAGAGAAGTTTGGGAGTAATGGTAGTCTTTAACCTTGGAGGTGGTGTAGTTTCCTAGAGGTTCGTGAAGCAGATCATTCTATTTTGGTCTACCTTTGAGGCTGAGTTATGTGCTTTGGATAATATTGGTATTGAGGCTGAATTTTCCATGAGTGTCTTACTCCTGGAAGTTTGAGTGCCATTTAAGCTACAAGATTAGGAAGAGAATAGGCTCTGAATGGCTTCAAGCCTTTGGGCAGGATGTTAGCACTGCATCCATGGAGAATGTCACCTATGTTATTGTTACTATGGGCCAAAGTTAGGAAGATGGTCTTTTCTAAGTACACTCATGAAATATGATAATGGTGCATGAATTTTAAGAGCACCAACCCTAAAGATTATACAAAAAATAACACTTTTTTGTTTCTACCATATACTTTAACACTAAGGACTGGCGTTTAAAACATATTTCACTTCGTTCATGTTAAGATGAACGTAGTAAACTCATGTAAAGGTTCAAACCGGAATGTACTTCTACTGACAATAAAGTGTGGCACATAAAGGCTATCTTTTGACTCGCTTTAAATCTCTTTTTCAAATTGATGAATTTGTGGAGGACTATTGTATTTAAAAATAATGCAATTAGATTTTAACTTGGTAAACCTATGTATTATATTGGATTAACAAAATCAATTTCAATTGAGAAACCAAATGGTGTTGGAGAAAAAGTTAGGAACTCTAAATTTTTAAACAAGAAGAGTTTTGATAGAGTTTTAGTAACACATCTAATAGTTCTAAAATTTTGATGGACATATATATGAGTTCATACCCCAAGCTCTTGTAGAAATCAGAGAGGATGAATGGAGGATCACATGCGCAAGCTCTGCTCCGTCTTCGTCTCCGGATCCGACTCGAGAGAGTCAGTTCGGAACAGTGGCGGACCCAGGATTAAAGATTAGGTAGAGCACATCTATAAAAATAATTTTCAAATCTTGATGGACTTTGCGACTGATCCTTAATCCAAGACACTATACTCATATGTAAGACAAACTTGATTTATATACATTTAATCTTTTCAGATTATTTTTAGCTAACACCGTTCGAATTAAGTTAATAACAATAGATTTGGGGTTGATTTTTTAAATATCATGCAATTTAGATGCATGCAATTCTAATCTCACAAAAAATTGACATATATATACGTTGATGCAACTTGATGTGGTGAAAAAAATTGACGTAAAGTATCATTTATTTCATCGATATACGTCGAAGCAGCTTGATACGATACCTGCACCTAAGCACGATGCGAAAACATGCAACGGTAGAGAGCTATGCATGCGAGCAAGATGAAAATTGGTTCTTGAGCTGTGAGGGAGGCATGGGTATAGATGTAGTGGGCATGCGAGGGGGCTAGGAGCATGGTGCGCTCATGAGGGAGGAGGAGACAGAGTAACAATGGGTCCTTGAGGGAGTCGAAGGTGCGACACGTCTATGAGGGAGGAGGTAGTGCAGCGTGTTAGGTAGGGAGATCAAAGCGCAGTGCATCCGAGAGGAAGGCGGGGGTATAATGGTTTCTCTATGTCTGAGACAGGGACGAAGAAGTGGTGCCGAAGGCAGAGGTGCAGGTTCGTGAGGCAGTCGGGCTACGACAACTGATGCTCAAAGAGGGGTGGGTTGGAGTGACGAAGGCTTTCAACCTTCAAGATTTCAATAGGAAGGGGGCACAAAGGTACATTGAATTGGTTTTGATGGGGCAAAAAAGATGGAAGTTCAAAGGGTTGAAAAACTTAGGGGGGCACGTGTCCCACCTGGACAAAGCATAGGTCCGCCATTGGTTCGGACCTCGGGTGTCGATACTTTTGCTGCGGTTTCATTTTGCAGGTCTATTAAATTAATCATACAGATTAATTGTGATTAGATCGCTGTGGGAATTCGACTTTACCCAACGGCTAGACTTAGCAGTCGTTTTGGAATCCGGAAAGACGTCTGTTGAGAGGCATTCTTGGAAACCGAAAGATCGTGTACTAGGTCTTCGTAAACCCATCCCTAGATGCCTTTTTCTTCACACACAGGAAAAATTTCTCCCTCTCTCTCAACTCTGTTCTTCCACCACGAGGCGATGTTCTTTTATTCTCTCGATTGAAGTTCTTTGAGGTACTTTTGAAGATGATCTCGTTGGTGTGTGTAGATGGTGATCATGTGTCGTCGTATCGTAAGAGCGGATCGCCAGTACCTTACGCACCCGTATTGTGGGGGCGATACTTCATCCAAGGATAGTCTATTACATGGACACTTTGGTGATTTCTAATCTAATCTACTATTTTATTTGCTGTAATTTTTTTACTGCTTTGTCTTTTCATGATCTCATCCTAGTATATTATTCAACATATTAAATCGGTTCCTGCTTGTATTCTATAATTGGATCCGAATAAAAAACACATGATTATTTGTTTATTAATATGTAATGTTGTTACGTTGATTTGTATGGATATGGATAATTACTGTTCACTATATATTATGTTGATCTGGTGACACCACCTTTAATTAAATTGGACTTATGCAAAAAAGGAAACATGGGATGTTCGAGATCGTTCCCTCTGAGTACCTTACCCCACCTGAGGCAGTGGCCATGCATGGGACAAAGCGGATAATGGTCAACAACCATTCCTTTAGGTCACCGGTTGGGGATGGTCGACTTCATCTCCTTCTAACTTCGTTTTACATTAAAGGAGATGATCTTGCTCACGATCATCACCAAAAGCACAACTAGGTAGGCACATGGTTCGACCAACTTTCCTAATGCATTTCAATGGGGAAGATCCTTACCCAACCATCCCCTCCAACGAGCATCTTTTGACCATGTTTGTTGTCGTCATGTGAGTTTTACATTCTCAAAGTGATCGCGCACTACCACCACTGTCACGTACCACTGCCACCATTGCATGGTTCCGTTGCTTACGCATCTCCGCCGTTGTACCCTCGTCGTGCAGCACTGATGCCATGCACCGCCATAGCCACCGGACGCGACATACTCCTCATCACATCATGAACTACAGTCCCTGCACCACTACACTCCGTCGTCGTGCCACTATCGGAACAGGCTGAAAATGAGAGAACCTTCCTTGAATAGAAAAAAGGGTAAATTACATAAAAGGGCCCGGTCTTCTCACGAATTCCCAACTGAGGGACTTTTTTTTAGAAGGTAACAAACAGGGGACTCATGTTGTACATAACGGTGGACTCCCCAACGACGTTAATGGGGTGGCCTTCTTTTAGGTTAGTTGGACGAGTATGCCCCCGCCCGTTTTGGGGACTTCCTCCTCACATGGCACGGACGGGCGACTTCTCCTCTTGATCCCTCCCTCCCTGGCGATTCCAAAAGAGGCCGCATCTGAGGAAACTCCGCCCGGCCAGTCGACGACAAGTCGAGGAGGTTAGCAGCCCTTCCCATCGTTACTTGAGGTAAACATCTATGGTTTAGGGTTCCAATTTTGGGCGTCCCTGCATTTGGGTTGAAATCTAGGGTTTGATATGGGGCTTGATACGGGAAGGGAAATGGGGATATGAAATTCCTAGACCCGTGCACAGATCCGGGAATGGAGTATGAAATGGATGCGATCGTGCACAACAAATGGGAATTGGGAAATGGAAAGCTCTCCTACAAGATCCAGCCCGGCAATGTTGTATGAAATGGCAAATGCGATCGTGCACCGCAATTGCATACAGGGAATTGAAGCTCTCCCATATGCTACTAAGGCGTAAATGGTACATCAATTGAAAATACAAAATGGGAAGCTCTCCTGTATGATACAGCAATAACGCCCGTGAGCAGATTTATTCTGCAATTTATTCGGTAGAGAATAATAATGTGGAGGTATACATATCATTCAGATTTGGTTTATGAATGTAAATCCATATCTTTTGCTTTTAATTTTCAGGAGATGATGTCCTCATCATCGTCACCACGACAAAGAAGGCCGATGGTTCATCGTAGTGAATGGAAAGAGTACAAGATCGTTGAGAAGTGTAAATGCGGAGTGGAAGCTGCACTTCGAACTTCTTGGACTGACAAAAATCCAGGTCGAAGATTTTATGGATGCTATCGATATGGCAATGGTGGTTGTGATCACTTTTGTTGGTTTGATCCGCCAATTTGCTATCAGGGGAAGGATGTCATATGCGAACTTTTGATGGAAAATAAAATGCTTCGCTCCGAGTTGATGAAGTCAAAAAAAGTTGAAGGTCATGTTGAAAGAAATTATTGTAACAAGATTAAGGTAGTCGTACTACTATGTTGTCTCTTGATTGTACTAATGTGGCTTATGTTGTAAGGATTTAATGTTGTAGAACCTTTTGACATTTTATGATTGATGCTTAAATTGGTTTAAATCACAATACTTGTTGATTTGTTTTTTGAGAAAATCTAAGTACTGCATATTAACACTGATCTTCTTTCCTTTTGTCAGTCATATTAACACTGAGAAAATCAGAATGTAAGGGTGATTTATTGACAATATTGTAAACTTTTAAGATATATTTCAGTAACGTAACTTAAGTTACTGAATGGTACAATGTCAGACAACATCTTTGAGTTGGAAAGTGTTGGAACATTGATATAACAGCAACAACCAAACAACAATGCTCCTATGTAGCCACTCATCAGCTAGCGAGTGTGTTCGTGCATACAACTCATTCAACAAAGTTTGTTTTATTTATAAAGCATACATGGGGATGATAACAAGGAATGACAGCTTTCAACGGGCTATCCAACACACTGATTTGTTCAAGTCCTCCAAGTCAGAGGTTGTGTGCCATTCCTATCTGAAACTTTCAAATACAACACCTGGATCTTGGACTGAAATGTACGTTTCAATTTGATGATTATGAACATGGATTCCATGCACTAAATCCCCATGTTTTCCGCACCTTGAATACATTGAATTAAATTGCATAGTCAATATTGAGGGATCCCCATGTCGCATCAGATGGCTACATGTACGAAGCTGAATGTATAAGAGAGTGGTTGAAGGAATATTTGCAGAAGCATGCCAGGTCTTGATGCAAATGTGTTTATTAGCTGTTGATTAGTTTTATGCAGCAATTACAACTCCCCTGTAAATGTTATTGATTTGTTCCATCTCTACTCTGTCAGGGAAAATTTCATGTACGAAAATAATTCCCTTGTTCTCCCAAGTGTGTAAATTACAAGTTGTTTATGTTGGATATCAAAAAGTCCTAGAGATTGGACACCTGTAAACATTGTTCCTTCATACCACAAAGAACACAGTGGGAAAAAGTTAGTACATATCACAGTGGAGATTAGTACATGCTTTGGTCACCTGTAAATTAATATGTCCCTTCGTACCACAAACAACTACCATTATACATATCAAAAATGTTACAGCCAAAAAAGTAATCCAGTCCCTACGTCAAGTGAGACTATCCAGCCAAAAAAGTCCACTGGAGTTCCCTGCATCAAGTGAGACTATCCGGCCAAAAAATTACCACTGGAATTCCCTGCGTCAAGTGAGAGTATCCAGCCAAAAAACTCCACCGAATTGCAAATATGTAGCCACCAAAAAACTCCACCAAATTGCAAATATGTAGCCACCAAAAAATTCCAGTCCCTGCGTCAAGCAAAAAAACCACCTGTCATATAGAGCTTCCATCTGTGAGCTTGTATGTACTTCAAACAAAACTATTTGTCGCTTAAGGTTTATAATACTTACATGACAAGTCAAAGTTGAGATGTTCCCCTTCGGCTTCTTCTTCTCATTTGTGATGGACCCGTCATTGGAGCATGAATTTCCTTGTTGGAAGATCCTCGCATAGCACTAGATCCTCTTTTAACAACAAGCTTCTTTCTCAATTGGATTCCCTTGCAAGTTCTTACATTGTGGCCATACTTTCCACAATTACCACATTTCAATTGCCCAATATGCCTCTTCAGCTTGTGTGGATTAGGTGCCTCATCCGCTGCCCTTTTTCGTTTCTTTTTGGGCCTTCCTGGAGGTGTGGGAACATTTGGAGGTAAAATAGCATTCGCATCCACTATTGTCCATTGAGAATTGTCAGGTACTGGTTGAATGATTGGAGCATAACTCTTGCGATAAGTAGATATATGATAGCAAGCTTCAACATAATCTTCAGGCTTCTCATTAATTGCAAATATTGCCGCTATCCCATGCTTGCAAGCGATTCCAGTCAAATCCCATTCCCTGCATCCACACAATTTCAATGCCAAATCCACTTCATACACTTTTCCCTTGCAATCCACCTCAAACTTGCGCCCCCCAGCATATAGGACCTCCGCATCTCCAACTTCTTTCTTTCTGAATTCCAACTTCGATTGGATAGGGCAAATGGAGACGCTATAGTTACTCATGGAGTCCCTCTTACTCTGAATTTTAGCCATCAGCTTCCTTCTTATGGATTCCAGCATCGTGACGATTGGTTTGTCACAATAATCCAGTATCATCTTATTACATGACTCGCAAGGGTTATTTATTAAAAGATCATATTTTGACCATGATCTAAAGCCAACACGTGACCATAGACCACTTTCCTCTTTCATCAACCAGTTGTAAGCATCATCTCCATTTGCCTCTTTAATCAAACATTCCGTTGCTGCGTGAAATTGTGGTTGAGTGGATGCCCTAGCAGCTCTCCAAAAAATCTTCTTCATGGAGACACCTTTGAATTGTTTCTTGAAATTCTCGTACAAATGTCGTGCACAAAATCTATGCTCAACATTTGGCATGAGAATGTTGAATGCTTGCACAAGACCTATCATCATAAGGAAACCAATATGCATCAAGTGAATTGAAGTGCAAAAATAGGAATATGTTTTGCTACTCAAGAGTTTAAAATATGGAAATTTTTACCTTTTGTCTATCGGAGATGAATGTCCATGCAGACTCGTCAACGGAGCCAATACTTTCTAAAAGGTACTCCAAGAACCACACCCATGAGTCCTTAGTCTCCTGCTCTACCACAGCATATGCAAGGAGAAACAATTGATTGTTCCCATCTCTTGCTATGGCACTAAGAAGGTGTCCTACGCAAGGTCCTTTAAGATGGCAACCATCTAAGCCAATAAAGGGTCTACAACCATCTAAGAAACTCCTCTTAATAGGCTCAAGACAAATGAAGAACCTGCAAAATGTGCCATTATCAATCTCCAATTTCACTACGCTCCCCGGCATCTTTACTCTAAGGATGGAGGCATAATCCCAAAGACGTGTGTACTGCTCTTTGTGGGAGCCTTCTATCTGAAGCAATGCCTTTCTTTTTGCTCAATATGCCTTCATCTTCCCAATGTTAGCCATGAAATCTCTCCTTGCTGAAGATTGTATTGCGCTAACCTTCCATTTCGGATCATCTTTAAGCATGTCTACATATTGATTTGCTAACCATTTTGATGAAATCAAGTGATTTTGCAATTGTCTTGGGCATGTATGATTTGGTTGGAATGACTTGATTTGAAATGAACGCTCCGAAGTCATCCATGATGCATACAACTTGTAATGACATGTTACATCTTTACAAGCAACCTGTACTTTTTGTGGCTTGTTTGCAAGGAATTTGATATCATTGCCACTTAAAATATTGGCTTGTCGAATGGCTTGCTTTAATTCACTCAGCCCAGAAAATTTCATGCCAAGTTCAAGAGTGGGATGAGACATTTCTTCATCATCCATATCTTTGTACTTGGGCACACCATCCATCTCGCCGTCACTGCAACTGAGACTAATCAACTCATCAGATGGAAAGTCATAGTCTGACATACCTGAATCACTTGCAACATTCTTTCCCTTATCGCTACTTAGGTTCGGTTCCACCAATGCAAGAGATCTGCTACCTCTACCCTCACAATCACCACCACTTTCATTCACCGGTTCATCTTGGCTAAGATCCTCTATAGGAGAGAAATCACTATCATCCATATCATCACCATCACTATCACTTGACATTTGCAATTCAACCTCATCAGCATCTTCCATGCGTATATCTTCAACAACACATGTGACAGTGCAACTTTCATCAAGTGATTCAACAAGAATCACCAAAGGCTCTAATTCTTTGTGAAGATTAAATATCTCGAATGCAACTTTATCCGAATCCACCAAAATCAAATTGCAACTCTACGCGTTGGCTTGTACCACATTCGACATTTATCCTTGTCAAGACCAAGATCACTGAGAAAACCCTGCATCTCGAATAAAGACATCATATCTGGATCCACGTTCTCCACAAAATCCACTTTACCGCCACAATAGTCTCGATTGTCAATCAGTTTGCCGGAATGTCGGATCTCTAAAATGTGGTATTGTGTAGCCATTTCTACAAAACAAATGTATATCACTTAGTACACACCAGCAATATATAATTGTAGAAAATATTTAAGGTATACAAAAGAATAACAGGGGGAAATTTCAAAGTGCTCGCAGCAGTGAATCTGATGTAATTTTAAGAATAACAGGGGGAAATAAATCTGCATATAATAAGACTATAATTTCACCTATTCTTCCAATTTAATATCTCATACTTCAAGTAGGGATTCCTTTAATATTTCATACTTCACCAGCAGAATGATTCCTTTAATATCTCATACTTCAAGTAGGGATTATAATATCTCATCTTACTAGAATTCTGTGTTTTGTCGTATGGATTAAGGGACTCAAGACAAGAGGTTGGACCCCCCTAATGTTGATTAGTACCTGTAAGACATTCGATGGACATTGGAAACCTGACGTTTGTCCTTGTTCGTGACCTGGAGATGGGTTTTAAGAAGATCGTGAAGATAGCCCATGCTCACGGGGGTAGTGCATCAATTGCCAATGGGTACCCATTCCCAATTATCTTGACATTCCTTTTAATACTAATGTGTAATCTTTGATGCAGTATGCAAAAGAAATGATGCTATTGCAAAGATGAAGATCGAGGTGGTTTCACATTTAACTCATTACAAGTAAATAATCTTTAATACTCCATTCTAGTGCAGTCAAGTGACTTCCATTTTGTCGAAAGCGTGAACGAGAATGGACATGCATGTTCCTCAGGGTAGTTCGTCACTTCCATCCCTGGAATCGACAATAATGATGCAAATGCGGTAATCCTTCTACTTTTCTTTTCATTATGGTCATGCTAAATGGAAGTATGGAACTATGCAGATGCAGAACTACATATAATCTTGGCACTCACCCAATAAGTGCTGCGCACCCCTGTTGATGGGACGCGATATGATCCTTCAAATCGAGACCTCTCGAGCAACCATGGATGAAAGAACATTAAGTGCGGGGCACAACCTAAGTTGGAAGAGCCATTCAAAACACCTCCAAAGGCATTGATCGAGCAGTATCAAGTAGCTCCACGATCATGGACAACCAGCAGAGGTCGCAGCCAAATCACCGATAGATTAATGCTTCAGCAACTATGTTCAACAGTTCTACAACCATCTATCAAACCCTAGATTTCACTTGCCATATCAAGCCCCATATCAACCCTAGATTACTTCTTCTCACTTCCCGTATCAAGCCCCATATCAAACCCTAGATTTCTACCCAAATGCAGGGACGTCCAAAATCGAAATTCCAACCGATAGTTGTTCACCTGAATCGTCGATGGGAACGGATGCTGAACTCCTTCACTTGTCGATGAAGGGCCGGGCGGCGTATCCTCAGATGCGGCGTCTTGCGGAATCACCAGGGAGGGAGGGTGGAAGAGGAGAGCCGCCCTTCTGTGTCGAATGAGGACGAAGGCCCCAAAATGAAAACCCTATTCACGCAGGGGCATACTCGTCCAACTACGCCAAAAATTGGGTAACCCATTCACGTCGTTGGGGACTTCACCGTTAAGTCAAAGACGAGTCCCCTGTTTGTTACAAACCAAAAAACCAGTCCCTCAGTTGGGAATTCGTGAAAAGACCATGCCGTTTTATGTAATTTACCCTAGAAAAAATGGATAAAAATTTGAATATTTGAAAACCGTGTTGATGTGATGCATGCTGACTTAGCGTCACATGAGTCTTTGTTTAGTAAAATTACATTCAAGAGGTGATAATGGATATTAATACATAACTATCGTTTACATTTAGTGGAATTAAGCACTCGACTCAAATGGAAGGTTCAATAGTCGATCCAAAATCTTTTTGGTGTCATTTATTTTTTATGACTATAATATTTTTCTTGGGATTGATATTAGGGCAACAATGGATCATCGAACACCAATTGATGAATAAGGATATTTTTGATATTGCAAATAAAAATAAGAAGTGACTTAGATAAGTCTTCTTAGTCGCTATATGCAGATTAATGTGTCACAAATTGATGAATACATAGCTGATTGATCAGTATTAAAAAAATGGTTTCATAGTTCATAAATGAGATGTTCTAAATCTTCTCGGAAATTCTTGCTTCTATCAGACCACCTATATTTATATGCATGACTGTGATTAATGATCCTATTAATTTAAAAACATGGTGATTAAGTCACTTCGTTAATCAACACAATCACACCATTTCTAATGCATCGAAAAGAGACATAACTTACATAGGGAGAAGCGTTTGAAGGCATATGGTATAATAAAGGGAATGTTATACCATGACCCCTAAAGTCTTGTTCAATCAAACCACAACCCCTACAATCTTTGTGGTTACATAGTAATTTTACTCGATTTAACACATATGCCCCTATTCAAGGGTTGTGGATAAAATCTATAAGATTACAGAGAGCAGAGAGTAGATCGCCTGCTATAATCTCGATTACAGCGCACGCGTTGTAATTTATTTTTTTTCCTTTTGACTTTGATTCCAAAATCTAACCTTATTGGCTGAATTTTGGGTTAATGCTCTACATATCCTTCAAGTTTCACGTTAATCAGAGATTATTTGCTATTTTATCTTAATAATCCAAGATCTGACTCCTTTTAAAATGAAATTTCAGTTGCTTAAATATTTCCTGGATCTTCAATTATTAAGATAAAATAGCGAATAAACTCCGATTAAGATGAAATTTGAAGGATACGTAGAGCATTAACCCAAGATTCAATCTATAAGGTTGGATTTTGGAATTGAAATAGCAAAAGCAAAAAAAAAATAAATTACAATAGATCTATTGTAACTAGGATTACAACAGGGATTACAACAGACGATACGCTTTCTAAGACTACAAGGGTTGTGATGTAATTTGCAGGGGTCATGGTGTGATTAGAAAGATTATATTTTTGGAGAGAGGATGATTAAATTGTTGGTTATATTTTAGAGGAAGTTAGATATGTTTTTCAGTTATTATGAATGTCCTCAAGTGTCCCCCCCCCCCCCCCCCATTCTAAGTGTTCAAGCCTCTTATTCTAAGTAATAAATTACTTCTCTTCCAAATGCTTAAGAAAACATAACGTGAATATGAATCGGGAGAGATTTTGGATTAAGAACATGATTTTCTTACGAGATCATATTTAGGTACCAAATGGTGTTGGAAATCCTTGTCATAAATTATGGTCCGACCTGCAAACCCGAATCCAGGCCCATTTATTTGAGTTGGCTGAGCCAGGGCCCTTAGGTATTGATGTGCATTTTCTAAATCAAGTTAGAATTAACCCAATTAAATTTTCCAATGACCTTTGTAATCGCGTAATTTGCAACTACTTAATGATCTAATGTAAGCTGTTAATCCAATGATCACAAGTAATTGGGTTAAATGGACACTCGATTGGAATCATATGGATCGGCTCATTAATTCATTGGAATCTATCCATCTTACTTGACACTTTATTTGCCGCTCCGTTTATCAACTTCTCAATAGCTCGAGCTCCTTTGTTGCCACAAAATCTCTGGTGGTCGTGCTAACGCCCAGAGCTCTTCCTAAGCTATTGCAACGTTGTAATTTCATCTGATTATGTCGATTGATGATGAAGATGACTATATCGTATTGGTTAGAATGATATGGAAACAATTCGATCAATAGTCAAGACATACTACATCAAGGGCTTCAAGTATTGAGTGGTTCCTTTACATACGAGAGTTTATGCTGATTTGGACATTTCCTGGTCCAAATGAAAATTTGATTTGCAATAACCAACCGGAGATTGATGAAAAATCTCATGGTTCCTTTATTTCCTTTTAATCGATTAATCGGATATTTAAATTACCATAAAGGAGATTTTATGCACAAGGATTCCTATGAACTATATATAGGAATGGGGTGCAAGCAAATAGAAGTATATATATATATAGGAAATTTATCCAATGCGCACAGGGCCCATTTGAGTTTCGGTGCGCACCATTTGTTGGCCATACACGTGTATTACCAATTTAGTGGTTACCTATTTCGAAGGATGTTGTTTTTGGAAGGAGATTAATATGCAAAGCGATGTAACAATAAGTGATATTCCAATTATATCGCGTCCTAAAAAATAGGAAGATCGTTTTGGAAAGAAAACATTCGAATCGATTATTTCTTGCTGAAAATCGAGATCCAAATGCTCATGTCAGTAATATATATATAATAGTCAAGTAAATGGTTGTTGCGAGATCAGTAATATCCAAAACAACGGTTAGTAATATACATTCATTGTATTACATGGTGCAGAATTCGGTAATATATATACAATGGACAAGTAAGTGCTTGTTGTGATGTCAGTAAAACCATAACCAATGGTCAGTAATTTCTATATGTATTACTACTTTGAATATAAGTCAGTAATTTCGACACAATACTCACGTAAATGGTTGTTTTGAGATCAGTAATATCCAAACAACAGTCAGTAATTTACATAACCAATGGTCAGTAATAGCTACTATGAGATCAGTAATAACAAAGTTATGGTCAGTAAGTCATGGGCATTGCTCAAGTAAGTCATGGGCATATCCAATGGTCAGTAATAGCTACTATGAGATCAGTAATAACAAAGTTATGGTCAGTAAGTCATGGGCATTGCTCAAGTAAGTGCTTGTTGTGATGTCAGTAAAACCATAACCAATTGTCAGTAATAGCTACTATGAGATCAGTAATATCAAAAAAATGATCAGTAATTTACATTTATTACTATCATAGTGTTTGGATCCTTAATCATCCGCGTGGAATCATTTATTTGAATTGTTTCTTTCCAAAATCGTCTTCCAATTTTTAAGGACGTTGTATAATAGGAAATATAGGATTTTTGTTAAACTCGTCGTAGCCTATAATTAGAAATATAGTTATGGTTAATACACGTGTAAGGCCTAAAATGAGTGCTCATTGAAACGCTAATGAGCCCTGTGCGCAGTGGATAAGCCCTCTATATATATATATGTGTGTGTGTGTGTGTGTGTGTGTGTGTGTGGGGAAAAAGGGAGTATGCACCGGTGGGTGCAGCTAACTAGCTACACCCGGCCATTTTTCTTATTGGTTTTTTATTTTTTTTGAAAAAATCTTATGGAGATTTACTTAGTTTATTGACAAGAATATGTGTTTCAAATTTCATGCAAAACAAACACTCCTAGCATGCCTATCTAGATATGATCAATTTCAATAATTCTAAAACCGTTAAAATGCCATAGCCTTGATGAAGATGATAGAAATGTCGAATTTAGTTTAAATTGGTATGATATCATGGTGATATATGGTGATTTAAATCCCCCTAGGTTTCATTTCACAAACGCAAAAAATCAATGAAAAAAAGGGCTGGGTGCAGCTAGTTAGCTCCACCCCCGGGTGCAGCTTCCCCAGCCCCTATATATATATATATGGAATATATCCAATAAGGTGCACCTTTCCTTGTTGTGAGGAAAGCCCATCATCTCATCCTTATATAACTAATCCGATGATTATGATTAATTCTTTTTTAACCTTAAATTTTTTAATATTAAAAACCCATTTTAGTCTTTTTGTCTCATTCTAAAAATAGAAGGTGACAACCCACATTTCTATTTTTGATTTATTCATTGGGAGAATTCCTCTTAGGTATTTCTCCCCCCACAACAATTGACGATAGTTCTGCAGCTGCACGTGTGGGTGCAAATGGAGAGGATTGCGGCCATGTCGCTGCTGTCGGCGGAGTATCGTGGAGGTGGCCGGAAGGGGGATGACAGTGGAGGGACGCAATGAAGATGCAGGGCGGCAGTGGCGGCAATGACCCCTTTGATTGACGAGCGGGCTATCCATCTGTCGCTGTTAAGATCTTGGATGTTTATTTTCCCTCTCATGTTTGCCGCAGATTCCACCTTTATCTTATATATATATAGAGAGAGAGAGAGAGAGAGAGATTTTATTGATCTTTTCATGTCTTTGCCCAAAAATTAAATCATTGGCATGCTTCTAATTCTTTAAAATAAACGTTGAGCGATTGCAACATTTAATTCATAATTAGTTCTCTTTTAGTATTTTATGGAAATTTAGATTGTCTTGGATTCTTCTCTTAAATATCTATTTGAGATAATTTTGTTTTGCGGAAATAGTAAGGTATGTATTTACTAGAATTAATAGACTATAAATTGTTCTGTTTTCATTTAAAAATTCATAAAAATTTATATTTTTCTAAAAACTTTTGAAAATTACAACAAGTGAATTAAATCTGACCAAGTTACTACACAAAAACCTAAAAATATTTTTCATTTTTCATGCATATATTTTAATTACAAAAATAAAATATATATTATTTAATAACCCATGTCTAGGAAAATTACAATTTTTCCAACATATCATCTTCAAGTATTTTCTAGATATTTAGGAAGTTAGATACCATTCATTTGACCTAGTTTGCACTTTTTATTTTTATGCCCTCCATTTAAAATCCAAAAAAATCTTAGAACAAATTGTTTTATTCTAGAACCACCAATATTTTCAACTTATTTTATTTGTGCCTTGAACCTTGAACCAAAATTTGTAAAAATATCTTATATAGATATTTAACATTGGTTTCAAAACACAATTATCTTCATTTTGCATTCACTTGCGTTATTGCACTTCATTCCATCATTATATTTTGCATAAAAAATATAAAAAAAATCATCTCTTAAAAACCTAAGTGCTTGTGACTTGATTTTTAGTCCACATTTTGCCACCGTGTGTCCAATCTTAGGCTTGCCAGGTAAATTATAAATTGATTACATACACTTAATTTATATTATTATGTTATTTTTTATTTATTGTCTAGCTATAACTAATTCGACATAAATAACTAAGGATAATTCGTGACAATTTGGCACTCTGGTTGATCGTAATGTAAGCGAGAGTTATGTTCAAAGTAACTCATCTTTTAGGAAGGTACAAATCGTAGAGTTCATTCACACGGATTTATATAGCCCCAAAACGATTAGCTCTATCAATGATGTGCTTTTCTTTATCGCTTTTATTGGTAATTTTTTTTCCAAAAAGCTATTGGTATATGCTCTAAAACGGAAGGATCGTATTCATAGTTTCTTCAAGGGATTTCATGCATGCACAGAGAAACATACACAAAAGAAGATGAAGTGGATATACATAAAAAATGGAGAAGAATATCCATGATCTATTGACATATTATAGGTTCCATGGGATTAAACATTAGAAGATTGCAATGAAGATTCCTCAATTGATTAGTATTATTGAGAGGATGAACAAGACTCCTAATGAGAGACAAGCGCCAACTTTATGAGAAAAAACTACCTCAGTTCCTTTTGAAAAGACTTGAAGACTCCAATGTGAGCAAGAGCAATCTATCTTTACGAGTTACTTTGGATAAGAAGATCTTTAAAAAACTGTATGGAATTTTTTCTTTGAAAACTTATGCGTATTTGGTTGCAAAGCCTCATTTCATGTTCCAACAAATGAGAGATTTAAGTTGGAATCAAAGACCAAACATAGTGTCTTTGTGGGATGTAGACATAATGAGTTTGTCTATTGATTATATAACTATTTAGAGAAAAATCTTGTGAGAAGACAAGATGTACTATCTATTGAGATTAGATTATCGAAGATATCAAAAAGCATCGAAGGATCCTCTTTAGGAGAGAAATAAGTCAATTGATATAGAGCATGTTTTAATCATAAACCATAGTTTATATGTCAATTGATATATAGAGCATGTTTTACATCAAAAACCATAGTTTATATGAAGTTCATGAAGAGGCTCTTAATATCGAGGAATAAGATGTTGACATTGTGGACTCTTCCTCTAATTTAGAATCACCATGTAGAGAGGGAGAAGTGTCCTTCTATAAGATACTATGCACACAATTTTATTTTATTTTTTGATGGACAATGACAATATGGAATATTATGAAGAGATTATGAAGGGTTTGCAGAAAGAAAATTGAATTGAGACAATACATGATGAAATGCACTCTTTAGATGAAAACTACAAGGGAAAACAATTTTGAAAAAGTGAATTTTTAGAGCTAAACTTGATGTGAAGCCTTTAAATCCAAGTCACATATTCAGGTTATTTACTCTTGTATGGCAAATATGTCATCGATGAGAGCTATTCTCAGTTTGATAGTTGGTCAAATCTTGAAGATTAATTGGATGGGTGTTAAGACCGCATTTTCTCCGTGATGATCTCAAGGAGGGAATCTACATGTTACAATCAAAGGAATTTGTGTTCAAAGTAAGCGTAGGTCATGCCTGTAGGTTGAGGAAAATCTCGCAAGGACTAAAATAGCCTCAAAGAAAATGGTATAAGAAATTTGAATCTCATACGACGGAGCATGCCTATGTGAAGGCTACTTAAGATCAACGTGACTTTATTAAAAAACTCTCAAGCGATGACTTTATTATTTCATCTTTTTATTGTGAATAGCACGCTCAATTTTTTGCCGTAATACTTTGAGAATTTCAAGTTACAAGGAGGGATTGAGCTAGTCTTTTACCATGAAGTACTTGGGATATGCAGTCAGATTTTAATTATAAAGGTTACCCATGATAAAAGGTTAACAGAATTCGTTATCCCAAGATAAGTACATTATGGAAGTACTTCAGAGATTCAACATGGATAAAGGTAAGCTAGTGAATATAAAGTTTTTATCACAGTTCATGTTAAGTATCCACATGCAGAAGAAGAAAAGAAGAATATGGAGATGATTCCTTATGCCTTGACCATAAATAGTCTGATGCTTGTTATGATATGTACTAGACATGATATTGCTTATTATTCTAGAGTTGCTAGTAGGTTTAAATTCAGGAAAAGAACATTGGAATGTGGTAAAATGGATATTGAGATAGCTCTGTCGCATTAAAACACATGTCTATAAGGAAAGAAAATATCTTTTGTGAGTTACATAGACTCCAATATAGCATGCGCTATTGATGGTAGATACATATATTTGGCTACTTGATGACATATGCAAGTGGCTTTCTTTCATGACAATCAAGGTTGCTAAAGTATGTGTCTTTGTGGTAAATTTTATTTCTACTACAAAAGAAGTGAAGAACTTTTATGGATGAAGTTCATGCAAGAACTAAGAACTTTTATGATGAAGAAGTTCATGCAAGAACTTAACTTTATTCAAGATAACTATATTCTTTTGTGATATTTAGAGTTGATTCACCTTGACAACAAGTCCACCTTTCATAAAAGATAAAACACATTGATGTTATATATCATAACGAGATATGCTAGAATTGAAGCCACTTATACTTGATAGATTTGACATATATGAAAATGTCGTAGATACGATGACAAGCGGTAGTGCGCCACGACCAACGGGTGGTGGTGGTAGCGGTAGTGGCAGTACATGTGGTGGTGGCAGTTCCGGTGGTGGTGATGCGTGATATGCATATGATGGTGGTGGGTAACCCCATGGCAGGTGAGTAGACGACTTGTCATCAAAATGAGTAATCCCGTGTGAGGTGGGATGGAGACCTATCAAAATAAATAATCCCATGACAAGTGAGAGGGATACATGCCATCGAAATGAACATTTCGACAAGTGCAAAGGAGACATGTCATCAAAACAAATAAACCCATGGTAGGTCCCTAGTGATATGCCGGTCAAACAAACTAATACATGATAAATCTTCTCCTTGAAGACCTGCCATCAACAAAAACTAATGTTATAATAGAGATGTCATATCATTCACAAAGCCGAATCAACTTTCAATGCATTTTTCATCAAAATAAGTAATCTCAAATCTTACATGGCTGCTAAATGCTTCATGTCACATATAATGGGTAGGTTATTGGGATCCCTTGTGGGTGTTGGATGGATTCCCCTCATTGTGGGAACCTATTCCATATATATAGGACATTGGTAGTCCTATTTGAAAAAGGAATCAATTATTGATTGGAGAAGGAGATCAACTACCTTTTAGAATTAGGAGTTATCTTTTCCTAATCCTTTTGGAAGTAGGAGTCCACGTTTCCTTATTTGCCCATCTCCATCGAGTATAAATAGGAGGTATGGGATGCATACCAGGATCATCTCAACACAAGCTCTCCTAGCAGAAGAAAGAAATAAGAGAGAGGAAGAAGAAAGAAAGTTCGTGGTTGTCGCGGAGTTTGAAGGGAGTAACCTTTGAAGCAGTTCTATCTCATCATTCTTCCCTATAGTTTGGCGACGGATTTACCATTAGGCGATATTTCTCCTCTCTATTATTCTCCATTGTTTGATAATTAGTAGCACCGTATTGAGGGCCGGCCTTTTGTAAGCCCCTCACAAGAGATTACTTCGATTATAGTGCTTGATTTTGAGCTGTGATCAACCCTGTGGTTTTTCCCTCACATTTAGGGTTTTCTACGTTAAAGGTTCTCCGTGTATCTGTGGTTGAGATACTTTCTCGTAGTTGATATATCATGCAGGATCCGTGTAACACCCCAACCCCAAACATAGTGCCATACCTAAAACTCACGAAGTGTGGGTGTGGTTTATAAGTGATGGGGATTACTACTTGACAACTTGGGCTTAAGCATTTTGGGTGGTTGCCAACGGATCCATCTGGGCCCGTACCCAACAAGTTGTCAGGGCCAGTTTTCCTCAATAACGGACCGGGGATCTAAGCCCGGGACGTTACAAATGGTATCAGAGCCAAATTCTCTCTGATAGTGGAAATGGCTACCCGAGAGGTGGAGCCGCCCCTACAAAGAGGTTGGAGGAAATGGCTACCCGGAGCGTGCAGCCGCCACTATCACTGGAAAGAAAGTGATGAACCATGTCGCAACGAGGACGTTGCGAATATAAGTGGGGGATGTTGTAACACCCCAACCCCAAACATAGTGCCATACCTAAAACTCACGAAGTGTGGGTGTGGTTTACAAGTGATGTGGATTACTACTTGACAACTTGGGCTTAAGCATTTTGGGTGGTTGCCAACGGATCCATCTGGGCCCGTACCCAACAAGTTGTCAGGGCCAGTTTTCCTCAATAACGGACCGGGGATCTAAGCCCGGGACGTTATAACACCCCACAAAAGAAAAAGTCCCACATCGTGGAACAAGAAGTTTCCGAGCGGGATAAATGGTGACGAGATTACTACTTGACAACCCGTCTTAAGCATTTTGGGGGTGGTTAATCGGGTCCGTATGGGCCCGATCCCAAGAGATTGTCAGGGTCAGTAATCCTCGGACCGGGGACCTAAGTCCGAGACGTTACAAATGGTATCAGAGCCGAACGCCCTCTGATAGTGGAAAGGGCTACCCGAGAGGTGGAGCCGCCCCTACAAAGAGGTTGGAGGAAATGGCTACCCGGAGCGTGAAGCCGCCACTGTCACTGGGAAGAAGTGATGTGCCATGTCGCAACGAGGACGTTGCGAATATAAGTGGGGGAGGTTGTAACATCCCACAAAAGAAAAAGTCCCACATCGTGGAACAAGAAGTTTCCGGGCGGGATAAATAGTGACGAGATTACTACTTGACAACCCGGCTTAAGCATTTTGGGGGTGGTTAATCGGGTCCGTATGGGCCCGATCCCAAGAGATTGTCAGGGTCAGTAATCCTCGATAACGGACCGGGGACCTAAGCCCGGGACGTTACAATCCGCCTATCGACTTTGGTTATTTTTCCACAATTTAATTTATACAGGGAATCTGTTCCCAACAGTGGACTCGCGTGATATCTTAACATAGTCTTACATCGGTTACTCACAAAGTGTGAGCATGGGTTTTATTAATAGTAGGGAATGACTACTTGATAACTTAGGCTTAAGCATTTCGTTTGTTATTGTCATGGAAGGCCGTATCCCGATATATCGGCGATATATCGCCGATATATCGATATCGACACGATATCGATATCGAAATCGATATATCGATATATCCGATTTCAGGCATTTTCTTCAGAAAGATTCCTAGATATAACGATATATTGGCGATATATCGCCGATATATCGATATCGACACGATATCGAAACGATATCGATATCGATATGTCCTTCCATGGTTATTGTTGGGACCAATTTTCATCAATAATGGTATGGGGACATAAGCTTGGGACACTACAAATGATATCATAGCAGACTCCCTGGAATAATGGAAAGGGTAATCCAAGGAGATCTAAGCTTGGAACATGCAACCACCACTATTTGGGAATAAGTGACGTGTTATATTGCAATGAGGATGTTGCCAACACATTAGCTACTCACAAAGTGTGAGAGAAGGTAATAAGAGCAGGAAATTGTTACCTAACAATTTGGAACTAAGCACTTTAGGTGGTTGTCAATGGATCCATATGATCCTGAACCTAACAAGATGTTAAGACTGATTTTCCTTGACAAGGGTATAAAAAAACTTAAGCCGGAGACGTTATAGTTTGAGATTAATTTTCCAGTAATAAATTGAACCAGTTTGCTTAAATCCATGTTCAGAAGAGAGATTCTTTTAGATATCTGGGATCTATTTTGCAACATGATGGGGAAATTGATGGAGATATTACTAATAGAATAAATGCAGACTGGCTAAAGTGGAGAGGAGCCTCCGCTGTTCTCTGTGATAAGAAAATTCCTTTAAAAATTAAAGGAAAGTTTTACCAAAGCAGCCGTGAGACCTGCTATGCTTTATGGTTCTGAATGTTGGCCTGTGAACCATAGACATGTGTAGAGAATGGATGTAGCAGAAATGAAAATGCTAAGATGGATGTGTGGACATACACGTAAAGATCGGATTCGGAATGATGCAATCAGAAAGAAAGTTGGTGTAGCTCCGATCGAGGATAAGATGCGAGAAAATCGCTTAACATGGTTTGGTCATTTGCAAAGAAGGTCAACTGATGCACCGGTTAGGAGATGCGAGTGTTGGGATGTTGAGCCGGCTAAGAGAGGGCGAGGACGGCCCAAGAAGTGTTGGAAAGAGACTATACGAAGGGATTTTAGTTTTTTGGATATAAGTCCGACATTGACCCAAGATAGATCTGAATGGAGGCGAAAAATCCATGTAGCCGACCCTACTTAATTGTGGGAAAAGACTTTGTTATTGTTGTTGTTGGAAATTGAACCAGTGATTTTAAAAAAAGTTACTACTTGAATCTAACCGTCAAAAATCACAGAATTGGATCGACCCAAATCTGACCATACTGACTGATGAGTCCGGTCCAATTTCAATAACAATAATAGTAACCACATCAACATCAAAAGCAATATTAAAAAAGAACTAAATGAAGGCAGCATCCTGCATACATTTCCGGAGAAAACGAACGCGAGAGCACATGGTGTAATTTATAAGAAGACAAGTGTCGGCAAGGAACACTTCTCTCTCTCTCTTCTCTATTCTGCCCATAATAACAAACAACGCTTGTACGTACCTCATTTATTTATTTTGTCCCCATCTCATTCACAACAACCAAATGAAGACATTGCGGTGATTCTCTCCAACAGTGTTGTCGACGAATCCCTGCACGTTCTAGGTACATATCACCTCATATCTCTAATGTACGTATACCTCCATCGTTCGAGTAGTCTTTTCCATTGTTAGAAAGAACCCACTATAATACACCTACTAACACCTTCAAGTTCGAGCAGGCTTTGGATGTGTTCATAAATGTCACAAACGATGTTACAGTAACTAATCGCAAGTAAACATCGAGTGGGTTATAAGTACCAAGTAGGAAGCACTGCGAACTGGACTGTAGAATACATTATCGATAAAGAATACGAAATATCAATATTGATTTTAGTCGATACGAGTACCTTGTTGATTCAGTTAGTTAGCAGGTAAGATAAAAAACTCTAGAAAAAACCAACAGAACAATGCAGTACTGCACAACCTTGTTCCATTCACTTCTCGAACAGGGCATACCTAAAGAAGCAAATAAATGGAAGACAGGATGCCCGAAGCAAAAAATACATATCTTCCTAATATTTACCCCCATCTAGTAACTTATTCCCAGAGGAAGACTACAAAATGAGCAGAGATCATGAACTGTACAAAGGGAATTCTATGCAATAAAAAGTCTCACCTCTTTTTTCCCACCTAACAGCATCTCTCGCTCTTTCCAATGTTTCCCATCTTCACCTGCAATGAATAAGATATTAGGGAGTAAGTAAATGTTCTTGGAGAAGAATTACTGATCTATAGCATATTAAAAAAAACAAATCAGAAAACGTTGGTCTGCAAGCAATTATCCTATTCAAGAAATTGCTCCAACCAATCTCTCTTCCCAAAAGATTCTTGGTGTTAGTTGAGCCAAAACTCTCCTAAACAAATAACACACAAGTCCAAATTTACCCAATAAAATTTACCAGAGCTGAGGAAGTCTACAAAAAGTTAGACATTATGTTTTTTTAATAAAAATGCTGGTGGCTACTTGGACATGCTGCTGTGTCCTTTCAGGTGAGAACAACACTTTTTAAGAGGTTATATGAAAGATTTTTTTTTTGAGATGAACCTTCACTCACCTGTCATTATCTAAAAGATTTGTATCGGAAAACAGAAATAAAGATGTAAAATTATGCATAACCCAATGATGAGATTTGAGGAGAACATAGAAAATTTTATCAGACAAAACTTCAATGCAAGAGATCCACAGTGGATTTGAAGACAGCATCTTCTTCCTTAACATCAATAGTTTTTTTCAAGGTCTAGTTACTAGTATCAGTTCGCAGGCTATTTCAATCAACGTCAGCTTATTCACTCTCCACTATTCAGCTTATTAAATCTTAGGCCAATAATTTCCAACTTCGGCGCATTAATTATCTTTCCTGTGGAAGAAAAGGTAAGGACAAAGATAGTACCAACCTAAATTACATATAAAACGACCAAAGCATGACGGGTGAGTGGAGGTTTGTCTAACCTATTAGAATCTAATGATTGTTGCCATAGAGACAAATCTGTTGAACAGTAATAATATAATTTACATATCCCATTGCCAATGGTTCCTATTTTTATACCAAGCTCAGACAAAGTTTAAGTTTTAGTGGAAGTTGTTTATGTAAAAATTAGCATCAACAATAACCACTGGAGCATCTCAAAATGAAAAATTGATGAACAAATTCTGCTCCAAACACGGAATTGATCCCAAGTGCAAATGACTTGTAAATAACAGTTTTAGTTCAATTCCAATGTCAACCTTTATTTTAAGGCTTTACATGGAAATTCTTTTTTACTATATGGCCCTTAATCATTATGCTTTTAACACAGGAAAAAAAAATCTGAATAGGACATTTGCATTAATTGTTTCTATGTCAAGTAAAAGCCTGCAATAGGACATCAATTATTTGTCTACAGAGCAAGTAGTTAAGATTATGGACCCTCCTTGTTCAGTGGCATCCGAAATTCTAAGAGAGGAATGCCAATCTGAGGTCCAATGATGCATGTCTGTCCCAAAGTGAAAGGTGAATCCTCTTAGTGGAGTTGCATTAACTAAAGAGGATATATCTCCAGCATAGGTAATAAAATTACTCAAATTTCCAACATCCAAAATAATGCAATACAAAGAACGAAGGGAAAATTGGTCCACAATTTGTTTAACTTTTTTTGTATAAAAGATGAAATGCATTAAAACCCTAACTTTGTGAAACAGTTTAAATCAAAAGTGAAACAATTTAAATGAAAATATATTCAGCTTATCTTTATCTAAAACTCAAGAAGATAAATGGCCTACTTAATCATTAAAAGCCCCCAAAAAATCCAGAACTTACCCATGCGGTAGAAAGAAATATGACCTTGTATCCCTTGTGCGCCGATCAAAGTGGAAGGCTCTTGGATGTTCCAGCAATTCCTAGGTACCGATCCGAGGGTGCAAAATTGTGCTGCAAATTAGCCCTGCTAACAATCCTCCTAAGATTGTTCTGCAAGCTCTGCCTCACCAACTCCCTCAGAGCCCTCTTCTCATCACTCATCACCCCTTCCTCTACTACACTTTCCATTTCTATCATAACTCCATTTCCCCTCCCCTCGAACCCTTCAGAGACCTGCTTACCCTTCTCTGCTCTCAAGCATTCTAGCACTCTCGCAGCCCTCTTCTGCACAAGCGCGCTACCCACCAACATCACCTCCAATAATGAGCTAACAATCCCCGCCTCCACCATTGCAGCACGGTCGCCCGCACCAGCCTTGTGGGCCATCACCATTAGTATGTAAGCTGCCTTTTCCTGGCATTCAGAGGAGTCCGTCCAGTTGAGCACATCGATCAGAATTGGGTACCCATCAGGGTAGCTGCTGATAGCTATCCGGCCATACGAGGAAGATACTAAGTTGGAAAGAATGGCGAGGGATCTATCGCTGAGCTCCATATCCCCGAGGGAGGAGAGGAGGGCAGGTACTAGATCTTGCTCTATGAGGTAAGTGGCATTTATGGGGGAGAGGGAAAGGTTGAAGAGGGCACGAAGGGAGTCAAGCTTTGGCTGGAGGGGAAGATGGCTCTGGAAGATGTTGATAAGAAAGGGAACTGCAGGGCATGAGCCAATGAGGGGCTTGTTGGAGTCAAGGGCACTGAGACCTAGAAGGTTTGCAACAATGGCTTCTGATAGAGAAGGTGATGGATTGGAATTGATGAGGATGAGGATTTTCTCCAGTGCTCCTGCATGAACTATGGCGGCTTTGTTCCTGAAATGGAATGGGCATTTGAATTATATCATATTAGTAAAATCTTCTTAAATTTTGTTAGTTTGGGCATGCAAGACCAAATTTTACCAGCTAAAACAAAGAAGAATATTTTGTCAATATTTTCCTTTCAAACAATAGAGAATTATGTTTCTTATTCTAGCAAATCTTCACCCATCTACTTTTATTGCTGAAAGTTTAGATCACTACTCAAAGATCAAGCAACATATATACTAGTCTCTATGTTATGTGTCACTACGTTTTCACAAAATATTAATCGAATGACCATAAAACAATAAATGATAAAATTTCCAATAACCAAGAAGTATTCAATCTAGCTCCTGGAGTTACCTTTGGAACCAAAACAATCACATATTTTTGCTTACTTTGAAGTCATAACAGAAATGACTTTTAGATAGCTTAAACAAAAAACGAGGAAAGGGAAAAGATTCCAAAACAAACAATCACTCAAAGATATGCTTATTGGAAAGATTCTCAAGAGTTGAGGTGGAAAAGTTTGTCACCAACTTGGTGGAAGAAGGCAACATACTGAAGTAAAGAACCGGATGGAATTTTAAAAAACTGGAATGATGTTTTCAGAGTGTAAGCATGCATGCCGAGAAAATGGCTTTGAGCATTATAAAGGAAAATGCACCTTGGTCCCCAATTCCCAGTTGTTTGATTACTTGTGGAAGAGTTGGCAATGTGCATGTTAACATACCAACTTCACATCACATGTTTCAGAAAAATGATAATTTTACATGGCTTACCATGCTAATTCCAAAGAGTGATATGTTCAAACGAACTTCAACTACAACTCTAAAATTAATGCTTTTCCCAAATGCTACCAACAAAACCAAACTTCTATAGCAACAATCGGAGCCAAACACGACTAACAAGGGTTAAGCGCATCCCTATGCCCGAATCTCATATTCTTAACGACAATATCTTGCAGGACACACAAAACCAAATCCCGAATACGAAACCAACCAATATGGTGATTTTTTGTTCGTCTTAATCATAACGTTTCAATTCTTAGCTCTAAGTTACCCGGTATACAATACATTAGCGATCATCGTTCTAAAGAGGCACAAACTAATGCCTATCTAAAACGTTATGTTACAAAGAAGGAAAATGCAATTGTTTGGAGTGTTTGGAATCAAACTCTTCCAAAACTCTGAGAACGTTGGAGGTTCCGAAGGCATCAGCATGCAGTTAGATATATCCAAACGGCCAACGGGAAGCAACCAATGAAACACAACACACAATGCAGAGACAAAAAAACGTCACATTGGTGATAATAATTAAAAAAAATAGAGAAATTAACAATGGCAAAACAAGTCAAGTTTGCTTTTTAGGGCTTACGCGTCGCTCCCGATCCCGAGATTGAGGAGAGCGTACAGCACCGTCACCTTGAGATCATCGTCGCCTGAATCAGAAATCGCTACGAGCGGCCCGATGACACCGGCTGCCAGGAGCGCCTCCCTGGCCTCAACACCGCCGTCCCTCGCCCGCCTACGCACCTCCTCTGCCGCCTCCCTCCGGTCGCCACCGAAGCCCAGCCGCGCCACTACGCAGCGCAACTCCTCCATTTTCCGGCGCGCATCGTCGTCCTCGACGTTGAGGTGCTCGACCTTGAAGAGGTCGGAGAGGCGATCGGAGCATCGGCTCCGGCGGGATCCGGATGGGTCGAGGGAATGCTGCGTCGGCGGCGGGGGCGGAGGGTGCTGGAGCTTCGAAGGCTTGGGGCGGTGGGAGGCGCCGCAGATGAGAGCGGAGAGGAGGCGGCGACGTAGGGCGGCGTCGGAGAATAGGCGGGAGGCTGCGGCGGAGCAGCCGGTGGGAAGGGAGGAAGCGGCGGTTCTCTGGTCACATTTAGCCATCGTGACGTAGAGAGAGATTAGAAGAAGAAGGGAGTTGGAATTGGAGGCATTGGAGTAGGAGTGAAAAGCTCCTTCTTCTTCTTTGTTGTACTCTGCACTCCTCTCTCTCTCTCTCTGGTCGTATTTATATGTGCGCGTGTTTTTTTACCAGGAAATGAAGGTGACTTTATTTACCGGTTGTTCAAAAGGCAAAAAAAAATGAAGGCGACTTTCCGTTGAGTGAAAAACAAATCTTTTACCGCACGGATGAGTTTAGTTATTACCTTTTGACGTTACACCGGCTAAACTGGTCAAATCAAGGATTATAAGAAAAATGGGATTTTTACCCGAAAGATCCTATAAACTTTGCCAATTACCTCCACAACCTTTGAAACAACCTAATTCGCCCATCATCCTCGTAAACTTGCCAACTCTTACCCCGTGAACCCTTCGGGTAATCTATTTGATGCCCGTGGGAGTTTTTGAGGTAATTTATAGCGTTGATCGGGTAATTACACTGTGTGAAAGGTCATAGAAGTAATTTAAAAAGTTTATAGAGTCTGTCGGGTAAAAATTCCAAAGAAAAATGATTGAAATAATTAGCTTTCACTTATAAAACAGTAACCCGTCAAAACCGAATCAAACTACATGTTGAACTATCCCTTTTGTGAAAAAATAATTTATGATTTTTAATTGAGTAAACTTTTGAAAACTATTTATATCCTAGTTCCATCTCGTGACTCTTTCCCTTTCATATTTTTCCAATGTAACCCCCCCCCCTTCATTCCTAATTTTCAGTCAAAAAAATACCACCTATTTTGTTCCTAATTTTCAGTCAAAAAATACCAACGATTTTATCCCTTTAACTTTAACAACTCATACATTGATCACCAAGCATTACTTCTCTCCTTTCACTTCTTTCCCGAAGCATGTTGGTATCCTCTTCCAACAGCAATAAGCGATGTTTATGCGTCAAAAAGACATTATATCATATATATATATATATATATATATGTGAATTTTACAGAAATGAAATTTTAACGTATCGTGTAGCATAATGCTGCATAATGCATATTTATCGATACCAAGTACCAGTCAGCCCTAGTAGAATAAGGTTGGACAATACGAACCAAATTGATAAATGTAAGGATTTGGCTTTTTTTTTAAAAAAATTTGTGAACTATTGAAGTTATCATCATCAATTCAACTAGTTAAATCCATTAATCGAATAGTGAAAACCCAAAGCCGATACCTGATCAATTTCCTACCATGTTCATTTTATAGATCTTATAATATTACGTGAATACCCCTACAAAGATTGTAATAACAAAGTACCTTGGTAGATTTGCATGTTTAATCGAATTATAGTGTTCTTAGTGTATTGTTCGGGGTATTTTTATAAAATGAAGTTTACATGTGTATTTTCAATAATACGACATATATTTTTGGGAAAAAAATAAGAGTTTACGAGTGTATTTTTAAATATTATTACAAGTTTGCATGGGTAATTATGAAAAATCCCTATATTTTTTAAACCAAACTAGCAAACTGCACAAAAGTCTTTGAATTGTATGTTTAATTTCAATGTCGTACCCTTGCTTTAAAAGGCAATTCCAATATTCAATTTTTACTGTGTATTTCAATTATGATATTCAATGTCGTACTCAATTGAGCCCAACTCATCTCTCATGGAAGTCATCCATGATTCCAACCATTCAAAGCCATTGCTTCCTCAAAAGATATGGAATCTATACGATCTGTTACATCCTCATCTACGGTGTACAATAGAAATGATATACTTCCATCCATGTGAGCCGCGTTCCGAGTCTCTTCTTGCTGATTGTACTCGTGGATTGTATGGGAACATCCACTTCCTCTATAAGATCATCATTGTTCAAAGCTCCATTCTCTGCGTTTGAGTGATAAATATCATCTACCAACTCATGTCTTATCTTCGAGTCATCTTCATTATCCTTTAGGACAATCAAAGGATGTGCCTCTACTTCATACTCCTTCTCTTGATGATTTCCAAGGAAGGTGGAATCACGACTTTCAATCAGACATTTGGATTCATGGAAGAACCTATATCCTTTAGAATGTTTACTATATCCAAATAAATTGCACTTTAATGTCTTGAAGTCCAGCTTATCCCTAAGCTGACTCGGTACCAAGACATGTGCAAGACATCCCCATTTCTGAAGATGACCCAATTTGGATTTTCTGCCATTCCAAATTTCATAAAGTGTTGATTCTACAGACTTGACGGAAATCCTATTCGGTATGTAGTTAGTTGTCAACAATGCTTCTCCCCAAAAATTCTTCAAGAGGCTTGAGCGTGACAACATACATCTTATTGCATTCATCAAAGTTCTATCTCTTTTAGCTGCACAATTTTGTTATGGTGTATAAAGCATTGTAGTATGCCTACAAATGCCTACTTGAATACAATAATCCTTAAAACTCCTTTGAGATATATTCTTTACATCTATCAGTCCTAAGAGTCTCAATAGATTTCTCCATTTTTATATCCACTTCTATCTTGTGCCTCTTAAATGTTTCAAAGGCTTGTTCTTTTTTCATAAGAGATAGACATAAGAGAACCTTGAGTAGACATCAAGGAATGTAATGAAGTATTCCTTATTTATATGTATATCGATGCTCAATGGTCCACACATGTCTGAATGGATCAAACCTAATAATTGCTTTGACCGGGTTCCCGTCGATAAGAGTTTTCTCATCATTTTGGCGGGCATATAATGTTAATAGGGAAATATCCTTACACTTGTAATCTTAGGTAAAAGATTAAATTTAATCATTTGATCCATTTTCGAATTTCTCTGATGATCCAGTCTTATGTGCCATTAATAATAATCAGATAACTGTAGAGAATACTCGAAATCACAATTTTTCATGAGTACTTATTATAGGAAGAAATAATAGACTATGCTCGGATATGTACTTTCACATGGCATAACCCTTTTTATTCTTTCCTATGAATACATATTTATTATAGAAACAACCTTCAAAATCATTTTATAGTAGAACTGGAATATAAACAAGGTTTCAACATATTCCTGTACCGTATAATACTTCCTGAAGTACCATTATATTATCATCCAGGTCAGGCTTGTATGTCCCAACACCTTCGACATCCAAGTAGGTGGTGTTTCCCATGAAGATACTTTGTTCACCTTTTTTCACCTCGTTAAAGTCCACCTTGGCAATGTGGCAGGTTGTATCGGAGTCAATCCATCACCTATCAAAGTCTGTGACTGATGAATATATATTTTCACCTCTTTAATAATCAATAATTGTAGTATAGGAGATGAAAAGCAATCTATCAAAAATCACAAATCTTGAATATTGTGGAGAAATTTTTACTTGGTAAGTATACCAAGGTCGAACACAGGGAACACACGATTTTTAGTTGCACGGTTTTAAATTAATCAAAATAATTAATTAACCATAATGTTAATATCTATATCAGAAAATAAAGAAAAATAAAAGGAATAATAAAATGCAATCGGACAATATAAAAAGAGAGGAAAATGAAGCACGAGATCTGTGATTATATATTTTCAATCCTCAATTATATGATCAATACACCCTCAAATGAAATCACAGATAGAAAGAAGTAATTCCAAGAAATATATTCACTTGAATCTAAACTGATGGCTATTTGATCAATAATGATTAATCTAACAAAAGCTCAGATATCAATAAAATATTCTCAAGATATTCTATCCTGATTTCTTTGTAATTTATTCCTCAAATAATTCTTATCTCTCAAAAATTATCAAGGACATAAATTCTTAATCTCCCTTTTTAAAACCCTACAAACTAAGGTTAAAATCCTTAAAATATATATGAATAAATCTATTTACATATCATATATCCTATTCTAGTTTAATCAAGTTCTGAAGCAGATTCCTCAATGAATAAAAACAAATAACAATGAAATTAATCAATCAATTCTCTTTGAATGAGTTCCTGCAAAAGAGAGTCAATTTGTCTACAAATATGTCAATGATCATCACGATATAGCCGGTATAGATCAATGTAACCATCAAATAATAATTGGTAGTAAAAAAACATTTGATCTGTTCATAAAATATCTAGAGTGAAAGAGTGTTTAATAAGATTCAAAATGGCATATTATGTGTAAAAAAGTTCATATGGAACACATATAATAAAATGAAGTGTTAGGGACTAAATTACAATAAAATAGATAGTTTTTCTTCTCAAACTAGTCCCTGGAGGGATTATCTGTATATTCAAAACCTGATGGGTCCTCTATTGTAATTTTTCCAAGCATGGATCTTTCTGTAATTAGCAGAAGGCCTAGGGCCTTCCTATAATTTACCACTACCCTCACATGCGCAACACGTGTAATGGAGGCTCGGCAGGTGGAGGGCAGTGTCGGGGGAACTAAGGCTGAGGGGCAGGTGGAGCTTCGATTGCTGAGCCTCCACGTGGCATCGGATGGGAGGTTCGGTGATCGAGCCTTTAGATGGTGGTGGCAAGGAGGCTCGGGTGGCTTTGGGTGGAGCCTCGATTGCCCTGAGCCTCGAGGCGTGGGTTGAGGCTCAGGAGGGGGCGATATGGTGGCTTGGGAGTCGTTGGATCGAGGGCCTGCAACTTGATCCAACAGTTACAGGAGGCGACGACATGACGGAGGGTGCATTGAAGGTGGGCTTCCATGGTGGAGGACGACAATGGTGGTCGGTAAAACAGCTGAAGCTCGCCAGACACATGATCGAGCGGTTGGAGGGCGAGACGGAGCTGCCTGGGGCCGAGGAGGAGGCAAACTACTGGAAGCAGAAGAGTGGAGGTCGAGCTGCGGGCCGATGTTGGCGGTGAAGGGCGATGAGACAATGGAAGCGAGCTCAACCGTGGATCTCGAACCCCGATGGCAAAGTGATGCTGTCGAGGGTGGCATCGAATGACAGAGTTGGGCGGAGGTGCGATGTGGTTATGGTGATGTCGAGATGCGGCAGGTGATGTGAGGTGGTGCAAAAGAAGAGGATGACAAGGGGGTTCACTTGAGGTCGGAGTCGATAGAGCGATCTCCAGTTGATCGCCTTAACTGAAGGTGAAGTCACAGTGAGGCTCAACCGATCGTACGAGCAAGGAGGCGACATGGGCCAAAGCGACCTCTAGATCTAGCCGGGTAGGGCCGCTATCAACGGCATCGAGGAAGAAGGGTGGATGGCTGTGAAGGCAGGCGAGGGGTGACTTATAAGAGAGGAGGATAACGGTCGAGGGAGGAGGAGCAACGGTCGACCGTTACACACGGGAGAGGGAGGCACACCACCGACCCTTGCGGGAGGCAAAGGATGCAGGTACTGAATCACATGCTGTGTACGTGTGGAGAGAGGGAAGGGAAGATGATAACAGGTCTGATCACTAGGGTATGAGGTACAAAATCGGGTCGTTGCGACCCAAGCAATCAGACTATGTATATCAAGAAAAAAATCGAACCGCGAAAGAAATCAGAGATCAAAACACGAAGTGCGGTCCTAGCTATGAGATTAACCTGGTATAGCACCCAGGGTCGAACACAAGGAGCACGGGTTGGCCTAGGGCCTACGAAGTAGTAAAAAGAAAATAAAATCAAAGAAAAGTATTTTTTAGTGGTTTTTAATAATTTTTATATTTTTTTAGGATTTTAGAATATGAAGAAAATAAAAGAAGGCAAATATCAACACTCTTTGGCAATTTATTTAACACACCAAAAATCAAGCAAAAATTCAAGAAAAATGGTTTTTATGTTTTTTAGGTTTTTAAGTGTTTTTGATGAATTTTTGGGATTTTTATAAGGTATATTTTATTTTCTAAAAATCAAACAGTGCTAAAAAGAAAGGGTACTGTCCAGCAAGGCCCAAAACCCAAAGATAAAATATCTAAGGATCTCCTGGAGGTAATTTTCCTGTATTCTAGAGAAAATAAGGAAAATTTGGGCACCAAAATTATTGTTTTTGGATTTTTAGATTATTTATTATAATTTTTATGAGTTTTTAAGGGTTTTTAGATTTTTAGGGTTTTTAAGTGATGAAAAATAGCCAAAATTGGATAGAAAATCAAACAACAAACAAAGAACAGTAGCTAATTTTTTTAGAATTTTTGGGGGTGATTTTATATTTTTTTTTGGATTTTTAAACCTAGACAGTAGCTAAAAAGAAGGTTTTTGAATTTTTAAAAATACTAAATAAAATCAAAAATGTCCTCAAAGACTCTCAAAAATCCAACAACATGGCAGGAGCCATGTGTCAAATTTTCATCGAATTTGGAGGTGGTTTGATATTTATTCAAAAATCAAAAAGGGGGCACTGTGCACAGGGACTAAAGTGCAAATACCCAAAGCTCTGGGGGTCCAGGTGCAATTTGCCCAGCAAATCACGCGCGTGGCGCGTGCCTGGGGCACTCAGGGACCTTCTGGTAAGAAAAATAAGTCCTTGGACCTTTTGGTAACTGGTACCAAAAAGTCCAGGGGCTCGATCGCAATTAACCCACTAATACACGCACATGCTCAAATAAAACGCTCACAGGGGTATAAAAGCAAATACCAGAAAGTTTATATTCATTCCATAACCCA
The DNA here is from genome assembly GCA_037367405.1 of Ottelia alismoides. Taxonomy (NCBI): domain Eukaryota; kingdom Viridiplantae; phylum Streptophyta; class Magnoliopsida; order Alismatales; family Hydrocharitaceae; genus Ottelia; species Ottelia alismoides. The sequence goes on along the minus strand of JAZKJV010009465.1, from coordinate 637,576 downwards.
ACAGAACTACAGGATAAATGATGCAAATAGCCCGAAAGTACACGTGACGAAGCACGTGGGCTCACATACACAGGGGCATAAATGCTAATAAAAACAAACACGAGGTCCAGAGTGCAATTTACCCTATGTAAATAAAACTACTAAAATATTTACAGGACTGACACGTAAAACAAAAAGCTAAGAGGGGGCCTAAGTAATTTACCCCTTATTAAGTCGACGGCTCGATTCGCGCCACGTGGGTGATCGGACGGCTCTGGTATCGGGCGCTTCTCTCTCTGCTCTGACTTGGGCCTATCGACGGTGCTGAGGGCACCACGTGGAAGATCTAACGGGGATGGCCTCAGGTGCCTCTCTCCTCAGTGCTAACGGTCCTGATCAGCCCCCTCGAGATGATCGACGGTAGCTGCTCCTCGATGAATGGACGGCTGTGATCGAGACTGGAGCGGAGGGGCTGATCGGACGGTGAAGGAGGATGCTGGAAGAACACTCCGCCGGCGAGCTTCGCCGGCCTCGTGCGCGTGCAGCAGTCCTCCTCAGCTGCCTCTAGGTATCGGAACAGATCCGCGGTGACGTCCCGCAGCTGGTGAAGGCCTCAGATGACCCGGCCGAGCCCTGGAGGGGCTCCGGCGAGGTCGGCAGGGACGAGCTTCTGGTCTGGATGTGAGGGGGCCTCAGATGGCCTCCTCTTGACCTGCAAAATACACCAAAAGCTTCGCGGGTCGAGGGCAAAGTGCCTCGACCCAAAGAAGCGGGGTGAAGGCGAACTGTGGGTCGGGACGAATGAGCTCCGGCGAGCTGGGGATGGTGGAGCTCGAGTCCCAGCTCCGGGGCGAGCTGGGTTGAACGATTGGGCGAAGAACGTGCGTGAGGGAGTGGCGAAGGTGATGGTGCGTTCCGATGATCGAGATGATGGACGATATGGCCGGAATCAGAGGAACACGGCGGAGAGTCGATTTGGGGGTAACTCCAAATTAAACGAAATGGCAAGGCTAGAGAGTTACCTGGGTGGAGCGAAAGACTGGGCTGGAGCTTGGCTAGCTCCTGGTCATCGCCTCGAAGGGTGTCAAGGCCTGAGGCTCGAGCTCCGGTCGGGTGGCGGAGCACGGCGGCGCGAAGCAGCCGGATCGATGGTCGGCCACCTCCTCCTCGCTGCAACAGGTATAATCGCGAGCTGTCACCTCGGTGATTGCTCTGGAGGTCACGGGAGTGAGAATGGGGAGCCAAAGATGGAAAGAAGAGGCGGCTGAGCTCAGGCTATATACTGCGGAGGGTCCGGCAAGAAGCGATCGGGTAGGGCGAGCTGGAGCGCGGATCCCAAGGCGCGGGCTCCGGCGAGGCTCTCGGATGTGACGTGATCAATCCGGACCCGGAGTTGGGGAGGTTGGCGATCGGGTCACCCGTGGAAAAAGGGGAGAAAACGGGTCGGGCGCAGGAGACCCGGCTCTGGTGGTCCTGGGGGGGGGAGTTGACCGGGGATCAACAATCCCCCGTGGACCAATCAGAGCCCGCCAAGGCTTGGGTTTTTATTTGATTTTTTTGGGCCTTTAAATGGCCGAATTTTCAAAAACTTAAAACACAAAATATTTTTATTTTATTTTTTTTCTATTTTTTTGTAATTTTTAATTAATTTTTGGAAATAAAAATAAGGTATATACAATATAGGTCTATACATAGGTATATATACAATATTTGATTTTTAATTTTTGATTTTTAATTAGTTATTTTTATGCATTTTTATTCCCATTTTATATTTTATTTATTTATAGGATAAAATGAGGAATAAAAGGCTATTTTTATTTTATTTTTATTATTTATATACATGAGTAAAGTAAATAGTTATGTACACTATATACATGGCATATGTACAATATGTTTTTGCATTTTTAATTTTGTAATTTTTATTTGATTTTTGTTTTGTTTCTTTTTATTTATTTTATTTACAATATATACCATAGATTATTTACAAAAAGTTTTGGAAAATAATTTTATTTATTTATAAGGTTAAATAAATAGGGAAGGTGGTTTATGTACATGGTGTAAGGGTATTTTTGGTCTTTTTGATTTTTAAATTTTTATTTTGTTTTTAATAGTGTATAAATATATACAAAATATTTACAACATATTTTTGGGTGAGGAAAATATATAATTTATTTATTTACACAAATATGTACACATGAGCCCCTATCTCCCTCTACTTGGCTTTTATGCGGTCAGGCCCATGCTGAGCCCTCCCTTGGGTTAGGTTGCTCAATATTTATTCTAAATATTTCCCTCTTTTTCTTTTTCATCTTTATTCTTTTATTTTTGCACAAAAACATGCTAATTATCTATATTTACAAACATGCATGCTTTTGCTAATTGACCCTATTTACACATATCTACATGCATTTGCATAGGTTTTTGTAGCTAAAATATAAGAATAAAGAGTGATGAATGGGTATTCATCACCCCCCTATACTATACTTTGCTAGTCCCTTAGCAAACACTTATTTGAAAAAGAAGTGAAAAAGAAAGAAAAAGAAAAAGAAAAAGAGAATGTACATGGATCAAGGTTGATTATTAAACTTGCCTTCATTAAATTGAGGTATGGAGCTTAATCAGATCTTTGGATTATTAATGTGTCGGAACCTTATTCAGACTTAAGCTTAAAACCTAACAGCCTCTAAGTTCCACTATTCTATAACCAAGACTCCTCAATGCTCCAGATCAGAACAAGTCATCAATCACAAACCCTGAAGACCATGAATCTTTTCTTGTCCTGTGAAAGTGAGGTCTAAGCTCTCCACCTCAGAAATGGCAACTTGACAACCCTCCCCAACAAGGTAACTCTATGACCTCAATCTGGCCACTCTTTCCTCGAGGAGCGGGGTATTCCCTTCTAAGTTCAAGTACAACCGGCTCAAGAAGAGGGGGAAGAAGAGAATGGGTCAAGGCCAGTGTAGCCAAGTACCCTTGGGAGCTTGACCAGTGTAGTCAAGTCTCCCTGCTGCAAGCTACAACAGGTGGATCATGAAACCAAGCTTTGCTTATTGCACTTATATACATACTCCGGTGGGATTATCATTTTCTCTCAGACCCACCACTTTTTTGGAGTTCTTTTCTTTTTGCATTTTTTTTTCGAGTGCATCTATACAACATGTACATGTGCAGCATATATACAAGGAGTTTTTCCTCTTGAGCCAGTAGACTATCCCTCTTTTGAATCTTTATTGCAACCCACAACTCCCGTCGTTAGACTTCATGGCAACCAGACCAAGTTGAGACGCACTTCCTTCACTAAATGAAGAAGAGAGGTTCCGCCTAGAAGTACTACCCTCATATGCTACCCCAAGCCAGGGAAGACTGCCTCCTCACCACCTCATCCGTAGAGAGCTCGGTGCATAGTGCGGTTGTCCAAGTAAAGCCATAATCTATATGAGTCATGTGTTGTTGTTAAGTGCTCTACTTAGGCTCATTGAGATGACATGTGATCATAGCCTAGTGGACTCAAAGAATTAAGTCACCATGGACCTGAAAAGTCTTAAACCTAAGCCCTATAAGGTTCCTTTTAGAAATTAGGTGGATTAAGATCTTAATCAAGCTCCATTTCTCAATTTGATTCCAGGCTTAGTTTAAATGTCAACTATCATCCAGAAAAACTATATACATATGTACAAAAAGATGCTTATTTACACAAATTTTACAATCATGCAAAATTTTTGAAAAATGTTTTGAAATCATGAATGATGATGCATGAAGTGCAAGTTTTGCAAAAAGATATTTACACACATTTACACAAGATTTTTGCAAACTTTTTGATTTTCAAAACATTTTGGAAAAATTTTGTACTATATACATAATTTTGATACAGAAAATATTTACACAAGCTTTACACAAAAGATTTTTGAAATCATTTTTACAAAAATAATTTGTACACTAGCTATGTATGTGCAAATAAAAGAAGATTATGTACATGAAAATTTTTAATTTTTTGTGGTTTTTAGCCATTTTTATTTATTAACACACTCACACAAAGTACGAGTTATGGCTAAAGTATATATGAAATATATACACACCCCCCTATACTTAGCTCGAACGATGTCCTCGGAGTCAAGAGCGATGAAGAAGACATAACTCGTGCTATGTATAGGGAAGTGAAAAGGAAGGCTATACAAAAGGAAAGTAAAAAGTCAAAAGGGACTCGGGTCTTCCCCCTATACTTAGGATCAAGTAATCCTAAGTATAGCAGGCTGTACACGAAGGGAAAACCGAGTGGAGACTGTACAGGGTCTACCCCCCCTATACTTAGGGTGAAATGCCCCTAAGTATAGGCAGCAAAACAGGGGTAGACGGAAACAAAAGAAATACCCAAAAGGTCTCACATCCCCCCTATACTTAGGGTAAAGTGCACCCTAAGTATAGCATAATCATAAGATGAAGAAAGGGATGTGGGACTAAGGAATGTGGTGATATGGACATCTGGATCTATATACAGCGGAGGATCAGTAAAGCTCAGGCGTGAGATGCATTAGATGTGAGTCAAAGACCACATCTCAAGCAAAATGAATAGGGGCAAGATCAGCGACCCGCGACTCATGATCTAGAAATGGCTTGAGCCGCTGGCCGTTCACTCGGAAGGTACTCTCAGAAGACAACTCAGATATGTTGATGCTACCGTTGTCGTGTACCTTCCGAACCAGATAAGGTTCTTTCCATTTGCTCTGTAGCTTCCCTGAAAATAATCTAAGCCTCGCATCAAACAGCCATACTCTCTGTCCAATCTCAAAATGCTTGTGGCTGATATGAGAATCATGCCACTCCTTGACTCTCTCCTTATAATGTAGGCTGCTTGAGAAAGCTGCATCTCTAAGCTCCTCCAGGGCAGCTAGCTCTGCCCTCCTCTGGTCTCCTATACCATCTGGATCCATGAGAATGTCTGTAACTGCCCAGAGTGACTTGTGCCTCAGCTCAACTGGTAGGTGACAGGGTTTGCCATATACGAGGTGAAAGGGAGATGTGCCCAAAGGTGTCTTGAAAGACGTCCTATATGCCCACAAGACCGAGTTCAATAGCTGTGACCAATCCTTTCGGTCAGGGCGGACGACTTTCTACAGAATAGTCTTGATCTCCCTATTCGACACTTCGGCTAGACCATTCGTCTGTGGATGGTATGGTGTAGCAACACGATGGTCTATGCCGAACTCGCTAGCAAGTGCCTTCACCTGGTCGTTGATGAAGTGAGATCCCCCATCAGAAATAAGAACTTGTGGAACCCCGAACCGCGTGATGATATGCTTCCTCAAAAATCTGCAAACTGTCCTCGCATCAGCGGATCGGGCGGGGATAGCCTCCACCCAACGACTCACATAATCCACGGCCAACAGAATGTACTCAAATCCCTGACTCTTAGGGAATGGACCCATGAAATCGATGCCCCATGCGTCAAAAACCTCACAGAAGTGAATGGGCTGCATCGGCATCATATCACGCTGTCCACAAGTGCCCATCCTCTGACAGTCAGTACACCTCTTCACGAACTCATCTGAGTCCTTGAAGAGGGTAGGCCACCACAAGCCGGATTGGAGCACTTTCTGTGTCGTTCTCCTCCCAGAATGATGTCCTCCTGCCTCAAGCTTGTGGCAGTAAGTGAGGACGCTATGGTGTTCCTCCTGAGGAATACACCGACGCCAGACGCTATCCCCTCCTTCGTGGTAAAGGATGGGATCCTCCCAATGGTAAGACTTGGCCTTCGCTAGGAAGGTCTCAAGCCTCTGCCTGGGCCAATCTTGTGGGACTTTCCCAGCAACGAGAAAGTTCACAATATCGGCATACCATGGGAGTGAGGCGATAGCAAGGATCGCCTCATCTGGGAAGGTATCTCTAATAGGATCAATCTGCTCAGAATCCTCAGGCTGCTCTAATCGGGAGAGATGATCCGCCACCACATTCTTGACTCCAGGCTTATCCTTGATCTCAATGTCGAACTCCTGGAGTAGAAGGATCCATCTAGTCAGTCTGGCCTTGGCATCCTTCTTTGCCATGAGGTACCTGATGGCGGTGTGATCTGTAAACAAAGTCACTCTAGATCCAATGATATATGATCTAAACTTATCCAGGGCAAACACTACGGCTAGCATCTCCTTCTCTGTGACTGTATAATTCCGCTGGGCGGAATCCAATGTGCGGCTAGCATAGTGTATAGCAAATGGTACTCCATCCCTCCTCTGTCCCAGCACTGCCCCTACGGCAAAATCGGAGGCGTCCGTCATGATCTCGAATGGGAGAGACCAATCAGGTGGCTGGAGGACAGGAGCCTCAATAACACACTGCTGGAGAGTAGCAAACGACGAAAGACACTTGTCATCGACAAGGAACTCGGTGTCTTTCGTCAAGAGGTCAGTCAACGGTCGGGCAATCCTGCTAAAATCCTGAATGAATCTCCTGTAGAATCCAACGTGCCCCAGAAATGACCGTAACTGCCTCAAATTGGACGGCGGTGTGAGTTTTCTAATGACATCAACCTTGGCCGGATCAACCTCCATGCCCCTGTTGGAGATGATATGGCCAAGCACCGTCCCTTGAGTCACCATGAAGTGACTCTTCTCCCAAGATAGCACCAAGTGATACTCAATACATCGCTGAAGTACTCGATCTAGGCAGTCAAGACAAGAATCAAATCCGTCGCCGTAGATCGAGAAATCATCCATGAAGACCTCTAAGCACTCCCCTACCATGTCCGAGAAGATCGACAGCATGCACCTCTGAAAAGTCGCAGGGGCATTGCATAGCCCAAATGGCATGCGTCGAAAAGCGTATGTGCCGAAGGGACAGGTAAAGGTGGTCTTCTCCTGGTCCTCAGGAGCGATGGCCACTTGGTTATAGCCCGAGTACCCATCCAGGAAGCAATAATGGCTCTTCCCTGCCAGTCTCTCAATGATCTGGTCAATAAAAGGCAGGGGGAAATGGTCCTTCTTGGTGGCTTGGTTGAGTCTCCTGTAGTCAACACAAACCCTCCAAGAGGTGGGTACTCGTGTAGCAATCTCCTCTCCCGACTCACTGATCACAGTCGTGATGCCCGTCTTCTTGGGCACCACATGCAAGGGGCTAACCCACTTGGAGTCAGAAATGGGATAAATAAAACCTGCACCCCACCACTTTGATATTTCCTTCATCACAACCTCTCTCAGGTTGGGGTTCAGACGCCGCTGGAACTCACGCGACGGCTTCGCCCCTTCCTCGAGATAGATATGGTGGGAGCACACTGATGGACTAATCCCATGGAGATCTGCTACGCTCCATCCGATCGCCTTGCGGTTCTTTTCAAGAACCCCCATCAGACGAGATTCCTGCTCTCCAGTCAACTCGGCGGAGATGATGACTGGGTACATCTCTGGATCGCCCGCAAGGAATCGATACTTCAGCGAAGTAGGGAGCGGCTTCAGCTCTGGAATGCTGGGTGCCGGCTAATCTGGCTGTGGAAGAAACTGAGTGAAAGCTGCAAGATCGGCCAAATCTGCCTGGGAAAGTGAAAGTGTACTCTCGCAAACTGGATCGGGAGAAGGCGGCTCTACTGCACTGTCTCTGCTCGGCTCTGCATCTACCTCCTCCTCATCAATAGGCTCAACTGGACTCAAGTCTGGCATCTGATCATAGCAATCGGCCCAATCAGACTCTGAATCCGAGGGATCTGTATCAGAAACGGTGGCATCAGTACCACCGGGAAACAAGGTGGCATCAGCACCACCACCACTAGTCATCGTGCTGCGATCGAGGACCGGCTCCGCTGCCGTAATGGTATCCTGAACCAGGTCTGTGCTCTCCAGACTCTCCTCTGCTATCATCTCTGCCTCAGCTGTGTCTGAAAGTGAGAGGGTAGTCTGTGCCTCAAGGTCTGCCCAAGCTGCCTCATCATCTGTGATCACAAAATCACAGTCCTGGTGGATGTCTGGCTCTGCGTCTGTCAGCTGCTCTGAATCAGTACTCGCATCTGAGCGGGATCTGAATCTGGCTCTATAGTCCTCGACCGTCTCTATTTGTATACTCTCGCCCTGGACGCGAAAGTACACCTTCCCGCTATCATGATCAGTCACCGCCTTGGCTGTGGCCAAGAACGGACGACCAAGGATGATGGGGGTATCGGTCACGGACTCAGGGATCTCCATGTCCAACACTACGAAGTCCACGGGGAATTGCAGGCCCTGAATAGTGACGATAACGTCTCGTAATAACCCCTTCGGCCTCTTGACAGATCGATCAGCGAACTGAAGGACTGTCCTGCTCTGTCGAAGAGTGCCCAACTCGAAGCAGTCGAGAAGGGCTGCCGGAAGAAGGTTAATCGACGATCCGCTATCTAGAAGAGTACGGTCGAACCACTGCTCGCTAATCTGGCATCTGACATACGGGGCCCCTGCATCTGGCCTCTTGGCTGGCAGTCGGTTCTGGATCGCAAAGCACGTGGCTTTGGTCAGCACATGGATCTCTGAAGTGTGGTTCCTCCTCCTCCTCCTGACTGTAGTCCTCTCTCTCAAAGATCTCTGGAGAAGGGGGATGTGCTGCAAAGCCTCCTGGAGGGTCAGCTGAATGTGAAACCGATCTATCATGCTCTGGCTGAACTCCTCAAGCTCTCTCTTTTTTGGATCATTTTTCTTCCCCTTCCCCATCTGAAGGGCTCTAGGGAAGGGGATCACTGGGTCCTTCTCAGATGAAGGACTAGGAAAAGGTCTAGACGGTTCAAGGACCGGATCCACACATACATCATGCACCACAGTGGGACCAAAAGAAAGTAAACCTTTTCCTTTATTCATAGCAGAATTCTGAGATACATAACCACGAGGAAAAACATCAGGTCTCTCTCTACAAACACCGGTGGCTTCAATACCACCACGGGCTGGCTGCTCTGCTGCTGCTGAAGGAAGACGTCGCGCGACATCAGTACCGCGGGCTGGCTCGGCTGCATGGGTGGCATCAGTACCACCTCCTAGCTCTGGTGAAGTGGCGGCCTCAGTACCGCCGGTGGGATCAGCATCCTTGGTGGCCTCAGTACCACCGTCATCATCTGGAGCAGCCTCAGTACCGCTCTCCTCCTCCTCCTGGGGCGCCTCAGGATGGTGCTCAGATGAGGCGCCGCCGCCTGCTGGGGTCCTACCGCTCCTAAGTGTGACAAAATCAGCATCAAATAAATCCGAAGATGTATCATCAAATGGGTCACTAGGAGTGGCTGACTCAGTAGGTACTACCTGCTCAGACTTCCTCTTGAGGCTGTTCGGATTGGGCTCTATCTGGGCTGGTATGGCGGCCTTCCCTCTCACCAGGTCCCGCATCTCCTGGCGGAACTCGTCCATCTCCCGTCGGAATGTAGCCTGCTGGTCCGTGAGGAGGCGGGCGATATCATCCAAAGCGGGGCTCTCGTGGGAGCCCGACGGGTGGCCTCTCTGTGGATGAGGCTGTGGCTGCTGGTAAGGGTAAGAGGGGTAGGAAGGAGGGTGCTGCTGGTGCTGGTATCCCTGGTGAGCCTGCTGCTCACGTCTCCAAGGCTGTCCCTGCTGCTGATAGGGACGCGGACCGTAGGCTGACTGCTGCTGATATGCTGGGGGCTGCTGCTGCGGCTGGTGCTGGTCTCTCTGATGGGAGTACTGCCCTCCCTGTCCTGACGGCTGCTGCTGGGGCTGGGCACCACCACTCCCCCACCTGAATCCGGGATGGTCTCGTCGGATCCCAGGCTGGGGACGGTCGTACCAGATCCCGTTGACATCCATCAACGGCTCGGCATCCAAGGGGGCTGGCGGGAGTACTGCCAGAGGCTGATCCGGCTGGTAGACCACCATCTGCATCTCTGGAGATGGTGGAGACTGGTAGGTGGGCTGCGGCTGCTGGTACGGCTCCGCCTGTACAAGGTGAACCTGTCTAGGCTGCACTGGAGTACTGGAGCGCTGGGACGAGCTGCTGCTGCTGCCGGCGTCGCCTCGCGACTGAAGACGGGGCTGAGAAGCCGTCTGTGCCTCCTGGAGATACATGAGCTGTGTCTTCATGTCGCTCAAGACCTGTGCCATCTGATCCATCTGCGCTATGCTCTGGCACTGCTTCTTCTCTATCAGCTCCATGCGGTCCAACTTCTCGCTGATGATGCCCATGTCCGCAGCTGACGACTCTAGCTGTGCTGCTGCTGTGGCTGCGGACGAACTGGAAGGACCTGCATCTACCCGTGCTATCCGCTGGTACTGCACGGGTCCTGGCTGATGTGGCTGGGTCTTATGAGTATAGAGCCGGGTCTGGGACATGACCATGTAGTTCTCTGCCATCTCCTCAAAAATAGCCCAGACCTGGTCGTGGTCCTTGGCGAAGTAGGACCCGCCACAAGAAGCATTCACCAGGCCCTGTAGCTCTGGTGACAGTCCGCTGAAGAAGCTCTGAACTAGGTTCGGCTTCGTGATGTCGTGGTGCGGGCATCTGTCCAAAAGCTCTCTGAACCTCTCCCAGGCCTCGTGGAACTGCTCGTTGGGGAACATGGAGAAGTTACTAATCAGGGCCCTCGCTGCATTCGTCCGCCCGAGTGGATAGTACTTATTCAAGTACTCGGTGCGGAGCTGCTCCCAGGTATAGACGAATCTCCCCAAATGCTTCAACCACGTGGCTGCTCTGTCTGCTAGTGAGAAGGGGAATGCGATCATCCTGATCGTGTCCTGGTCCACATGTCTGTCGTGGACAGTGCTGCATATCATAAGAAACTCCTGGAGGTGGAGGTGGGGCTCCTCTGTAGCAAGTCCGTGGAATCGAGGAAGCATCTGCAATGTGTTCGGGGGGAACTTGAAGTCCCCCACGATAGCTGGAACCACCACCCAATGGTGCATCAGTGTAGATCCGGGATTGTGTAAATCCCGCATCGGTCTCGGTGGTCCTGCTCCTCCTGCGGCTGCTGCCGCTGCTGCGGCGGCCGCGGCTGCTGCTGCTGCTGCTGCTGCGGCTCGTGCCTGTGCATCTGCATCCGGGATCTCGTCGGGCTCGCTCTGCTGGTCTCTCTCTGCTCTGAGCCTCTCCAACTCACGCCTCATCTCCATCATGAAAGCTCCCTGATCGCGGAGCTGCTGCTGAACTGTATCAAGTGATGCGATCAGGGTGGAGTTGATCACTCCCTGGTCTAGTACAATGTGCTCAGGTCTACGGGAGTGATCATCAGAACTGCCTGCTCCGGCCATCTCGACGTCTGCAAAATCAAATGAGCCCAACTCAGGTGCCGTCAAATGAATCAGTCTCTCCTCGGGCTCATGTCTCTCAGGAAGGTCAGAAAGGGGATCGAGGGGGAACAGGGTGGAGTCGTACTCGGGCTCGGAGAGCGGGTCTGAGCTCTCGCGAGCCAACCTAGATGATGAGGTAGACGCGCCCGAAAGCGGTGCAGCCAAAGGCTGCCTAAGAGATCGTCTACCCATCATCTTGATCTGGCGAGTAGGGCGGATGAGATCTGGAAAAACTATGATCTGAAAACAAACCCCCGGTTCACCAACGCAACGCGAGCTGAAGACCGTGAAAGTTCGGTCAAATTATCTTGTCGATTTTATTTTGGTGAACACACAAATATCAGAGCGCTTACGTGACCTGTTGGGATATCTGCTGCTAACCCCAACTGACTGTCCCGCACGGAAGAGTCGGTAGTCAGTCGAGTTTAGCAACGGGGGGCTCTACCTAGTGTTCGGGTCACTCTCTCGCGCATACAAACCAAGCAATGAGGGGGTTGCTCTCCCCAAGACAGAATTTTTAGGGTGAGCGAGTTTTAAGGTCAATAGTCTTAGCAGTCCCAATTTTATGGTTACACTTTTTAGGTATTTTTCAAAGCAAACAAGAACGCCTAACGAATTTTTCGATTCTCCTAATTATTAAGTCAAAAACAGGGGGGAGAAGTCGAAAAAGCCGATGCACGAGAAATCAATGATGCATGCAAAGTCAGAAATGCGTACCTTGCTCCAGCTCTCTACATGCAAAATGATCCGCGCATAAAATAAAGACAGAAAGTAAACTAAGCTAAATGATGCAGCGGGAAGCCGAGTCCTAGACGAGCAACTTCTAGCGAAGAACCGTCTAACCGGTCACCGACCTCCAAGCCAAAGGGTCCGGTCTTGGCTCGTCCCTCCCCTGCCCGACAAATCGGGGGTAGGAGTAAGCGCTTTACAGGACGAGCTACGGCACGTAGGCTACGGAAGCTAGCGAGTCGGTTATTTTTATTATTTATTTTAAGTAGGTCCAATTACGGTCTATAGGAACAGATAGGCAATTAAGGTGTGTGGATCCTACTCAATTACGTCACAATCACCAGAAAGTCCTAAATCTAGGGGCTCGAGCAAAAACCGCGAAAAACCGGCAAATGTCAGTAAGAAAGGAAAAAGAAATCCGCGAAGAAAACCGCGAAAAACCGCAAGTCCTAATGGGTCCCCCGAGCACACCGGTGCTCGGCGAAACAGACCCGCTACGGTAGTGAGTCCAAACAGTCTCAGAAGTGTCCTGTCCCTGTATTATTACAATAATAATGAATAAATGAAATAAAACTACCCTAATACCTCACCCACTCAACTCTCTCTCTCTCGCTCTCTCCTGCGGCTTCGTAGAGAAAGAAGCCGCCTCCGAACTCCGCGGCTGCACCGGCTCCTCGAAAGTAGCCTCCGCGGTCCTCGGGCCCTCGCAAGAAATAGAGAAGAGAGTGGTCAGACCAATAAAATAATCAAATAATAGAGAAAAATAAAAGAAAATACAAATGAGGGTATATATGCAAAAATGGAAAATAAAATAATCACACAAAATAAAACAAAAATAAAAAAAACAAAAGAAAATAAAAAGGGAACAAAATAACACAAAAAGAAACTATAAACAAAAGCCGCGAAAAGCCGCGAGCTCCGAAGAGCCGCGAAAAGCCACGAAAACAAAAATAAAAAGAAAATCAAAAATAACTACTAAGCCGTGCTCCCCGGCAATGGCGCCATTCTGATAACAGGTCTGATCACTAGGGTATGAGGTACAAAATCGGGTCGTTGCGACCCAAGCAATCAGACTATGTATATCAAGAAAAAAATCGAACCGCGAAAGAAATCAGAGATCAAAACACGAAGTGCGGTCCTAGCTATGAGATTAACCTGGTATAGCACCCAGGGTCGAACACAAGGAGCACGGGTTGGCCTAGGGCCTACGAAGTAGTAAAAAGAAAATAAAATCAAAGAAAGGTATTTTTTAGTGGTTTTTAATAATTTTTATATTTTTTTAGGATTTTAGAATATGAAGAAAATAAAAGAAGGCAAATATCAACACTCTTTGGCAATTTATTTAACACACCAAAAATCAAGCAAAAATTCAAGAAAAATGGTTTTTATGTTTTTTAGGTTTTTAAGTGTTTTTGATGAATTTTTGGGATTTTTATAAGGTATATTTTATTTTCTAAAAATCAAACAGTGCTAAAAAGAAAGAGTACTGTCCAGCAAGGCCCAAAACCCAAAGATAAAATATCTAAGGATCTCAGATGGCCCTGGAGGTAATTTTCCTGTATTCTAGAGAAAATAAGGAAAATTTGGGCACCAAAATTATTGTTTTTGGATTTTTAGATTATTTATTATAATTTTTATGAGTTTTTAAGGGTTTTTAGATTTTTAGGGTTTTTAAGTGATGAAAAATAGCCAAAATTGGCTATAAAATCAAACAACAAACAAAGAACAGTAGCTAATTTTTTTAGAATTTTTGGGGTGATTTTATATTTTTTTTTTGGATTTTTAAACCTAGACAGTAGCTAAAAAGAAGGTTTTTGAATTTTTAAAAATACTAAATAAAATCAAAAATGTCCTCAAAAACTCTCAAAAATCCAACAACATGGCAGGAGCCATGTGTCAAATTTTCATCGAATTTGGAGGTGGTTTGATATTTATTCAAAAATAAAAAAGGGGGCACTGTGCACAGGGACTAAAGTGCAAATACCCAAAGCTCTGGTGGTCCAGGTGCAATTTGCCCAGCAAATCACGCGCGTGGCGCGTGCCTGGGGCACTCAGGGACCTTCTGGTAAGAAAAATAAGTCCTTGGACCTTTTGGTAACTGGTACCAAAAAGTCCAGGGGCTCGATCGCAATTAACCCACTAATACACGCACATGCTCAAATAAAACGCTCACAGGGGTATAAAAGCAAATACCAGAAAGTTTATATTCATTCCATAACCCAACAGAACTACAGGATAAATGATGCAAATAGCCCGAAAGTACACGTGACGAAGCACGTGGGCTCACATACACAGGGGCATAAATGCTAATAAAAACAAACACGAGGTCCAGAGTGCAATTTACCCTACGTAAATAAAACTACTAAAATATTTACAGGACTGACACGTAAAATAAAAAGCTAAGAGGGGGCCTATGTAATTTACCCCTTATTAAGTCGACGGCTCGATTCGCGCCACGTGGGTGATCGGACGGCTCTGGTATCGGGCGCTTCTCTCTCTGCTCTGACTTGGGCCTATCGACGGTGCTGAGGGCACCACGTGGAAGATCTAACGGGGATGGCCTCAGGTGCCTCTCTCCTCAGTGCTAACGGTCCTGATCAGCCCCCTCGAGATGATCGACGGTAGCTGCTCCTCGATGAATGGACGGCTGTGATCGAGACTGGAGCGGAGGGGCTGATCGGACGGTGAAGGAGGATGCTGGAAGAACACTCCGCCGGCGAGCTTCGCCGGCCTCGTGCGCGTGCAGCAGTCCTCCTCAGCTGCCTCTAGGTATCAGAACAGATCCGCGGTGACGTCCCGCAGCTGGTGAAGGCCTCAGATGACCCGGCCGAGCCCTGGAGGGGCTCCGGCGAGGTCGGCGGCGACGAGCTTCTGGTCTGGATGTGAGGGGGCCTCAGATGGCCTCCTCTTGACCTGCAAAATACACCAAAAGCTTCGCGGGTCGAGGGCAAAGTGCCTCGACCCAAAGAAGCGGGGTGAAGGCGAACTGTGGGTCGGGACGAATGAGCTCCGGCGAGCTGGGGATGGTGGAGCTCGAGTCCCAGCTCCGGGGCGAGCTGGGTTGAACGATTGGGCGAAGAACGTGCGTGAGGGAGTGGCGAAGGTGATGGTGCGTTCCGATGATCGAGATGATGGACGATATGGCCGGAATCAGAGGAACACGGCGGAGAGTCGATTTGGGGGTAACTCCAAATTAAACGAAATGGCAAGGCTAGAGAGTTACCTGGGTGGAGCGAAAGACTGGGCTGGAGCTTGGCTAGCTCCTGGTCATCGCCTCGAAGGGCGTCAAGGCCTGAGGCTCGAGCTCCGGTCGGGTGGCGGAGCACGGCGGCGCGAAGCAGCCGGATCGATGGTCGGCCACCTCCTCCTCGCTGCAACAGGTACAATCGCGAGCTGTCACCTCGGTGATTGCTCTGGAGGTCACGGGAGTGAGAATGGGGAGCCAAAGATGGAAAGAAGAGGCGGCTGAGCTCAGGCTATATACTGCGGAGGGTCCGGCAAGAAGCGATCGGGTAGGGCGAGCTGGAGCGCGGATCCCAAGGCGCGGGCTCCGGCGAGGCTCTCGGATGTGACGTGATCAATCCGGACCCGGAGTTGGGGAGGTTGGCGATCGGGTCACCCGTGGAAAAAGGGGAGAAAACGGGTCGGGCGCAGGAGATCCGGCTCTGGTGGTCCTGGGGGGGAGTTGACCGGGGGTCAACAATCCCCCGTGGACCAATCAGAGCCCGCCAAGGCTTGGGTTTTTATTTGATTTTTTTGGGCCTTTAAATGGCCGAATTTTCAAAAACTTAAAACACAAAATATTTTTATTTTATTTTTTTCTATTTTTTTGTAATTTTTAATTAATTTTTGGAAATAAAAATAAGGTATATACAATATAGGTCTATACATAGGTATATATACAATATATGATTTTTAATTTTTGATTTTTAATTAGTTATTTTTATGCATTTTTATTCCCATTTTATATTTTATTTATTTATAGGATAAAATGAGGAATAAAAGGCTATTTTTATTATATTTTTATTATTTATATACATGAGTAAAGTAAATAGTTATGTACACTATATACATGGCATATGTACAATATGTTTTTGCATTTTTAATTTTGTAATTTTTATTTGATTTTTGTTTTGTTTCTTTTTATTTATTTTATTTACAATATATACCATAGATTATTTACAAAAAGTTTTGGAAAATAATTTTATTTATTTATAAGGTTAAATAAATAGGGAAGGTGGTTTATGTACATGGTGTAAGGGTATTTTTGGTCTTTTTGATTTTTAAATTTTTATTTTGTTTTTAATAGTGTATAAATATATACAAAATATTTACAACATATTTTTGGGTGAGGAAAATATATAATTTATTTATTTACACAAATATGTACACATGAGCCCCTATCTCCCTCTACTTGGCTTTTATGCGGTCAGGCCCATGCTGAGCCCTCCCTTGGGTTAGGTTGCTCAATATTTATTCTAAATATTTCCCTCTTTTTCTTTTTCATCTTTATTCTTTTATTTTTGCACAAAAACATGCTAATTATCTATATTTACAAACATGCATGCTTTTGCTAATTGACCCTATTTACACATATCTACATGCATTTGCATAGGTTTTTGTAGCTAAAATATAAGAATAAAGAGTGATGAATGGGTATTCATCAGAAGGCACATGCTTAGGAGAGAGAAGGAAGCTGGGAGTGAGAGAGAAATAGGGAGGAGAGAGGAGAGAGGAGAGAGGAGAGAGGAAATGAAGAGAGGGAGAGAAGAGAGAAGGGAAAGAAGAGAGAGGAAAAGAAACGAGAAAAAAATGGACAAAAATGAAATTAAAATAAATAATTTTAAAATAAAAATTTAAAATAAATTATATAATAAAAATAAGTATTTTAAAAGTAAAATATAAAAATTAAATAAAGATAAAACGAAGATAAATTAATTAAAAGAAAAATAAAAAAGAAATAGTAAATGAAGTCAAATAAAAAATTGATCAACACAAAAGTTGCTCGTCTCAACGAGATCTACAACTTTCGTGAAGGTCAAAAATAGATCGATTGCATCAAAAGTATTTTTAAAGGTACTCTATAGATAATAAAATACCACATTTTTGTAATTTATGATTTTTTATATTTTTAATTTGATTTTAATTAATGAAGTAATTTATGTACAATATCTACACAATTAATCTAATTTTTATGGATTTTTTATGGGTTAGAAAACTGTAAAATAAAAATAACAAAGATAAAATATGCACAAAATATACAATGCCAAATTTTTGTATTTTCGCTTAATTTTCAGATTTTTATGGATTTTAATTCTTTATGCCAAGTTAGTTAATGAATTAAAGAATAAATTAGAGAAATAATTAGATCAAAATACTTTATTTTTGTACATAAAATAATAGACTCAATTCAGGTTAAAACAAAGTTATTTAATTACATAATTTTAACCATAATTTCGTAACAAATAGTTTTAAATGAATCACCAATCCCTTTTCTATTTTATTAACATTACTAAGCAGGAGCACTTCCACCAACATCTAATACTTCCCAAATCCCCCCTTCGACAATTTTGCCCTCACCCAATTTATATAAAATCATTGCTGTCATGTCCTATATAGTATCTTCAGTACGGTCCCACACTGCTTTTAGATAGGTCGGGCTGGGTATTACAAGTATTGCCCGTTGAGGCTGAGGCCTTCATGCATCCCCAAGCATGTGATGAGTGCCTCCTCCTCGGGCTAAACCTCGATCGAACTTGCATAGAAATATCACTGCATCTTCAACCGCAAGTGCACCTCCCTCCCCTTCCTAACCTTCGTCATGGATGATTCTTCGCCGTCAGGTAGCCGTCAAGATATCCTCCAACCGCCCATCTCTGTGACACAGACGAGACGTCCTTCTCCTCCGCTCAGCCACGTTGAAGGAGGTATGACATTGTTTACATTCTTCCATTATGCTCCCTCCTATGCAACTTTCTTTATGCTCCTTCCTTTAGTATACACCCATTAACAACCTGTGTACTTTGTTCCGTTAAATCTCCAACTCGACTCGTCGTAACAATAACATAAAGAGGCAACGAATTTTGAAATAAACAATTATCATAAGCCTCTACAAGAAAAAGGACATTAGACAATGATTAGATAATACCGATTTATCGTATTCATTGTGAAGTTTATATATAACAACGATTCTAAATATATGTGGCTAAATATATTAATATAATAACAATTATTTCAAATCGTTGCTAATTTATTATCGTAACGAATATATCCGTTGTTATCTTTTTTCCATTAATGAAAAAAATATCTATTGTGATCGTTTCCTCCATAGCAACGAGAAAAACATTCGTTGCATTTGTTTCTCCTTAACATGAAAAAATATTCGTCACCTTTTTCCCCATAGTAATGAAGAAATATTCGTGGCCATTTTTCTCTATTAAAATGAAAAAAATCTGCTTCCTTCATTTTTCCATAATAACGAAAAAGTATTCATCACCTTCTTCTCCCTTTAGCAACGAAAAAATATTCATTATAGGATTTTCTTCATAATAACAGAATAAATATTGGTTGCCTTCATATGTCCAACAAAATATTTATTGTGGATATTGTATTATAAAAAAATATATTTTAGGCTATAAAGGACGCATGTGTGGACTCATCTATGTAAATTTATTCATTGCGTAGTGATCACTCACGTCATCTTTAGCAAATATTTTAACTTAGAAAGAACAGAAGCATAATTTGTGATTTTAAGATAACATTAAGTAGTTCTTACATATGGCATGCAAATAGGATTACATGGATTCTGACAATCAGAAAATAGAACTTTGTTTATAGCTTTAAACATCTAACCTCCGAGGGATGATTCCCGGTGAAATTTACAATTAATAATAATAAATTTGAATATTTACATCCCGTCTCAATTTTTATAATTAAAATCGAACATTCCTTCCCCTCAAAAGAAACCCTATGAACCTCCAACCTCTCAAGATGCTATAACAACCATTTCTTAAGATGCTATAAAACCAAATGTCCAGCCATCACTTACATCTTCTCTCACGTATTTTTCAAAAACCCTAAGAACCTCCAACCTCTCAACATCTTGGCAGCGATGGCGGGGCTCAGTGGTGTTGCTGCAGGTGGAGGTGGAGGAAGATGGTGAAGGACAAGGATGGGTTGTGATCAATGGCCTTTAGACTGATGGTAATTGGTGATAAGCAAATCCCAACTGCTATCGACTTGCGACAGATCGCAGTAGTGGGAGAGCAAAGGTCGATGGGAGGATGAGAAAAGTGCAAGGATTGTGGGCGGTAGGTGAAGCATGATGACAATTGGTGACGGAAGAGGCGATGGGCAGAGGACAAGAATGATGGTTGATAGGGACAGAGCCAAAACATTTTTGAGGAGGGGGCACAAGGTTTAAAAAATATATATCTATTAATTATGATATGATCACATTCATTAGGAAAAGGGGAGTATCTTGTTGAGTTGTATGTCACGTATGTTCATCACCTTAGCCATTTATCATTATTGGGATGGGTAAGTGCAAGTGGCTCTGCCATTGGAACATGTGCAAGTAAAAGTTTCAAGATAAATGAGTGGCTAGGAGGTGATGAACATATAAGTTATATACAGATGAGTTGGATATTCCCCTTCCTCTATTCATTATATAACAATAGTTGTGAAGGATGAATTATATCATCTATAATTTTCATGTAAATAATAGTTTATTTTGAACTTATTTTTTAATCAATTGTATGTTTTAATTCAATTTTATATCATATATGGTCCGCATTGTTGAGATTTTTTGTGAATGATATTTATATTTTTTTAAATTAGGTATATATATTAATATTTTTATTTTTTTCGATTCACTCTTTGGATTTGATTAATTACAATAGACTACACTTGTTCTAATTTCTATCAAATCAAAAATATAAAATACATAATTTTATACTTTTTATTACCAACAACTAGAAATATTAATATGTCAATGAAGAAAAATACACCAATTAAGAATATCTGTGCGTTCGACCACTTACTTGATAATAAATAGAACTGATGATTAATATATGAGAGTTGACAATAAATGCATTTTTTTAGAAAATTTAAAATTGTTTGATATCGAGAAATAAATCTCGTATTTGTATATGTGATAATGAGACTGGATAAAAAACCAATCTCTTCCATATGTTTATCCTAAAAATGGACATTCAAAAAAATAGTTTGGGTAGAGATCCATTATAAGTTGACCAGTTTAAGAAATTATCCGAACAAGTTGATCCAAGATAAAATTTACTATTGCTAGATAGAAATTTTATGTTGAAAGATATATTATCTATTAGTAAAGATTACTGATTTTCCCTCTAAATAAACGAAGGGGGTGTATATATAAGTTTTATCCTCAAAAAATCCAAAAAGAAATTTATACTTAGGTAATATTATGATTATTTTTCCTTCAAAAATCCATAGAGATTAACAATATATATAATGTAATGTCAAAAATTTAGGGAGGGGGGGCATGTGCCCCTCCTTGCCCCATATAAATCCGTTGCCGAGGGAGATGATGAATGAATGGATCATCCATGAGGTTTACGGTTTGTCGAATGCATTGATGATAATGGAAGGATGGAGCACAAGTATAGTGGGTAAATTTTTTTATCCAAATATTCAGATTCAACTATGCAAATTGAATAAAATTAAATAGTTGTAATGCATCATTTGATTATATTCTCATTTGCGAGGATAAGATTGGCATATTAATACATCATATTTATTCTCATAATCTCATATTTATTCTTATATATAGCGTAAAACTTGAACCTGGGAAGTTTTGATAACAAATTCCATTTAGATGAAGGGAGGTTTGTGATTTGTTATCTGACCTGGAAGGGCATGTTCCATGGTGCTTATGGATCCTTGAAATGTGATGGGACAAGTGCGTGTCACGAAGCTGAGTGCACATTTAGCTAATGCAACTATTATAGTCAAAGCGAGAGCTGGTGTTTCTTTGAATTGAGGCTTGACTTAGGCGTAATGGAGTTATTCTCATTTCTGTAAAAATTTAACACCCACCAGAAGAAGACATCTTCATGTGCAGTGCACTTGATTTATATAGTGATTATTTCTTTGTATATGCATAATTTCTTAGAAGTGTGATTCATGATTATGTTTACTGCTGTCAAGAACAAGTTTGAACTAACTGTCCAATAACATATCTTGTATTTTATCAGAATCCCTTGTGAGTGTGTATGCAGGTTTGGTAGAAATCATCAATATATTTGTGGATTGTCTAAGATTTGTACTCTTGGAAGTCAATTCCAGAATCCAAGAGCCTCTAACATGTACTTGCTCTGAACAATTACCTTGGATTGTGATTAACTGTTGATAAATTATAAGGCATATATCTGTTAACGTATGCTGTGAATCTTGTAAGGTGGATTCATGGCTTTAAGATTGTGGTATTTTATGAACATGATTTTTTCAATTTGTTGTTAATCATTATGGAATTGCTACCATCTTCATGTAGAAATTATAAATCTGACCTTCTTTTGGCACTAAAGTGAAGGGCCCACTCACAATAAGATGATGTTATTTTCAGTTGACTCAACTATGAAAGCTTGTTAGTATCACTCTTCTCTTGTAACTAGGGTTGATTATCGGGTCGTAAGCCGAAAAATTCTGGATGGACCAACCCGAATCTGAACCCAAGCCGGTAACTTTTTCCCCTTTAATTTTTTGTTTTTTTCTTAAAATGCTTAATCCAACGTGTAATATGGAAATGTCTTTTTAAAAAACTTTTTATTTTTTAAAACGTGTGATAAATCTAAGAATCTTGATATCTCTATGGTATTTTGATAAAGAAAACTTTGAAATGTTTGATTTTTCTCTTCAAAAACTTTTGATTTTTTTTCATATACTTTTTTTTAAAAAAACTTTGAAATGTTGGTGCATGGTAGTATCGTTAGAGAGGGGTTGGGTTGGGGTGGGCCGTGAGGGATTAAGGTTAAGTAATATATTATATTATATAGGTTTAGGATCGGGCTTTCTGGTCGGGTTTTCGGCCCGGGCTTCGGGTCGGGCTCTACTCAGCCCGAACCTGGCCCATTTTAGAAACAGAGTTTTTTTGGGCCCGAGCCCGACCCAAATTTAAACGGGTTCGGGTTCGGACTGAGTTGCGGGTTAGGTCAGGCTAGCTCGGCCCAATGCTCAACCCTACTTGTAACCCTTAAATATGATTTTGTATGTCATTTTATTTGAAGGATGGCATTTTATTTGAAGGATGGATGCTTGGAATTTAAACCTCTTCCTAGTGAAGTGGTTAAAAGGTTGACCCACATGTTATTTGCATCTGATCTTGTTGTCACGTTTCTTCTTGTTGCTTTTTTGCTTAAAGACTTTTTATTGTGACTTTGTTTGTGTCTTTTGTAGCTAGAAGTAGTTAAGAAGATCTTAGGAAGCTTACTCTGCAGCTCGGGACAAATTATCTACCATAGATATTTATAAAGACAAAAGATAAAAAAGGCATGTACGAGTGGAGCTTGAAGGTTAGTTTCTACACTAAATTTAAATGTAGAAAATATATTTTTGGTCTATTATTTGGATTCACACTTTCATGATGTTCTGTGAACAACTTAATCATTAGTGCAAATAAGAAACATGACATGACTGATGAAGAGGTATATTTTGCAAGTCCTGCACATGTTGCCCACGTAAGATAGTAGATTGCCATGGTAACATTTTCAAATATTTATCTTCAAGTGATATATTCAGGTTGGGAAAGCAAGAGCAAGAAAGATAAAAAACCTTTCTCAAGTGAGATGCATTAATGATGAGGAAAGTCACGTGCTTGTTACTCAGAAGGATATAGAGACTATATGGCAGTAGTATTTTCATAAGCTTTTCATTGCGAAAAATAGAGAGGTCACTTTGGGAGATCTAGCTAGTAGTGAAAGTTACTTGAATCGTGCGAGCTATAGATGAATACAAAGGAAGGAAGTAGAGGAGGCTTTGAAGGTTATGAGACCAGGGAAAGGTATAGGACCTGATGGCATTCCTAGAAGTATGAACAGTTTTAGGTAAGCGTGGTTTGACTTGGCTTACAAATTTATTCAACGTTATTTGGTGAAGCAATAAAATGCATGAAGATTGAAGGTGAAGTATCGTGATGCCTCTTTATAAGAACAACGGAGACATTCCAAGTTGTTCAAATTACAGAGACATCAATCTGATGAGTCATACTATGAAAATTTGAGAACGTGTAGTCGAAAGAACGTTCAAGTTGCCGAAGTAAAAGACAACCAATTCGAATTCATGTTAGGTCGCTCAACTATTGAAGACATCCACTTGCTGAGAACAATGGAGATTTATAGAGCTAAAGGGATAAACCTCCATATGATTTTTGTTGATTTGGAGAATGCTTATGGTTTTGTCCCACGGAAGATAATGTGGAGAATTTTAGAGAAGAGACAAGTATGTGCCCTATACATTCAACTCATAAAGGATATGTATGATAGAGCTTCATCTTGTATAATGATCCAGTCTGGAAAGGCTGTTTATTTTGACATCAACATTGGTCTACATCAAGGTTAAGCTTTGAGTCCATTCCTTTTTACTTTGATTATGGATGAGTTGACAAGTCACATTCAGGATGAGATACCTTGGTGTATGTTATTCGATGATGATAATGTGTTGATTGATGAGATTAGAGATGGAGTAAATGAGAAGCTTGATGTCTAGAGACATGTATTGGAGACTAAATGATTACGTATAAGTAGTGCTATCACTGAATATACATAGTGTACTTTTGATGGAAGCAATGGTGAAGGAATCGAGGCGAAGATTGACGACAACAACATTTAGAAGAGAGTTTCTTTTAGATACTTGGGATTTATTTTGCAACATGAAGGGGAAATTGATGGAGATGTTATTAATAGAATAAATACAGGTTAGCTAAAGTGGAGATGAGCCTCTACTGTTCTCTGTGATAAGAAAATTTCTTTGAAAATCAAATGAATTTTTTACAAAGCAGTTGTGAGACTTGCTATGCTCTATGGATTTGAATGTTGGCTTGTGAATCATAGACATGTGCAAAGAATGGCGGTAGCAGAAATAAAAATGCTAAGGTGGATTGTGTGGACACACACACATAAAGATTGATTTCGAAATGATGCAATCAGAAGGAAAGTTGGCGTAGCTCTGATTGAGGATAAGATAAGAGAAAACCACTCAAGGTTGTTTGACCATTTACAAAGGAGGTCGACTGATACATAGTTAGGATATGCGAGTTTTCAAATGTTAAGCCGGCTAAGAGAGGGCGAGGAAGGCTCAAGAAAAGATGGAATGAGACTATATGAATGAATCTTACTTTTTTGTATCTAAGTTCGGGATTGGCTCAAGATAGATCTTAGCCAACTCTACTTAATGTGGGAAAAGACTTCGTTGTTGTTGTATCTTCAAGTGATACATGCATGCATGTACCTCCTTTTCGATCTCAACCAATATTAAATATATATATATATATATATATATATATATAGACACACACATATATATATACATATACATATATTTGATTTTTAATTATGGATTCTTTAATTTGTTATATCAATTTTACGTTATGTATCATAAAGTGACACTTCCAAAATTATACTTCTCTAAATTATATCGGTGTGTTTCTAAATAAATCTTTTATCTCATTTTTAGATTAGCATGTTGAAGTCATCACTCAATACAGGCAAATAAACAAGTTTTATAATGGATACAATAGTTATTGCATGTTTATTGCATACTTCAACGACGGTTAGAATTGGATGTTTCTGACATTATTGTTCACTTATAATTGCTTTATTGCATATGTATTATTGTATCCTAGTTCTGTTTTTTTAAATCTCCATCTTACACGAATGTAAGCTTAACAATATACTTTTTGCGCATTATAGAGGATTTTGACTTTCTGGGACATGACCACATTTAAAAACAACAACGTTGTAATGCATCATATTAAAGTTGGTTTTGTATCAACTCATAAAATCATCATCGTTGTTACTGTCGAGGATTAGTCTTCTATGTGATTTTATTTTATTTATATGTTACTTTTGGCTTTTGTAGAATCGTGAAGGATGTGTACGTTACACCGATTCAAATGCCATATGTGTGAGGTCGTTTGCATCAAATTCACTTGATTTTTATTTCCCACAAAATCAATCTACTGTGGTATTCTACAAATCAGATTTTATTTTAACAATAGTAAAAATCACAGAGAGAAATATTTCTTCATATGCGGATGGCATGGACTTGACTGCTCTGAGGGGTCATTAGAATATTTGCTAGAAACATTCATATAGTAGTTTAATTTTTATTATTAACAATTGAAAGGCTTATGGCTCAGAGACAATATAGTTATCATACTTAAATATAACATGCTTTTATCTCATCCTACTCAAAGGTGCTACCCCTTCCATCAATATACAACAAGGAGATGATATAAAGCATGCGAGAAGAAAATTTACTCTTGAAAGTGTTGTACATAAATATATTAAATATATGATTTTCCAACAAGACATCCTTTTGTTTTGATTATCTCACTACGCTTCTGTGTTAATTTTATGATTGAACGTTTTCTTGTCATTAGATTTAATTTTGCAATCACATCTTGTATTGAAGTCTATTTCCAACTTGATACAAAACCCAGTTTTTTTTCTGAATATGACGCAATTGTTGTTGTATTTTGAATATAAATTTGAAGAATTTGATATTTTTAATGTGTGACTAAATTTTTGGTTGGTATCTCTTATTTGCCAACGGATAACTATTTATTGTTATTTTCTCATTTATCAATAAATAATTATTTGTTGGTACTTTCTATGTGCCAACGAATAAATATCCGTTGTAACTTTTTTATGTGCCAACGAATTAATAATCCTTCTATTTCTGCTTGATGCTACTCTCACTTGACAACGAATAATTATTTGTTACAAATAATTATTTATAGATACAGCAATGAATATGACAACGAATAAATAATTCGTAGAGAGTATGTATAACAATAATAATTACTCGTTGATATCTTCCAAAATTATCCGTTATCTTTGATTCATTTTGTTGTAATGAGCGTTCGATGATTTTATATAGTCATATATATCGTCTGTTCCTTTACGTATGCAAAATTCTCCTATGTATACGTGATAATATACATACTGCTGTTACGTGAATAGTATATATACGTATACAAAATTCTCTTATGTATATGTGATAATAATCATATTGATGTTACGTGGATAGTCTCTCTCTCTCTCTATATATATATATAGAGAGAGAGAGAGAGAGAGCAGTGATCCTATGAGATGAGATTTGATGAGATGGTGAGATGAAAGATTCTGGACCACTAATTTCAACATTTTCTCTCCTGATTTCTCTCTCCTGGCTGAAACTATTGGCCAAGAATCTCCCATCTCACCATCTCACAGAAATCTTATCTCATAGGATCGGCCCTCTCTCTCTCTCTATATATGTATATATGTGTAAAATGGGGTTGTCCCTTGGGAGTAGCCAACTTGGCTACTCCCACCCCTATTTTCCCTTATTTTTTTATTTCTTTAGAAAATAAAAATTTGTATATTCATCACTATATCCTCTAACATTCTATTAAAATTTCGTCAGAAACAGAGACTCCTAGGCCCTCCATCCAGGCGTCATTTTTTTAACCGTCGCAGGATTTTTTAAATCAGCCCTTTTGGATGGAGGCCGTAGGAGTCTCTTTTCTGACGAAATTTTAATAGAATGTTAGAGGGATATAATGATGAATTTACAAATTTTTATTTTCCAAAGAAATAAAAAATGAGGGCAAAATAGGGGTGGGAGTAGCCAAGTTGGCTACTCCCAGAGGGCAGCCCCATTTAACCCTATATATATATATATATATAGGGAAAAGGGAGCCTACACCCATGTGTAGGTAACTTACCTACACCCAACTCTTTTTCCCTCAAATTTTTTTATTTTTTTGAATTAATTCCTTGGGGAATTTAGATCACAATATATCATCATATCGTCATTCAAATTTCAACTTATTTTGAGACTTCTAACTTATCCATCATGACAGTCAAATTTTAACGGTCTGAGATTTGCTGAAATCGGCCCCTTCCGATGGAGCTTTAGGAATGTCTGTTTTACATGAAATTTGAAACACATATTCCATTTAATATTCTAAGTAAATCCCCTAAAGATCCATTTCAAAAAAAATCAAAAAAATTAAGTAACAAGAGGTGGGTGTAGGTAAGTTACCTACACATGGGTGTAGGCTCCCCAATCCCATATATATATATATATATATATATATATATATATATAGGGCTTATCTAGAGGGCACTGTGCCGATTTGGCACTTAGTAGGCCCCTAATTGTAGACGTCGGATTATGATCGTGTGATCTAAATAAAGAATCGACGATAAATGCAAATAAGGCATATTTTGGTTACAATAACTGATATCGCGAGAATTATGGGGTGTAAATTAATTACGTTGACGTCATTTGGATCGATGATTAACAAAACAAATATGCTAAACAAAAATTGCGTATCCTTATTACGAAGAACAACGATCAAACAGAGCCAATGCCTTCTTTCGTTCGACATTGAAGATCGTTTACAGGTCGACTAATCTTCGATATCAGTAAGTTTTTATGTATATTCGTCTTTGAAGAACGTTTTGAAAGTACTTTCTTTCATGTAATTTGATGCAAACTTTTTATAAAATCATGTACATGTACTGATGGTATCAAAAATTGTGGTTGTTCGATTAAGAAGAAATAGATTATCGATTCAAATATGTTGAAATGATTTAACCATTACTTTTTTCGTTTAAGAACAAATATATTAAAGCTTCTAAGATATTAAATTAAATTTAGTTACTTAAAAGTAAAATAAAATTACTGCTTGATGATTCCAAGTTACTGATACAAATTCTAAAATTAAAAGAGTAACTCCGATGATATTTTAAGTGTAATTATTAATATTACTGATAAAATGATGGAAAATACTGAAACATTCATAAAACTTACTGATCTAACATTCGAAGTTACTGAAACATTAATCAAACTTACTGATCGAACATTCGAAGTTAATGAAAGTATTCTCCAAAAGTAATCTGAGAAATTTTTACTGATAGTTTAGATATACTTACTGATGCATTCTTCGATGTTACTTATATGTGTTACGATCTTACAAATAAGCTTTGAAAAGTTAAAACATTACTGATAGATAAAATTTAGAAATTACTAATGTTACATCGATATTACAGATTAACTATTGTAAGTTACTGCTGCCTAGTATCTATGTTACTGATACATATCCCAATGTTACAATCATAAATATATTGTTATTTTAAGTTAAAGATTAAAGTTACTGATAAGATGTTGGAACTTACTAATGTCTTCATCAAACTTACTGATAGATACATCACATATACTGATAGTAATATTCAAATGTAATATGGCAATAATTACTGATGCAATGAAATTTATTACTGAAGCATTATTCAATATTGCTGAAAAGTGTTAAGATCTTACGAATAATTTTTTTGAAGCTTGAAATTACTGATGCGCGTATCATAGTTACTGATATCGATGAGCATCGTGAACTTACTGGTACTTACATGTATACTTACAAAAGTTACTTGCCATACATATAATATTACCATTATGATATTATAAATTACTTTCCCATAAATTACTTTTTACCGCATTCTCATAAATCACAAGTTAGGTTAAATTTTAAAAACTTACTTGAGACGTGGGAGCTCGGTACGCGGCGGAGCAGCGAAGGCCTTATCGACGATTGCAACGAGTGCGGAGAAAGATAATCACGGTCAAACACGGTTAGTGAAAGAATAAAAACCGTCTTATTCCATTGTAATGATACGTTTCTTCGTCTTCTTCCATTGTAATGATACGTTTCTTCGTAAATGAGTTTTTTTTTGGAATTAAACGTATTAGGGTTACGAAAACAAATCCTTTAAAGTTTGAACACTTAGGTATGAATCCAAGAGCTGCATGCATATTAAATATTGAGAAAGATGATTCCATTAGCTGCATACATATGATTAGTAATTCTTTGCCCACTGGATAGAAATCCTATATAGAGGGCTTATCTAGATATAGCTGCATGCATATTAAATATTGAGAAAGGTGATTCCAAGAACTGCATGCATATTAAATAAGCCCTTCCATTGTAATGATACGTAATTCTTTGATTAGTAATTCCAAGAGCTGCATACATATGATTAGTAATTCTTTGCAATTAATTATAGTTTTTTAATTTTGCGGTTGCATTTTTTTCTTATCATTATCTAATTCTAATAAAGCTTAACAAATGGTTACTGAATATCACACAAATTTTTGATTCAGTAACTTAGTTAATACTTGATGTTCCTTTTGATATCACTAAAATTCTTATATGAGTAATTGACATTAGTGTTGCATATACTATTTTGCAGATCGAACTTAGTTAATACTTACTGATTCTTTTGCAACTATTACTATTGAATATAAAAATATTACTTGTGTCATAATAAATATTACTGATGTTTCCAATTGCTACGGTTTGATATTTCATATATTACTTATTCTTACTGAAACTTACTTATTAAAGCATCAGTATGCTTGCTGAAACTTACTTATTCTTCTGCAATTATTACTAACGAGTTTATTAATGTTACATCATGATATTGCATACCTTACAAATACAATAGCTTACTGATACTTACTTATTCTTTTGCATTTATTACTAATGAAATTGATAATATTACTTCGTGATACCATTTAACTTACTGATACATCTGAGATATGGGATTTTACTTATTCATTTGCAAATATTACTATCGAAATTAAAAATATTACTTATGTCAAAATAAAGCTTACTGATACTTACATGTGCTACACTGGTCCTTACTTATTCTTTTGCATCTATTACTATTGAATATAAAAATGGTTACTGAATATCACACAAATTTTTGATTCAGTAACTTAGTTAATACTTGATGTTCCTTTTGATATCACTAAAATTCTTATATGAGTAATTGACATTAGTGTTGCATATACTATTTTGCAGATGGAACAAGCCAAAACGTTTGATGTTTCTTACAAGAGACGAACACCGCAAAGTGTAAAAAAAGGAACAATGGAATCTGCAAGTGGTAAATTTGTGATTTTTTAATTGAAAACATATAATATATTTCAATTATGTCTTAACAAGTAAATTAATGCAGATACAAGTTTTGAGGGAGATAAAACTACTGAAATTTCCACTGGTAAGTATGTATATTAACATATTGTTAATAGTTAATATCATAACTTACTATTCACAAATTATTATGCTTTGTAGAAAGAGCATCAGTTTTGAGTCTTGCAAATGTAAAGGATGATGCAAAGCTAGAACCACTGCCAGGTTAAGAAATAAACACTAAGATTGTAAGTTAAGAAACGAGTATTTTATATTGCAAACTTACTAATGGTTTTCATTTCATTAATGCAGCGAGATATTGCGTCCAACACAGATGTTACATAAAACAATTTGTAACATATCTTGGTAACAACAAGTTGTCTGGAAGGCATAAAGAGTTGATAGACAAATCCGCTTTCTCAAGATTGGTATCAATTACAAAACTTGATATTAATTATCAAGTATTGGACTTTATTGTTCAAAGATATCAAGGAGATAGGATTTTCAAGTTTGGAGAGAAAGAACTCACATTTTCCGATAATGACATAGGCTTGATTTTGGGGTTGCCTTCATCAGGATTTCCTATTCAACTACGTGGTTTTTCGTTTGAATGGCCAAGTTCATTTGAAGAGCAATTTTGCCAACCAAGCATGTTATTAAATCGTCACAACATTTGTGACATGCTTGAATCTTTAAGATCTCAAGATGATGATAATTCAAATAGAATGTACATAAGATGCCTAATATCTTTGATGTTTTGTACATTTCTATTCCCCGAAACGAACTTCTGCTTCCCGAAGGTCCTACTAAATTACATAGATTCAATTGAAGATACACGATTCTTCAATTGGTCTAATGCAGTTGGGACTATGTTAATGCAACGCATGGATGATATAGTGGAAAAAATGAGGAAGCGTTCATCATCTGAAGGGAAAGGCACAGTTGGCTACTTAACTGGATGTGCAGCGTGTTTATATGTAAGTTTTTTTTAAACTATAATTGCTTCTTTGCTTTTAAAAAATATTTACCAAATATTTAACTATGTAAAATTATTCTAAGGCATGGGCTCTCGAGTACTTATTCCCAACACATGCATTGAATCAAAATCTCTTGCCAAGAATTAGGAAATGGTCAACTCCTTGCAAAGTCACCATAGAACAATTCCAGAACTTTGATGAAGATCAGGTAACAAAATTTTATTTAAATTTTCATTTGTGATTTTAATATTGAATATAATTTTTTAAGTTACTGATGCAAGTATTGAAATTTACTGGATCGAGAGATTGATGCAAGTTATGAAAAAAATAATTTAGATACTGTTGCCATTATAAAAGTTACTTATACACGTTTCGTAATATTGAATATAATTTTTTAAGTTACTGATGCAATTATTGAAAGTTACTGGATAAAGTGATTGATGCAAGTTATGAAAAAATTAATTTAGCTACTGTTGCCATTATCAAAGTTACTTGTACACGATTCATAATATTGAATATAATTTTGTAAGTTACTAATGCAAGTATTGAAAGTTACTGGATCAAGTGATTGATGCATGTTTTGAAAAAATTAATTTAGCTACTGTTGCCATTATCAAAGTTACTTGTACACGATTCATATTTACTGATTGCTACATATATACTTCATGGGTCAATTCTACTGATTTAAAATCTAATGACAGCCTGATACATTTAATATTGTTAATGCTTGTTATTATTAATATAACTTGAAAGGATACTTTGTATTAAAATGAACTTTGATTGACGGTTAAAATTTTTCATTTCATAAGATTGTTGTCCATCTGGAATATGAAGAAAAAGAGCTATTCAAGATTGACCCAAATGAATTCATATTTGATTATGAGACATTCGTAACAGAGGGTTTCATCTCAACTGCATATGCATTGCGTGTCATTGTACCGCAACAACGACAACTTGATGATTGTTCAATGACATCAATATTGAAGCATGGTCCACATCAAAATACACCAGAGTGTAAATGTGAAGAACACAAGAAGAAAATAAGTGATTTGGAGAGTTTCATTTCACAGATGCCCACTTTGGATGAATACAAAAACATGAAAGAACAATATGAGAATACATTAAGGGAGAATGAGAAGCTAAAGATCGAAATATCTATTCTAAAGCAATGGTTTGAGGAATTCTTTGCAAAATCAGTTTGTGTCAAGCAACAAGAAGAGAAGAAATCAAAGTTTGGTGAACAAGAAGAACAAAATAATATCACAAAAAAGATCGAATCACCATCCTTTGATCTTGGAATTGAGGAGGATTCTGAAGATCGTTGCAAAATTAAACCAAGTGTTCCAAAGAGGGGTAGAAGCAAGAAGCTTATTACTCCTAGCAGCATGTCCAAAAGGGTCAAGTCAAGAAGAGCAATAATGGAAGAAGAAAAAGCACAAACCATCCCAATGAAGGAGAAAAAAGTGAGGAAAAAAAGAAAGCTTGAAAAAAAGAATTTCGAAGAAGTGATGACTGTAGAAGATGAAGATGAAATTCCAAAGATTGAAGACAACAAAGAGCAAGCTTTGGAGGTATGAAATCAATCTTCCATACTTTACATATAGTGTTGATTATAAATTTTTTATTTAATTAGTGTCATTCAAATGATCATTATTCAATAAATTGCATATGCTAAATATTAGTGATATGAAAATATTACTTACTGATATGATATAACTTACTGATATCATATAATTTTCATATAACTTAATGATATCATATAAGTTACTGATACGTCTTAACATAAGAGCTTACTTATTCTAAAGCAAGATTTACTAACGAAAATGAAAATATTACTTATGTCATAATAAGGCTTACTTATACTTACATTTGCTACACTAGTGCTACTATTAATTTTTGATATATTTTTGTAAAAAGATATTAATTTTTGTAATACATCCATTTTTGATATATTTTTTACTAACATATTTCTTTAACAATACCCTTAGGTTGATTGGATGGCAGAATACTTCATGCTATTTACTGGAGAGCACCTTGAAAAGTGGCCAGTAGAGATAAAAAAAGGAATCCCAATGCAACGAAGTGATTCCATTGATTGTGGGGTTTATGTAATGAAGTATATGGAATTCATTTGCAAAGGAAAAGATCCGGTGTTCCGAAACGAAGATATCCCCAAGTTTCGTGCAGAGATAGCAGCTATACTACTTACAAGTGGTCAAAAGAAAGATTAACAGAAATTTGATATCTTAGACAAGTATATAGAGATGATGTAAATATGTACATGTACTGTAGTAAATTTAAATGTAGTATCTTTCTTTTGAACATGAAATTCTTTATGAATGAGAAAATTTTGATGGTTGTTGATTGTTGAAATTATTACAGATGATACATTCGTCTACTACCTGATACTTACAGATGCATTAAGTTATTGATACAAACAATGCTAAATAAAAAAGATACTATTGCTTTAGACAATATTACTTGAGTATTGTATAGCTTACTACTACTTAAATGTACTACTTATGAACTTAAAGTTGATTTTGATACTCTTACTTGAATAAGCTAAGAACTTACAGATTAAAATATATTATGCTATAAGTTACTAATAATTACAAATGATACGTAATAATTTACTAATGATTTTAAGAATAATACTTGTGACCTATTAGTAACTTACTTATAGTTATCTATGATGCAAAAAAACATAGTTACTTAAAGATGATTTTGAAAATCTTACTTGTATAAGCTAAGAACTTGCGGATTAAAAGATATTATGCTATAAGTAAGTAATAGTTACAAATGATACGTAATAATTTACTAATGATTTTGTGTATAGTACTTGTGACATGTTACTAACTTGTAGTTAGACATTATACCAAAATCGTAGTTATTGTCTTAGTTTCAGAAGTTTACGTTTTATAATTGTGAATGTTACATATGTCTTCTACACACTTAACGATAAAATCTTCTTATTTACTGATGTATTTGTCAAAGAAAATCCCCTTACTGATGCATTCTACACTGTTACTGATACATACCAAACTTACTAATACATGACAAAAGCAAGAACTTACTGATTTATACAACAAATTAAATTAAACATGATTCATACTTACTTATGATGGACAATTAATACAAGCTTCATACTGATGCAAGCTTCATACTTACAATTAACTTACTTATACAAGCTTCATACTTACTGACGCATACGTCAAAGAAAACATGGGTAATATATACTGATTAATACAATTAACTTACTGATTCATTCTTCAAATTTGCTGATGCATGTTCGAAACTTACCAAAATATGTTAGAGACATAACTTACTGATTCATTCACATAATATACTGAAACATGATTCATACTTACAAGACCATAGACAAGTACCAACTTACTTATATATACTTGAAAATTACAAATGGAAATTGAACAATAGAAAATAACTTACAACCAGATCATAAACACACAACTTCATACTCGATGAATAGTACACAATATAGAAAGAATACATAGAAGGGGAACATAAAAAAATTGAATTCTTCTATAAAGTGCAATGTGGTATGCAAAATATGCTTCAGTCTTCTCGATCCTTTGAATATCATATGACTTCAATACTCTCTATAATCAGCTGCATTGATCATGTAACCACCTGTGAAATGGAGAAAATATACATAGTGTGATCAGAACGTTAATATACTAAAATTACATTATAAACCATATGAATAATAATTTATCTTACCATCAGTCTTCTCATGTCCTTTGAATAACATCTGACTTCAAAACTTGCAAATATCAGCTCATTTATAATGTAACCAACTGTGTAATGGAACAAAAATATACATATTGTTAACAGAACTATAATAAACAAAAAGTATTATATAAACCATATGAACACGAATATTTCTTACCATCATGTATTATATTAAGATTTTGAAGGGCAATTCCTTGAATCATGTCCTGCATTGAATTTGTGGCATAATTTGCATTGTCTACCCTTTGACGAATTCTCTTCACTAATTGATTTCAATCTATTAGTGCTGCCCTTTGGTCTACCACCTTTTCCAGACCCTTTTGGTTTTGCTACATTAGGATCTTTTACAACAAATATTGACTTATCACATTTTTCATTAACATCATGGACATCTTCGACATTTACATAGATCATTTTGCTCTTAATAGCTTTGACTCCTTCAGAAGCATCTATAAGGGCCTTCTTAATGTAATCATATACTTCTTTGTTGCCATCAACTTCGCTAATAAGTTCATTTGCCAATACTCTTAGATGACTATTATCATCTTGCACTGTTCTCCTCCTATAAAGTGGGTAGTAACCATTTCGCTTGATATCTTTCTTCCATCTTCTTAATAAAAGAGAGGGTTGAACGTCTAACGCATCAGTGTGTTTTAAAACACTAATAATGTGTCTGCAAGGAATACCCATTGATTCCATCTTCATACAATCACATTTGAATTTATTGTAACAAGCATTAAAAGTAACACTGTTGAAATCTTCAATCCTCCCAATAGGATATACTCTGAATTGTATAACATCATCAACAGAAGGAAATGGAATCACATTTAGTTCAATACCTTCCAAAAGCTCTATCTTAACCATATAAAACACGGTCTTTGTGAAATGCTCAGAAAATTGTTTTTCAATGCTCCACTGCGTAGCCAATTTAGGACTTTTATTCTCATTTTCATTATCCAACCTATTAGCATGCTCTCTCATTCTTTCAACTGCGGTTTGAAATCTAGTCATGAACTCATATAAACTATTCAGCTGATTGACATGGTTAGTCAAGAATGAATTCATGCTCTCGCTCCTCTGTGTTGTATTCATCTCAGCAAAAAAATATCTTCTCATGTAAATAGGAACCCACTTTCTCCTAATACGATACATAACATTAATCCATCTATTTTTTTCTAAATTACATTCTGTAACTATTCTGTCCCACTCAGCTTCAAAATCTTGTTGACTTTTTGCGCCCCAAATAATCTTATTCAATGCAGGAATTGCTATATCAGCTTTCTTTGTTAAACCAATCCTCTTCTTCATGTTAGCTGTAACATGCCAACCACAATATCTATGCTTGGTAGAGGGGAAGACTTCTCTTATAGCAGCATTAATGGATGGACACTGATCAGTAATAATTGTCTTGGGAGCGACATTAACAGCCATCAGAAAATTCTTAAAAAGCCATACAAAAGACTCCTTTGTCTCATTCATTAAGAATGCGTTGCAAAAAAATACAGTCTGTTTGTGATTGTTAACTCCACAAAAAGAAGCAAAAATTAGCTTATACTTGTTTGTATCGTATGTTGTATCAAAAGTAACATCATCTCCAAACAATTTATAATCTTCCATGGAATAGGAGTCTATCCACATGCAATGAGTTAAACACAAATCCTCATCTTACTTGCACACATAAAAAAAATCAGGTGTAACGCTTTTGCAATACTCAAGATGTTCCAACAACATGACAGCATCATGACCTTCAATTTCTTTCTTCTGATCACGCTTCAAATTGTATATGTCTCTGGCTATAGAACCAATGCGTTCGTCAGATCCACTTTGTTTGTCCAAAAAAGCAATTTGTTTGGCAGTAGGGATGTTCACTTGAGACATAGAAGCTAGTAGATTCTTTGTGGCCTTAGTTATTCTCCTATTCGGTCTCAAGTATTTTCTCTTACTTGGAGAAACAAGTTTATGGTTATGTTCCTCAACGAATGAGACCACATCCCACTGTTTAGATATCTGATTTAATTTAACACACATCTTTGCCTTACAACCACAACGGCTTATTCCACATCGTCTACCCTCGCTGTCTATTCCATCAAGATTAGCTTCAGCATCTACCACTGACAGGCTAGATGATATCTTCCTCTTTTTGGCATTTTGAACATACTGTCCTTC
Organism: Ottelia alismoides; assembly: GCA_037367405.1. NCBI lineage: Eukaryota > Viridiplantae > Streptophyta > Magnoliopsida > Alismatales > Hydrocharitaceae > Ottelia > Ottelia alismoides. Next base: position 600,530 of record JAZKJV010009465.1, on the reverse strand, counting down.
CTTCCAACAAACATATTTTTTAAAAGATAGATTCTTAACTTTGTTTTTCCGATCAAAACAATATTTGGTGCTACTCCTCCTAATGTTAAAGCCAAGTTCAGTAGCATATTTCTCATAGAACATTTCACATTCCTTTAGGTTTGAGAAAGATAGACCCTCTCGAGGGATAATATCAGGATCAACGGCTGATATAGGGGAATCATCATCATTTAAATCTTCAACGCATTCAAATTCATCATTGACTAAAAGAATAAACCATAAAAGGAGTATCAGTATGCATATTTAAAGCATCAGTATGCTTGCTGAAACTTACTTATTCTTCTGCAATTATTACTAATGAGTTTATTAATATTACATCATGATATTGCATACCTTACAAATACAATAGCTTACTGATACTTAATTCGTGATACCATATAACTTACTTATACATCTGAAACATGGGATTTTACTTATTCTTTTGCAAAAATTACTATCGAAATTAAAAATATTACTTATGTCAAAGTAAAGCTACTGATACTTACATGTGCTACACTGGTCCTTACCGATTCTTTTGCAACTATTACTATTGAATATAAACATATTACCTATGTCAAAGTAGAGCTTACTGATACTTACATGTGCTACGCTGGTCCTTACTGATTCTTTTGCAACTATTACTATTGAATATAAAAATATTACTTGTGTCATAATAAATATTACTGATGTTTCCAATTGCTACGGTTTGATATTTCATATACTACTTATTCTTACTGAAACTTACTTATTAAAGCATCAGTATGCTTGCTGAAACTTACTTATTCTTCTGCAATTATTACTAATGCGTTTATTAATGTTGCATCATGATATTGCATACCTTACAAATACAATAGCTTACTGATACTTACTTATTCTTTTGCATTTATTACTAATGAAATTGATAATATTACTTCGTGATACCATATAACTTACTGATATATCTGAGACATGGTATTTTACTTATTCATTTGCAAATATTACTATCGAAATTAAAAATATTACTTATGTCAAAATAAAGCTTACTGATACTTACATGTGCTACACTGGTCCTTACTTATTCTTTTGCAACTATTACTATTGAATATAAAAATATTACTTATGTCAAAGTAAAGCTTACTGATACTTGCATGTGCTTCAGTGGTCCTTACTGATTCTTTTGCAACTATTACTATTGAATATAAAAATATTACTTATGTCAAAGTAAAGCTTACTGATACTTACATGTGCTTCAATGGTCCTTACTGATTCTTTTGCAACTATTACTATTGAATATAATAATATTACTTGTGTCGTAATAAATATTACTGATATTTACAAGTGCTACGGTTTGATCTTTCATATATTACTTGTTTATAATTGATAATGAAACGAATTTCAAAATTTCAACGATACAATGAACAACTTGAAAATAAAATTGATATAATTACGTAAAATATATAAAAAATACCTAATCTTCCAGATTTCTTGTTGACATCAATCACATCGAAAAGATTGCCCTGATCTTCTAATTCACATAAATATTCTTCACTTTCTGAACCATGGCCAAAGTAGTCTTCCATCGTTGAATCATACGTATCAAGATCAAAAACTAATCGCGAATTATCCATACACGAACCTATTAAATAAATATTAGAAACGAATACATGTAACAAAAAAAATTTAAAAAAATTAAAAGTTGCAAATCAAAGTACCTTTGGTTGCAGATTACGAGTAAAGAATCGCTCACGATCTCGCGGATGACAAGAAGGGTTTTTTTCCTCGAACGAAAATGACGCGTGAAGAAATGACTCATTTGCTAATTAAGGAATGTAATTAAATTTCCTTTTTACAAAAATTGCAGTTACAAACGCGGTTCCTAAAATCATGGGATCTCATGATTTAATCTAACGGTGCAGAATAAGTGCTCATTTTATAAAAAATGGGCACAGTGCCCTCTGGATAAAAATCCTATATATATATATATATATATATATATATGGGGTTAATGGGGCTGCCCCGCGCCATTTGCGGCGTTTTTATTTGTTTTCAAAAAATATCGCTATGTATATTCATCCCTATATCTCTCCTATATGTCATTCGAATTTCGTCAGAAACAGAGACTCCTACGGCCTCCATCTAGACGGTCATTTTTAACGGTAATAAGATTTTTAAAATCGACACCATCTCGATGGAGGCCGTAGGAGTTTCTGTTTCTGACGAAATTCGAATGGTATATATGAGGGATATAGAGATGAATATACATGATTTTATTTTTCAAAAAAAATAAAAAAAACACGTCGAAATAGGGGGCGGGGCAGCCAACAGGGGCGGGGCAGCCATGTTGGCTGCCCCCAGGGGGCAGCCCCATTAAATCCTATATATATAGGGATAATGGGGCTGCCCCCACCCCATTTTTCGCAATTTTTTTTATTTTTTTGGAAAAATATCAACATGTTAATTCATCCCTATATCCCTCCTATATGTCATTCGAATTTCGTCAGAAACAGAAACTCATATGGCCTCCATCCAGACGTCATTTTTTTTAACGGTCGCAGGATTTTTAAATCGACCATATCTAGATGGAGGCCGTAGGAGTCTCTGATTCTGACGAAATTCGAATGATATATAGGAGAGATATAGAGGTGAATATACATGACGATATTTTTCAAAAAAAATAAAAAAATTTGTCCAAAAATGAGACGGGGCAGCCATATTGGCTGCCCTAGGGGACAACCCATCAACCCCATATATATATATATATATATATATATATATATATATATATATATATATGAGGTTAATGGGGCTGCCCCCTAGGGGTAGCCAACATGGCTGCCCCCGCGCCATTTTCGGCATTTTTTTTTATTTTTTTTCAAAAAATGTTGCCATACATATTCATCCCTATATCCCTCCTACATGCTATTCGAATTTTGTCGGAAACAGAGACTCCTACGACCTCCATCCAGACAGTCGTTTTTTAACGGTAACAGGATTTTTTAAATTGACACCATCTCGATGGAGGCCGTAGGAGTATCTGTTTCTGACGAAATTCGAATGGCATGTAGGAGGGATATAGGGATTAATATACATGATTTTATTTTTCAAAAAAAATAAAAAAATGGCGAAAATAGGGGGCGGGGCAGCCATGTTGGCTGCCCCCAGGGAGCAGCCCCATTAAATCCTATATATATATATATATATATATATATATAGGGAAAAAGGAGCCTACACCGACGGGTGCAGGTAATTCCCTACACCCGGCCTATTTTTTCATTATTTTTGATTTTTTTGAATTGAAACCTTTGGAGAATTAGATCACTATATATCACTATGGTGTCATTCAAAAAATTCAACTTAATTTGATACTCCTATCATCTCCACCAAGACTACCGAATTTTAACGGTCTCAGAATTGCTGAAAATGACCTCTTCTAAATGAACATGTTAGGAATGTTTATTTTGCATAAAACTTGAAACGCATATTCTACTCAACATATGAAGTAAATCTCCCAAGTTTTCAATCAAAAAAAGTAGAAAAAAACAATGGAAAAATGGGTCGGGTGCATGGAATCACCTACACTCCATGGTGCAGACTCCCTGTCCCCATATATATATATATATATATATATATATATATATATATATATATATATATATATATATATATATAGGGCTTATCCACTGCGCACAGGGCGCATTAGCGTTTCAATGAGCACTCATTTTAGGCCTTACACGTGTATTAATGATGAATACCCATTCATCACTCTTTATTCTTATATTTTAGCTACAAAAACCTTTGCAAATGCATGTAGATATGTGTAAATAGGAATAATTACCAAAAGCATGCATTGTGTAAAAACCTATAATTAGCATGTTTTTGTGTAAAAATAAAAGAATAAAGATTAAAAAGAAAAAGAGGGAAATATTTAGAATAAATATTGAGCAACCTAACCCAAGGGAGGGCTCAGCATGGGCCTGACCGCATAAAAGCCAAAGTAGAGGGAGATAGGGGCTCAGGTGTAAATATTTGTGTAAGTAAATAAAACTATATTTTCCTCACCCAAAAATATGCTTGTAAATATTTGTATATATTTATAAAAGATAAAAACAAAATAAAAAAATTAAAAAATCAAATAGATTAAAAATACCCTTTCACCGTGTACATAAACCATACCTATATATATTTATTTAACCTTGTAAATAAATAAAGTTATTTTCTAAACTTTTTGTAAATATTCTATGCTATATATTGTAAATAAATAAAATAAAAGGAATCAAAACAAAAATCAAATAAAAATAACAAAATTAAAAATGCAAAAATACCTTGTACATATACCATGTATATCGATGTACATAACTATTTATTTTACCTATGTAAATAAATAATAAAAATCAAATAAAAACATCCTTTTATTCCTTATTTTATACTATAAATAAATAAAATATAAAATGGGAATAAAATTGTATAAAAATAATATATAAAAATCAAAAATCAAAACCCTATATATATTCTATATACCTATATCTAGTACATATTATGTATATAGCCTATTTTTATTTCCAAAAATTAATTAAAAATCACAAAAAAATAGAGAAAAATAAAATAAACATTTTTTATGTTTTAAGTTTTTGAAAATTCGGTCATTTTCTGGCTCAAAATAATTAAATAAAAACTCAAAGCTTGGCGGGCTCTGATTGGTCCACGGGGGATTGTTGACCCCCGGTCAACTCCCCCCCCAGGACCACCAGAGCCGGGTCCGTCCTGCCCGACCCGTCTTCTCCTATTTTTACCCGGCTGACCCGACCGCCATTAACCCAAACCCCGGGTCCGAATTACCCTCTTTGCATCCGGTATCCTCGCCGGAGCCGCTCCCTCGGGAACCGCGCGCTCCTGAGCCTGCCCGGACCCCCTCTTCTCGGACCCCTAGCCATATAAAGCTGGAGCTCAGCCACCTTCCCATGCTATCTTTGGCCATTTGCGTAGCCTTCCAGTGAGGTCCAGAGAGAGAGCGAGGTGACAGCTCACATCCCCGACCTGTTGCAGCGAGGAAAGCCGGCGAATCCACTGATCCGGCGGAGTCACCGCCGTAGCTCCGCCACCTGAGCGAGCTTCGAGCCTCGGGCAGAGACATCCCTTGAGGCGACGACCGGGAGTTTCCCCAGCTCCGCCACAGTCTATTCCTTCACCCAGGTAGTCCCTTAGCTTAGCTATTTCATCTAATTTCCGTTTACCCCCAATCTTCGCCGTCGTCATCTTTCTTCGATTCACCCCGGTTCCGACCACCGTTCGACCATCGGACCCGACCCACATCTCCGCCTTCCTCCGCCGCACGTTCTCCACCCACTCACACAACCCAGCTCGCACAGGAGCTGGGAACCGGGCTCCACCGTCTTTCACCTTTGCCGGAGCCCGCCGCCCCGACGCACCAGTCACCTTCACATCGCCTAACGGGGTCGAGGCACTTTGCCCTCGACCCGCGAGTCTTCTGAGCCCCTTTGCAGGTCATTCCGAGCCCATCTGAGGGCTTGGTCATTCAGGTCGGGAGACCCAGCTCCGCCGATCGCGCCTGAGCTCCTCCGAGCTTGGGTCGATCACCGGAGCACCGTAGCAGACGCAGGAGCGCACCAGCTTGCTTCTCCGATCACCAGAGCGCTCCAAGGAGGAGGCCAACACCCGCGCGAGCCCGGCGAAGTTCGCCGGGGACCAGTTCTTCCAGCACCCTCCAGCATCGTCGGATCAACCCTCAGTTACAGACGCCATCCTGACCGTCCATTCCTAGCGCACCCTTTGACGTCAGATCTGAGGCGATCGATCCGGACCGTTAGATCCACACGTGTCCTGGCCTGGACCGTTGGATCGACCAGAGCAGTACCAGCGTTGAGAGCCGCCCCCCACCCTGACCGTCCGATCTCCACGTGGCAGCCATCCAGCAGCTCCGGTTAATAAAGGGTAATTTACCCTTAGGCCCTTATCTTTGTTTTATTTCTCATTAGTCCTGTAAATATTTAAATACATTGTTTAGTTTTAGGTTTAATTGCATAGAGGACCCTGAACTTTAGATATTTGCACTTATACCCCTGCCTGTTGTGAGCCACGTGCTTCGTCACGTGTTTTGTTGGTGTATTTGCAATCTATGCCCTTGTAGTTCTGGATGTTTATGAATGAATGAAACTTTTTAGTTAATTGCATTTATACCCCTGTGCGTGGTTGTTTTGCACATGTGCGTTTTATTTTGGGTTATTTGCAACTGAGCCCCCTGGACTTTTGGTACGTGTTACCAATAGGTCCTCGGGACTTATTTTCCTTACATATAGGTCCCTGAGTGCCCCAGGCACGCGCTTGGCGCGTGATTTGTTGGGTTAATTGTACCTGGACCCCCAGAACTTTGGGTATTTGCATTTTAGTCCATGTGCACAGTACCCTTTTGTTATTTTTGAATAAAATATCAAATCACCTCCAAATTCGATGAAAATTTGACACATGGCTCCTGCCATGTTGTAGGATTTTTGTGAATTTTTGAGGACATTTTTTATTGTGTTTGCTATTTTTTAAAAATTCAAAAACCCTAATTTTTGTTACTGCCTAGATTGAAAAATTACAAAAAAATATAAAAACTCCCTTAAAAATTCCCAAAAAATTAACTACTGTTTAGTTTATGTTCCTTGATTTTCTAGCCAATTTTGGCTATTTTCATTGCTTAAAAACCTTAAAAACTTAAAAACACCAAAAAGCCCATAAAAATTCTAGTAAATACATTAAAAACCCAAAAACAATAAACTTGGTACCTAAATTTTCCTTGTTTCCTCTATTTTACAGGAAAATTACCTCCAGGCATTTTTGAGGCCCTTAGATATTTTATCTAGGGTTTCTTGGCTCGGCTGGTGATAACCCGAATAAATGACCAAGGCAAAGGTCTGGAAGTGGTCGTTGCGACCTCAATCACTCAGACGGAGAATATCAAGAAAAATATCGAACCGCGAAAGAAATCAGAAATCAAAACACGAAGCGCGGTCCTAGCTATGGGATTAACCTGGTATAGCTCCCAGGGTCGAACACAAGGAGCACGGGTTGGCCTAGGGCCTACGAAGTAGTAAAAAGAAAATAAAAATAAAAGAAAATGTTTTTTAGTGGTTTTTAATAATTTTTATATTTTTTTGGATTTTTGAATTATAAAGAAAATAAAAGAAAGTAAAGTCAAGCCAACTTAAGCAATTTATTTAACACACCAAAAATTAGGCAAAAATTAAAGAAAAATTGTTTTTATGTTTTTTAGGTTTTTAAGTGTTTTTGGTGAATTTTTGGTATTTTTCTAATGTATACTTCATTTTATAAAAATCAAACAGTGCTCAAAGGCCTAGGTACTGTCCAGCAAGGCTTGAAACCCAAAAATAAAATATTTATGGATCTCAACAAGCCCTGGAGGTAATTTTCCTATAATCTAGAAAGAATAAGGAAAATTTGGGCACCTAAGTTATTGTTTTTGGATTTTTCTATTATTTATTATAATTTTTATGAGTTTTTAGGGGTTTTTAGATTTTTAGGGTTTTTAAGCAATGAAAAATAGCCAAAATTGGCAGAAAATCAAACAACACACAAGAAACAGTAACTAATTTTTTTGGAATTTTTGAAGGTGTTTTTATATTTTTTTGGTATTTTTAAACCTAGACAGTAGCTAAAAAGGATGTTTTTGAATTTTTAAAAATACTAAATGAAATCAAAAATGTCCTCAAAAATTCTCAAAAATCCAACAACACGGCAGGAGCCATGTGTCAAATTTTCATCGAATTTGGAGGTGGTTTGATATTTATTCAAAAATCAAAGAGGGGGCACAGTGCACAGGGACGTAAGTGCAAATACCCAAAGCTCTGGGGGCCAAGGTGCAAAAATCCCAGCAAATCACGCGCGTGGCGCGTGCCTGGGGCACTCAGGGGCCTTTTGGTAATAAAAACCAAGTTCCTGGACCTTTTGGTAACTCGTACCAAAAGTTCAGGGGCTTGGATGCAAAAATCCCACTAAAATCCGCACATGCGTGAATAAAAGGCTCACAGGGGCATAAATGCAATTACCAACAAGTTTCTATTCATTCCATAACCCAACAGAACTACAGGATAAAAGATGTAAATAGCCCAGACAAGGCACGTGGCGAAGCACGTGAGATCACATACACAGGGGCATAAAAGCAAATAGAGACAAGCACATGGTCCACAGTGCAATTTACCCTACGTAAATAAAGCTATTAAAATATTTACAGGACTAAGACCAAAAAGACAAACTAAGAGGGGGCCCTAAGTAATTTACCCCTTTATTCGTCGACGGCTGGATGCGCGCCACGTGGAAGATCGGGCGGTCCTGGATGGCTGGCGCTTCTCTTCGTCTGCCCTTGAGCCGGATCGACGGTGCAGGAGAGGACACGTGGGAGATCGAACGGCCTCAGGTGCTGATGGTTCCTCTCTCTGCTGCTAACGGTCCTGATCACGCCTCCAATCAATCAACGACTGCTGCTCCTCGAAGAACGGACGATCAAGATCAAAACTGGGAGCTGAGGCTGATCGGACGGTGTTGAAGGATGGTGGAAGAACACTCAGCCGGCGAGCTTCGCCGGCCTCGTGCGTGAGCTGTAGACCTCCTCAGCTGCTCCTGATGATCGGAGAAGATCCGCGGTGATGCCCCGCGGCTGGTGATAATCTCCGATGGCCCACCCGAGCCCTGGAGGGGCTCCGGCGAGCTCGGCGGCGGTGAGCTCCTGGACCTGATGTGAGGGGGGGCTCAGATGCCCTCCTTCTGACCTGCAAAGCAAACCAGAAGCTTCGCGGGTCGAGGGCAAAGTGCCTCGACCCAAGGAAGCGGCGTGAGGGTGAACGGGGCGTCGGGGCGAATGAGCTCCGGCGAGCGGAAGGTGGTGGAGCTCAACTCCCAGCTCCGGGGCGAGCTGGGTTGAATGAGTGGGCGCAGAACGTGCGTGAGGGAGTGGCGAAGGTGATAATGTGCTCCGATGATCGAGAAAGTATGCGATGATGCCGGAATCAGAGGAACACGACGGAGAGTCGATTTGGGCGAAATCAGAAATTACACTAAGTGGAAGGGCTAATCGATTACCTGGGTGATGCGGGAGACTATGCTGGAGCTTTGCTAGCTCCTGGTCGTCGCCTCGAAGGTCGTCACTGCCTGAGGCTCGAGCTCCGGTCGAGTGGCGGAGCACGGCGGCGTGAAGCAGCCGGATCGATGGTCGGGGCACTCTCTCCTCTCTACAACAGGTGCAATCGCGAGCTGTCACCTCGGTGATCACTCTGGAGGTCACGGGAATGGGAGTGGCGAGCCAAAGATGGAAAGAGGAGGCGGCTGAGCTCAGGCTTTATATGGGTGCAGGTCCAGGAAGAAGGGGTTGGGTCCGGCTCGATGAAGCACGGACCCCTAGGCAAGGAGTCGGGCGTGGTTCCCGGATGCACGAGGAAGGATCGGAGCGCGAGATTTGCGGGTTTGGAAGCCGGGTCGTGACGCAATAATTCGGGGAAGTCGGGTCGGGCGTCACGACCCGTGTGAAGTGGTCCACAGGGGGGAGTTGACCGGGCGGTCAACAATCCCCGTGGACCAATGGGGAAGGGCCACGTCATAAAGATTTAGAAATTCAAAATAAAATAGGAAATGGCCGATTCATGAAAAACTCAAAACATAAAAAATGTTTGTTTTAATTTTTTCTATTTTTTTGTGATTTTTAATTAATTTTTGGAAATAAAAATAAGATATATACAGTATAGGTCTATACATAGGTATATATACAATATAAGATTTTTAATTTTGATTTTTAATTAGTTATTTTTATACATTTTTATTCCTATTTTATATTTTATTTATTTATAGAATAAAATGAGGAATAAAAAGCTATTTTTATTTTATTTTTATTAATTATATACATAGGTTAAATAATTAGTTATGTACAATTATATACATGGTATATGTACACATATATTTTTGTATTTTAATTTTGTGATTTTTATTTGATTTTTGTTTTGTTTCTTTTTTCATTTAGTTTATTTACAATATATACATAGAATATTTACAAAAAGTTTTGAACATAAATAAAGTTATCTACAAGGTGAAATAGATGAGGATGAGGGTCTATGTACAAGGTGAAGGGTTCTTTTTGAATTTTTGATTTTTATCTTTTTGTTTTGTTTTTATACTTCATAAATATTTACAAATATTTACAACATATTTTTGGTTGAGGAAAATATATAATTTTATTTATTTACAAATATATACATGTGTGAGCCCCTATCTCCCTCTACTTGGCTTTTATGCGGTCAGGCCCATGCTGAGCCCTCCCTTGGGTTAGGTTGCTCAATATTTATTCTAAATATTTCCCTCTTTTTCTTTTTCATCTTTATTCTTTTATTTTTGCACAAAAACATGCTAATTATCTATATTTACAAAAATGCATGCTTTTGCTAACTTTTCCTATTTACACATATCTACATGCATTTGCATAGGTTTTTGTAGCTAAAATATAAGAATAAAGAGTGATGAATGGGTATTCATCAGCTGGACAGTACCTCTTCTTTTTGCTACTGTTTGATTTTTAGAAAATAAAATAAACATCAGAAAATTATCCAAAATTCACCAAAAACATAAAAAAATATAAAACACATAAAAATATTTTTGTTTTAATTTTTGGTTGGATTTTGTTGCTTTAAATAATTTGTTGAAAGTGTGCTTGTATTTGTTTTTCTTAATTCCTTAATCATTTAAAAATCCAAAAAAATATAAAAATATTCAAAAACCACTAAAAATATTTAGTCTTTTATTTTAGTTATTTTTACTACTTCGTAGGCCTTCGGCCAATCCGTGCTCCTCGAGTTCGACCCTGGGTGCTATACCAGGTTAAACACATAGCAGGACCGCTTCTTTGTTCTGATTGATTTTATTTGTATCGAGTGGTTCGATTTTTCTTGATCGACCTAGTCTGAGTGATTGAGGTCACAACGACCATTTCTGTACCTTTACCTTAGTCACTTCAGCACCGGTCATCAGAATGGCGCCGTTGCCGGGGAGCACGACTTAGTAGTTGATTTTCTTTTTGTTTTTATTTTCACGGCTTTTCGCGGCTCTTCCAGAGCTCGCGGCTTTTCGCGGTTTTTGTCCATATTTTCTTTTTGTTTTATTTTGATTTATCTTCTTTTTCTTTTATTTTTGATTTTATTTTTATTTTGTGTGTTTATTTTATTTTACATTTTTGCATATATACCCTTTTATTTTCATTTTCATTTCTTTTTCCTTTATTATTATTTGATTATTAGTTCTGACCACTCTGTTTTCTCTTGCGAGGGCCCGAGGACCGAGGCGGCTACTCTCGAGAAGCCGAAGCAACCGCGGGATTCGGAGGCGGCTCTTTTCTTCGCGGAGCCGCAGGAGAGAGTGAGAGAGAGTTGAGTGGGTGAGGATTAGAGTAGATTTTTATTTTTATTCATTATTTTTTAATAATACAGGACACTCTTGGACACTTGGACTCTTCTGCCGTAGCGGGTCTGTTTCGCCGAGCACCGGTGTGCTCGGGGGACCCTTAGGACTTGCGCGGTTTTTCACGGTTTTTGGTTTTATTTTCTTTTCTTTCTGCCTTTTCCGGTGTTTACGCGGTTTTTGCTCGAGCCCCTAGACTTAGGAATTTCTGGTGAATGTGTCGTAATTAGTAGGATCCACACACCTAACTGCTTATCTGTTCCCATAGATCGTTAATTGGACCTACTTAAAAATCACTAATAAAAATAACCGACTCATTTGCCTTCGTAGCCTATGTGCCGCAGCCCGTCCTGTAAAGCGCTTACTCCTACCCCCGATTTGTCGGATAGAGGAGGGACGGGCCAAGACCGGACTCTTTGGCTTGGAGGTCGGTGACCGGTTAGACGGTTCTTCGCTAGAAATTGCTCGTTTAGGACTCGGCTTTCCCGTTGCATCATATAGGTAGTTTTCTTTCTGTCTTTACTTTTATGCGCGGATCATATTGCATGTAGAGTGCTGGAGATAGGTACGCATTTCTTACTCAGCATGCATCATTGATTTATCGCGCATCGGCTTTTTTGTCTTCTCCCCCCTGTTTTGGACTTAATAATCAGGAGAACCGAAAAATTCGTTAGGCCATTTGCTTTCATTTGAAAAATACTAAAAAAAAGTGAAACCATAAAATTGGGACTGGCTAATACTATTGATCTTAAAATCCGCTCACCCTAAAAACTTTGTCTTGGGGAGAGCAACCCCCTCATTGTATGGTTTGGATGCGCGAGAGAGTGACCCGCACCCTAGGTAGAGCCCCCCGGTGCTAGACCCGACTGATTACCGACTTTTCCGTGCGGGCTAGTCGGTTGGGTTAGCATCGGATATCCTAACAGGTCACGTAAGCGCTCTGATATTTTGTGTGTTCACCAAATAAAATTGACAAGATAATTGACCGAACTTTCACGGTCTTCAGCTCGCGTTGCGTTGGTGAACCGGGGGTTTGTTTGTGATCATAGTTGCTCCAGATCTCATCCGCCTTACTCGCCAGATCAAGATGATGGGTAGACGGTCTCTTAGGCAGCCTCTGGCCGCACCGCTTTCGGGCACGTCTACCTCATCATCTAGGTTGGCTCGCGAGAGCCCAGACCCGCTCTCCGAGCCCGAGTACGATTCCACCCTGTTCCCCCTCGACCCCCTTTCTGTTCTACCTGAGAGACACAAGCCGGAGGAGAGACTGATTGATTTGACAGCACCTGAGTTGGGCTCGTTTGATTTTGCAGACGTCGCTATAGCCGGAGCCGGCAGTTCAGATGATCACTCCCGTCAGCCCGAGCATTTTGTACTAGACCAGGGAGCGATCAACTCCACCCTGATCGCATCACTTGAGACAGTCCAGCAGCAGTTACGCGATCAGGGGGCATTCATGATAGAGATGAGGCGAGAGTTGGAGAGGCTCAGAGCAGAGCGAGACCAGCAGAGCGAGCCTGAGGAGATACCTGATGCAGAGGCACGAGCCGCAGCAGCCGCAGCAACAGCAGCAGCCGCAGCCGCAGCCGCCGCAGCGGGAGGCACCGCGGCAGGAGGACCACCATGACTGATGCGGGATTTACACAATCCCGGATCTACTCTGATGCATCATTGGGTAGTAGTGCCAGCGATCGTGGGAGACTTCAAGTTCCCTGATGAATACCCATTCATCACTCTTTATTATCATATTTTAGCTACAAAAACCTATGCAAATGCATGTAGATATGTGTAAATAGGACTAATTAGCAAAAGCATGCATTTTGTAAAAACCTATAATTAGCATGTTTTTGTGCAAAAATAAAAGAATAAAGATTAAAAAGAAAAAGAGGGAAATATTTAGAATAAATATTGAGCAACCTAACCCAAGGGAGGGCTCAGCATGGGCCTGACCGCATAAAAGCCAAAGTAGAGGGAGATAGGGGCTCATGTGTAAATATTGGTGTAAATAAATAAGATTATATTTTCCTCACCCAAAAATATGCTTGTACATATTTGTATATATATTTAGAAAATATTAAAAACAAAATAAAAATTTGAAAATCAAAAAGTGCAAAAATGCCCTTTCACCATGTACATAAACCATGCTCTTATATTTATTTCATAGATAAAGTTATTTTCTAAACTTTTTGTAAATATCCTATACTTATATTGTAAATAAATAAAATGAAAAGAATCAAAACAAAAATCAAATAAAAATTACAAAATCAAAAATATAAAAAGACATTGTACATATACCATGTATATAGATGTATACATCTATTTATTTTACCTATGTAGATAAATAATAAAAATAAAATAAAAACACCCTTTTATTCCTCATTTTATTCTATAAATAAATAAAATATAAAATAAGAATAAAATTGTATATAAATAATAATTAAAAATCAAAAATTAAAAACCTACATATTGTATATATACCTATACATAGCTATATAGTGTAAATACCTTATTTTTATTTCCAAAAATTAATTAAAAATCACCAAAAAATAGAAAAAAATAAAATAAAAATATTTCATGTTTTGGATTTTTGCTGATTCGGCCCCTAGCTATGTGTATTTGTCACTTCTTTATCCAGCCACGTGGCCTTCAGCCATTGGCCCTGGGGATGTTGACCGCCCGGTCAACTGACCCCCCCCAGGACCACTCTTCACGGGTTCGAGCACCGGACCTTCTTCTCGGATTTATACCCGCTCGACCCGATTCCCAATCACCCAAACCCCGGCTCCGTTTGACACCTCCCACATCCGACACCCTCGCCGGAGCTCCTGCATCGGGATCCGCGCGCTTCCACGCCCTACCCGCGCCTATCTTCCCGGACCTGCACCCACTTAAATACCCAGCTCCGCCACCTAATTCTTCCATCTTTGGCTCTCCATTCTTCGTCCCGTGACCTCCACAGCTACCCCCGAGGTGACAGCTCCAGGTTGGCCGTGTCGCAGCGAGGAGAGAGTGGCCGGACCACTGATCCGGCGAGTAGCTCCGCCGTAGCTCCGCCATTGGTGCGAGCTCTGAGCCTCGGACGTCGACGCTCCTTGAGGCGAGGACCGGGAGCACCCCCAGCTCCAGCACAGTCGATTCATCCACCCAGGTAGTCCCTTAGCCCCTCTGTTTAGTCTAATTTCCACTTTGCCCCAAATCGCACCGCCGCCGTCTTTCGTCGATTCCGACCACCTCGCGCACCCATTCGATCATCGGAATCCATATTCATCTCCGCCTTCCCTCCGCGCACCTTCTCCGCCCCTCCGTTCAATCCAGCTCGCACAGGAGCTGGGATTCGAATCCCCTCGCCGTCGCTTCACCGGGGTTCGTCCGCACCGACGCACAAGACCATCCCCAAGTCGCCTAACTGGGTCAAGGCATTTTGCCCTCGACCCGCGAAGCTTCTTAGCCATTTTGCAGGACCAGAGGAGGCTATCTGAGGCCCCCCGACATTCAGACAGGAGCTTCTCCTCCGCCAACCTCGCCGGAGCCCTCCAGGGCTCGGTTGGGTCATCGGAGTCTACCAGCAGCTGCGGAGCATCATCGCGGAACTTTTCCGATCTTCAGAGGTAGCAGGGGAGGAGACCAGCGCTTGCACGAGGCCGGCGAAGCTCGCCGGCCACCTGTTCTTCCAGCATCTTCCCCGACCGTTCGATCGTCCTCGACCTCCAGTTCTTATCCTGACCGTCCATTCGAGGAGCGCCAGCCACCGTCAGATCTTGGAGAGGCGATCAGGACCGTCCGTTGCACGAGGGGTAGCCACCGAGCACCGCATCCGTTCAATCTCCCACGTGGCGCACCCTCAGCCGTCCGATCGCTGCGAGGACCTCAGCGTTGGAGCGCCAGCCATTTCCAGCCGTCCATCTACACACGTGGCGCGCATCCATCGGGCGACTTAATAAAGGGTAATTTACCCTTAGGCCCTTCTTATCTTTTATTTCGTTTTAGTCCTGTAAATATTTTAGTCAGTTGTTTAGTTTTAGGGTATTTTGCATGTTGGACCTTGAGCTTTAGTTTATTTGCACTTATACCCCTGTCTGTGTGAGCCACGTGCTTCGTCACGTGTGATTTTGGGTTATTTGTAATATATTCCCTGTAGTTCTAGATGTTCATAAATGAATGAAAACTTTTTAGTATTTGCATCTATGCCTTGTGAATGTTTTTATTCCGCATGTGCGCTTATTTTAGGGTAATTTGCATCTGAGGTCCCCGGACTTTTGGTACGTGTTACCAAGTAGTCCCCGGACCTTATTTTCTTTACAAAAAGGTCCCTGAGTGCCCCAGGCACGCGCCGCGCGCGTGACTTGCTGGGAATTTTGCACCTGGACCCCAGAACTTAGGGTATTTGCACTTCAGTCCTTGTGCACAGTGCCCTCTTGTGATTTTTGAATAAAATATCAAATCACCTCCAAATTCGATGAAAATTTGACACATGGCTCCTGCCATGTTGTAGGATTTTTTAGAATTTTTGAGGATATTTTTGAGTTTATTTGCTATTTTTAAAATTCAAAAATCATCATTTTTGCTATTGTCTAGAGTTAAAAACCCCAAAAAAATATAAAATCCCCTCTAAAAATTCTATAAAAAATTAGGTAGTGTTTATTTTGTGTTGTTTGATTTTCTGGCCAATTTTGGCTATTTTTCACTGATTAAAAACCATAAAAACTTAAAAACACCTAAAAACCCATAAAAATTCTATTAAATAATTTAAAAACCCAAAAACAATAATTTTGGTACTCAAATTTTCCTTGTTTTACCTAGTTACAGAAAAACTACCTCCAGGCCCTTTTGAGGTTCTTAGATATTTTATCTAGGGACTTTAGGCTTGGCTGGACAGTACCTTGTTTCTTTGCTACTGTTTGATTTTTAGAAAATAAAATACATATCAGAAAAATTCCAAAAATTAACCAAAAACACTAAAGAACATTAAAAACATAAAAATATTTTTATTTGAATTTTTGCTTGATTTTTGACACATTAAATAATTAGCTAAAGTGTGATTGTTGGTGTTTCTTTTGTTTTCTTCACTTATTACAAATCCAAAAAAATATAAAAACAATTAAAAATCACTAAAAATATCTTGTCTTTATTTTATTTCATTTTTACTACTTCGTAGGCCTTTGGCCAACCCGTGCTCTTCGAGTTCGACCCTGGGTGCTATACCAGGTTAAACTCATAGCTGGACCGCTATTTCGTGCTTGATTGATTTTATTTGTTTCGAGTGGTCTGATATTTTTCTTGATTGACTTGACTTGATCGCTTGGGTCGCAACGACCAATTTAGCACCTATACCCTAGCGTTCAGGCTCGGTCATCAGAATGGCGCCGTTGCCGGGGAGCACGGCTTAGTAGTTCTTTTTATTTTTCTTTTCGTTTTATTTTCGCGGCTTTTCGCGGCTTTTTGTTTATATTTTCTTTTTGTCTTCTTCTGTTTTATTTTTATTTTCTTTTGTTGTTGTTTTTGATTGATTTTGTGTGTTTATTTTATTTTGTATTTTTGCATATATACCCTTACCTTTATTTTCATTTCTTTTTCCTTATTATTTGATTATTTTTGCTGGTCTGACCACTCATCTCTTTTTCTTGCGAGGCCCGAGGACCGCGGAGGCGACTTTCGAGGAGCCGTGCAACCAAGGAACTTGGAGGCGGCTTCCCTTCTCTACAAAGCCGCAGAGAGAGCGAGAAGGAGAGAGTTGAGTGGTGTGAGGTTAGATTAGGTTTTTATTTTCTTTTTTATTATTGTAATAATACAGGGACTTGGACTGCTTGGACACTCTTAGACTTTCCTACCGTAGCGGGTCTGTTTCGCCGAGCACCGGTGTGCTCGGTGGACCCTTTAGGACCTTCGCGGTTTTTCACGGCTTTTTTGCGTTTTTCTTTTTCTTTTATTTCTGCCTTTTCCGGTTTTTCGCGTTTTTGCTCGAGCCCCTAGACTTAGGATTTTCTGGTGAATGTGCCATAACTAGTAGGATCCACACACCTAATTGATTATCTGTTCCTATAGATCGATAATTGGACCTACTTAAAATCAATAATAAAAATAACCGATTCATTTGCCTCCGTAGCCTACGTGCCGCAGCCCGTCCTGTAAAGCGCTTACTCCTACCCCCGATTTGTCGGACAGAGGAGGACGGGCCAAGACCGGACTCTTTGGCTTGGAGGTCGGTGACCGGTTAGACGGCTCTTCGCTAGACTTGCTCATCTAGGACTCGGCTTTACCGCTGCATCATTTAGGTTAGTTTTATTTCTGTCTTTACTTTTATGCGCGGATCATATTGCATGTAGAGTGCTGGAGACAGGTATGCATTTCTGACTGTTGCATGCATCATTGATTTATCGTGCATCGGCTTTTTCGTCTTCTCCCCCCTGTTTTTGGACTTAATAATCAGGAGAACCGAAAAAATTCGTTAGGCCTTTTGTTGCTTTGAAAAATATTAAAAAAGTGAAACCATAAAATTGGGACTGCTAAAATTATTGATCTAAAAAACCGCTCACCCTAAAAACTTTGTCTTGGGGAGAGCACCCCCTCATTGATTGGTTTGGATGCACGAGAGAGTGACCCGCACCCTAGGTAGAGCCCCCCGTTGCTAGTCCCGATTGATTACCGACTCTTCCGTGCGGGCCAGTCGGTTGGGTTAGCATCGGATATCCCAACAGGTCACGTAAGCGCTCTGATATTCTATTTGTTCACCGAAATAAAATCGACAAGATAATTTGACCGAACTTTCACGGTCTTCAGCTCGCGTTGCGTTGGTGAACCGGGGTTTGTTTTCTGATCGTAATTTTTCCAGATCTCATCCGCCTTACTTGCCAGATCAAGATGATGGGTAGACGGTCTCTTAGGCAGCCTCTGGCTGCACCGCTTTCGGGCACGTCTACCTCCTCATCTAGGTTGGCTCGTGAGAGCTCAGACCCGCTCTCCGAGCCCGAGTACGATTCCACCCTGTTCCCCCTCGACCCCCTTTCTGATCTACCTGAGAGACACGAGCCCGAGGAGAGATTGATACATTTGACAGCACCTGAGTTGGGCTCGTTTGATTTTGCAGACGTCGACATGGCCGGAGCCGGCAGTTCAGACGATCACTCCCGTCAGCCAGAGCACTTTGTACTAGACCAGGGAGCGATCAACTCCACCATGATCGCATCACTCGAGACAGTCCAGCAGCAGCTCCGCGATCAGGGAGCATTTATGATTGAGATGAGGAGAGAGTTGGAGAGGCTCAGAGCAGAGCGAGATGAGCAGAGCAAGCCTGAGGACGGACCTGATGCAGAGGCACGAGCCGCAGCAGCAGCAGCCAGCCGCAGCCGCCGCCGCAGCGGCAGCAGCCGCGGGAGGAGGACCACCTAGACCGATGCGGGAGTTGCACAACCCCGGATCTACACTGATGCACCATTGGGTGGTGGTACCTGCTATCGTGGGGGACTTCAAGTTCCCCCCGAACACCCTGCAGATGCTCCCTCGTTTTCACGGACTCGCCACTGAGGAGCCCCACCTCCACCTCCAGGAGTTCTTGATGATTTGTAGCACTGTCCACGACCGGCATGTGGACCAGGACACGATCCGGATGATAGCCTTCCCGTTTCACTGGCAGATAGAGCAGCCACCTAGCTGAAGCACCTTGGGAGGTTTGTTTATACCTGGGAGCAGCTCCGCACCGAGTACTTGAACAAGTACTATCCACTCGGGCGGACGATGCAGCGAGGGCCCTGATCAGCAACTTCTCCATGTTCCCCAACGAGCAGTTTCACGAGGCATGGGAGAGGTTCCGAGAGCTCCTAGACCGATGCCCGCACCACGACATCTCCAAGCCGAACCTAGTTCAGAGCTTTTTTCAGCGGGTTGACGCCAGAGCTTCAGGGTCTGGTGAACGCTTCGTGCGGCGGGTCCTACTTTGCCAAGGACCATGACCAGGTCTGGGCCATCTACGAGGAGATGGCTGAGAACTATATGGTGATGTCTCAGACCAGGTTGTATACTCAGAAGACCCAGCCACATCAGCCAGGACCCGTGCAGTACCAGAGGATAGCACGGGTAGATGCAGGTCCATCCAGTTCGTCCGCAGCCGCAGCAGCACAGGCAGAGTCATCAGCTGCGGACATGGGCATTATCAGCGAGAAGCTGGACCGCATGGAGCTGATCGAGAAGAAGCAGTGCCAGAGTATCACGCAGATGGAGCAGATGGCACAGGTTCTGAGCGACATGAAGACACAGCTCATGTGTCTCCAGGAGGCACAGACGGCTTCTCAGCCCCGTCTTCAGTCGCGAGGCGACGCCGGCAGCAGCAGCAGCTCGTCCCAGCGCTCCAGCACCCACGTGCAGCCTAGACAGGTCCATCTTGTACAGGCGGAGCCGTACCAGCAGCCACAGCCCACCTACCAGTCCCCACCATCTCCAGAGATGCAGATGGTGGTCTACCAGCCGGACCAGCCTCTGGCAGTACTCCCGCCAGCCCCCTACGATGCCGAGTCGTTGATGGATGTCAACGGGATTTGGTACGACCGCCCTCAGCCTGGGATCCGACGAGACCATCCCGGATTCAGGTGGGGGAGTGGTGGTGATCAGCCCCAGCAGCAGCCGTCAGGACAGGGAGGGCAGTACTCCCAGCAGAGAGACCAGCACCAGCCGCAGCAGCAGCCCCCAGCATATCAGCAGCACCAGCCATCATCCTTCGGTCCTCGTCCCTATCAGCAGTAGGGACAGTCATGGAGACATGAGCAGCAGGCTCACCCGGGATATCAGCAGCAGCACCCTCCTTCCTACCCCTCTTACCCACCACAGCAGTTCCAGCAGCCTCACCCACAGAGAGGCCACCCGTCGGGCTCCCACGAGAGCCCCGCTTTGGATGACATCGCCCGCCTCCTCACGGACCAGCAGGCCACATTCAGACGGGAGATGGACGAGTTCCGCCAGGAGATGCGGGACCTGGTGAGAGGGAAGGCCGCCATACCAGCCCAGATAGAGCCGAATCCGAACAACCTCAAGAGGAAATTTGAGCAGGTAGTACATACTGAGTTTGCCACTCCTAGTGACCCATTTGATGATACATCTTCGGATCTATTTGATGCTGATTTTGTCACACTTAGGAGCGGTAGGACCCCAGCAGGCGACGGCGCCTCATCTGAGCTTCACCACGAGGACATCCCAGAGGCGCCACAGGAGGAGGAGAGCGGTACTGAGGCCGCTCCGGACGATGACGGTGGCACTGAGGCCACCAAGGATGCTGATCCCACCGGCGGTACTGAGGCCGCCGCTTCACCAGATCTAGGAGGTGGTACTGATGCCACCCGTTCAGCCGAGCCAGCCCGCGGTACTGATGCCGCACGACGTCTACCAGCAGCAGCAGAGCCAGCCTGTGGTGGTACTGAGGCCACCGGTGTTTGTACAGATAGAGATGTTGTCTTTCCTTGCATTCCCGTATCTCAGAACTCTGTTGTGAATAAAGGAAAAGGTTTACTTTCTTCTGGTCCCACTGTGGTGCATGATGTATGTGTGGATCCGGTCCTTGAACCGCTTAGACCTTTTCCTAGTCCTTCATCTGAGAAGGACCCTGTGATCCCCTTCCCTAGAGCCCTTCAGATGGGGAAGGGGAAGAAAAAAGAAAAAGATCCAAAAAAGAGAGAGCTTGAGGAGTTCAGCCAGAGTATGATAGATCGATTCCACATCCAGCTGACCCTCCAGGAGGCTTTGCAGCACATCCCCCTTCTCCAGCGATCTTTGAGAGAGAGGACTACAGTCAGGAGGAGGAGGAGGAACCACACTTCAGAGATACATGTGCTGATGAAAGCCACATGTTTTGCGATCCAGAACCGCCTGCCAGCCAAGAGGCCAGACTCAGGGGCCCCGTATGTCAGATGCCAGATCAGTGAGCAGAGGTTCGATCGTACTCTACTAGATAGCGGATCGTCGATCAACCTTCTTCCGGCAGCCCTTCTCGACCGCTTTGAGTTGGGCACTCTTCGACAGAGCAGGACAGTCCTTCAGTTCGCTGATCGATCTGTCAAGAGGCCGAAGGGGTTATTACGAGATGTTATCGTCACGATTCAGGGCCTGAAATTCCCCGTGGACTTCGTAGTGTTGGACATGGAGATCCCTGAGTCAGTGGCCGATACCCCCATCATCCTTGGTCGTCCATTCTTGGCCACAGCCAAGGCGGTGACTGATCATGATAGCGGGAAGGTGTACTTTCGCGTCAAGGGCGAGAGTATACAAATAGAGACGGTCGAGGACTACAGAGCTAGATTCAGAGCACGCTCAGATGCGAGTACAGATTCAGAGCAGCTGACAGACGCAGAGCCAGACATCCACCAGGACTGTGATTTTGTGATCACAGATGATGAGGCAGCTTGGGCAGATCTTGAGACACAGACCATCCTCTCACTTTCAGATACAGCTGATGCAGAGACGACAGCAGAGGAGAGTATGGAGAGCACAGACCTGGTTCAGGATACCATTGAGGCAGCAGAGCCGGTCCTTGATCGCAACACGATGATTAGTGATGGTGGTGCTGAGGCCACCTTGTTTTCCGGTGGTACTGATGCCACCACGGTTGATACAGATCCCTCGGATTCAGAATCTGATTGGGCCGATTGTGATGATCAGATGCCAGACCTGATTCCACCTGAGCCTACAGATGAGGAGGAGGTAGAGGCAGAGCAGACCAGAGACAGTGCAGTTGAGTCGCCTTCCCCCGATCCAGTTTGCAAGAGTACGCTTTCACTTTCCCAGGCAGATTTGGCAGACTTAGCAGCTTTCACTCAGTTTCTTCCGCAGCCAGATTTGCCGGCACCCAGCATTCCAGGGCTGAAGCCGCTCCCTACTTCGCTGAAGTATCGATTCCTCGCGGGCGAGCCAGAGATGTACCCAGTCATCATCTCCGCCGAGTTGACTGGAGAGCAGGAATCCCGTTTGATGGGGGTTCTTGAAAAAACCGCAAGGCGATCGGATGGAGCGTAGCAGATCTCCATGGGATTAGTCCATCAGTGTGCTCCCACCATATCTATCTCGAGGATGGGGCAAAGCCGTCGCGTGAGTTCCAGCGGCGTCTTAACCCCAACCTGAGAGAGGTTGTGATGAAGGAAATATCAAAATGGTGGGGCGCAGGTTTTATTTATCCCATTTCCAACTCCAAGTGGGTTAGCCCCTTGCATGTGGTGCCCAAGAAGACGGGCATCACGACTGTGATCAGTGAGTCGGGAGAGGAGATCGCTACACGAGTACCCACCTCTTGGAGGTTTGTGTTGACTACAGGAGACTCAACCAAGCCACCAAGAAGGACCATTTCCCCCTGCCTTTTATTGACCAGATCATTGAGAGACTGGCAGGGAAGAGCCATTATTGCTTCCTGGATGGGTACTCGGGCTACAACCAAGTGGCCATCGCTCCTGAGGATCAGGAGAAGACCACCTTTACCTGTCCCTTCGGCACATATGATTTTCGACGCATGCCATTTGGGCTATGCAATGCCCCTGCGACTTTTCAGAGGTGCATGCTGTCGATCTTCTCGGACATGGTAGGGGAGTGTTTGGAGGTCTTCATGGACGATTTCTCGATCTACGGCGACAGATTTGATTCTTGTCTTGACTGCCTAGATCGAGTACTCCAGCGATGTATTGAGTATCATTTGGTGCTATCTTGGGAGAAGAGTCACTTTATGGTGACTCAAGGGACGGTGCTTGGCCATATCATCTCCAACAGGGGCATGGAGGTTGATCCGGCCAAGGTTGATGTCATTAGGAAACTCACACCGCCGTCCAATCTGAGGCAGCTACGGTCATTTCTGGGGCATGTTGGATTTTATAGAAGATTTATTCAGGATTTCAGCAGGATTGCCCAGCCGTTGACTGACCTCTTGACGAAAGACACCGAGTTCCTTGTCGATGACAAGTGTCTTTCGTCGTTTGCTACTCTCCAGCAGTGCGTTATTGAGGCTCCTGTCCTCCAGCCGCCTGATTGGTCTCTCCCATTCGAGATCATGACGGATGCCTCCGATTTTGCCGTGGGGCAGTGCTGGGACAAAGGAGGGATGGAGTTCCATTTGCCATACACTATGCTAGCCGCACATTGGATTCCGCCCAGCGGAATTACACAGTCACAGAGAAGGAGATGCTAGCAGTAGTGTTTGCCCTGGATAAGTTCAGATCATATATCATCGGATCTAGAGTGACTTTGTTTACAGATCACACCGCCATCAGGTACCTCATGGCAAAGAAGGATGCCAAGGCCAGACTGACTAGATGGATCCTTCTACTCCAGGAGTTCGACATTGAGATCAAGGATAAACCTGGAGTCAAGAATGTGGTGGCGGATCATCTCTCCCGATTAGAGCAGCCTGAGGATTCTGAGCAGATTGACCCTATTAGAGATACCTTCCCAGATGAGGCGATCCTTGCTATCGCCTCACTTCCATGGTACGCCGATATTGTGAACTTTCTCGTTGTTGGGAAAGTCCCACAAGATTGGCCCAGACAGAGACTTGAGACCTTCCTTGCGAAGGCCAAGTCCTACCATTGGGAGGATCCCATCCTTTACCACGAAGGAGGGGATAGCGTCTGGCGTCGGTGTATTCCTCAGGAGGAACACCATAGCGTCCTCACTTACTGCCACAAGCTTGAGGCAGGAGGACATCATTCTGGGAGGAGAACGGCACAGAAGGTGCTCCAATCCGGCTTGTGGTGTCCTACCCTCTTCAAGGACTCAGATGAGTTCGTGAAGAGGTGTACTGACTGTCAGAGGATGGGCACTTGTGGACAGCGTGATATGATGCCGATGTAGCCCATTCACTTCTGTAAGGTTTTTGACGCATGGGGCATCGATTTCATGGGTCCATTCCCTAAGAGTCAGGGATTTGAGTACATTCTGTTGGCCGTCGATTATGTGAGTCGTTGGGTGGAGGCTATCCCCGCCCGAGCCGCTGATGCGAGGACAGTTTGCAGATTTTTGAGGAAGCACATCATCACGCGGTTCGGGGTTCCACGAGTTCTGATTTCTGATGGGGGATCTCACTTCATCAACGACCAGGTGAAGGCACTTGCTAGCGAGTTCGGCATCGACCATCGTGTTGCTACACCTTACCATCCACAGACGAATGGTCTAGCCGAAGTGTCGAATAGGGAGATCAAGACTATTCTGCAGAAAGTCGTCCGCCCTGACCGAAAGGATTGGTCACAACTTTTGGACTCGGTCTTGTGGGCATATAGGACGTCTTTCAAGACACCTTTGGGCACATCTCCCTTTCGCCTCGTGTACGGCAAGCCATGCCATTTACCTGTTGAGCTGAGGCACAAGTCACTTTGGGCAGTTACAGACATACTCATGGATCCAGATGGTATAGGAGACCAGAGGAGGGCAGAGCTAGCTGCCCTGGAAGAGCTTAGAGATGCAGCTTTCTCAAGCAGCCTACATTATAAGGAGAAAGTCAAGGAGTGGCATGATTCTCATATCAGCCACAAACATTTTGAGATTGGACAGAGAGTATGGCTGTTTGATGCGAGGCTTAGATTATTTCCAGGGAATCTACAGAGCAAATGGAAAGGACCTTATCTGGTTAGAAAGGTACACGACAACGGTAGCATCGACATATCTGAGTTGTCTTCTGAGAGTACCTTTCGAGTGAACGGCCAGCGGCTCAAGCCATTTCTAGATCATGAGCCGCGGGTCGTTGATATTGCCCCTATTCATTTTGCGTGAGATGTGGTCTTTGACTCACATCTAATGCATCTCACACCTGAGTTTCACTGATCTTCCGCTGTATATAGATCCAGATGTCCATATCACTACATACTTTAGTCCCACATCCCTTCCTTCATCTTGTGATTATGCTATACTTAGGGTGCACTCTACCCTAAGTATAGGGGGGATGTGAGACCTTTTGGGTATTTCTTTTGTTTCTGTCTACCCCTGTTTTTGCTGCCTATACTTAGGGATATTTCACCCTAAGTATAGGGGGGGTAGACCCTGTACATTCTGCACTCAGGTTTTCCCTTAGTATACAGCCTGCTATACTTAGGATTACTTAATCCTAAGTATAGGGGGAGACCTGAGTCCTTCTTGACTTTTCATTTCCCTTTTGTATAGCCTCTCTTTTCACTTCCCTATACATAGCACGAGTTATGTCTTCTTCATCGCTCTTGACTCTGAGGACATCGTTCGAGCTAAGTATAGGGGGTGTGTATATATTTCATATATACTTTAGCCATAACTCGTACTTTGTGTGAGTGTGTTAATAAATAAAAATGGCTAAAAACCACAAAAAATTAAAAATTTTCATGTACATAACCTTCTTTTATTTGCACATACATAGCTAATGTACAAATTATTTTTGTAAAAATGATTTCCAAAAATCTTTTGTGTAAAGCTTGGGTAAATATTTTTGTATCAAAATTATGTATATAGTACCAAATTTTTCCAAAATGTTTTGAAAATCAAAAGTTTGCAAAAATCTTGTGTAAATGTGTGTAAATATCTTTTTGCAAAACTTGCACTTCATGCATCATCATTCATGATTTCAAAACATTTTTCAAAAATTTTGCATGATTGTAAAATGTGTGTAAATAAGCATCTTTTTGTACATATGTTTATAGTTTTTCTTGGATGATAGTTGACATTTAAACTAGCCTGGAATCAAATTGAGAAATGGAGCTTGATTAAGATCTTAATCCACCTAATTCTAAGAGGAACCTTATAGGGCTTAGGTTTAAGGCTTTTCAGGTCCATGGTGACTTAATTCTTTGAGTCCACTAGGCTATGATCACATGTCATCTCAATGAGCCTAAGTAGAGCATTTAACAACAACACATGACTCATATAGATTATGGCTTTACTTGGACACCAGCACTATGCACCGAGCTCTCTACGGATGAGGTGGTGAGGAGGCAGTCTTCCTTGACTTGGGGTAGCATATGAGGGTAGTACTTCTAGGCGGAACCTCTCTTCTTCTTTTAGTGAAGGAAGTGCGTCTCAACTTGGTCTGGTTGCCATGAGGTCTAACGACGGGAGTTGTGGGTTGCAATAAAGCTTCAAAAGAGGGATAGTCTACTGGCTCAAGAGGAAAAACTCCTTGTATATATGCTGCACATGTACATGTTGTATAGATGCACTAAAAAAAATGTGTGCAAAAAGAAAAGAACTCCAAAAAAGTGGTGGGTCTGAGAGAAAATGATAATCCCACCGGAGTATGTATATAAGTGCAATAAGCAAAGCTTGGTTTCATGATCCACCTGTTGTAGCTTGCAGCAGGGAGACTTGACTACACTGGTCAAGCTCCCAAGGGTACTTGGCTACACTGGCCTTGACCCATTCTCTTCTTCCCCCTCTTCTTGAGCCGGTTGAACTTGAACTTAGAAGGGAATACCCCACTCCTCGAGGAAAGAGTGGCCAGATTGAGGTCATAGAGTTACCTTGTTGAGGAGGGTTGTCAAGTTGCCATTTCTGAGGTGGAGAGCTTAGACCTCACTTTCACAGGACAAGAAAAGATTCATGGTCTTCAGGGTTTGTGATTGATGACTTGTTCTGATCTGGACCATTGAGGAGTCTTGATTATAGATTAGTGGAACTTAGAGGCTGTAGGTTTTAAGCTTGAGTCTAAATAAGGTTCCGACACATGAATAATCCAAAGATCTGATTGAGCTCCATACCTCAATTTAATGAAGGCAAGTTTAATAATCAACCTTGATCCATGTACATCCTCTTTTTCTTTTTCTTTCTTCCTTTTTCACTTCTTTTTCAAATAAGTGTTTGCTAAGGGACTAGCAAAGTATAGTATAGGGGGGTGATGAATACCCATTCATCACTCTTTATTCTCATATTTTAGCTACAAAAACCTATGCAAATGCATGTAGATATGTGTAAATAGGACTAATTAGCAAAAGCATGCATTTTGTAAAAACCTATAATTAGCATGTTTTTGTGCAAAAATAAAAGAATAAAGATTAAAAAGAAAAAGAGGGAAATATTTAGATTAAATATTGAGCAACCTAACCCAAGGGAGGGCTCAGCATGGGCCTGACCGCATAAAAGCCAAAGTAGAGGGAGATAGGGGCTCATGTGTAAATATTGGTGTAAATAAATAAGATTATATTTTCCTCACCCAAAAATATGCTTGTACATATTTGTATATATATTTAGAAAATATTAAAAACAAAATAAAAATTTGAAAATCAAAAAGTGCAAAAATGTCCTTTCACCATGTACATAAACCATGCTCTTATATTTATTTCACCTTGTAAATAGATAAAGTTATTTTCTAAACTTTTTGTAAATATCCTATACTATATATTGTAAATAAATAAAATGAAAAGAATCAAAACAAAAATCAAATAAAAATTACAAAATCAAAAATATAAAAAGACATTGTACATATACCATGTATATAGATGTATACATTTATTTATTTTACCTATGTAGATAAATAATAAAAATAAAATAAAAACACCCTTTTATTCCTCATTTTATTCTATAAATAAATAAAATATAAAATAGGAATAAAATTGTATATAAATAATAATTAAAAATCAAAAATTAAAAACTTACATATTGTATATATACCTATACATAGCTATATAGTGTAAATACCTTATTTTTATTTCCAAAAATTAATTAAAAATCACCAAAAAATAGAAAAAAATAAAATAAAAATATTTCATGTTTTGGGTTTTGCTGATTCGGCCCCTAGCTATGTGTATTTGTCACTTCTTTATCCAGCCACGTGGCCTTCAGCCATTGGCCCTGGGGATGTTGACCGCCCGGTCAACTGACCCCCCCCCAGGACCACTCTTCACGGGTTCGAGCACCGGACCTTCTTCTCGGATTTATACCCGCTCGACCCGATTACCAATCACCCAAACCCCGGCTCCGTTTGACACCTCCCACATCCGACACCCTCGCCGGAGCTCCTGCATCGGGATCCGCGCGCTTCCACGCCCTACCCGCGCCTATCTTCCCGGACCTGCACCCACTTAAATACCCAGCTCCGCCACCTAATTCTTCCATCTTTGGCTCTCCATTCTTCGTCCCGTGACCTCCACAGCTACCCCCGAGGTGACAGCTCCAGGTTGGCCGTGTCGCAGCGAGGAGAGAGTGGCCGGACCACTGATCCGGCGAGTAGCTCCGCCGTAGCTCCGCCATTGGTGCGAGCTCTGAGCCTCGGACGTCGACGCTCCTTGAGGCGAGGACCGGGAGCACCCCCAGCTCCAGCACAGTCGATTCATCCACCCAGGTAGTCCCTTAGCCCCTCTGTTTAGTCTAATTTCCACTTTGCCCCAAATCGCACCGCCGCCGTCTTTCGTTGATTCCGACCACCTCGCGCACCCATTCGATCATCGGAATCCATATTCATCTCCGCCTTCCCTCCGCGCACCTTCTCCGCCCCTCCGTTCAACCCAGCTCGCACAGGAGCTGGGATTCGAATCCCCTCGCCGTCGCTTCGCCGGGGTTCGTCCGCACCGACGCACAAGACCATCCCCAAGTCGCCTAACTGGGTCGAGGCATTTTGCCCTCGACCCGCGAAGCTTCTTAGCCATTTTGCAGGACCAGAGGAGGCTATCTGAGGCCCCCCGACATTCAGAAAGGAGCTTCTCCTCCGCCGACCTCACCGGAGCCCTCCAGGGCTCGGTTGGGTCATCGGAGTCTACCAGCAGCTGCGGAGCATCATCGCGGACCTTTTCCGATCTTCAGAGGCAGCAGGGGAGGAGACCAGCGCTCGCACGAGGCCGGCGAAGCTCGCCGGCCACCTTTTCTTCCAGCATCTTCCCCGACCGTTCGATCGTCCTCGACCTCCAGTTCTTATCCTGACCGTCCATTCGAGGAGCGCCAGCCACCGTCAGATCTTGGAGAGGCGATCAGGACCGTCCGTTGCACGAGGGGTAGCCACCGAGCACCGCACCCGTTCGATCTCCCACGTGGCGCACCCTCAGCCGTCCGATCGCTGCGAGGACCTCAGCGTTGGAGCGCCAGCCATTTCCAGCCGTCCATCTACACACGTGGCGCGCATCCATCGGGCGACTTAATAAAGGGTAATTTACCCTTAGGCCCTTCCTTATCTTTTATTTCGTTTTAGTCCTGTAAATATTTTAGTCAGTTGTTTAGTTTTAGGGTATTTTGCATGTTGGACCTTGAGCTTTAGTTTATTTGCACTTATACCCCTGTCTGTGTGAGCCACGTGCTTCGTCACGTGTGATTTTGGGTTATTTGTAATATATTCCCTGTAGTTCTGGATGTTCATAAATGAATGAAAACTTTTTAGTATTTGCATCTATGCCTTGTGAATGTTTTTATTCCGCATGTGCGCTTATTTTAGGGTAATTTGCATCTGAGGTCCCCGGACTTTTGGTACGTGTTACCAAGTAGTCCCCGGACCTTATTTTCTTTACAAAAAGGTCCCTGAGTGCCCCAGGCACGCGCCGCGCGCGTGACTTGCTGGGAATTTTGCACCTGGACCCCCAGAACTTAGGGTATTTGCACTTCAGTCCTTGTGCACAGTGCCCTCTTGTGATTTTTGAATAAAATATCAAATCACCTCCAAATTCGATGAAAATTTGACACATGGCTCCTGCCATGTTGTAGGATTTTTGAGAATTTTTGAGGATATTTTTGAGTTTATTTGCTATTTTTAAAAATTCAAAAATCATCATTTTTGCTAATGTCTAGAGTTAAAAACCCCAAAAAAATATAAAATCCCCCCTAAAAATTCTATAAAAATTAGGTAGTGTTTATTTTGTGTTCTTTGATTTTCTGGACAATTTTGGCTATTTTTCACTGATTAAAAACCATAAAAACTTAAAAACACCTAAAACCCATAAAAATTCTATTAAATAATTTAAAAACCCAAAAACAATAATTTTGGTACTCAAATTTTCCTTGTTTTACCTAGTTTACAGGAAAACTACCTCCAGGCCCTTTTGAGGTTCGTAGATATTTTATCTAGGGACTTTAGGCTTGGCTGGACAGTACCTTGTTTCTTTGCTACTGTTTGATTTTTAGAAAATAAAATACATATCAGAAAAATTCCAAAAATTAACCAAAAACACTAAAAAACATTAAAAACATAAAAATATTTTTATTTGAATTTTTGCTTGATTTTTGACACATTAAATAATTAGCTAAAGTGTGATTGTTGGTGTTTCTTTTGTTTTCTTCACTTATTAAAAATCCAAAAAAATATAAAAACAATTAAAAATCACTAAAAATATCTTGTCTTTATTTTATTTCATTTTTACTACTTCGTATGCCTTTGGCCAACCCGTGCTCTTCGAGTTCGACCCTGGGTGCTATACCAGGTTAAACTCATAGCTGGACCGCTATTTTCGTGCTTGATTGATTTTATTTGTTTCGAGTGGTCTGATATTTTTCTTGATTGACTTGACTTGATCGCTTGGGTCGCAACGACCAATTTAGCACCTATACCCTAGCGTTCAGGCTCGGTCATCATTCCCCCCGAACACCTTGCAGTTATTACCCCGTTTCCACGGACTGGCCACTGAGGAGCCCCACCTCCACCTCCAGGAGTTTCTTATGATCTGCAGCACTGTCCACGATCGCCATGTGGACCAGGACACGATCCGGATGATAGCCTTCCCGTTTTCACTGACAGATAGAGCAGCCACCTGGCTGAAGCATCTTGGGAGGTTTGTCTACACCTGGGAGCAGCTCCGCACCGAGTACTTGAACAAGTACTATCCACTCGGGCGGACGAATGCAGCGAGGGCCCTGATCAGCAACTTCTCCATGTTCCCCAACGAGCAGTTTCACGAGGCATGGGAGAGGTTTCGAGAGCTCCTAGACCGATGCCCGCACCACGACATCTCCAAGCCGAACCTAGTTCAGAGCTTTTTCAGCGGGTTGACGCCAGAGCTTCAGGGTCTGGTGAACGCTTCTTGTGGCGGGTCCTACTTTGCCAAGGACCACGACCAGGTCTGGGCCATCTACGAGGAGATGCCCGAAAACTACATGATGATGTCCCAGACCAGGTTGTATACTCAGAAGACCCAGCCACAACAGCCAGGTCCCGTGCAGTACCAGCGGATAGCACGGGTAGATGCAGGTCCATCCAGTTCGTCCGCAGCCGCAGCAGCACAGGCAGAGTCGACAGCTGCGGACATGGGCATTATCAGCGAGAAGTTGGACCGCATGGAGCTGATTGAGAAGAAGCAGTGCCAGAGCATCACTCAGATGGAACAGATGGCACAGGTTCTGAGCGACATGAAGACACAGCTCATGTGTCTCCAGGAGGCACAGACGGCTTCTCAGCCCCGTCTTCAGTCGCGAGGCGACTCCGGCAGCAGCAGCAGCTCGTCCCAGCGCTCCAGCACCCCTGTGCAGCCTAGACAGGTTCATATTGTACAGGCGGAGCCGTACCAGCAGCCGCAGCCCACCTACCAGTCCCCACCATCTCCAGAGATGCAGATGGTGGTTTACCAGCCGGACCAGCCTCTGGCAGTACTCCCGCCAGCCCCCTATGATGTCGAGCCGTTGATGGATGTCAACGGGATTTGGTATGACCACCCCCAGCCTGGGATCCGACGAGACCATCCCGGATTCAGGTGGGGGAGTGGTGGTGCCCAGCCCCAGCAGCAGCCGTCAGGACAGGGAGGGCAGTACTCCCAGCAGAGAGATCAGCAGCCGCAGCAGCAGCCCCCAGCATATCAGCAGCACCAGCCATCATCCTTCGGTCCTCATCCCTATCAGTAGCAGGGATAGTCGTGGAGACGTGAGCAGCAGGCTCACCCAGTTCAGCAGCAGCACCCTTCCTCATACCCCTCTTACCACCAGCAGCAGTTCCAGCAGCCTCACCCCCAGAGAGGCTACCCGTCGGGCTCCCATGAGAGCCCCGCTTTGGATGACATCGCCCGCCTCCTCACGGACCAGCAGGCCACATTCAGACGGGAGATGGACGAGTTCCGTCAGGAGATGCGGGACTTGGTGAGAGGGAAGGCCGCCATTCCAACCCAGATTGAGCCGAATCCGAATAACCTCAAGAGGAAATCTGAGCAGGTAGTACACACTGAGTTTGCCACTCCTAGTGACCCATTTGTTGATACATCTTCGGATCTATTTGATGCTGATTTTGTCACACTTAGGAGCGGTAGGACCCCAGCAGGCGGCGGCGCCTCATCTGAGCTTCACCACGAGGATACTTCAGAGGCGCCACATGAGGAGGAGGAGAGCGGTACTGAGGCCGCTCCAGATGATGACGGTGGCACTGAGGCCACCAAGGATGCTGATCCCACCGGCGGTACTGAGGCCGCCGCTTCACCAGATCGAGGAGGTGGTACTGACGCCACCAGGATAGCCGAGCCAGCCCGCGGAACTGAGGCTGCGAGACGTCTACCAGCAGCAGCAGCAGAGCCAGCCCATGGTGGTACTGAGGCCACCGGTGTTTATGTTGAGAGAGATGTTGTCTTTCCTCGCTTTGATGTATCTCAGGACTTTGGTATGAATAAAGGAAAAGGTTTAGTTTCTTCTGGTCCCACTGTGGTGCATGATGTATGTGTGGATCCGGTCATCGAACCGTCTAGGCCTTTTCCTAGTCCTTCATCTGCGAAGGACCCTGTGATCCCCTTCCCTAGAGCCCTTCAGATGGGGAAGGGGAAGAAAAAAGAAAATCCAAAAAAGAGAGAGCTTGAGGAGTTCATCCAGAGCATGATCGATCGATTCCACATCCAACTGACCCTCCAGGAGGCTTTGCAGCACATCCCCCTGCTCCAGCGTTCTTTGAGAGACAGGACTACAGTCGGGAGGAGGAGGAACCACACTTCAGAGATACATGTGCTGACGAGAGCCACGTGTTTTGCGATCCAGAACCGACTGCCAGCCAAGAGGCCGGATTCAGGGGCCCCGTATGTCAGATGCCAGATTAGTGAGCAGAGGTTCGACCGTACTCTACTAGATAGCGGATCGTCGATCAACCTTCTTCCGGCAGCCCTTCTCGACTGCTTCGAGTTGGGCACTCTTCGACAGAGCAGGACAGTCCTTCAGTTCGCTGATCGATCTGTCAAGAGGCCGAAGGGGTTATTACGAGACGTTATCGTCACAATTCAGAGCCTGAAATTCCCCGTGGACTTCGTAGTGTTGGACATGGAGATCCCTGAGTCAGTGACCGATACCCCCATCATCCTTGGTCGTCCGTTCTTGGCCACAGCCAAGGCGGTGACCGATCATGATAGCGGGAAGGTGTACTTTCGCGTCGAGGGCGAGAGTATACAAATAGAGACGGTCGAGGACTACAGAGCTAGAGAGAGATCCCGCTCAGAGGCCAGTACCGATTCAGAGCAGCTAACAGACGCAGAGCCAGACATCCACCAGGACTGTGATTTTGTGATCACAGACGATGAGGCAGCTTGGGCAGATCCAGTAGCACAGACCATCCTCTCATATTCAGATACAGCTGATGCCGAGATGATAGCAGAGGAGAATCTGGAGAGCACAGCCCTGGTTCAGGATACCATAGAGGCGGCAGAGCGGTCCTTGATCGCGACACGATGTTCAGTGATGGTGGTGCTGAGGCACCCTTGCTTTATGGTGGTACTGATGCCACCGCGGTTGATACAGATCCCTCAGATTCAGAGTCTGATTGGGCCGATTGTGATTATCAGATGCCAGACCTGATTCCACCTGAGCCTACAGATGAGGAGGAGGCAGATGCAGAGAAGACTAGAGACAGTGCAGTTGAGCAGCCTTCTCCCGATCCAGTTTGGGAGAGTACGCTTTCACTTTCCCAGGCAGATTTGGCAGACTTAGCAGCTTTCACTCAGTTTCTTCCACAGCCAGATTTGCCAGCACCCAGCATTCCAGAGCTGAAGCCGCTCCCTACTTCGCTGAAGTATCGATTCCTTGCGGGCGAGCCAGAGATGTACCCAGTCATCATCTCCGCCGAGTTGACTGGAGAGCAAGAATCCCGTTTGATGGGGGTTCTCGAAAAGAACCACAAGGCGATCGGATGGAGCGTAGCAGATCTCCATGGGATTAGTCCATCAGTATGCTCCCACCATATCTATCTCGAGGAGGGGGCGAAGCCGTCGCGTGAGTTCCAGCGGCGACTGAACCCCAACCTGAGAGAGGTTGTGATGAAGGAAATATCAAAATGGTGGGGTGCAGGTTTTATTTATCCCATTTCCGACTCCAAGTGGGTCAGCCCCTTGCATGTGGTGCCCAAGAAGACGGGCATCACGACTGTGATCAGTGAGTCGGGAGAGGAGATCGCTACACGAGTGCCCACCTCTTGGAGGGTTTGTGTTGACTACAGGAGACTCAACCAAGCCACCAAGAAGGACCATTTCCCCCTGCCTTTTATTGACCAGATCATTGAGAGACTGGCAGGGAAGAGCCATTATTGCTTCCTGGATGGGTACTCGGGCTACAACCAAGTGGCCATCGCTCCTGAAGATCAGGAGAAGACCACCTTTACCTGTCCCTTCGGCACATACGCTTTTCGACGCATGCCATTTGGGCTATGCAATGCCCCTACGACTTTTCAGAGGTGCATGCTGTCGATCTTCTCGGACATGGTAGGGGAGTGCTTGGAGGTCTTCATGGACGATTTCTCGGTCTACGGCGACGGATTCGATTCTTGTCTTGACTGCCTAGACCGAGTACTCCAGCGATGTATTGAGTATCATTTGGTGTTATCTTGGGAGAAGAGTCACTTCATGGTGACTCAAGGGACGGTGCTTGGCCACATCATCTCCAACAGGGGCATGGAGGTTGATCCGGCCAAGGTTGATGTCATTAGGAAACTCGCACCGCTGTCCAATCTGAGGCAGCTACGGTCATTCCTGGGGCATGTTGGATTTTATAGGAGATTTATTCAGGATTTCAGCAGGATTGCCCGACCGTTGACTGACCTCTTGACGAAAGACACAGAGTTCCTTGTCGATGACAAGTGTCTTTCGTCGTTCGCGACTCTCCAGCAGTGTGTGATTGAGGCTCCTGTCCTCCAGCCACCTGATTGGTCTCTCCCATTCGAGATCATGACGGACGCCTCCGATTTTGCCATAGGGGCAGTGCTAGGACAGAGGAGGGATGGAGTTCCATTTGCCATACACTATGCTAGCCGCACATTGGATTCCGCCCAGCGGAATTACACGGTCACAGAGAAGGAGATGCTAGCCGTAGTGTTTGCCCTGGATAAGTTCAGATCGTATATCATTGGATCTAGAGTGACTTTGTTTACAGATCACACCGCCATCAGGTACCTCATGGCAAAGAAGGATGCCAAGGCCAGACTGACTAGATGGATCCTTCTACTCCAGGAGTTCGACATTGAGATTAAGGATAAGCCTGGAGTCAAGAATGTGGTGGCGGATCATCTCTCCCGACTAGAGCAGCCTGAGGATTCTGAGCAGATTGACCCTATTAGAGATACCTTCCCAGATGAGGCGATCCTTGCTATCGCCTCACTCCCATGGTACGCCGATATTGTGAACTTTCTCGTTGCTGGGAAAGAACCACAAGATTGGCCCAGGCAGAGGCTTGAGACCTTCCTCGCGAAGGCCAAGTCCTACCATTGGAGGATCCCATCCTTTACCACGAAGGAGGGGACAACGTCTGGCGTCGGTGTATTCCTCAGGAGGAACACCATAGCGTCCTCACTTACTGCCACAAGCTTGAGGCAGGAGGACATCATTCTGGGAGGAGAACGGCACAGAAAGTGCTCCAATCCGGCTTGTGGTGGCCGACCCTCTTCAAGGACTCTGATGAGTTCGTGAAGAGGTGTACTGACTGTCAGAGAATGGGCACTTGTGGACAGCGTGATATGATGCTGATGCAGCCCATTCACTTCTGTGAGGTTTTTGACGCATGGGGCATCGATTTCATGGGTCCATTCCCTAAGAGTCAGGGATTTGAGTACATTCTATTGGCCGTTGATTATGTGAGTCGTTGGGTGGAGGCTATCCCCGCCCGAGCCGCTGATGCGAGGACAGTTTGCAGATTTTTGAGGAAGCACATCATCACGCGGTTCGGGGTTCCACGAGTTCTGATTTCTGACGGGGGATCTCACTTCATCAACGACCAGGTGAAGGCACTTGCTAGCGAGTTCGGCATAGACCATCGTGTTGCTACACCTTACCATCCACAGACGAATGGTCTAACCGAAGTGTCGAATAGGGAGATCAAGACTATTCTGCAGAAAGTCGTCCGCCCTGACCGAAAGGATTGGTCACAGCTTTTGGACTCGGTCTTGTGGGCATATAGGACGTCTTTCAAGACACCTTTGGGCACATCTCCCTTTCGCCTCGTGTATGGCAAGCCATGCCATTTACCTGTTGAGCTGAGGCACAAGTCACTTTGGGCAGTTACAGATATTTTGATGGATCTAGATGGTATGGGAGACCAGAGGAGGGCAGAATTGGCTGCCCTGGAGGAGCTCAGAGATGCAGCGTTCTCAAGCAGCCTACATTATAAGGAGAAAGTGAAGGAGTGGCATGATTCTCATATCAGCCACAAGCATTTTGAGATTGGACAGAGAGTATGGCTGTTTGATGCGAGGCTACGATTATTTCCAGGGAAGATACAGAGCAAATGGAAGGGACCTTATCTGGTTAGAAAGGTACACGACAACGGTAGCATAGATATATCCGAGTTGTCTTCTGAGAGTACCTTTTGAGTGAACGGCCAACGGCTCAAACCATTTCTAGATCATGAGCCGCGGGTAGTTGATCTTGCCCCTATTCATTTTGCGTGAGATGTGGTCTTTGACTCACATCTAATGCATCTCACGCCTGAGTTTCACTGATCTTCCGCTTTGTATAGATCCAGATGTCCATATCACCACATTCTTTAGTCCCACATCCCTTCCTTCATCTTGTGATTATGCTATACTTAGGGTGCACTTTACCCTAAGTATAGGGGGGATGTGAGGCCTTTCTGGTATTTCTTTTATTTCTGTCTACCCCTGTTTTTGCTGCCTATACTTAGGGATATTTCACCCTAAGTATGGGGGGGGGGTAGACCCTGTACATTCTCCACTCGGTTTTCCCTTCGTGTACAGCCTGCTATACTTAGGATTATTCAATCCTAAGTATAGGGGGAAGACCCGAGATCCTCTACACTTTTCTATTTTATTCTTCCTCTTTGTATATAGCCTTTCTTTTCACTTTCCTATACCTAGCATGAGTTATGTCTTCTTCATCGCTCTTGACTCTGAGGACATCGTTCGAGCTAAGTATAGGGGGGTGTGTATATATTTCATATATACTTTAGCCATAACTCGTACTTTGTGTGAGTGTGTTAATAAATAAAATGGCTAAAAACCACAAAAATTAAAAAATTTTCATGTACATACCCTTCTTTTATTTGCACATACATAGCTAGTGTACAAATTATTTTTGTAAAAATGATTTCAAAAATCTTTTGTGTAAAGCTTGTGTAAATATTTTTGTATCAAAATTATGTATATAGTACAAAATTTTTCCAAAATGTTTTGAAAATCAAAAGTTTGCAAAAATCTTGTGTAAATGTGTGTAAACATCCTTTTGCAAAACGTGCACTTCATGCATCATCCATTCATGATTTCAAAACATTTTTCAAAAATTTTGCATGATTGTAAAATATTGTGTAAATAAGCATCTTTTTGTACATATGTATATAGTTTTTCTTGGATAATAGTTGACATTTAAACTAGCCTGGAATCAAATTGAGCAATGGAGCTTGATTAAGATCTTAATCCACCTAACTTCTAAGAGGAACCTTATAGGGCTTAGGTTTAAAGGCTTTTCAGGTCCATGGTGACTTAATTCTCTGAGTCCACTAGGCTATGGTCACATGTCATCTCAATGAGCCTAAGTAGAACACTTAACAACAACACATGACTCATATAGATTATGGCTTTACTTGGACACCAGCACTATGCACCGAGCTCTCTACGGATGAGGTGGTGAGGAGGCAGTCTTCCTTGACTTGGGGTAGCATATAAGGGTAGTACTTCCAGGCGGAACCTCTCTTCTTCTTTTAGTGAAGGAAGTGCGTCTCAACTTGGTCTGGTTGCCATGAGGTCTAACGACGGGAGTTGTGGGTTGCAATAAAGCTTCAAAAGAGGGATAGTCTACTGGCTCAAGAGGAAAAACTCCTTGTATATAGGCTGCACATGTATATGTTGTATAGATGCACTTGAAAAAAAATGTACAAAAAGAAAAGAACTCCAAAAAAAAGTGGTGGGTCTGATAGAAAATGATAATCCCACCGGAGTATGTATATAGAGTGCAATAAGCAAAGCTTGGTTTCATGATCCACCTGTTGTAGCTTGCAGCAGGGAGACTTGGCTACACTGGTCAAGCTCCCAAGGGTACTTGGCTACACTGGCCTTGACCCATTCTCTTCTTCCCCGTCTTCTTGAGCCGGTTGAACTTGAACTTAGAAGGGAATACCCCGCTCCTCGAGGAAAGAGTGGCCAGATTGCGGTCATAGAGTTACCTTGTTGGGGAGGGTTGTCAAGTTGCCATTTCTGAGGTGGAGAGCTTAGACTTCACATTCACAGGACAAGAAAAGATTCATGGTCTTCAGGGTTTGTGATTGATGACTTGTTCTGATCTGGAGCATTAAGGAGTCTTGGTTATAGATTAGTGGAACTTAGAGGCTGTTGAGTGTTAAGCTTGAGTCTAAATAAGGTTCCGACACATTAATAATCCAAAGATCTGATTGAGCTCCATACCTCAATTTAATGAAGGCAAGTTTAATAATCAACCTTGATCCATGTACATCCTCTTTTTCTTTTTCTTTCTTCCTTTTTCACTTCTTTTTCAAATAAGTGTTTGCTAAGAGACTAGCAAAGTTAAGTATAGGGGGGTGATGAATACCCATTCATCACTCTTTATTCTTATATTTTAGCTACAAAAACCTTTGCAAATGCATGTAGATATGTGTAAATAGGAATAATTACCAAAAGCATGCATTGTGTAAAAACCTATAATTAGCATGTTTTTGTGCAAAAATAAAAGAATAAAGATTAAAAAGAAAAAGAGGGAAATATTTAGAATAAATATTGAGCAACCTAACCCAAGGGAGGGCTCAGCATGGGCCTGACCGCATAAAAGCCAAAGTAGAGGGAGATAGGGGCTCAGGTGTAAATATTTGTGTAAGTAAATAAAACTATATTTTCCTCACCCAAAAATATGCTTGTAAATATTTGTACATATTTATAAAAGATAAAAACAAAATAAAAAATTAAAAAATCAAATAGATTAAAAATACCCTTTCACCATGTACATAAACCATACCTATATATATTTATTTAACCTTGTAAATAAATAAAGTTATTTTCTAAACTTTTTTTAAATATTCTATGCTATATATTGTAAACAAATAAAATAAAAGGAATCAAAACAAAAATCAAATAAAAATAACAAAATTAAAAATGCAAAAATACCTTGTACATATACCATGTATATCGATGTACATAACTATTTATTTTACCTATGTAAATAAATAATAAAAATCAAATAAAAACATCCTTTTATTCCTTATTTTATACTATAAATAAATAAAATATAAAATGGGAATAAAATTGTATAAAAATAATATATAAAAATCAAAAATCAAAACCCTATATATATTGTATATACCTATATCTAGTACATATTATGTATATAGCCTATTTTTATTTCCAAAAATTAATTAAAAATCACAAAAAATAGAGAAAAATAAAATAAACATTTTTTATGTTTTAAGTTTTTGAAAATTCGGTCATTTTCTGGCTCAAAATAATTAAATAAAAACTCAAAGCTTGGCGGGCTCTGATTGGTCCACGGGGGATTGTTGACCCCCGGTCAACTCCCCCCCAGGACCACCAGAGCCGGGTCCGTCCTGCTCGATCCGTCTTCTCCTATTTTTACCCAGCTGACCCGACCGCCATTAACCCAAACCCCGGGTCCGAATTACCCTCTTTGCATCCGGCATCCTCGCCGGAGCCGCTCCCTCGGGATCCGCGCGCTCCTGAGCCTGCCCGGACCCCCTCTTCTCGGACCCCTAGCCATATAAAGCTGGAGCTCAGCCACCTTCCCATGCTATCTTTGGCCATTTGCGTAGCCTTCCAGTGAGGTCCAGAGAGAGCGAGGTGACAGCTCGCATCCCCGACCTGTTGCAGCGAGGAAAGCCGACGAATCCACTGATCCGGCGGAGTCACCGCCGTAGCTCCGCCACCTGAGCGAGCTTCGAGCCTCGGGCAGAGACATCCCTTGAGGCGACGACCGGGAGTTTCCCCAGCTCCGCCACATTCTATTCCTTCACCCAGGTAGTCCCTTATCTTAGCTATTTCATCTAATTTCCGTTTACCCCCAATCTTCGCCGTCGTCATCTTTCTTCGATTCACCCCGGTTCCGACCACCGTTCGACCATCGGACCCGACCCACATCTCCGCCTTCCTCCGCCGCACGTTCTCCACCCACTCACACAACCCAGCTCGCACAGGAGCTGGGAACCGGGCTCCACCGTCTTTCACCTTCGCCGGAGCCCGCCGCCCCGACGCACCAGTCACCTTCACATCGCCTAACGGGGTCGAGGTACTTTGCCCTCGACCCGCGAGTCTTCTGAGCCCCTTTGCAGGTCATTCCGAGCCCATCTGAGGGCTTGGTCATTCAGGCCGGGAGACCCAGCTCCGCCGATCACGCCTGAGCTCCTCCGAGCTTGGGTCGATCACCGGAGCACCGCAGCAGACGCAGGAGCGCACCAGCTTGCTTCTCCGATCACCAGAGCGCTCCAAGGAGGAGGCCAGCACCCGCGCGAGCCCGGTGAAGTTCGCCGGGGACCAGTTCTTCCAGCACCCTCCAGCGTCGTCGGATCAACCCTCAGTTCCAGACGCCATCCTGACCGTCCATTCCTAGCGCACCCTTTGACGTCAGATCTGAGGCGATCGATCCGGACCGTTAGATCCACACGTGTCCTGGCCTGGACCGTTGGATCGACCAGAGCAGTACCAACGTTGAGAGCCGCCCCCCACCCTGACCGTCTGATCTCCACGTGGCAGCCATCCAGCAGCTCCGGTTAATAAAGGGTAATTTACCCTTAGGCCCTTATCTTTGTTTTATTTCTCATTAGTCCTGTAAATATTTAAATACGTTGTTTAGTTTTAGGTTTAATTGCATAGAGGACCCCGAACTTTAGATATTTGCACTTATACCCCTGCCTGTTGTGAGCCACGTGCTTCGTCACGTGTTTTGTTGGTGTATTTGCAATCTATGTCCTTGTAGTTCTGGATGTTTATGAATGAATGAAACTTTTTAGTTAATTGCATTTATACCCCTGTGCGTGGTTGTTTTGCACATGTGCGTTTTATTTTGGGTTATTTGCAACTGAGCCCCCTGGACTTTTGGTACGTGTTACCAATAGGTCCTCGGGACTTATTTTCCTTACATATAGGTCCCTGAGTGCCCCAGGCACGCGCTTGGCGTGTGATTTGTTGGGTTAATTGCACCTGGACCCCCAGAACTTTGGCTATTTGCATTTCAGTCCCTGTGCACAATACCCTTTTGTTATTTTTGAATAAAATATCAAATCACCTCTAAATTCGATGAAAATTTAACACATGGCTCCTGCCATGTTGTAGGATTTTTGTGAATTTTTGAGGACATTTTTTATTGTGTTTGCTATTTTCTAAAAATTCAAAAACCCTAATTTTTGTTACTTCCTAGATTGAAAAATCACAAAAAAATATAAAAACTCCCTTAAAAATTCCCAAAAAATTAACTACTGTTTATTTTGTGTTCCTTGATTTTCTAGCCAATTTTGGCTATTTTTCATTGCTTAAAAACCTTAAAAACTTAAAAACACCAAAAAGCCCATAAATATTCTAGTAAATACATTAAAAACCCAAAAACAATAAACTTGGTACCTAAATTTTCCTTGTTTCCTCTATTTTACAGGAAAATTACCTCCAGGCCTTTTTGAGGCCCTTAGATATTTTATCTAGGGTTTCTTGGCTCGGCTGGACAGTACCTCTTCTTTTTGCTACTGTTTGATTTTTAGAAAAAAAAATAAACATCAGAAAATTATCAAAAATTCACCAAAAACATAAAAAATATAAAACACATAAAATTATTTTTGTTTTAATTTTTGGTTGGATTTTGTTGCTTTAAATAATTTGTTGAAAGTGTGCTTGTATTTGTTTTCTTAATTCCTTAATCATTTAAAAATCCAAAAAAATATAAAAATATTCAAAAACCACTAAAAATATTTAGTCTTTTATTTTAGTTATTTTTACTACTTCGTAGGCCTTCGGCCAATCCGTGCTCCTCGAGTTCGACCCTGGGTGCTATACCAGGTTAAACACATAGCAGGATCGCTTCTTTGTTCTGATTGATTTTATTTGTATCGAGTGGTTCGATTTTTCTTGATCGACCTAGTCTGAGTGATTGAGGTCACAACGACCATTTCTGTA
Organism: Ottelia alismoides; assembly: GCA_037367405.1. Taxonomy (NCBI): domain Eukaryota; kingdom Viridiplantae; phylum Streptophyta; class Magnoliopsida; order Alismatales; family Hydrocharitaceae; genus Ottelia; species Ottelia alismoides. The sequence continues at coordinate 557,680 of JAZKJV010009465.1, read as the reverse complement.
CCTTTACCTTAGTCACTTCAGCACCGGTCATCAATTAACAATAACTATATTTCTAATTATAGACTACGACGTGTTTAAAAAAATCCTATATTTCCAATTATACAACGTCCTTAAAAATTGGAAGACGGTTTTGGAAAGAAGCAATTCAAATAAATGATTCCACGCGGATCCAAACGCTATGATAGTAATAAATATTATTCGGTTAAGTAAATGCTTATTGTGAGATCACTAATATCAAGACAATGATCAGTAATTTACATCCAAATAGTTACATTGTACAGAATTTAGTAATATGTATAAAATGGTCAAGTAAATGTGTGTTGTGAGATCAGTAATAACATAACAAATGGTTAGTAATACCATTGTCGATGTAATGTGCATTGCATTAACAAATAGTTACTTTCTTACTTGAGCAATGCCCATGACTTACTGACCATTACTTTGTTATTACTGATATCATAGTAGCTATTACTTGAGAATCGTACACATTACTGAACATGTGATATAAGACATGGATATATACATTACTGAACACAAATAATAATTTACTTGATAACTGTATATATATTACTTGAGTATCATCTCTAAATTACTGAATTTTGTTCAAAGTAACAAAACGTATGAAAATTACTGACCTTTTGTTATGGTTTTACTGACATCACAACAAGCACTTACTTGTCCATTGTGTATATATTACTGAAATCTGCACTATGTAATAAAATGAATGTATTACTGACCGTTGTTTGGATAATACTGGCATCACAACACGCACTTACTTGTCCATTGTGTATATATTACTGAATTCTGCACCATGTAATACAATGAATGTAAATTACTGACCGTTGTTTTGGATATTACTGATCTCGCACAACTATTTACTTGATTATTATATATATATTACTGACATGAGCATTTGGATCTCGATTTTCAGCAAGAAATAATCGATTCGAATGTTTTCTTTCTAAAACGATCTTCCTATTTTTTAGGACGCGATATAATTGAATACTACTTATTGTTAAATCGCTTTGCATATCAATCTCCTTCCAAAAATAACATCCTTCGAAATAGGTAACCACTAAATTGGTAATACACGTGTGTGGCCAAGAAATGGTGCGCACCGAAACTCAAATGGGCCCTGTGCGCATTGGATAATTTCCCTATATATATAGGGCTTATCCACTGCGCACATGGCTCATTAGTGTTTCAATGAGCACTCATTTTAGGCCATACACGTGTATTAACAATAATTATATTGCTAATTATAGGCTACGACATATTTAAAAAAATCCTATATTTCCTATTATACAACGTCCTTAAAAATTGGAAGACGGTTTTGGAATGAAACAATTCAAATAAATGATTCCACGCGGATGATTAAGGATCCAAACGCTATGATAGTAATAAATATAATTCGGACAAGTAAATGCGTATTGTGAGATCAGTAATATCAAAAAAATGATCAGTAATTTACATCCAAATAGTTACATTGTACAGAATCTAGTAATATGTATAAAATGGTCAGGTAAATGTGTGTTGTGCGATCAGTAATAACATAACAAATGGTTAGTAATACCAGTGTCTATGTAATGTGCATTGCATTTGACAAGTAGTTACATTCTTACTTGAGCAATGCCCATGACTTACTGACCATTACTTTGTTGTTACTGATCTCATAGTAGTTATTACTTGAGAATCGTACACATATTACTGGACATGTGATATAAGACAAGCACTTACTGACCGTTGTTTGGATATTACTGACTTCACAACAAGCACTTACTTGTCCATTGTGTATATATTACTGAATTATGCACCATGTAATAAAATGAATGTAAATTACTGACCGTTGTTTGGATATTACTGATCTCACAACAACCATTTACGTGCGTATTGTGTCGAAATTACTGAGTTCTATTCAAATTAGTAATACATATAGAAATTACTGACCTTTTGTTATGGTTTTACTGACATCACAACAAGCACTTACTTGTCCATTGTGTATATGTTACTGAATTCTGCAACATGTAATACAATGAATGTAAATTACTGACCGTTGTTTTGGATATTACTGATCTCGCAACAACCATTTACTTGACTATTATATATATATTACTGACATTAGCATTTGGATCTCGAATTTCTGTAAGAAATCATCTATTCGATTGTTTTCTTTCCAAAACGATCTTCCTATTTTATAGGATGAGATGTAATTGGAATAACACTTATTGTTAAATCTCTTTGCATATTATTCTCCTTCCTAAAACACCATCCTTCGAAATAGGTAACCATTCAATTGGTAATACACGTGTATGGCCAATAAATGGTGCGCACCGAAACGCTAATGCGCCCTGTGCGCATTGGATAAAAATCCTATATATATATATATATATATATATATATATATATGGGATCGGGGAGCCTACACCCATGAGTAGGTAACTTACCTACACCCACCTCTTGTTTCTTAATTTTTTTAATTTTTTTGAAATGGATCTTTAGGGGATTTACTTAGAATATTAAATGGAATATGTGTTTCAAATTTCATGTAAAACAGACATTCCTAACAGCTCCATCGGAAGGGGCCGATTTCAGCAAATCTCGGACCGTTAAAATTTGACTGTCATGATGGATAAGTTAGAAGTCTCAAAATAAGTTGAAATTTGAATGACGATATGGTGATATATTGTGATCTAAATTTCCCAAGGAATTAATTCAAAAAAATAAAAAAAATGAGGGAAAAAGAGTTGGGTGTAGGTAAGTTACCTACACATGGGTGTAGGCTCCCTTTTCCCTATATATATATATATTCACAAAGGAAGATCAATTCACTTCAGGAGAGAGGTTCTCTCTTTTCCTCTTTCTCTCTCTTTGTCAATCACATAGGCAGCTTAAGTATTGTTCGACAGGGTGCCTTTAGCCATCAAACATCCATGCAAGCCACACCATCAACCATCGGATCTACATCATGGGGTTCGTTACCAAGAAGCAACTTGTCATCGTTGCTCCACGTGAACAATTCTCCATACCTATGCCCCGTAGGCCTCTTTGGTTGTCATGTTATCCTGACATACCCTCAGCTCCATCCATGAATTCTTGAATTGCGATTACTTGTATAAACCCTACATTTTTTGTATAATAATTTTTAACAATGTTTAAACAAAAAAGTTAACACAAAAAATACATTATAATCATTTAAAATTTATTATAGCACATAATCATTGTGACATCACATCACATTTATCATTCCAACCCTCGCCAACCCTCCTAACTATTTAAATATCTACTATTCACATGAGGGTACCTCAACCCAACCCAACCCAATCCAATTACCAAATAAGCCCATATTTGAAGACCCCTGCATGCAGGCACCATTTTAATGCAATTAGCTAACGTTAGCACCGACATCAGCGGTGGTTAACTTGTTTATTTTTCTTTTACTCCGGTGACTTTTTGTTGTAGAAGATAAAGCATTTTCCTTTTAGTCCTTGTTTACAATATTTTTAATTAAATTAATTTTCTTTGAGTACTAAAGTTTGATTTTGGCTTAAGTATTTTAATTACATTAATTTTATTTGACTTTTGAGGTTTGATTTTGGTTTGAGCACTAATTCGATCCATTGGAACTTATAACAAATTAGTGTAGATGTTACTTTTGTTTTTTATTGAATTTCTTTTCTCATTCAGTTTAGTACTAAATTGTAACTTGCATTAGTAAAAAATCCATAAAAAATTGAGTCGTAGTAGAGTTCACCTAACTCTTGCTTCCAGAGATCGCATCCCTATAGTTTGATGAAAGCTGCATTTTCACACTTTTGATTTATCTCCTTCCACAAGCGTTGTCATCGATTAAAGGGTGGTTTGACCTAACCTAGGTGGGGCACTGAACATGGGTTTCTGCTAGCATCTATGTTGTTTGTCCAAGTTGCGGCCATTATGACCAAAAGTGTGGCATGTGCTTGCAAGAGGTTGTTATTCTCGATTACTTAACCAAGGATCCTAAATAGCTTCAATAACAATTATATTGTGCAAAGGAAGTGTTTAGGAACATAAATAGTTTGACATGGGGATGATTAGGAGATGTAAGGTGCCGAAAAAATTTTTCTTTGGTTGTTCAGAGTGGGGAGGATTCTCTCGAAGGGACATCGAGGTCTATTGTTGGGTATGGAGGACGTTTCTTGCAACCGATGCGGTACAACAGTGGAGGATGCGGACCACTTGTTCTTTGCTTGTCAGTATTCAGCGGAGGTGTGGGACATGACCAATGTTGTTTGCCTGTAAATTCGAGATTGCGCCACTTTTTGGAGGAGTATGAGATCGGTTAGTGTTGTTGGGCAAGTGGACAGCTCATTTCCGTTTGTTGTTGTTTGGTCCATCTAATGGGTTAGGAATGAGCTCATCTTTAGGGGGCAAAGATTCTATTCTAATAATGTGGTCGAACATTGTAGGACGATGTGTGTTTCATGGCAAATGTAGTAGGATGTATTTTTTCTAACATATAATTTATATAAATATACTTAAGGTGATTACCTTATTGGGAGGCCACCCTTTCAGCTTCAAAAAAACGAATAGTTTGGTAGCATGTGCTTGCAAGAGAGTGTTATTTTTGGCTCGAGGATCCTCGATAGCTTCACTAAGAATTTTGTGATATGCAAAGGATGTGATTTTGTACATGACATGTTTGGTTCAACATGTGCATCGAGCGAGGATATTGATGCGTATCTTTAGATAAATACAAGTTTGAGGATTAATCATAAAAAAATCTTCATTCATAGTGTTTGACATGGATAACATGAAAGGGGTAAATTGCATGAGGTAATGATCATTTTACCTTGTGCAATTATTGTTGACTTACATAAGTCTACTAATGAGCTCTTATTCTAGATGTTGGAAATAGGCTTCAAGGCTAGGGAAATAAGCTACTTTCTTGATGGATATTTGATGTTATCGGGGATATATCCCATCTTTCTTGCCTTGAATACACGTCTGTTTTCAAGTTGTCAACGAAGGTAAAGAAGCAACAACGATGAGATATGGAGGAGAATTCTCTTGAGAGAGGGGCTCAAGAGGAAGGATGATAAACATGGTTGGTGAAGGGGAGAAGATAGTTTGTTAATCAAAGAGGTGGAGTGACCTAGGTCTTAGGAGTTTTCAGATCATTTAATGAGCCCCCTTTGACCAAGTTTGTGTTAAAGCTAATGGGTTAAGATGAATATATGTAGGATCGTAAAGGCTTTCCACAACAAGTGCTTGTCTTTTGAGGCAAGGATGTAACTGTCAAGGAGGACTTTGATATTCTGGAAGGGTTTGATACTCATTGTTAAAGTTGTTGCACTCAAGTGGATAAACGGATCCCGGAAGAACGACCGTTTACCCATCTCCATGTATATTGTGCCCATCCCTCACTTTAAATCATTAAAATTTTTTGTGAAGAGAACCCTAATCTCTTGTGAGGGAGATTGGAGATTGTGTGCCCCCATCGTTTTTCGCTTTCTGAAGGATTTTCCATGTAAATCATTGCCTTCTCCTTCATAGTAATCTTGCTTATTTTCTACATGGTACGAGAGCAAGGTTGAGATCCCATTTCTCGAGGTTTTTTTCATGAATGTGGCTGGTCTTGTTGTGCATTCTACCAAAGGGAGCATTGTCGGAGCCCCCTTCTTTGTTCCTCGTCACCAGTCAGGGAACCTAATCCCTCTAGGGATCTATAAAAAAGCTTGGGAGCCTACATCCGTGGGCAAAGGATTAATGGATGTCTATCTTTTGTTGCTACGATGATCTACAATCCTCCCAAATCTTCCTCAAATGATCCAAGTCTGGAAGCATTGGGTTGTATTACTTTTATACTTGTTAAAACCAATAATGAATTACAAGATGTATGAGTAGAACTAGCGGATGATTGCATTGCACAAAGGAAGGGTAAGAGAACCATTAAACCCCCAGCCAGATATGCGGAATGTACTTAACACCCATTGAACGCCACATTTCTTACTCTAAATTGAATGAACCTTATCTTTCTTACATCTCTGGATGCTCATTGTGTCCCCAAAAATATTACCGAAGTAAAAAAGATCCAAAATGGGCAAGTGCTATGCGAGAACAAATGGATGCTCTCATCAAGAATAACACTTGGGATGTTGTTCATACTCTAGAAAGTGCTCATCTTATTGGTTCTAAATGGGTATATGCAATCAAATATACTATGGACGGAGAGATTGACATATTCAAGGCTTGACTAGTGGCTAGAGGGTATAGTCAGAAATATGGCATTGACTATCTCAAGGCCTTTGCTTCTATGGCTAAGATGAACACTGTTAGAGTTGTCATTTGCTTAGCAATTCGGCTATCCTGGAAAATGTATCAACTTGATATGTAAAATACCTTCCTAAATGATGATCTGAAGGAGGAAGTATATATGAAGACGCCACCTAAATATGAAAAGGGGGACAAGTGTTGCAAATTTAAAAAGGCATTGTACATGCGCAATCAATCTCCTCGAGCTTGGTTTGAACAACTTCGAGTTGTCAAGATTAAAAATAGGTACAAGCAGACGAATGTATATCATTCCCTATTCATAAAAAGGAAGGGTGAAAAAGGGTTATTCTATTGATCTATGTTGATGACATGATTCTTACATGTTATGATTGTGATGAACTAAGTAACATTAAGATGATCCTTGCAACTGAATTCGAATTGAAAGATCTAGAGAAGCTGAATTACTTTCTTAGTATTGAAATGGCTTGCTTTCCGGAAGATATGTGTTTGAATCAACTCAAATACACTATTGATTTATTATAGGACTCATGCATGTTAGGGTGCAAGCCGAATAAAAAATAAGTGAAGAAGATGGTGATCCTTGGATGATGAAGGGAAAGACAGCTATCAAATATTAGTTGGGAAACTAATCTATCTTACTTTCACAAGACCTGATATCACATATGTCGTGAGTATTATTAGTCAATTCATGCATGCTCTTACCACCTCGCATATGAGTGTGGTTATAAGGATAGTGTGCTATATTTTAAAAAATAGCTGGAAAGGGCCTCATGTTCAAAAAGGATCAGGATATAACCATTGAAGGCTATACAGATACTGATTGGGCAGGTTTTGTTGATGATAGAAGGTTTACCTATGGTTATACAACATATCTCTGTGGTAACTTGGTTATTAATAGAAGCAAGAAATAAAATATTGCTTCCAAATCTAATGCTTAAGCTGAATATATGTCCTTTGCAAATGGTGTCATTGAAATTTATAGTTGAAGTTCAATTACAACAGTCGGGTATTAAGATGTTTTGCGACAATAAGACAACAATAAATCTTGTTAATAATCCTGTTATGCATGATCGGATAAAACATGTGGAGAGTGATAGACATTTCATTCATGGGAAGATTGATGCGGACGAGTTATGCCTTCCTTACATGAATCCTGTCAATCAAGTTGCAGATCTCTTCAGGAAGGGGCTACCTATAATGCAATTTGAGTTGAATGTAGGCAGTGTCGTTGCTGGCATTTCGTGGGCCCTAGGCAAAAGAAAAAAAGTACCTTTATAAAAGATTTTGGTGAACAATGTGCCATTATATAACTCCATTAAAATTTGGACTTTAGCATTGAGTTGTTCATTGAAATTTTGATTCTATAAGGGCTCATTTTCGACGAGTTGTTTCATCAAATGATTCCATAAGAGCTCTTTTTCAGCGAGTTGTTTCAACGAAAAATTCCATTTCATAAGAACCCATTTTTCGGTGAGTTGTTTACCGAAAATTTGATTTTATAAGGCCCCATTAAGGTAGATGCTATTTTTTTCTAAACTAAAGGCTGAATACATGTAAAAATGGGCCTCTAAAGTTGATGGTGAAGGATATGGAGAAATCCTCAAGCGCATCACGGAAGCGTGAGCATCGTATCGGATACGACGAAGAACGACTAGTCGTACTAGTAGTTCGGTGCAGCGGAATTTAAAATTTTTCATGCGATGAAACCACATGATCCATAAACGATTCTCGGATCATTTCATCTATAACCACAACAATTATAAAGTAATACCTCTTGAAGCGTGGTTGATCAAGTCTCTAGGAAAAGAGACCTCCTGTCTCAAGTCCGCTCGTCGGAGTAACGGCTTGCGAGCGCGGGGATGAGTCACTGTGTCCTCGCAATCCAAGAAGATGATCCAAGCACGGTTGCTCCTGATCTCATCGCACGAGATCGAACGTCTCCTTCGTGAGTGAAGAACACAAAGTAGACAGAGAACCGCAGAGCGTCGAAGCGGCGGCGCGGTGGCGTAGGCGTCGACGGGTCTCTCCTCTAGGGTATGGTGGACGACCACCAATAAGAGGGAGAGAGAGGGATGGCGTGTGAGGAGAAAGAGAGAGAGAGATGTGTGCTATAATAGCATGTGGTAGAGAGCAAGGTATACCTCTCTATTTATAGGGTTTTGGGATCTATGGATCTCAATCCATGGGACATATAAAATCAATGGATGAGATTGATTTATGTCAATCCAATGGTCAAGATTGTTGTTGGTAAAAGCCAACAACTTGTGATTTAATTTTGATTAAATATATTTGATAAATCAAATATATATTAATACCAAATTAAATCAATCAAATAAGGAGTGAAATACAAAGGAGATCATCCATCCCTATAAAAGGGAGTGGACGGCCACCAATCCCACAAGGGAATTGGGTGCCGCCACCTCCTTCCCATATGAGGAGGGCAATCTCATGGATTTCCATGAGATTGCATATCTCCTTGATTTTCTCTCTACTTATTTCCAACAACTATTTGTTGGGATTTTATTCACCAAAAATAATTCTTAATTAATTTTGGGAATATTACAATCTTGACATTGGAAAATTGTGAATCACATTCACAATCCAAAATAAAATATAATTTACATTTTCAATTAATTAGACAATGTGTATCCAACACACATTAATAATTAATCTACAAATATAAATTATAATTAGCTCTCTCTAATACTTTACAAATCACATTTATAATATATTATGAATAATTGGATCTTACTATCCATATTATTCTTATCCATAATAATTAAATCATATTTAATTATATTGGATAATTCCTCATACATCATGATAATTAAATCACATTTAATTATCAATTTCTCAATGCTTAGATCTTATGGAATTGTTCTTAAACCATTTAAGAACAATGCTATTTCTCCTCAGATACTTGGAGATAAGGACAGGGCGATTGTATTGTTCCACGTATAGTGACTTGGATGTTGAGATCACATCTCAAATCCAGATCCCATGGACCTCTCATAGATGCTTGATTAAATCAAGACCGTAAACCTAATCTTCTCATTGCATCTGAATCTCATTCAGATCAATGTCCAGTACATGGACTAAGATTAGGTCACTTCGCTAATGAGAGAAGTCACTAAAATCCAGTCCTGTGTCACCACTCCCTCGGATTGGAAGCGTCATGGTTATACAATCATTTATGATCAAATCACCCTCAGGTATTCGTAATACCTGTACATCCTACATACTGGAAGACTCGTGATCATTCTGAAGATATATACACTTTTATACTGTCATCTTCATGATATGATCACTAAGTTTCTCAATCTTGGTCCTTGGGATATGGTACAGATCATATGCTTTCTCAAAGCATATATCTTACCTTCAAATTCATATCATGCTTCTAAAGCATGATGACCATGCATGGAATTTGATCAGTCCCAATACCTCATGAGTGAGCTCATGTCTCCCGGTTCACAAGTGAACCTGTATGATCCCTTTGAGAGATCGTATTACTCATATGCCCTTACATGCACACCAGCTCGCCAGTGTATAGACCTTGGTTAGGTCATCAATCTATTGGTCTGCCAAATGTACACACTTAGACATATAGCAATACATCTATCTCTGGTCAGAGGATGTTTGCCTGTGATGTGACAGTATTCATCATAGGTCTTTGGTTATCTCGATCTCGTTAAGTCAACCCATTGACTCAACTAATCTGATACCTCCGAATCACTATTCCCATGCAGAGGACCTGCATGAAGAGGTCAATCAGATATCAGCCTAATGAGATAGGATATCCATCTCCTACTTAGACTGGAGATCACTACTTGTCAATCATTGATGATGCTTGATGAGTCCTCTATCTAACTCTTTAGATATTCATCCAAGCATCAGCCTCTATGATTCAATCAATGAATCAACAGTTGTATGATTATCAAGTTGGCCATGGTACATAACCCTTATTGTACAGAGGGACCTTATAGTGCATTCATTCATTCAATATCAGAAAGGGAGTGAAACATAACCAATAACTTTTATTGATAAATCATTTATTACAATAACATTTATTGTAGGAATGGTTCGCCTCGGGTCACATTGCTAACAATCTCCCACTAGCCCTCAGAACCATTCTGGAACAGTCCTTAAACCCATACTCATTACATGCATGTCAAAAACCTTCTGTGTCAGAGGTTTGGTAAGAGGATCAGCAACGTTGTCGGCAGAGGCCACCTTGGTGATGATGATGTCACCATGCTTTGAATCTCCCGAATGATGTGGTATTTCCTTTCTACGTGCTTGCTCTTCTGATGCCATCTGGGTTCCTTCGCCTGGGCAATGGCTCTCGTGTTATCACAGAGTAGCGGGATGGGAGTATCAGAGGAAACTACGCCAAGCTCCAGCACGAACTTGCGCAACCACACCGCCTCCTTTGCAGCATCCGATGCGGCAATGTATTCAGCTTCTGTTGTTGAATCAGATGTAGTGTCCTGCTTCTTGCTTCTCCAGCTTACAGCACCACCATTCAACAGAAACATGATAAGAGCTAAAAATCGATTCGCGGCTTTTTTTAGATGATGAAGATGTCGGTGTAGAAAAAAACCACGAAAATCAGATCATAGCTCGTATCAAACAAATTCGGTTTTCGGTCGAAAACCTACACTAGATATTTATCCAGGTAAATGTACCTGGGTCGAACTCAAGGAGGCAGAATAGAAGCTTTTGATTTTTTCGGAGATATTTTTGCAATTTTATTTTTATCTCTTCTTAAAGTGATCAAAGGGAAAAGAAGCACTTTTTATTTTATTTTTATTTTTTTAATTTTTATTTGATTATATTCTTTTCAAATTTTTATTTAATTTTAAAAAAGGATATTTTTCAAAAAGATTTATTTATTATATAATAGATGGATATAGATAGGTGATACTATATAATAGGTGGAATCGAGCAACGGGCTCGAACTAAACACGAAAATAAAACAAAACGGTGTAGTTTTCGAAAAATCAAAACACGATGAAAATACAACAAAAACTCACGAAAATTTAATACAAACTAGATGGGGTAGTTGTGTAACTACCTTAAAGAAATCGTCAAGAAACAAGGTCAAACGTGGTCCAAATATCCCCTACAGCCCAGGGGCATAAGCGTAAGAAAACTACTGAAAAAGTTTACAAAAGGTCCTTAAAGGACTGTTCTGAAAGAAAGATACAATTGTTTTACATTTAGGTCCCTGTGGAGGGACCTAAATGCAATATCTGAAAACCTCTGGAGCGGGAATAAAGTCCGAAAAACCTTCTGGGGTTAGGTATGCAATTTTCACACTGGTTCGGAACTGATGGCTAGGATTAGAACTTATCTGCGCTGATCCGACGGTTGCGCGCCTGACACGTGTCGCACACCTGTGCACTGGCTGTTCTTGAATCAGTTCTTGAGCAGTTGCACGCCTGACGACTTAGGCGTCTTCTCCGCTTTTTCTCCGACGAACGGCGGTGTCGTGGGCTCTCCAGCGGGGCCAGAGGGGTGGCTCCTCCACCCCTCGAGCTCGCCCGCGGTAGGTGGCTGGCGGAGGCGGCTCCGAGCGGCGGTGGAGGCACGATGAAGACGGTGGCCGGTGCGATAGCGTCTGAAGGTCAGATGGTCATGCCATCATTGGATGTGATTTCCGTGAAGACGATGGCTTCCAGATGTTATGAAAATGCTCCGGATTGAAGATGAACCTGCAAACGACAGATATATAGGCTCGATTCACCAGGAATCGACTCAAATGTGATAAATCTGCAAGCTCAAAAATGGTGAAAAATAAGGTTTCCAGAAGAACTGAGCGGGATATGTTGAAGATGGTGATGAAACAAAATGCGATTTGAAATATGAATCGAAACGATCTGAAGGTGGATTCGTTTGGGCGTATAATATAATGGATTAAGCATCCTAATGACAGCTTAATTGCGCTAATATCTACACGAAGCTCGAGGAGAAAATTCGAAGAAAATGAGTGGATAGGTCTGGGAAAATGTCAAGGTGTTTTACCTGGACGAAGCTCGACGGGCGACCTTGGCCGGAGCAGAACACGGCTCGAAGTGGCGATTCAAGGCGGCGAACAGCCTTGGAACCTCCTCCGATGACTCCTCCTCCACACAGGCTCGCTGAACCGGAGCTGTCACCTCCACGTTGGGCGGAGTGCAGCTTGGAAAGGGATGGGATCAGCTACTGGATCTGGAAGTCCTGGGTAGTTGGAGAGTTAAATTGTTAATGGCGGATCTTTGGGCTTTATATAGAGAGAATGCGTGGGCTCCAAGTTAGGATCTAATGGCTGGCGAGTTAGTAGGTAGTTAGGAGAATAATATCAATGGTTTAGATCGCCTGGAGATGTTAGGAGCTGCGCGGGAAAAATGGTCGAAGTCGGCCGGTTCAGCACAGGCGGGTAGAATAGATTCTTGGAGAAGACAACCCAGGTGCTGACAAGTGTCAACACCTGGTTGGCCAGTTAAGTTTAATTCATTATAAAATCATTAATAAGTAGTAAATAGAGTTATTTTAATTAGGTATAAATACAAGAACTGTAAATAATTAAATAATCTTAATTATAGAATAAATACTTTTCATAAATAATAAATATTATTCAAAATATAAATATTATATTAATAAATATGTATTTATAAATAGGTTTTGAATTTTTAATTCAATAAATAAATAAGTAAATATTAATTTTATGTTTTCTTAATTTTTAGAATAATAAATAAGACTTATGTGAATTTTTATAGATTTTAATAAATTGATTTACATATATTAATAAATAGGGATATAAGTTAGCTTGTTCATTTTTTCCTATATTTTAAGGTTTTTGATTTTATTAAAATAATAAATAAGCTCCAAAAATTATGAAATAAATTAAGGTTAAATTACAAGATCATTAAAATATTTAGAAATTATAAAATTAAGAAAACTATAAATAATATATGTTACATAAAATAAATAGCCCAGAAACCCCGTTGTCTTTTGGTCCCAAAACCGACTTTTTGCAAACGGACTCCGAATTCGACGAAACCACCTTTATTAATTAGATAATATTATTTTATGAACTTTAAAGGTGAGTAGAGTAAAATTGGAGTTCGTATGAGGAAGTTATGATGTTCGGAAGTTGAGATTTTGACAATTTATAGGCTGGGTTTCTTGGCATATATACAGGGTAATATTTTTAACTTATTTTTATATTTTTATATATATTTTTAAAAATAATTAGGAAAAGAGTTTGGTGAAAAATATATTCATATGAATTAACTAAAATTCATTGAATTTTTGTATTTATTTTATAAATAGTGAAAGGTGTATACAGTATGACTTAATTTATTTTTACGGTTTTCTTTCCTTATCTCCCCCTACTTTTTGGTTTGTCGACCAATCCATGCTGACTTGGTCTCGGGGGTTAGGCTATAAATACACCTTTCAGTTATATTTATATTTTAAGTCATATTGTATATATATATATATATATATTCAATCTACCTTTGTTTTCTTTTTCTTTGTCCTTTATTTATTTACATGATTTTGATGGTTAAAAATGCATATTTATACATGAATGAGGTATTGTTAAAAGATGGAATTTAATGACTATTTACATGCACTTGTTAAGGGTTTTAAGACAAAATGCGACAGAAAAGTTAATGAATCATGGATTCATCAACCCCCTATACTTAAACTTTGCTAGTCCCTTAGCAAACACTTATTTTGAAAAAGTAAGTGAAAAGAAAGAAAGTTAGAATGAATTTGTTTTCCTAAACCAATTCATGAGAACAGACAAAGGACAGAGCTCGATTGGGCATGAAACAAGCATTTTGTCGGAACCTTAACTAGGATTAGGATTTTATCCTCAACAGTCCTCAAGTTCCACAAATCCTTACTCAAGATCACTTCATCAGCTAGTTCAAACTCACTTATTCATATCGCATACTCTATCATCCTTGAAGTCAACTTGTACAGTGTGTGAATTGATTTAGCTCTTCCTGCTTAGAGAACCGAAGAAACCGTCCATCCCGGCTATACACTTCTATGGCTTCCTCATCCCGCTACTCTTTCCTCGGGGAGGGAGGTATTCCCTTCTGAGTTCAGTTCTGCTATGTCCACAATCGAATATAGGGAGAAAGTAGAAGAATGAGAAAAGAAGTGGAGTGCGACCAGTGTAGACGCATCTCCTTGTGAAGCCCAACCGGTGTAGCTGAGTCTCCACTAAGATGTGCAGGCATTTTTTGTGGAAGCTTGGACCATTGTGTCTTATTTGGTGGCTTCTGCTTTGCTTTGTCTTTGTAATTTGCTTGCACTGCATTCATCTTTTGTGCTCCGACGGATATAGCATCTTTTTATTCCGTCTCTTTTTTGAGGTCTTAGAAAAATTGTGTCAGCAGATCCTTCCCTCATCCGAAGCAACTATCGCAACCCCAATCTCTCCTGTCTTTAGACGTCAATGCTGCAAAGATAAGGATAGAAACACACTACCAAGGTGTACTGCCCTTCAGAACTCTATGCGATTCGAGCTAAGTGCAGAGTGCATGTGTTCAAGATTGGTTCACTAGTGTAGAGTTGTACGGATGACTCCAAATGGTATACTTAAGCACATATGACTTGATTTCCCGAATATGGTCTTACGAAACTCAAAGATTTTAAGTCACAAGACCTGAAGAGTCTAAATTCCAGATCCTAACCAGGCTCCTTACAACGAGAGTTAAAGGCCGTAATCAAGCTCCATCCTTTAGACTAGACTCAGTCCTTAGTTCCAGAAATCAAACTTATTCTGAAAAATACGAATGCAAATGCAACCATGATTTTGTAAAGTATATTTTCTGAATTTTACTCATTTTTATGGATTTTAAGGCTTTTGTAATTTTTATGAATTTTAGGACTTTGTATTTTTATGGATTTTCTGTTTTTTATAAACAAGTTTTTATACAAGAATTTTACAAATGTATTTTATTTGGGTTAAGTGTCTAATGTATTTTATATATTTTATCTATAAGGGAATTTTACAAGGATTGAATGGTTTTTACACATATTTTAATAAATAAGATTTTAAATAAGTATTATACAAATTTTAAGTACAAATTTTAAATACATATTTTAATTACAAATTTTAAATACAAGTTCTAAACATATTTTACTTATTTACAAGGATTTTATAAATAGGATATAAACATATAAATGGATTTTAAATTAACC
This sequence comes from Ottelia alismoides, assembly GCA_037367405.1. Taxonomy (NCBI): domain Eukaryota; kingdom Viridiplantae; phylum Streptophyta; class Magnoliopsida; order Alismatales; family Hydrocharitaceae; genus Ottelia; species Ottelia alismoides. The sequence goes on along the minus strand of JAZKJV010009465.1, from coordinate 542,203 downwards.
CTTACCCACTTTTTATGGATTTTATATATATAGAAAATACATAAAAGTACGAGTTATGGACGAAAGTATATATACAATATATACGCACCCCCATATACTTAGCTTGTGCTATGTACTCATAGCGTCAAAAGAGAAAAGGAGGACATAACTCGTGCTAAGTAAAAATGGGTGAAAAAGAATATCACGTACGAATCAGTCAACCCCCCCTATACTTACGATCAGGTCATCGTAAGTATCACGGGAGAGCAAAAACGGGATGACTGAATGAAAAAGAATAAATAACAAAAGTTCAAAAGGAAAAGAATACGAAATCATCGAAATCACTCGGTCCCCCCTATACTTAGGATAAGGCATCCTAAGTATAGAACAGAGTGTATCCAAAAATCGGAGACCAGTGATTTGTGAAAAAGAAAGGCTATACAAAAGAATCAGAACAAAAAATAAAACGTAAATCAGTGAACAATCGGTCCCCCCTATACTTAGGATCTGGTATCCTAAGCATAGAAGACGAGCAAAAATGGGGACGATTGTGGTCTATGAAGAATATACAAGTGTTGTGGATCTCCAGAAATGAATGGCTCAAAAGAATTTGTACAGGATGAGATGAAGTGAAAGAATGATCATGATACCTATACAAAATAGATCACTTCAGTACGAGCCAGATTATCAGTAGTTTCGATGAAGTGCTTCAGCATCTGCCCGTTAACCACGAACGGTTATCTGATCACTTCAACCAGGGTCATACTGGATTTTCTGCTTTTTATGTGTATATTGATCCTTGGCTGAAAAAGTAGAGCTTCCTCTGTAAGTAAACTCTGTATATGGCATAGCTTTCTTTTCTGAAATATGCGTCTCTGGAGTCGGACTACAGAAGGTATCCATATGTGTAAGCATTACACCATCCGACTCTCTACGCTGAATAGACTGTATGATCTGTGTAATGTAATCGATTGACTCTTGTGTTGTAATATGTGTGCTTTTAATCTGCGGCACAGAGATATCTACTGCAGGTGACTGCTCATCTGAGTCTGATATGAACTCTGTCTCTGTATGTGAACAATCATCTGAAGAACTAGGTACCAAGTGATCTACCCTATCCTCGTGTAGGATATCGTGGGTATCAAAATAAACACTCTCAATATCAGGAAATTGTGTCTCATCTATGTTTTGGCAATCTTCCGTAAGACTGGTGTCCTCTGAAGTGAATGACAATACTGATCTAGGACTGCTACATTCTCTCTCCATCTCAATGTGTATCTCTCCGTTGTCTGTGCGGAATGATACTCTCCCAGCATCATAATCAAAGAGTGCTCTTGCTGTCTGCAAAAAGGGCCTCCCGAGAATGATTGGAGCAAGGTGTAATTGTGTAGGGCATGTCATGTCTAAGACCGTGAAGTCCACGGGAAACTGCGAGCCCTGAACGGTCATGATAATGTTACTCAGTACAGCTCTAGGTCTCTTTATAGATCGATCTGCAAACTGAAGTATCGCTCGTGATTTATAGAGAGGACCTAGCTTGAGCTTATCAAGCAAAGAGATTGGAAGCAAATTAATCGAGGAACCATTATCTAAGAGAGTTCGATGGAATGTAGTGTCTTCAATCGGACAATTGACATAGTGAGCTCCCAAATCTTTCTTCTTCTTGGGTACCTTGTTCCGAATCGCACATGAAGTTGCCTTGGTCAATATATGCTTCTCAACTCGTGATCTTTTCTTCCTACGTGTAGTACATTTGTTCCTCAACTGATTCTTGAGCGTAGAAAAATGATCCAAGGTATCGTGCAGTGGAATCTTCAGAAAGATGTGATCTTTAAGTAAACGTTCGGTTTCTAGAGTGACAACATTATTTTTGGTCTTTTTCTTTCCTTTTCCAAACAAAGCATCGGGAAAAGGAACAATTTCAGGAGTTAGAAAATCAGAATTTGTATTCATATGAGAATCAGCTTGTACATCGAGAGTTTCAGAATTATTTACAAAACTCTCTAAGACAGGGTTAGAAATGTTTTTCTCGGGATTCTCTACCTGATCTGGCGCAATGTCATCGTCTGATTCGCCAGTGTCCATATCTGTTGTGTTGGCATCGTTCCCGTCTCTCGAATCTACAGAGTGTTCCTCATCATCTTGTTGGTTCTCCTCCTCAGCTTCAGACTCTTGCGGCTCATGGATCTGCTCGTGCTCCTCTGGTGCCCTCTCCTCTTCACCAACAGGTGCTTGTGGTGATCTACCGCTCCTGAGACGAATGAAGTTAGATAAAAATTCAGGAAACGAGATCTTACCTGAAGTGTCACCTGATCTGGATGCCTCCTCTTGTTGTTCGGATTCATCTGAGGCTGGGCTAGAAGAGTGGTCTTCGGTGCGGCTAACTCATCCAGACGATGGTTAACCTGCTCCATCTCGGTTTTGTGAGCAATCTGGAGCGTACTCAGCATGTCCATGATATGGTTGAGTTCATGGGCCTGTGAAGACATCTCTGGTTCGGTGTGGTGGCCCTGGCTTGCTCCTCTCTCCTGCCTTGGCGTGTAATGCTGAGAGGTGGAAGGCTGGGAGTATCGTTGAGGTGTGGAGGAAGACTAATGCGGCTGCTGATAAGGATAGTTCTGTGAATAATGAGCAGGGTGCTGATATGAATGCGGTCTCTGATGATAGACATTTGGGTGAGACTACTGCGGCGTGAAAGTCTGACGGTGCTGAAAATTCGGATGTCCATGCTGCGGATGACCGTACGGCTGTTGCTGCTGATTCGGTATACCCGACTGCTGAATCGGAGTATACCAAATCCCGTTGATCTCGAGAGTGGATTGTGGCTCCACCTCCATCTCTGCGGTGCTGGTGATCTGGCCGGGATTGGCATGAGACTGATCCTCATGCCAATTAAGCTGTGGAGTCTCTGGCTCACTCTGTACGAAGTGGATCGGACGGGTGGGCCGAGCAGGTAAGATCCTCCATGTTGGTTGTTTGGTCGAAGAAGTCTGGCTCTGCTGATACTGGAGCAGAAGATCAGAGACCTTCTTCGAGAGATCACTCAACTGCTGAGGTAGAGATGAGAGTTTCTCCAACTCTCGCAGCGGTTGTAGGTCTTGGACCTGCTTCTGAATTACGTCCACCAACGTCAATTTCTCGCTAATGTATCCCATGTTGGTGTTGGATTCAGAATCTGAGATATTAGCCACCTTGTGATGTTCTCGGTGATGTGGTGGCTGCGGGGCTTTCTGAAATGCCCGAGTAGAGTCTACGACTCTCGAGTTCTCGGCCATTCCTTCGAAGATGGCCCAGACTGACTCGGCGTCCTTATTCAAGTAACTGCCGCCACATGCAGCACTCACGAGCCCCTGTATATCCGGCTGGAGTCCTCCGAAGTAGTTTTGCACGAGCACCTTCATCGGGATCTCATGATGCAGGCATCTCTCCATAAGGTCCTTGAATCTATCCCATGCCTCATGGAAAGATTCGTGTGGTAGTTGCGTGAAGTTGAAGATCTGGCTCCTCATCATGTTCGTCCTTCCTAGAGGAAAATATTTACGTAGGAAGGTGGACTTCAGATCGTCCCATGTAGAGATTTCCCTCCTGATGAATCTCCATTTCATCACCTTTATTCTATCATTTTGGCCTCAAAACCCCCAGCAAATGCATGTAAATAACATCAATTTGTGCATAGTAGCATTCATTATTCATTGTATTAATTATACATTAAATAAGGTTTTTAATGCCAAAATTATAGAATAAAGAGAAGAAAAGAAAAAGGAATAAAATACTGCAGATATTTTATGACCCTAACCCCGAGACCAAGGCCACCATGGAATTGGTCGACAAGGAATAAAGTAGGGGGAGATAAGGGCCAGTATACAATAAATACCTCATTTATTTATTCATTTATTTATGCATTTTTGACACCTATTTTGTATATAATTATTCATCCATCAAATAAAGAAATTTTGTACATGAAAGTTGTATATAATAATGTAAATAAAAATATAAAATTGAGTTTGTGTAAAAATAATACTCAGTGTACATTTTATACACAGAATAAAAAGCCAAAATCTCAACTTCACAGACCCATATCTTGCAAATAAAAGCTCCAAATCATTCAAACTCACCTTTAATTGTATATAACTTTTCAAGAACTATTTAATAAAATTAGTTTCATAATTTTTGGAGTCCATCTGCAAAAGTTAGGTTTTTGGCCTTCATTGTGCAGCCTGCCTGATTAAAATATTTAATATATTCATTGCCCATTATTTTTAGCAAATTATATTTTTAGAATTTTGTAAATAATGTATATAATACATACACATATTGAAATTAGAATAAAATTAAAAATACTTTTAAAATAAAATAAGTAAATGCAAGATAATAGGCATAATACCTATGCTAAGTATATATCTAAACAAAGAAGGAAAACACTCTTTAATTCTTTCATATTTTTATAATATTATAAATATTACATATAACTTATTAAAAATACAAATTCAAAATAAAAACTAAGAAAATACATTAAATAAATAAAGTATATATAATATATAGGTAAAATACCTATAAGTATACCTACATATACATATACCTATTTATTTAAATATGAAAATAAACTCATAAAAATTAAATAAAAATACCCTCACACTCAAAAAATGAATTATAAATTTATAAAATAAGATAATAAAATAATAAAATAAAATAAACAAATTAAAAATAAAATACACAAAATACATTTAAATACATGCATATACACATTATTAAAATAAAACTATAATAAAATACTTCAAAAAAAGTAAATAAAAATCATAAATAAATACTACATGAATTAATACACATTTTTTATATTATAAGAAAAAAATAATAAAATCATTTACTAGGTTAAATAAATCAATTTCGAGTAAAGTTCCTTATTTTGTCTTTTTGCGGCCGATCTGGACCAATGGGGCGCCAGCCTTTGTTGACTGCCCGGTCAACTGTCCCATCCGAGACCTGGCATCTCTGAACTATCTTTTCCCCGAATTTCGTCCCTTTTTTATGACCATCTCGTCCATCGATCGAGCTTGCTTTCTTCACAAGAAATGATCTCGGATGATCACTGATACCCGTCGATATCTTAGATCAACTTGATGCTCAATTGATTAATCAATAAACACCGGTCAATAAGGGTCCAGGCCAATGTCTATAAATAAGAAGCTTCGCCCCCTCCTCAAATTTGGCCAATTTAATCCACCCAAAAGCCTTGATTTCGATCATGGGAGGTTCCTCGTGATAGGGGTAGCATCGCAGCGACTTGAATCGGCCGGAGGAGGGATAATTTTGACGCGGCGGAGCTCCGGCGTCCGTCCTGCTCCCTGATGGCCTCCAGGTATAAGAGCTGCCCTTTATTGCATTTTAGGTAGATTTTAGTGTTAGCTTTTCATTCATGTTCTTAGTTTAGTCTTTAGTTAATTAGCGTAACTTAAAATCGAAAAATCGAAGTTCGCCGGAGCGGAGTCGTGATCTCGACCGTTTCCGACCACCACGTTCACCCCACTTCGCTCCCCATCGCGTTCTCCATCTATCTATCATCTTTATTCAACCGAGGACCTCTGGTCTTCGCGAATCGGAGCTCCACCTCCGCCTATCGCCGGAGCTTCTCCGCCTCACTCCATTTTGCGACAGAGCTTCAAAACCCGAGGTCGAGGAGATAGCCCTCGCTCCCCCGGTTCTTCCTATGCAGGTCAAAGGAAGAAAGGAGCCCATCTGGGCTCGATTCAAACCAGGAAGAGGTTCCTGGAGGTCCCGACCTTCATCGACCTCGTCCGAGCTCTTCGGACCTCCAGGAGCCATGGCGAGACCATCAGCAGACGCGGAAGACCTCCAGCTACGTCCAGACCATCTCAGACGCGAGGGAGACGCCCAGAGGAGCCCAAGCTTCAAGATCGAAGAGCTGGAGGTCTCCCTGTTCTTCCAGGGGGCTCCACCACCGTCGGATCAGGAGGCTCGGCCCAGATCGAACGAGGACCGTCAGATGAAGCCCTACACCCACCGTCCGATCAGCGAGGCTGATCTAATCTCAGCCTTCATCTGTGAACCGGTATCAGCCGATGGATGTGCGACGCGTGTCAAGTGGACGAAGATCAACCGTTGGATCGCGCGCCTGTTGGGGGTAAATTTCAGACACGTCCCATGCCTTTTTTGTATTTATATTTTAATGCTATAAATAAATTTTCACGTTGTAAATAAATTGTAATTTTTGCAATAGGCCCCCTGAGGTTTTTATTATTGTAGTTTGGTCCCTCCGCGCCTCGCGTGCAGTCCCACGTGAGGCGCGTGATTTTTGCACTTTAACCCTGGCGGGTTTTGTTAATTGTATAATAGCCCTAAAAATAAAAATAAATGTTTATTTCTGTAGTAATTTTTGCACCGATGCCCCTGAGAAATATTTTATTTGCAAAAATGCCCCTGCCAGGCTGTTTAATTTTTTGTATGCTTTGTCCATTTATTTCATGCGTCATATTAACTTGAAAAATTTTGCAAAAATGGATATAAGCTCCTGTTAGCTTGCTCTTGCACGCCATAGTTTTAGTTTTAAATTTTGTTGCATTTTTGCATTTAGTAAAAATCAAAAACATGCATTTTATTTACTATCTAGCTTATAAAATACCAAAAAAATAGTAAAACATCTCGAAAAAATCCAAAAAAATTAACTGCGGTCTATATTATTATAATTAAGTGTCGGTCCAAAAATCATTAAAAATCTCAAAAGAAAAACCTTAAAAATTCAAAAATACTCAAAAACTTCTAACAAATATAAAAAATTCTAGAAAATCTCAAAAATTGCAAACTCAAGTTCTGTAGTTTCTATATTTTAACCTCTTTATCTAAAAAATGGTTTGGAAAAATTTTGTGGATGTGTGATATTTTTAATTACCATTCTACCCCCAGCCAGTAGCTACTCCACTGTTTTGCTTTATTTCATTATTTTAAAATACCAAAAATCTGTTGAAAAATGCCCCAAAATCACACAAACAGTAGAAAATCATGAAAATACCAAAAAGACTTTATTCTTGAATTTTTGACTATTTTTGTATATTTTTATAAATATTGTATCGCCCCTCTCTCTACATTATATATATATATTCACTTATTGAAAAAGAAAATGAAATATATATATATATATATATTTATGTATAACAATCTGAGAATTAAATTAAAATATATATAGGTAAATATATACCTATGTATGTATTATATGCTTTATACATACCCTCTATGGTATATATCTTTATATATTTATATTCTATAAATTATATATATATTAAATAACTATATATTATTAAAATAAAAATATATATATATATATAAGAAAAAATATAAAAATTATATGTAAAAATAAAAACCCACAAAAATAGGCTTGACACAAGGATGACTCTGTTGTACATGCACAATAGGCTATTTCATTTTTGCATTGCTCTCTGTGGTTCGACCTCTACATACTTAGTCACTGTACATTTTGTGATAGAGTAATAAATATTAATTCACACTTTTGGGACTTAATTAATTCATTCTTTTATTGTGGATTAATTGCTGAGTAACTGGGTGTCCTGCGAGCGGTCGCCTCAGCGAGACTACATATATATATATATCATTGTGACCCTTGCGGAATATGCTGGTTATCAAACAACACCCCCCTATACTTGCCTTTGCTAGTCCCTAGCAAATACTTATGCAATAAGTACAAAAAGAATAAAGAAAGGAAAAAGGAGAATTAAAGAAGGATAGAGTGAATAGGGGTGCTTTCAGTGCAATGCATATCTTTATAAAATCTGAATTTGGAGCTCCTGTCAGACCTTGGGTGCATATGTGTGTGGAACCTAGTCGGGAACCAGTTTTAAAACACAGCAGCCTTCGAGAGCCACAGAACTCGGTTCAACCCACCTCAATGGCATGGTCAGAACTGGTCTACATCATACGCAAACCCTTATAACTATGAAGCTGACTTGTACAGTGTAAGTGATGGTGGCTCTCCCCAACTGAAATGACAAAGGAACTGACTTCTCCAGAATGACAACCCAATAATTCCCCAATCCAACAACTCTTTCCTCGAGGAGCAGGGTATTCCCTTCTAAGTTCAAGTGGCAACCAACTCAAGAGGAGGGGGTGAAGAGAAGAATGGACGGTAGCCAGTGTAGCTACCTATCCTAGGATGCAAGACCAGTGTAGTCAAGTCATCCAGCTGCAGGCTTACATACGTGACTTTGGAACTCAAGCTTGCTTATTAGCTTTACAACATATGTACATACTTTGCAGGCATTTTATTTTTGTACAGGCCTGACCATTTTTTTTCGACATACTATTCACAGCAGCATTTACATAAGGAGTTTTTCCTCTTGAGCCAGTAGACTATCCCTCTTTTGAAGCTTTATTGCAACCCACAATCTCCTGTCGTTAGACCTCATGGCTACTGGACCCGGTTGGGGTGCACTTCCCTCCCTAGACGAGGACGAATGTTTCCACCCGTGTGCGTCTCAGACTGGCAAATCCAACCCCCTCACCACTCCAACTGAGTTGAGCCAAGTGAAAGGTGCAAGTATCCAAGTTAGGTCACGGTCGGCAAGAGTCATGCGTGTGTCTCGAAAAGTTCTAGTTAGTCCGTTGAGGTGACTTGAACCCAGTCCTGATTTCTCAAAGAATTAAGTCTGCATAGACCTGAAGTACCTTAAACCTAGTTCCCGTAAGGTTCCAGTGCAGTTAGGTGCGGTAAGGTCTAACCAGGCTCCAATTTGAGACTTTATTGGACTGATTCAATCATCAAGCTCACTCAAAAAGAATATGAATGGTATGCTCATGCTATGCACAATGAATGATGCAATTTTTCACAAAGAATGTACAAAAACCAAAGAATCTTTTGACACAAAGAATTTTTTTCCGCAAGTAAAAAGCTTGACATATACAAAGGTTGCACAATTATTTACACGGGCGTGCCGTCTTATTTACAAAATATATGGATTTATAAAGACTTTATAGGTTTTAATGGCGTAATTTATTCAGATTGTATAGAAAGAATTTGATGTATTTTATTTACGATTTACGAGTATTTGTCATGATGCTTTTATTCCTTAGGTCTAGTTTAAAAATAATTTTGCAAACTATAGTACACGATAATTTTTGCAATCGTTTACACACATTTGAAAACTATTTTTGCAAGATTTTTCACACTATATATATACATTTTCCACAATAATTTTGGCAAACAATTTTCAAAACATTTGCACATAGGTTTTTCAAATCCTTTATTCCATACAAAAAAAAAATTTACAAACCCAACAATTTTACACATGTTGAAAACATTTCATAGCAATTTTTTTTCAAACGGTTCACACTATTTTTCAAATCATATTGTATAGGTATTTAACCTGATTTATTAATCAGTATATACAAAAGAAGAAAAACTGTATTTGCTGTACAATATGGTTTTGGCTCTTATAAGCTTTATTTGGGATTATGCTTATTTTTGTATGAGAGATTTTTGTGCAGACTCCTCAGACTTACTTAAGAATCATTTTCCAAAGAATTTTGAAAACTATAGTCCAAAATAATTTTACAAACATGTACACGCATTTGACAATGATTTTACAAATGTTTTTCACACAGACTAGATATGTTTTTCAAAGCAATTTGACAACCAAATTTTTCCAATCATTTGCACACTAGTTTTCACACATTTTTATTTCACTCAAAGAAAATAAATTTTTCACACAAGACTATTTTTTCAAAGGTTGAATACTTGTACATACTATTTTGCAAGTGATTTTCAAAAGATTTTTCAAAGAGAATATTTTGCAGAAAACGCTTTTCCTGACTTAATAATCAGTACAAGTACAAAGAGTCTGAGGAGCTCATAATCATCTTTTATTATTATAGAACTACTTTTTACATTATATTTTATATTGAGGTGATATTTTCTTTTTCAGTATGAGTTATGGCTTATAATATATACATGGTATATATGAACCCCTATACTTAGCTTGAGCTATGTCCTCATAGGTCGAAGAAACAAGAGAAGACATAACTCGTACTGAGTATAGACAGATCTAAAGAATAGATGTGAATGAATGAATGAATGAAAAGTTGACCGTCCCCCCTATACTTAGGATCAAACAATCCTAAGTATAGCAGACTGTACACAAAGCAGGGAGGGTCAAGGGTGGGAATACACAGATCATACTCAGATTGTCTCCCCCTACACTTAGGGTAAGATACTCCTAAGTATAGACAAGAAGAGGAGATAATGGAGAGGATCAAAATGAAATAAAAAACTCGGGGTGCACATCCCCCCTATACTTAGGACAAAGTACGTCCTAAGTACAGAAAACTGTCTACAAGGGCGGCACCTTTTAGATACAAAAAGAAGATAGAAAAGGAAAAGAAGAAAAGAAGAAAAGAAGAAAATCAGATAAACAGTTGTTGGAGTGCATAGTCTGAATCTTTTGATGCTGCAGCTGTTCTGGAGATGTCATCATGGTGCACGAGCTGGATGGAGTCAACAACGGCCAAGAATGTGTCTGGTTCGAGGTAAGGCTTCAGGAGTTGACCGTTGACGACGAATGGTTATGCATCAGGGGACAATTCTGATATGGCAATACTTCCATTGTCACGCACTTCACAAACTCGAAATGGCCATGTCCACTTACTCTTCAATTTGCCCGGGAATATCCGCAACTTTGCATCAAATATCCACACTTTCTGTCCAATATCAAAGGTCTTTCGTCTGATGTGCCGGTCATGTCAGCGTTTCACCTTCTCTTTGTACATCAATGTGTTATCGTATGCATAGTCTCGGAATTCCAAGAGTCTGTTCAGATCATCCTTTCTTTTCTGACCACTTTTACGTGAGTCCAAGTTGCAACTGTTGATTGCCCATAGAGATTTGTGAATTAATTCCATGGGAAGATGGCACGGTTTTCCATATACAAGACGATAGGGTGACATGTCCAAGGGAGACTTGTAGGCGGTTCGGTAAGCCCATAAGACCGCGTCCAAGAGTTGAGACCAGTCTTTTCTGTTTGGCCTAACAAGTTTCTGCAGGATAGTCTTGATTTCTCTGTTTGATAACTCCGCCATGCCATTGGTCTGAGGATGGTAAGGAGACGTGACACGATGATCGATGTCGTACTCCTTCGTTAACTTCTTGACCTCTTTGTTAATGAAATGGCTACCCCCGTCTGATATGAGAATTTTTGATATCCCGAACCGCGAGATGATGTTCTTCTTCAGGAACTGACATACTGTTCGGCTGTCGGCGGCTCGAGCAGGGATAGCTTCAACCCAACGACTCACGTAATCGACGGTAAGAAGGATGTGCTCAAAACCTTGACTGTTAGGGAAAGGTCCCATGAAGTCAATGCTCCATGCATCGAAAACGTCTGCTATTTGAATAATTTTCAGGGGCATTGAATCTTTGGCAGTAAGTGTACCTTTCAATCTCTGACAGGCAATACATCTTTTGACAAATTCGGCAGCATCCTTAAATAATGTGGGCCACCAGAAGCAACACTGAAGTACTTTGGTTGCTGTACGATCTCCAGAGTGATGTCCACCAGATTCGAGCGAGTGATAATGCTCGAGGACACTAGATTACTCCTCCTGAGGGATGCACCTGCGCCAAATGCAATCCGCTCCTTCCCTGAATAAAAGAGGATCCTCCCATTGGTAGAACCGGATGGTCGACATGAATTTGTTCTTCTGATTCTTCGTCCAATCCGACGGCGTTACCCCAGAGGCGAGGTAGTTGACTATATCAGCATACCAAGGAAGAGAATCCACTGCAAGGATTAATTCGTCAGGAAAGGTTTCTGTGATAGGTGCATTGTTCAGAGGAGGCTCATGCTGCTCTATTCTGGAGAGATGGTCTGCTACTACATTTTGAACTCCAGGCTTGTCCTTGATTTCCAAATCAAATTCCTGGAGGAGAAGGATCCAACGGATCAGTCTTGGCTTGGCATCCTTCTTCTGCTGTAGGTACCGGATAGCAGAGTGGTCTGTAAAAATTGTGACTTTTGATCCCAGCAAATAGGATCTGAACTTCTCAAGGGCGAAAACCACAGCCAGCAACTCTTTCTCTGTCACTGTATAATTTCTCTGTGCTTCATCTAATGTCCTACTGGCATAGTGAATGGCATAGGGCGCTTTCTCTTTTCTTTGCCCAAGAACAACCCCGACTGCAAAATCTGACGCATCGGTCATTATCTCAAAGGGAAGAGTCCAGTCTGGAGGCTGTAAGATTGGAGCCTGAGTAATAAGCTCCCTCAGCTGAATGAAAGCAAGGAGAACCTGCTGATCTACATTGAACTCTGTTTCCTTGCACAAAAGTTCTGTTAGAGGTCGGGCAATGCGGCTGAAATCCTTGATGAATCGCCTGTAAAATCCGACATGCCCCAGGAATGACCTCACATTTTTCACTGACTGAGGTGGCTGGAGATTTGAAATAACATCCACCTTTGTCGGGTCAACTTCCATGCCACGTTTGGAAACGACGTGACCTAGCACAATGCCTTCAGTGACCATAAAGTGGCTCTTTTCCCATGAAAGTACTAAATTGACTTCCCGATACTTCTGAAGCACTCTGTCTAGGTGCTCAAGACAAGAATCAAAACTATCACCATAGACAGAGAAGTCGTCCATGAACACCTCGAGAAAACTGCCTACCATCTCGGCGAAGACTGCTAACATGCATCTTTGAAAGGTTGCAGGTGCATTGCATAATCCAAAGGGCATTCTCTTGAAGGCGTAGGTGCCGAACGAGAAAGTGAAGGTAGTCTTCTCTTGATCTTCAAGGGCGATTGCCACTTCGTTGTACCTAGAATACCCATCCAAAAAGCAGAAGAACTCCTTGCCTGTGAGTCTTTCCAAAACTTGATCAATGAATGGCAAGGGGAAGTGGTCCTTTTTAGTTGCTGCATTAAGACGACGGTAGTCAACACACACCCGCCAGGATGTTGATACCCGAGTGGATATTTCCTCTCCTTTGTCATTTGTAACCACGGTAAGCCCGGATTTCTTTGGGACTACATGCAGTGGGCTTACCCATTTTGAGTCGGAGATGGGATAGATAAAGCCTGCGTCACACCATTTCGTTATCTCCTTCATGATGACGTCCCGAAGGTTAGGGTTCAGCCTTCTTTGAAATTCACAGGACGGCTTGGCATCTTCTTCCAGATAGATGTGGTGCGAACACAGAGCTGGATTTATCCCTCGGAGATCTGATACACACCAACCAAGTGCCTTGCGGTTCTTTTCTAGAACCTCGAGAAGGCGAGATTCCTGATCCGGATTAAGCCTGCTACTGATGATGACCGGATACATTTGTTCTTCACCCACAAGGAAAGCATACTTCAGACCTGCAGGAAGTGGCTTGAGTTCTGGTGTTGATCTGTCCATCTTGTTGGTCACTTCAGATACTATGCTGGTGGTGGGATGTACTTCCTTGAGGGGGCTGCCATCCTCATCATTCTGCTGAGATCCCAGTGATGTGCCGAACGGTTCTGCGCTAAGCTGATCGTGCTCGGTCTGGAGTGAATGATCAAAGAGATGTTCCTGCATCTGAGAATGTGTCTCCCAAGGATCATCGGAGCAAAGGTTGACTGTGCTTTCCAAGTCCTCCTCGAGCGTGAGGATTTCTCACGTCCATGAATCATTCAATGACAAAGATGAATCTCTAATCTCAGCAATAAAGTCACAGTCTGCTTCTGATGCTGCCTGGCTCTCATCAGTCGTGGCATTCAGCTCTCTGCTCATGTTTATAGTGATTTGCTTGGCGTTCGAGCTAAAAGTAATCTTGCCAGACCCGTAATCAACCACGCACCTGAAGTACGTAGAAATGGTCGACCAAGGATGATAGGGGTCTGGAGCAGGGGTGCTGGAGAGTCCATATCAAGGACTACAAAATCGGTTGGGAATTGCATCTCCTGCACTTTAACTACGACGTCTTCCAAAAGACCTCGGGGTCGCTTGACGGATCGGTCAGCGAACTGAAGGATCATGCATGTCTGCTTGAGCGGACCCAGCCCGAATTCTTGCATTATGGATGAGGGCAGAAGGTTGATGGAAGATCCACTGTCAAGGAGAGTGCGCTCGAAGACCTGGTCAAAAATCTCACAACTGATCAGAGGTGCTCCTGTATCTTGCTTCTTCTGTGGGAGGTTGCTGATAGCTGCGACATTGGCCATGGAGAGAACGTGTTTTTCTACATCTCGGCATCTGTTTTCTTGTGCTAGGCGATGCCTGTTAGTACATGGCTCCTTTAGTCCTTTCTTCACAGCTGGCATGTATTCCACGACCTTCAATAAGGGAATCTCAACAGTCAACTTGTCTAAAATTTCCACAACGCCTGGATCAGACAATGCCTTTTTTCGTTTTGCAATTTTTTTGGATTTTTGTATTGCATTAGGAAAAGGAATATGTACATCACTGGCAGGAAAATTAGAGTTCTTATTTACATCAAAATCATCGCCCATAGAATGTTGTACATCCGGGCTACAAAAAGGAGTACAAACTGTATCCTGGCATGCTGGTACTGTAGGGCGAGCAAAAAGTGTAGCGTCTGCTCCGTCAGCTGGCGCGGGATCGGCTGCTGCTGGCGGCTCCTCCAATGCTGGCACGGCTTCGCTTCGGCTGCGAACTTCTTTTTGTTGTTTTTGCTTTTGCTGATTTTTTTTGTATTTTTAGCTGAGGCTGCTGCAAATGCACGACGGCTGGAATGGCTTTTCCTTCTTCTTCCTCCTCACCCGCCCCTGGAGCTGGCACGGCTGATGCGGAAGATGATGATCCACCTGTTTCTTTATTCACCCCAATCTTTGTAGCAGGCGGAGGAAAGGCCCTACCGCTCCTGAGAGTAACAGTATTAGAATAAACAGTAATATCATTTTCTGACACGGACAAGACATCACATTCTACCTGCTCTTTCTTCTTGAAATTATTGGGGTTGGCTTCGACCTGAGTTGGGATGGTAGTTCTAGTGGTTGTCAGGTCGTCAAGCCGCTTGGTCATTTCCGCCAGCCCTTTGACAAGTTGGGCTAGACAATCCATGGTAGGGTTCACATGGGGTGCTTCGGTGGGTTCAGCGTGCAGACCACACTGCTGATGCATGGATGGGTTTGGAGGTTGTTGCTGGTGGTGCTGGGGTGGTGCAGGAATTTGAAGTTGCTGGTAAGAGGGGGGAGGATACCGCTGATATGTTGAGGCGGGGCAGCCGCATACTGATGAAACGGCTGCGGATGGCGGTACTGCGGCTGCTGGTACGATTGAGTCTGCCTCCATTGATTTGCATACTGGGGAGGCTGATGGTACTGCTGATGAGGCTGAGAGGACTGTCCAAAACGACCACCCTGAGGTTGGTGGTATTGCCTGTTGGCAAGTGGCTGACCCTGAGGTTATCCCATAGGACGGGTCGGCTGTGCGTCGTTGGCCCATACCCCGTTTACTTCTTGAATCAGGGGTGGTGGCGGGAAAACTGGATCAGGTGCTGAAAGAAACTCTGGTTGGTACACAACCATCTGCTGCTGCGGCTGGTCCTGGTCGGGCGCCTGCACGTAGTACACGTGCTGGACTGTCGGTGGCTGCTGGCTCGGCTGAGGCTGATGCTGCGGTTGCTGCTCGTCCTTCTTCTCAGCTGGAGCTTCCGATGGTGTCGCCGACTAAACAGAGTTGATGGTGCCCACCAACAGTTCAAGGTACTTGTTGATCTGATCAAGCTTATCTAAATTCTGTATCCTCTTCTCGATCACAACGAGTTTTTCGAGGTCCTGTGATCGCTTCTCAATGATGTCAACTTTAGAGAGATGGCCCCCGATGATACTGAGGTTGGAGCTCTCATCTCTCTCAGCCTCCTTGGACGCTGCCATGTGTACTTGTTTCTGGAGGATCTGGAGCTGCTTCTAATATGCTTTGGATGAAGAGAGGGCGGCCTCTCCTTCGGCCATTTCTTCAAATATCTGCCAAACGATGATAAGGTCCTTGAATCTATCCCATGCCTCATGGAAAGATTCGTGTGGCACTTGCGTGAAGTTGAAGATCTGGCCCCTCATCATGTTCTACGTAGGAAGGTGGATTTCAGATCGTCCCATGTAGAGATTTTCCTCCCCAGATGACTTAGCCAGTAAAGAGCCTTATCGACTAAGGCAAAGGGAAAGGCCTTGAGGCGTACGGCCTCCTGCATAACTCCAGGGTAGCAAGCTGTACCATAAATCATTTCGAACTATTGTAAAAAGGTAAACGGCTCCTCTGCGGCATTCCCATAGTACTTGGGAAGCAACAAAATGAAGGACGGTCTTAGTTCGTATAGCCCTAGATTCGGCGGTAGCCGAATCCAATAGTGGAGCGTTCTAGCGCCAGGGTCATACTCATCCCGTAAAGTTGCGAGAACCACATGCGTAACTTGTTCCCGGCCCCTGCTCGCAGCACGGCTATTTCAGCCTGCAGTTCATCCTAAACTCTGAACTGTTCTCGAATATGTAGATTCATCTGCTGAAGTGTATCGAGAATCCCAGTAGTAACATATGCGTCTGGTCTTCCTTCATGATGTTCCCCAGCTGGTGGCCTCTCGTCTGATGCTGGTCCTTTGCCGCGAGCCATCTGATTGTTTGTGAAATAAAAGCTCTCGTAAGAACTCAGCGAAAAATATGCTGGAGATCTAGATGATGTATTGAGGCAAGTGTCTGCCTCAATAGTCTGGCCAAGAGGCGAGGGAGTCTGAGTCTGACTTGCCTCGAGATCTGATGGGACCAGCTCGAGAAGAGGGTCATCCCGAGCCTGTGAAGATGTACGCTTGACGGTGGACGGTCGAAAGATCACGGAGTCTGAGCAGAAAAGACATCTAGACGTCATCTTCGATGTCAAGAGGATTGATCGGGAGAACACGATATACGATTCAAAAGAGATGGAAAAATGCGAAAGCCGCGGAAACTCATGCCCCGCAAGCAAACACAAAGCAAACTCCGTGTTCACCAACTCAACCCGGACCGTAAGAGTTCGGTCTTTTTATCTTGTAAGTTTTAGGGTTGTAATTAGCAAACAAGTTGCGGTTATCACGGGCTGAGCGAGCTGATAGGTGCCTGATAGTTTCTCTGAAACACTGGCCCGAGTCCTTACAAAAGATCACTTGCAGTCAGCCAGTATGGGAGTAAGTACAGACCGTTTCTGGCTACCCGTGTTACTTGAGGACGGAGCCTTGCGCAGTGTCCTCTAAACCTCCCGCTCTGCTAAGTAAATCCAAACCGTTTCCGGCTACCCGAGCTTACCCATTGAGGAACAATGATCAGGTGTATGAACTAAGTAGTATTTTGCGGGAAATACGGGGTTTTGGCTCTAACCTTATGTGTCGGCTCTCGCTCGCGCACTCTAAGAAGCTGTGCGGGGATTACTCTCCCGAAGCAAATGAATCGATTTACGGCTTTTAGAAGTCAGATATGATTAGCAGTCCCGATTTTATTTTGCAGTTTTGTAATTTTTTTGGGTTTTTCCAAGCAACGTCTACTGTTATTTTTTTTATAAAAACCCTAAAATCATGCACCTAGTTTGCGAGTCCTAAAACTAATTACGTAGACACAATCAGATAAAGTAAAAAATCCTAAACACGCATCTAAAAAGCCACGGAAAATCGTTAAGCAAGAAAAACCGCAGTGGGTGCCCTGATCCCTCGGATACACGGTATCTGGCGAATCAGACCCTGAAAAAAATGGAGGGGGGTTGTTTATTATTTATTACATCTTATCTCCCTTTCTCTCTCTTGTACAAAGATTACACTAACTAAATCTGCCCTCTGCAGCCGACTCGTGAAGAAGGAGCCGACCTCTGCCCTTTCAACTGATTCGGCTTCCGAAGAAGACGGCTGATCCTGCAGGCCCTAAGAAAATAGTTAGCTGTACAAAAAACCGTACGAAATCGATCGAGAAAACCGTAAGAAAAACCGAAAGAACAAAAAGAAGTCAGTCGATAAAAGTCGTACGAAAAACCGTACGAAAAAAAACGAAAATAAAATAAAAAGAAGAGAAAAATAAAATCACAAAGAATGAAAAAAAATCAAAATATTCTAACGCCTCCCCGGCAACAGCACCATTTTGATAAGAGCTAAAAATCGATTCGGGGCTTTTTTTAGATGATGAAGATGTCGGTGTAGAAAAAAAACCGTGAAAATCAGATCTTAGCTCATATCAAACAAATTCGGTTTTCGGTCGAAAACCTACACTAAATATTTATCCAGGTAAGTGTGCCTGGGTCGAACTCAAGGAGGCAAAACATAAGCTTTTGATTTTTTCGGAGATATTTTTGCAATTTTATTTTTATCTCTTCTTAAAGTGATCAAAGGGAAAAGAAGCACTTTTTATTGTATTTTTATTTTTTTTAATTTTTATTTGATTTTATTCTTTTCAAATTTTTATTTAATTTTCAAAAAGGGATATTTTTCAAAAAGATTTATTTATTATATAATAGGTGGATATATGTAGGTGATACTATATAATAGGTGGAACCGAGCAACGGGCTCGAACTAAATACGAAAACAAAACAAAATGATGCGGTTTTCGAAAAATCAAAACACGATGAAAATTCGACAAAAACTCACAAAAATTTAATACAAACTAGATGGGGTTGTTGTGTAACTACCCTAAAGAAATCGTCAAGAAACAAGGTCAAACGTGGTCCAAATATCCTCTACAGCCCAGGGGCATAAGCGTAAGAAAACTACTGAAAAATTTCTGCAAAAAGGTCCTCAAATGACTGTTCTGAAAGAAAAATACAATTGTTTTACATTTAGGTCCCTGTAGAGGGACCTAAATGCAATATCTGAAAACCTCTAGAGCGGGAATAAAGTCTGGAAAACCTTCTGGAGTTAAGTATGCAATTTTCACACTAGTTCGGAACTGATGGCTAGGATTAGAACTTATCTGCGTTGATCTGACTATTGCGCGCCTGACACGTGTCGCACACCTGTGCGCCGCTGTTCTTGAATCAGTTCTTGAGCAGTTGCGCGCCTGACGACGCAGGTGTCTTCTCCGCTTTTTCTCCGACGAACGGCGGCGTCGTGGGCTCTCCGACGGGGCCAGAGGGGTGGCTCCTCCACCCCTCGAGCTCTTCCGCGGTAGGTGGCTGGCGAAGGCAGCTCCGAGCGGCGGTGGAGGCGCGATGAAGACGGCGGCCGGTGCGATAGCGTCTGAAGGTCAGATGGTCACGCCATCTTTGGATGTGATTTCCGTGAAGACGATGGCTTCCAGATGTTATGAAAATGCTCCGGATTGAAGATGAACCTGCAAACGACAGATATATAGGCTCGATTCACCAGGAATCGGCTCAAATGTGATAAATCCGCAAGCTCAAAAATGGTGAAAAATAAGGTTTCCAGAAGAACTGAGCGGGATATGTTGAAGATGGTGATGAAACAAAATGTGATTTGAAATATGAATCGAAACGATCTGAAGGTGGATTCGTTTGGGCGTCTAATCTAATGGATTAAGCGTCCTAATGACAGCTTAATCACGCTAATATATACACGAAGCTCGAGGAGAAAATTCAAAGAAAATGAGTGGATAGGTCTGGGAAAATGTCAAGGTGTATTACCTGGACGAAGCTCGATGGGTGACCTTGGCCGGAGCGGAACGCGGCTCGAAGCGGCAATTCAAGGCGGCGAACAACCTTGGAACCTCCTCCGATGACTCCTCCTCCACGCGGGCTCGCTGAACCGGAGCTGTCACCTCCACGTCGGGCGGAGCGCGGCTTGGAAAGGGATGGGATCAGCTACTGGATCTGGAAGTCCTAGGTAGTTGGAGAGTTAAATTTTTAATGGCGGATCTTTGGGGTTTAAATAGAGAGAATGCGTGGGCTCCAAGTTAGGATCTAATGGCTGGCGAGTTAGTAGGTAGTTAGGAGAATAATATCAATGGTTTAGATCGCCTGGAGATGTTAGGAGCTGCGCGGGAAAAATGGTCGAAGTCGGCCGGTTCAGCACAGGCGGGTAGAATAGATTCTTGGAGAAGACAACCTAGGTGCTGACAAGTGTCAACACCTGGTTGGCCAGTTAAGTTTAATTCATTATAAAATCATTAATAAGTAGTAAATAGAGTTATTTTAATTAGGTATAAATACAAGAAACGTGAATAATTAAATAATCTTAATTATAGAATAAATACTTTTCATAAATAATAAATTTATTCAAAATATAAATGTTATATTAATAAATATGTATTTATAAATAGGTTTTGAATTTTTAATTCAATAAATAAATAAGTAAATATTAATTTTATATTTTTTTTAATTTTTAGAATAATAAATAAGACTTATATGAATTTTTATAGATTTTAATAAATTGATTTACATATATTAATAAATAGGTATATAAGTTAGCTAGTTCATTTTTTCCTATATTTTAAGGTTTTTGATTTTATTAAAATAATAAATAAGTTCCAAAAATTATGAAATAAATTAGGGTTAATTTAAAAGATCATAAAAATATTTATAAATTATAAAATTAAGAAAACTATAAATAATATGTGTTACATAAAATAAATAGCCCAGAAACTCCGTTGTCTTTTGGTCCCAAAACTGACTTTTTTGCAAACGGACTCCGAATTCGATGAAACCTTTATTAATTAGAGAATATAATTTTATGAACTTTAAAGGTGAGTAGAGCGAAATTGGAGTTCGTATGAGGAAGTTATGATGTTCGGAAGTTGAGATTTTGACAATTTATAGGCTGGGTTTCTTGGCATATATACAGGGTAATATTTTTAACTTATTTTTATATTTTTATATACATTTTTAGAAATAATTAGAAAAGGAGTTTGGTGAAAAATATATTCATATCAATTAATTAAAATTCATTGAATTTTTGTATTTATTTTATAAATAGTGAAAGGTGTATACAGTATGACTTAATTTATTTTTACGGTTTTCTTTCCTTATCTCCCCCTACTTTTGGTTTGTCGACCAATCCATGCTGACTTTGTCTCGGAGGTTAGGCTATAAATACACCTTTCAGTTATATTTATATTTAAGGCATATTGTATATATATATATATATACACATATATTCAATCTGCCTTTGTTTTCTTTTTCTTTGTCCTTTATTTATTTACATGATTTTGATGGTTAAAAGTGCATATTTATACATGAATGAGGTATTGTTAGAAGATGGAATTTAATGACTATTTATTTGCATTTGTTAAGGGTTTTAAGATAAAATGTGACAGAAAAGTCAATGAATCATGGATTCATCAGAACACAAACCCTGATGTCGACTTTCGATCATCAATATCCGATTGGAAGTCAGAATCTGTATATCCCAAGACTTGGAGATCACATCTCCATAGACCAAGATGTAATCTTGCGTCCGTCTAAGATATTTAAATATGTTCTTTACTGCATTCCAGTGTTGTTCTCCATAGCAAGATTGGTAACGACTTACCACTCCCACTGCATGGCAGATGTCTGGCCTAGTACACATCATGGCATACATTAATCTTCCTACAACTGATGCATAAGGGCATCCAGCCATGGCTTTCTTTTCCTCAACAGTTTGAGGAGTCATTCCTTTAGACAGGTGGATACCATGTCTTAAGGGTAGGAATCCTTTCTTGGAACTATCCATACAGAATCGTTCAAGAATCTTCTTAATGTATCCATGTTGTGACAATCCCAGTATCCTCTTTTCTCGGTTTCTGAACAACTTCAGACCCAAGATGTAAAAGGCTTCTCTAAGATCTTTCATCTCAAAGGTATGGGACAACCAAATCTTCACACTGGTCACCATCCCTGTATCATTCCCAATGTTAAGGATGTCATCTACATAAAGCACGATGAACACAATGGCGCTCCCACTAAGCTTCTTGTACACACAAGGCAAGATTCTGCACAAAATCATAACTCTTTATGGTTTCGTCAAATCTGATGTTCCAGCTACGAGAAGCTTGCTTGAGCCCATAGATGGATTTCTTCAGCTTGCATACTTTGCCATCCTCAGTCATGAAGCCCTGTGGCTGCTCCATGTAGATATCCTCCTCGAGGTATCCATTGAGGAAAGCCGTCTTGACGTCCATCTGCCAGATGTTGTAGTCAAGATATGCAGCTATAGCTAGCAATGCCCTGATGGATTTAAGCATAGCCACATGAGAGAATGTCTCATCGTAGTCGATGCCTTCTCTCTGTATGTAGCCCTTGGCTACGAGCCGTGCCTTGAAAGTCTCTACTTTCCCATCAGGTCCCCTCTTTCTCTTGAAGATCCATTTGCACCCAATGGGTTTTACCCCCTTAGGTGGATCCTCTAGGGTCCATACACCATTCTTATGCATGGAGTCAATTTCTGACTTCATTGCTAGCATCCATCTATCCATGTCATGATCCACAAGTGCTTCATCAAATGAAGTAGGATCATTGTCAGTTTCACTTGACACATGGAATCCATACCTTTCAGGTGGTGCAACCACCCTCGAACTCCTTGGAAGAGGTATGGGTGTTTCATCTTTATTTATCTCTTTAGTTTCTGGTCTAGGAAGTTCAGAATCCTCAGGGGATTCTATGAGTTCCTCTACTTCACTTTTGTCTTGACCTTTAAGGAAATCATCCTCCAGAAATTTCACATCTCTAGAGACAAAAACCTTTTGGGTCTCAAGGTCATAGAGTTGATATCCAATACCATCTCTAACATACCCAATGAAGTAACACTCACGAGTGTGAGATTCCAGCTTACTTGCGTCCACGTTCTTCGCATGAACCAAGCAACCCCAAATCCTCAAGTGTTTAACACTAGGTTTGGTCCCATACTAGAGCTCATGAGGAGTCTTAGGTACAGATTTGCTGGAAATCTTGTTCAGGATATATATTGCAGTCTCTACTGCATATCCTCAGAAACTAAGTGGTAAATGTGCTTTACTCATCATTGAACGGACCATATCCATGATGGTCCTGTTGCGTCTTTCAGCAACACCATTAAGTTGGGGAGTTCCAGGAGTAGTGAGATTGGAGATAATTCCATTCTCTTTAAGGTATTCCTTGAATTCATCTGAGAGGTACTCGCCACTTCGATCAGATCGAATCCGTTTAATCTTCCTATCGGTTTGGTTCTCAACCAAAACCTTGAATTCTTTGAACTTTTCAAAGGTTTCAGATTTATGACGTAATAGGAAGACAAACCCGTATCGCGAATGGTCATCAATAAACGTCAAATAATATCGATATCCATTTCGAGTCGCGGTACTGAAGGGACCACATACATCGTTATGTATTAAGTCAATAATACATTCGCATCTAGTAACCTTGTTATGGAAAGGCATCCTAGTCATTTTACCTCGAATACAATGTTCACAGGTAGGTAAAGACTGAACCTGTAAAAAATCCAAAGGTTCATCCTTTATCAATCTATTGATCCTATCAACGGATAAATGACCAAGCCTTTGATGCCAAATCATGCTTGAATGATTTTCATTATTCCTGGATCTTTTAGGGTTTTTATTAGTGGTTGTAACATTCATGACATGCTCATTAATGCACAATTCATAGAGTCCTCTAGAAGTCAAAAGACCATCTG
Source organism: Ottelia alismoides (assembly GCA_037367405.1). Lineage (NCBI taxonomy): Eukaryota > Viridiplantae > Streptophyta > Magnoliopsida > Alismatales > Hydrocharitaceae > Ottelia > Ottelia alismoides. Next base: position 518,679 of record JAZKJV010009465.1, on the reverse strand, counting down.
TAATATATCTATCATAATGATTTATAACTAACTTATTACAAAATAGGAATGAATATCCACTTCTAACTAGCTTAGATACATATATTAAATTCCTTCTGACTTCAGGTACATAAAGACACTCTTTAAGCACTAGGACTCTTCCACTAGATAATGATAGTCGGCAAGTCCCGACGGCGACTGCTACAATACTTGCATCAGATCCCATCTGGATGACTATCTCCCCTTCTTCAAGTTTTCTAGTTTCCTGAAATAAATGCAACAAATTGCATACATGAACAGAAGCACCAGAATCAACAACCCAACTTCCTTCTCGTCTGACGAGAAAGCTGACTTCAATGATGAAAGTAGATTTCATACCTGCTGGGGCTTTACCTTTGTCAGTCGACTTCAGGTAATCCGGGCAATTACGCCTCCAGTGCCCCGGCTTTTTGCAGTGGTGATAGACATCCATTTTCTTCGACGCCATTAGAGTGGATGCATTGGAAGACGAGCCAACACTTTGTCACTTCTTCTTTCTCTTCTGGGCAGGCCCTTCTGAGAACCATGCTTCCGACTGCGCTTCCCTCTGACCTGTGCAACCATTGCACTGCTAGTGGGACCATCTTTCTTCATTACGTCTTCTGCAGACTTTAATGCAGCAAGAAGCCTAGCATTTGTCAGTTCCAGCTTATTCATGTGGAATGACACCACAAAGTTATTGAAAGATTTGAGCAACGACAACAGAATGAAATCGGATTGCATGTCTGCATCCATGGTTGCCTCCAGAGTCTCCAGCTCCGATAAGTACCCAAACATTTTGAGTACATGCTCACGGACCGAAGTCCCTTCCTGCATCTTGCAGCGAACGAGCTCTTTCATAACATTGTACCGCTGGGTGCGGTTAATGTCACCAAACATATCTTTCAGATTCTGCATAATTTCTTGGCAAGTACTCATCTCCACATGTTGTTTGGAGAGAGACCCAAGATGTAGCATCTAGCCAAGACATGATCTTCATCATACTTGTCATTGAATGCATTTTCTTCCTTAGATTTAGGGTTTTCATGCTTGTCTTCATAGAGCACATAACTGATGCTCTCCGTCGAGAGTACAAGCTCCAAATTACGGATCCAATCCGAGTAATTTGGTCCCGTCAATTGGTTGACCTCCAGAAGCCTGCTCAGTGGGTTCATGGATTTCATTTTCTGAAATTGAGAATGCACTATATTAGAATATATAAAATATTCAATTCAATTTTATTTGATCAAGGCATTTTAAATCAAATTAGTCTTGCTATGTCAACTATGAAAGTTTATTCCCTTATTCACTTTCAAAGTAGGAGATATACTTACTGATATATCTCAAGCAAGAACTGGGATCTCCTCTTTATCTTCGTCATATCCCAATAATATGAGAACTTACGACTCCAATAAAGAGAAGCGGGAACACATTCCGCCTTACAAGTCCAACTTGCATTTCCCAATTCGGTCTTTAATACCCGGGCCCACCACCCCTAAGGTGATGTTGACTCGTCATTAATTGAACCAACCGTCAACAGGAATACAACTCGCTATGCGCAATCCAATATCGCCCCAATAATATGAGGACTCGATATTGGGGTCACTACGCATACGTCCTTACTCTTTCGAGAAGCGATGAGCCCGATCCAAATGGATCATATAATATCTGACGACGAAACCCTTCGCCTTGACGGGAGACCATGGATGCCACTTATGTGATCCTCCATTTCTTATTCAAATTTAATTAATTACTATGAATAACATTCATATAATCAATTCTTCCAAGGAAATTATTAACTCTAATCATATTAGAGTATTTTAATTGATCATAATTAATTTAATCATATTAAATTAATTATCAATCCAATTCATTCAATCAAACTTGATTGTTATACTTGAATATATGGTATTATTCTCAAAGTACGTATTAATTCATATTTTAATAATTAAAAATGCATCTTAATCTCTTCAACATTATCCCGGCCCTACCCGTTGTCATGGTCAGTGCAGGCGAGAGTGGGACGGACCACATACGTTGCAACCCGCTACCCTAGCGATCTTCGACTAGTCACCATATCCACCTCCGGAAAGGATAATGTCAAATAGATTAATTTGTACTTGAGATGATCATCGGTTCTTCAACCGAAATTATACCATATAGTAATCAAAACAATTTTGATTATAAGGAAATTTGCTAGACAAATTCCCAATCCTATTCAAGCAAGGAGTTTGATGATTGTATTTCCAATTATGATCTAGATCAAATCTAATCAATTAATTGGTTGAGGCCAAGTCAATTAAGGAAATAATCATCTTCCAATATTTTTCAAATATTTTCCATAATTATTTCTTGAAATTAACAATTAATTTCATTAATTGACAATCACATGGTTCTTGATTAGGACTGTAATTTCAGCAGTGACCCTTACTTACTAAAATTAGTATATCTCAATCATATTAAATTAAAATTAGACAAAATCAATTTTCATAAATTGCTAATTTGATTTAGGACAGAACCTAAGTGATGTTTCACGCATTTCGAGGCAAGTCTAAACAGTAATTAACATTTTAATCACGTTCAGATCTACAATCCCGCAACAGTGCATACATGTTCATTAAAACAACCATATCTCGAGCATACGAAATCCGATTTACGCAAACTCAGATCCTATGATTTCCTTATTTAATGGGGAACAAAATACAAGTAAATAATTTGTACTTAAACATTTTAAATATGGCCGAAATTATTTACCAAACAGATCTGTGAAATCAAATGCGATAAAAAACTTCCGCGACCTAAACGAACCCAAGTCGTCCTCGGTTCGCGAATCATATTCGAAACCGTCGACCTAAGGCTCTGATACCACTTGAAGGATATGGAGAAATCCTCAAGCGCGTCACGGAAGCGTGAGCGTCGTATCGGATACGACGAAGAACGACTAGTCGCACTAGTTGTTCGGTGCAACGGAATTTAAAATTTTCATGCGATAAAACCACATGATCCAAGAACGATTCTCGGATCGTTTCATCTATAATCACAACAAATATAATGCAATATCTCTTGAAGCGTGGTTGATCAAGTCTCTACGAAAAGAGACCTCCTGTCTCAAGTCTGATCGTCGGAGTAACAGCTTGCGAGCGCGGGGATGAGTCGCGGTGTCCTCGCAATCCAAGAAGATGATCCAAGCACGGTTGCTCCTGATCTCGTCGCACGATATCGAACGTCTCCTTCGTGAGTGAAGCACACCAAGTAGACGGAGAACCGCAGAGCGTCGAAGCGGCGACGCGGTGGCGTAGGCGTCGACAGGTCTCTCCTCTAGGGTATGGTGGACGGCCACCAATAAGAGGGAGAGAGAGGGCTGGCGTGTGAGGAGAAAGAGAGAGAGATGTGTGCTACAATAGCATGTGGTAGAGAGCAAGGTATGCCTCTCTATTTATAGGATTTTGGGATCCATGGATCTCAATCCATGGGACATATAAAATCAATAGATGAGATTGATTTATGTCAATCCAATGGTCAAGATTGTTGTTGGTAAAAGCCAACAACTTGTGATTTAATTTTGATTAAATATATTTGATAAATCAAATATATATTAATATCAAATTAAATCAATCAAATAAGGAGTGAAATACAAAGGAGATCATCCATCCCCATAAAAGGGAGTGGACGGCCACCAATCCCATAAGGGAATTGGGTGCTGCCACCTCCTTCCCATATGGGGAGGGCAATCTCATGGATTTCCATGAGATTGCATATATCCTTGATTTTCTCTCTACTTATTTCCAACAACTATTTGTTGGAATTTTATTCACCAAAAATAATTCTCAATTAATTTTGGGAATATTGCAATCTTGACATTGGAAAATTGTGAATCACATTCACAACCCAAAACAAAATATAATTTACATTTTCAATTAATTAGACAATGTGTATCCAATACATATTAATAATTAATCTACAAATATAAATTATAATTAGCTCTCTCTAATACATTATAAATCACATTTATAATATATTATGAATAATTGGATATTACTATCCACATTATTCTTATACATAATAATTAAATCACATTTAATTATATTGGATAATTCCTCATACATCATGATAATTAAATCACATTTAATTATCAATTTCTCATTGCTTAGATTTTATGGAATTGTTCTTAAACCATTTAAGAACAATGCTATTTCTCCTTAGATACTTGGAGATAAGGACAGGCGATTGTATTGTTCCACGTATAGTGACTTGGATGTTGAGATCACATCTCAAATCCAGTTCCCATGGACCTCTCATAGATGCTTGATTAAATCAAGACCGTAAACCTAATCTTCTCATTGCATCTGAATCTCATTCAGATCAATGTCCAGTACATGGACTAAGATTAGTTCACTTCTCTAATGAAAGGAGTCACTAAAATCCAAACCTGTGTTATCACTCCCTCGGAATGGAAGCGTCATGGTTATACAATCGTTTATGATCAAATCACCCTCAGGTATTCCTAATACCTGTACACCCTACATACTGGAAGACTCATGATCATTCTGAAGATATAGATCACTTTTATACTGTCATCTTCATGATATGATCACTAAGTTTCTCAATCTTGGTCCTTGGGATATGGTACAGATCATATACTTTCTCAAAGCATATATCTTACCTTCAAATTCATATTATGCTTCTAAAGCATGATGGTCATGCATGGAATTTGATCAGTCCCAATACCTCATGAGTGAGCTCATGTCTCCTGGTTCACAAGTGAACCTGTATGATCCTTTTGAGAGATCGTATTAATCATATGCCCTTACATGCACACCAACTCGCCGGTGTATAGACCTTGGTTAGGTCATCAACCTATTGGTCTGCCAAATGTACACACTTAAACATATAGCAATACATCTGTCTCTGGTCAGAGGATGTTTGCCTGTGATGTGACAGTATTCATCATAGGTCTTTGGTTATCTCGATCTCGTTAAGTCAACCCATTGACTCAACTAATTTGATACCTCCGAATCACTATTCCCATGCAGAGGACCTGCATCAAGAGGTCAATCAGATATCATCCTAATGAGATAGGTTTGTCATCTCCTACTTAGACTGGAGATCACTACTTGTCAATCATTGATGATGCTTGATGAGTCCTCTATCTAACTCTTTACATATTCATCCAAGCATCAGTCTCTATGATTCAATCAATGAATCAACAGCTGTATGATTATCAAGTTGGCCATGGTACATAACCCTTATTGTACAAAGGGACCTTATAGTGCATTCATTCATTCAATATCAGAAAGGGAGTGAAACATAACCAATAACTTTTATTGATAAATCATTTATTGCAATAACATTTATTGTAGGAATGGTTCGCCTCGGGCTCACATTGCTAACAGATGGGACCTTGGCCATTGCATTCAGAAACAACCCTCATGAACGACCTTGAATGTAGGCAAGTTGGGCATGGTAGACATGTATGCCCAACTTAAAGGGGAGTGTTAAAGTTGTTGTACTCAAGTAGGTAAATGGACCGTGGATGAGAGACCATTTACCCATCTCCATATATATTGTACTCATCCCTCACTTTGGATCATTAAAGTTTTTAGCGAAGAGAGTCCTAATCTCTTGTGAGGGAGATTAGAGATTGTGTGCCCCTGTATTTTTTCCCTCTCTGAAGAATTTTTCACGTAAATCATTGCCTTCTTCTATGTGAAAATCTTTCTTATTTTCTACACACATGATATCTAGGGTGGTGTTATTGCTGCAAAGATAACTGGATAATGGATGTATTTCAAGTTTTGGTTGGTTGGTTGGTCAGGGAAGGATGCTAGTGGAGGAGTGTTTTTTTACTCATGTTGGTAGAGGTGTTTCCCAGGATATCCGCGATAACGAAGGACAAACAGACGCTGGTTTCTAGAAATGGGCATGGACCGGGCTGGTCATGCCCTGCCCAAGCCCATCTAAATATTTCAGGCATTAGGTCGGGCTTAGGCCTGCAAATCATGGTGTTGTTCAGCCCAAGCTCAGGCATGACCCATTTCCTTTCGGGTAGGCTTGGGCCAAACCACAACACGAGAAATGTGAAAAAGATGCAGCATGTTATACATTCAAGAGAAGGATTACACATCCTTAAATCTCGCACAAAACAGAAGTTGCAAACATAATAATGTCTATATTAAAGTGGTGATTTAACCATGCATAAGAATCTAAGATGTGTACAAAACAACTAAGTTTGTAAATATCTTGAACCTATAACAATGGCTAAACAGTAGCAATATTCCAATGACCAAACAATGGCTAAACAATAGCAATATCAATACTTCAAAAATAGTATATGGTATCCCTTAACATCTATTGGGGAAGTTGCAGTGGGGAGTTTGCTGCACTGGGAATGGGCTCAATCAAGCCTCTACGGAGGAGCGAGGAAGGAGGGGGAGCCGCGGAGGACCTGGGCCCTGCCTGGGCTTGATTCTAGAAGGGCTTACAACTAACAAGGTGGAGGGGCATGCTGGATTGAGAGGGAAACTGGGATGGAGAATGGGGGAGCCACTAGGGAGGAGTGGGTGTTGTGGTAGGTCACTAGGCCGACGAGCGGTGAAGCCTTGGAGGAGCGCGGGGGAGGTCGTCGACGATGCCTAAGGTTAGGGTAAAAGTTGAAAGGGGGGCACAGGAGGAGTTTGTGAGTGGGAGTGATTGAAACTCGCGTGAGGGGAGGGGGCAAAACTTCTTGGCTAAGGCCCATACCCGTGTTCGGGTCGGGTCCTGGGCTTTATCCCTCGGGCCAACTTTGGGCCATTCCTCGGGCCCCCGAACGGGTCGGGCCTTGGGCCGGGTCAGGTTGGGCTGAGCCAAGCCCGAGCCCGATCCAAAGTATTTTTTGGCTGACATTTTAGGCCCAGGCCCGGCTCAATGCTCTATTGGGCTTGGGTTGGGCCGGGCTTTTTGGGTTGGGCTTCAAGCTGAGCCGGGTCGGCCCAACCCAATGCATATCCCTACTGGTTTCTCATCGTTCGAGCGGGCTATGACCGTCGATGCATTTTAAGACCACAGATGATTCAAATGAGAGTTTGTCTCCCATTTGGCTACCTCTGCGGTTTCGATATACTTATGTGATGGAAAGGGTGACTTGTTTTGATTTGCTAATGAGTTTTGGACGACTACTCAGAAGCTCGAGTGACGATTTTTATTATAGTCATTGTATCCCTTAACCGATACAAGTTTATTTCTTCAGTGGACTCTCTCTCTTCGATATCAGCACAGACGAAAGTTAACCTGAGTATACAGCATGTACTTTTGTAAGAATTGCTATCGTCATTAAACACTATATATAACTATACATCTCCCAAAAAGAGGAAGCACAAACTGTGAGATCTCCAGACGGCAAAACCCTAAAAACCAATACATTACAATTATGGAACCGTTAAGAAGAAATGAAACCAAACTGAAAACCGCGTCATCCCGTTCGATATTTCGAGAAAAATGAGATATATTTAAATAAATTTAAATAAGGACATGGATGCCGACATTTTTATATTAAAAAAAGTTATAAAAGTGGACAGAGTAGGTGCAGACGTTGATCCGGTTGAATCGAGTCAGTGGCAGTATTCGTAATTAATGCAAAATCAAGCCCGGATTCCCTACCAAGCGCAGCCACTCTCCTTCCAATCGACATGCGTTGGGCTCCCCACCTCCACAAGTTTCCCAAACGGGCCTTTTTGTGGTGCGCATTTCCGGACTTGGGCCCCCTCGTGGCGAGTCCAGCCCAACGGCGACAGGTTGTCATGGTTTAATAAGCACCATCCGATTGGGATATAAAGGAGAGGGTCAATTGCCCCACGCACACACTTGCTATTGCTTCTGTGGTGGGAATTGGATCGTCCATAAATGTTCGAGATCTGACCACCAATCGCCTGAATCAACGGTCTGGATCGCATGATGCCGGGTTCCAGGAAAACATGTCTCTCAGCTCCAAGTATGGCTGAGCAAAGCTCGTCCTATCTAATGTTCTCCGCTTACATCGTAATATTTGTAAGGGTTTTTACCACTTGTGCCCCTCCGAGATATCGCAATTTCAGTTATGCCGTTATCTTTTTGGTAATATCAGTTGTGCCCCTCACTTTTTTCTCCATTATCACTTATACCCTTCCGTCAGATTGACCGTTAATGAGTTGATTTAACCATGGTTTTTTCAAACCTTGATGCAGTTAAGAGGGGTATTATTGTCCAGACTTCTTCATCTTCTTCCTCCTTCATTTGTTCTTCTTTCTTTCTCTTCATAATTTCTCTCTCTTAGTTACACCTTCATGCATCCATCGAATCCTTAAAATTTTTGCATTTTCACGGATATATCACTCATTACGGATCAAATGGTGAAATTTATTGAATTTTTCAATGAATTTTCATGAATCAATTAAATCAAAAATTTATCTAAATACTGAAAGCCCTGGGGGTGACCTGGGGGCGGCGGGCTAGGGGCCACCTGGGGGCGCAGGGGTGGCGAGGCTAGGGGGCGATCTGGGGGCGGGGGAGAGGCAGGCAGGGGGCGACCTAGGGCCGGCGGGGCTAGGGGGCGCGGGGGGAGGCAGGGCAGGGGTGTAGGGGTCGCGGGGGGGAGGCAGGCAGGGGGCGACCTAGGGGCGGCAGGGCCAGGGGGCGCGGGGGGAGGCAGGGGCAGGGGGCGCAGGGGTTGCGGGGGCGCGGGGCCTGGGGGTGGGTGCAGGGGCGGGGGGAGGAGGCAGGGCAGGAGGCGCGAGGTCGCAGGGGCGCGAGGCCTGGGGGCGTAGGGGCGGTGGGAGGTGCTGGGAGCGGAAGGGAGGTGCGGGGGGCAGTGCGGGGGGCAGAGGGGAGGTGCAAGGTGCGGAGGGGGGAGGTGCGGGGGGCGGAGGAGGAGGGGGATGGAGGCGAGGCACGTAGGCGGAGCCGAAGGCTCGGGGGGCGGCTGCAGGAGAGCTCAAGGAGGAGGAGGGAGGAGCTGTGGAGGAGGAAGAGAAGGGAGGAAGAGGAGGAGGAAGAGGAAGAAGAAGAAGATGGGAGAGGAGGAAGAGAAGGGAGGAAGAAGACGGGGAAGAGGAGGACTTTTCAATCCTTTTTTTAAATTTAATTCCATTTGTGTCATTGAAGTTAACGTCCGTTTGTGTTGGTTATGAACGGTTGATGAGCGCTCCCGCACCCTTAGTTAATTCGGTCAAATTAATGGTCCAAATTATTGTTAAGTGTTCGTTGCAGTCGGATACGGGAGGTTAATCAAAAACCACTTATGGATTAATCTGAAGTTAACTTTAAGCGGCAATATTTTTTTACTTGGTGGAAGTCCAAGGTCGATCTCAGGGAGGCAACTGTCTCCTTAGGCGGGTTACAGCAATTTACAAGTGTTTGATATTCGGGGAACAATTTTTTTGGTATTTTTAATTCCTATGCAGACATATGCAGACAATTCTTAGCCAATTTAATGTCAAATTTAATTGATGTGTCAAACGAAGTCCAAAAATAATGAAAATTGGCCAGATGATTATTGATGATGAAAATGACCTACCCTAATTTTTTTGGAATTTTTCGACTCAAAATAAATTTTCTGTGAATTAAACAAACAGACAGAGTGATTTTCAATGTTTAATTTTTAAAAAATATCAAACCACAATTTCTCCAAGAACCAAAATTATCCTAGGAAGGTCTAATGATCAGGGACCTAGGAAAATTGACAGAACTTAAATTTCTTGTGAAATGAATTAATTAAAATTAATTAAAGAAAATCACTAAACTATTTAGTGAGGCCTCGTTATGCGTGCAAATGATATGAAATTTTTATGGAGTGTTGAAAATGGTGTCCTTAAGCTACTGTGAATTTTTGGTGATTTTTGAAGGCACTGATATTTAATTAAAAATCAAATGGCATCACTGGGCAAAATATGACACAAATGAACCAATTAATTTATTGATAATTCAATTAAGCCAACAAAAATCAAACACGTGTACAAACTGATAGAGGACAAGATTCTCAACAACTTGCAATTTTTAGAATTTCAAAATGATGAAAAATGCATGCTATGGACACGTGCAAACACAAGGGTATAAATGCAATACTGGAAAATAAAATTTCAATAAGTAAACGTGCTGACAGGGACTAAAATGCAATTACCTATACTATGCAGGACTTGAATGCAATTTCTCCACGAAACACGTGCTCCTCACGTGATGTCTGCTTCACAGGGACCTCTTCGCAATTTGTGAAAGCTCCAGGGGCGTCGGTGCAAATATCCCAGGCCGCACGTGCTCCTCACGTGGGGCGGCCTAGGTTCGGAGGGCGTTGGAGGCTCGGAGCGGGGCTCGGGTCTTCTGGACGCTCGGGCTAGCCTCGGAGCAGCTACGGGTTACCCGAGCCTAGGCTTGGGTGGCCGAGGCTCGGATAGGGCGACGTGGCGCACTGGAGGCCCTTGGATCAAGATGGATCCAAGGGTTGTCGATGAAGACGCGTGGCGAGGCGAGGTCCGTTCGATCAGAGGATCGAACGGCTGCTGCTTCTTCTCCTTCAACGGGCCTCCGCCGCCTATACTATGCAGGACTTGAATGCAATTTCTCCACGAAACACGTGCTCCTCACGTGATGTCTGCTTCACAGGGACCTCTTCGCAATTTGTGAAAGCTCCAGGGGCGTCGGTGCAAATATCCCAGGCCGCACGTGCTCCTCACGTGGGGCGGCCTAGGTTCGGAGGGCGTTGGAGGCTCGGAGCGGGGCTCGGGTCTTCTGGAGGCTCGGGCTAGCCTCGGAGCAGCTTCGGGTTACCCGAGCCTAGGCTTGGGTGGCCGAGGCTCGGATAGGGCGACGTGGCGCACTGGAGGCCCTTGGATCAAGATGGATCCAAGGGTTGTCGATGAAGACGCGTGGCGAGGCGAGGTCCGTTCGATCAGAGGATCGAACGGCTGCTGCTTCTTCTCCTTCAACGGGCCTCCGCCGCCTGCGGAGGAGATGGCTGCGCTCCGGTGAAGGCTGCTGAGCTCCGCCTCTGTCGCCAAGCTCCGGTGATGAGCTTCGTCAGCTCCCTCCTAGCTCGGAAGAAGCGGAAGAGAAAGGCGGAGCCTCCGGTGGTCTCTGGATCCTTGGAGGAGTGCTGGAGCTCTGCAGCGATGAAGCTCGAAGGGAGCTCCGGCGAGGCTCCGGCCAATGAAGGATTGAGGACCTGCGAAGGGTTAGATGGATAGCCGAGGCGTGCAGGTGTTCGTGGAGGTGAGGTGAGTGAGCGGCGAGGCCTATGGTGGAGTGCGGTGGTCTGGCGAGTAAGCTCCGGCAAAATGGCGGAGCTGCTAGTCGGAGGAAGGTGGTATGCGTCGTCGGAGAGCGTGGAGGGGTCAGCGAGGATCGGAGCTTCGACGCGAAGCTCGCCGAGATGATTGGAAGGTGCGAGGGTGATCAAGGACAGCGAATAAAATCCGAGAAAAAGCAAGAAAAAGAAGAAGAAGATCGGCGATCGATGGAGGGAGTTACCTGGGAATTGGAGCTCCGCTGGGAGTTCCAGGTCGTCGCTCAAGAGGTCGGTAAAGCCCCGAGCTCGTGCAGCTGCTCGGAGGAGTGGCTGCGACACGACGGTGGGCCGAGGATCTCGCCGGAGAAAACGCCGGTCTTCGCTCGAAGAGACGGCCAATTGCTGTCACCAATTGAGAGCTCTGAGCTCGGGGGTTTCTCCTGGAGTGGCGGATGGCGATGAAGGTGGCCGGAGGGCGAGTATTTATAGGATGGAAGTCTCGGCAGAGCTGGTGATGGGGCGAAGTTCATGGCTGTCGTGGGGCGAGTGTGGCGGAGATGGTGGTGTGCGAGGGAGCTGGCGAGGGAGATGGATGAGTGGGGTGTGTCGTGGGGGTGATGGTGGTCGAAGAAGGTGGCTGGAGTGCGGCCAAGAATAGGAAGGGGCAGCCCCTCCCGCAAGGCGGAGATCGTGGGAGAGAGGGGGTGCCCGAGGTAGGGGACGAAGCCCTGGCCGTTGGATCTTGTGATCCAACGGCCAGATCGAAGCGCAAAGGAGCGGGTCTGATTAGATCTGGGGTCCCAAGATGAGGGGTCATGGGCGAGCCACGTGGCGTATTGTGGCGAGGCGCGAGCGGATGGTTCAGATGCGAGGGCGGAAGTCGATCTGATGGTCGAGACTCGCTGGAAGGTGGGCGGCTGTGATGAGAGGTCGGGGGCGCGATCGAGCGGCGTAGATGACGCCACGTGGAGGGCTGAGAGTGCGGCGCTAACGGATGGTGGTGATAAGGAGTAGGAGATGATCGGACGGCTGAGGGAGTGAGCGCACGTGGTCACAGAGGGGCCGTTGGATCTGAGGCGCGATCCAACGGTGGGGGGCGAAGGCGGATAAGACAAAGGGCAGCGGGCCGCGTGGCGCAATCAGAGGGCGCCACGTGGCCTGCTGTGAATGGCTGGAAGGGAAAACACGTGTAGAGAGAAGAGGAGGCCGAATTTGGAAAAACTCAAAACATGAAAGTTGTAGATCTTGATGAGATCTACAAGTTTCATGTTGACCAAAGACGGAGATGAGGTCAGATATGGTACATAAATACAAAGATACATAAATATACATATGTAGTATACAAAATGACCCAAAAACCCAAGTTTCTCATACAAGCTCTAATTTCGATGAAATCAATCTCATTTTGAAGGTCTTTTAATGTGTAGTATTCTAAGAGTGAGTAGACCTAATTATGGGTTTGTATGAGGGCTTTATGTGTGTTTTAATGTACAAGGGTTCTCAGGATATTTGGGCTATTTTACAAGGGTGATTTTTGGCATTCTTCCCTATATTATTAAGGAGTATATACATATATTATAGAGAGGAAGTTATTTGATGAAGATGTATTTTACAAGGGATTTTTGGCATTCTTATTTAAATGCAGATGAGCTGCTAAAATGCATGAATTATGAATGCATGCATGAGTGTTATTTATGCAAGATAAAAGGAAATATGCTTCTATTTTCTCGGGAACAAGGCTCTATTTTTGACTTTTGATGTGATGAATCACAGATTCATCAACCCCCTATACTTAGACCTTGCTCGTCCCCGAGCAACTAAATGAAATGCAAGAGTGAAATGATTTTGGGTTCCATACCAAGGTCATGAACAAAAGTTGAAAATGGAGCCTGACTCGACCTTTGGATTAGTTGTGTGGCGGAACCTTATTTGGACCTGAACTTAAGACCTAACAGACTTCAAGTTCCACAAGTCTTCTATTCAAGACGCCTTTAACAGTCAGGTCAGAATAATTCCTCAAACGCAAATTTCTGATGACTATGATTCTTACTTGTACTGTGTAAGTGAGATATAGCTCTCCATATCAGAAATGACTCGGAACCAGCCTCCTCTAACAAGGTAACTCAATAACCTGGTCCAGTAACTCTTTCCTCGAGGAGCGGGGTATTCCCTTCTAAGTTCAAGTGCGACCAACCCAAGAGGAGGGGTAGAGAAAAGAATGGACGGTGGCCAGTGTAGCCACCTATCCCGGGATGCCTGACCAGTGTAGCCAAGTCATCCAGCTGCATTTTCCTTGCTAATATACATACTCCGACAGGTATTATTCTTTTTCTTGGACCTGTCTGATTTTTTTGGAGTTCTTTCTTGCATTTTTTTTTTTTTGGAACTATATTCAAGGTGCAGCATATACATCAGGAGTTTTTCCTCTTGAGCCAGTAGACTATCCCTCTTTTGAAGCATTATTGCAACCCACAGCATCCCGTCCTTAGCCTTCATCACCACTAGACCAAGTTGAGACGCACTTCCTTCACTATAAGAAGAAGAGAGGTTCCGCCTAGAAGTACTACCCTCATATGCTACCCCAAGTCAAAGGAAACTACCTCCTTACCACCTCATCAATGAAGAGCTACGTGCATAGTGTTTGTCCAAGTTAGGTCATTATCTAAAAGAATCCTGCGTATGCACGAGATATTCTACTTAGACTAGTCAAGATGACATGTGAACATAGACTTGCGGACTCAAAGAATTAAGTCTCTTGACCTGAGAAATCTTAACTCCAGTTCCTATAAGGTTCCTCTGAAATTAGGTGGATTAAGGTCAAATCAAGTCCATCCTCAATATCTACTCATACTTGGTTCAGAACCCACTAGCTTTTCACTTTGCATATGCAAAAATATGCAGATGAGATGAGATGTCATGCTATGAAGATGCAGGACTCTTTTTATTAGTTTTTATGCAGGGATGATATGCAAGAGTAAATAAGAAGCCTTTATTTTTGTTTTATTTTTCTGGTATACAACAATTATTTACAAAAGCATGTTTTACAAGAATTTTACAACTTTTTATACAAGTATAGTACATATTATACAAGTATACCAAAAAAATTTTTTTTTTTTGTTTTTTTCGATTTTTACCCACCCGTAATTATTGCAAAATATATACAACAGTACGCGAAAGTACGAGCTATGGGTAAAGTATATATGTAATATATACACGCCCCCCTATACTTAGCGTGTGCTATGTCCTCAGAGCACAAAGAGCGAGGAAAAGACATAGCTCGTGCTAAGCGTAGGAAAGCCAAAAAGAAATAGTAAGTATAGAAGTCGTCTCGCCCCCCTATACTTAGGCTCTGGCAGCCTAAGTGTAGAAGAAGATCAGAAATGGGGCGGACGAGGTTAAGAGGAGAAATGGAGGAGTATCAGTGCGGGCATCGGCCCCCCCTATACTTAGGCTTAGGTCAGCCTAAGTATCGGTAGGAAATGAGTATAAGGACCAATGTGATCTGGAGAATGTACAGTGAATCGACTCGGGTGACCCCTTCCCCCTATACTTAGGATCTGGTCATCCTAAGTACAGTCCGAGATAATGATTCGATGATGTGGGGACGGGTTACTAGAATCGTGAAGGTAAGGATAGGATATACAGGAAGAATGATATATATACAGCTGAGTCGGTCTGAATCTTTTGAAGATGCTGCTGATGGCTGGAGTTCATTGCTGCAAGGTCTCATACGCGGCTTGAGATGTATCTGTTGTATCTGTCTCGCATAAGAATACAATCTCCTCCACATGGACTAACTGTTCATTGGATTCGACGAAGTGCTTCAACAGCTGCCCATTTACTAGGAATGTTGGTGCGTCATCTGTGAGATCTGAGATCTCGACACATCCACTATCGTGCACCGTTCGGACAACGAATGGTCCCGTCCACTTAGACTTTAGTTTGCCTTGGAAAGTCTTCAGCCTGGCATTGAACAACCATACCTTTTGTCCAGGAACAAAGGTCTTTCGTCTGATATATCTATCGTGCCAACGCTTTACCTTGTCCTTGTACACCACACTGTTGTCGTATGCTCGGTTTCTGATTTCCACAAGCTCATTCAGATCCATGTCTCTTTGTTTCTGTCCTAGGTGTGTGTTCCAGTTGACCTTCTTTATTGCCCATTCTGATTTGTGCACTAACTCTGCGGGCAAATGGCACGGCTTTCCGAATACCATTCGGAATGGGGAGGTGCCTAACGGTGTCTTGTAAGCCGTCCTATACGCCCAGAGGACTTGATCCAAGATCTGAGACCAGTCCTTCCTGTCTGGGCGGACGAGCTTTTGCAATATGGTTTTCACCTCCCTATTCGACACCTCAGCCATACCATTGGTTTGTGGGTGGTAAGGACTAGCGACACGGTGTTCGATGCCGTAATCCTTCAGGAGTTTCTTCACCTCCCGATTCACAAAGTGGCTACCCCCATCTGATATCATCATTTTGGGGATCCCGAACCTAGAGATTATGTGCTCTCTGATAAATTTACAGACAGTCTTGCTGTCTGCGGCTCGGGTCGGGATAGCCTCCACCCATCTGGACAGATAGTCAACCGCAAGAAGGATGTATTCAAACCCGTGGCTGACAGGGAATGGGCCCATGAAATCGATGCCCCATGCGTCAAAGACATCACAAATGATGACCGGCTGCATTGGCATCTCATCCTTGGAACCAACGGTTCCTCCCATCCTCTGGCAAACTGGGCACGACTTCGCGAAGGCGGTGGCATCGCGAAACAGAGACGGCCAGTAAAAGCCACATTGAAGTACCTTCCATGCGGTCCTCTTCCCGGAGTGGTGTCCTCCTGCCTCTAAGCTATGGCATAAAGAAAGGACACTCTGGTATTCCTCCTGAGGAATACAACGTCTCCAGACACAATCCGGTCCTTCAAAGAAAAGGATCGGATCCTCCCAATGGTAGTGTCTAGCGTCCGATTTTAATCGGTCAATTTGGCTCTTGGGCCAATCCTCGGGAACCTTCTTGGAGACAAGATAGTTCACGATATTGGCATACCATGGGAGTGAGTCGATAACAAAAATCGACTCGTCAGGGAAGGAGTCTCGAATCGGGGAAACCTCGGAAGTATTAAGATCTTCGAGACGAGAGAGATGATCGGCTACTACGTTCTTCTTTCCAGGTTTATCACGGATGTCCAAATCAAACTCCTGGAGAAGTAAAATCCAACGAAGAAGACGCGCCTTCGCGTCCTTCTTCTCCATTAAATATCGTAGTGCCGTGTGGTCTGTGAACACGGTTACCTTGGATCCAATTAAATGAGATCTGAATTTGTCCAAGGCAAACACTACCGCAAGCATTTCCTTTTCGGTAACTGTATAGTTACGCTGAGCAGAATCAAGCACTTTGCTTGCGTAGTGAATTGCAAACGGGACGCCATCTCTTCTTTGTCCCAATACAGCCCCAACAGCATAATCTGAGGCGTCCGTCATGATCTCAAAAGGGAGAGACCAATCTGGGGCTTGTAAGATGGGTGCGTCCATGATCATTCCTTGTAACCGCTTAAAGGCCTCAAGACACTTGTGATCAACAATAAACTCCGCGTCTTTGCCTAAAAGCTCAGTTAGCGGTCGGGCAATCTTAGAAAAATCCTTAATAAATCTCCGATAAAATCCGACATGCCCGAGGAACGACCGCAACTGCCGTACGTTGGTTGGTGGCTGGAGTCGTCTGATCACGTCCACCTTGGCAGGGTCAACCTCCATTCCTCTCTTGGAGATGACATGCCCCAACACTATGCCCTCCGTCACCATAAAGTGACTTTTCTCCCAGGAGAGCACCAGATTAACCTCACAACATCTCTTGAGGACTCGGTCCAGATTCCTAAGGCAGGAATCAAAAGAGTCGCCGTGGACCGAGAAGTCATCCATGAAGACTTCCAGGAATTCGCCGACCATTTCGGCGAATACAGCAATCATGCACCTTTGAAAAGTACCTGGAGCATTGCATAGCCCAAAAGGCATGCGCCTGAAAGCATAGGTACCAAAGGGGCATGTGAACGTGGTCTTTTCCTGATCCTCTGGAGCTATGGCTACTTGATTGTAGCCCGAGAACCCATCAAGAAAACAAAAGAATTCTTTCCCCGCTAGTCTTTCTAAAATCTGATCAATAAATGGTAGGGGGAAATGATCCTTTTTCGTCGCGGCATTCAGGCGTCTGTAATCCACACAGACGCGCCACGACGTGGGTACTCTTGTCACGATCTCCTCTCCGTCCTCATTGGTGGTCGTCTGAATTCCCGACTTTTTCGGGACAACATGGATTGGGGCCACCCACTTAGAATCGGAGATTGGGTAAATGAAACCCGCGTCGCACCATTTTTCTATCTCTTTCTTCACAACCTCTCGTAGATTTGGATTCAACCGACGTTGGAATTCACGAGAGGGTTTGGCTTCGTTCTCCAAGTATATATGGTGCGAACACAGAGCGGGATTTATCCCGTGGAGATCGGAAATGCTCCAGCCTATTGCCTTGCGGTTCTTTTCCAGGATCTCTAGCAAGCGAGATTCCTGCTCCTCGGTCAATTGCGAACTGATAATGACCGGAAATTTCTTGTCTTGGCCCGCAAGGAAGGCATATTTCAGAGTTGTGGGTAAAGGTTTGAGCTCGGGGATGGTATAATCGTCTAAGAAGTCTGGCTCAATCCGATCTGGTTCGGTGTTGGACGTGGCTGGATCCTGTTCTGAAGCGGCTGCCACCAAGCTCGGCTCTGGAGTCGGATCGTCAAAGGTCTCCATGCAATCGGCAAACGCCTCGTCCGACTCGTCATCCTCATCTTCCGATTGTCCTAAGGATGTAAGGACTGACAGGCCCACTTGGGCCTCTGTGTCATCGAAGATGTAGGGCGATGCAGGTTCAGAACTGTACTCGTTCCTGAGGATCTCGCAGACTGACTCATGCACTGGATCATCTTCAAAGGAGATGGACACATCGGTGCTGGCTGGGTTCTGTCTCCATGGCCCAACTAAGTCTACATGTTCACGGTCTGTTTCGAGAGAAGAGTACTCGGTGCTGGATTCGGAGTCTGGTCTCTGCCATCTCGTCTGCTTCATCTCTAATTCCTCATCTCCGCCTGGAGTTTGGAACTGAATTTTCCCATTCTTATAATCGAATAAGGCCCCTGCTGTTCTGAGGAAGGGCCTACCTAAAATGATCTGGGAATCTCTCCAATTACGAGGGGTTTCCATATCGAGGACAGTGAAGTCCACCATGTATTCCTGCCCCTCGACTTTGATCACAATGTTCCTTAACTCTCCTTGGGACTTCTTAGTGGATTTGTCCGCGAACTGAAGAATAGCTCTAGATTTCCTAAGAGGTCCGAGATTGAGCCGCTCATAGAGGGCTGTGGGCATCAAGTTGATCGAGGAACCATTGTCCAGGAGAGTGCGTGCAAACGCGATGTCATCAACATGACTTACTACATAGTGTGCACCCATGTCTCTTCGTTTCCGAGGAAACGAGTTCTTTATTGCACAAGTCGTGGCTACTGATAGAACGTGTTTCTCAACACGGCTTTTGGTTTTCCTGCTAACCCTAGTAGGTGTGCATCTCACCTTAAGGTATTTTTGGAATGCAGGGGTCATTTCCACGAACTTGTCAAAGGGGATTGTGACCTTGATATGTTTGTTACAAAACTCAGCCATCTCAGGGTCATCTTTTTGGATTTTTTTGTTTTTCTTCTTCCCACCCTTGAGAGCTTGGGGGAAAGGGATTATTAACTCAGGTTCTGGAACTGAAATATCTTCATTAGCTGCTGAAACTGAGTTCTGAACACGACTCTGACTCGGACTTTTATACAGACTCTGACTCTGACTCTGATAAAAGGGAAAATGCTTGGGCGAAACCGGTGATGCTTCTTCCGCTTCTTCTGGCTGGTCCTCCTCAGATGGAGGTGCGGGCTCATCGGTGTCGTCGGACTCGGGATGACTGCGGGGCTGGTGCTTCGAGGACTCAGATGTCCTCTTCTTCTGCTGGCGGTGACGGTGGTGCTCCTCCTCTTCCTCCTCCGAATTTTCCTCAGGTCGAATTTCGGAGGTTCCTTCCTGTTGTGCCCGTGCCCGATCAGGTATGATCACGGTCCTTCCGCTCCTGAGGGACATATGGTTAACATTATCATACGAAGGGATCTCATGTTCAGATAAATAATTATCTGAATAGTATACCTGATCTCGGGGTCGGTTCTGGCCTTGATGTATGCTATTTGGGTTGGCCTGAACCTGTGCGGGAATTGGAGTTCTTGGCGCCATTTGTTGATCCTGAGCACGAGAGACCCGGTTGATGTCGGTTCTCATGTCCAGGTAATCGTTCTGCATCTGCTGGACCCTATCAGACAGGGTCTGGATCGCCAAGGTGAGGGACTCCAATTCGGTGGGCTGGGCTGGCTGCTGAGTGGATGCGGTCCTGAACTGGCCCTGCTGGCCGTGCCGGTATTGCTGCTGATGGGGCGGTGCTGGCCCCTGCTGATAGGTGCGCTGCTGCGGCTGGTACCCTTGTTCTGGCCTGGACTGATATCGCGGGATTGTAACGGGCCTGGTCTCCTGGTAGACTGGGGTTGGGCGGTGTGACTGGTCCTTCCCCATCTCGATTTGCCGGACTAGTGGGTCGCGGCTATACCAGAGCCCGTTGATCTCGTAAACGGGCGGCGGCTCCTCGTACTCTGTCTCCATTGGTGGGGGTGCATGATGGTTCTGCTGGGTGTAAGTCTGATCCCAGCTGCTCTGAGACCCCGGTGCCTGTTCCTGTACAAGATGGACTCGATGTACAGGTACAGGTGGTGCAGAAGGGGTGGGTAGCTTAATCTTGGCTACCTTTTCAGAGAGTTCCTCCACCTTCTTGGGAAGGCTCGAAAGAGACTCCATCTCCGCGACTCTCTTGTGGATCTGTTCGACCATGGTAAGCTTGTCTGCAATCATCCCCATGCTGGGGATGAGGTCCTCTGTCAGATCTGCAACAGTCCTTCTAGTTGTCTCATTGGATAGAATCGAGGGAGACAACTGATAGGCCCTTGTGGCCTGTGACCTGCCGGTTTCTGCCATCTGTTCTAGGATCTTCCACACGGCATGCTCGTTCTTGTTCAGATAGCTTCCTCCACAGGCGGCGCTGACTAACCCCTGCATCTCTGGGGTTAGGCCGCAGAACAAGGTCTGGACTAAGATTGCCTTAGAAATGCCGTGGCATGGGCATTTCTGTACTAAGTCATTGAACATGTCCCAAGCCTCGTGGAACGGTTCGCAGGGTCCTTGGGCGAAGCTGGCAATCTTTGTTCGCATTTGATTGGTTCTACTGAGTGGGTAGAACTTCTTCAAGAAGAGGTCCTTGAACTGCATCCAGGTCGTACATACCACCCCTAGGTTTTTCAGCCAATGTGCAGCCTTATCTCCTAAGGCAAACGGGGTGGCTTTCAGCCGGATATAATCTTGGCCAACATTGGGATGGCTCAGATTATTGCAAACTAGTTCGAAGTCACGGAGGAAAGTGTACGGCTCTTCGCTTAGGTTTCCGTTGAACTTCGGCAGCAGGCTAAGGAAGTGGGGCTTCAGCTCGAATGCCTGGTCGGGAACTGCAGGTGCTAGCCAATTCTGGATTTCGTTCTCCGCCGGGTTATAGGTATCGACCATTGGTCGGTCGATCCCTTCAGCTACTATTATCCGCCCCATTCGTGCAGTGAGATCAGCATTTTTCTGTTCAGCTTCAGCAAGGCGTCTTAGAATTTGTCTCATCTGGTCCTCATCAGGCGGCATCTTTGGTGGCATTTCTTCCTCTACTTCTGGGGATTGGAAAATAAGGTCGGTGTTAGAGGTTGAATCAAGGAAGGGATAACCGAGGCAATGATCTTCCTCGGTAATCTCAGAGGAGATACAAGGGTTGGTTTGAGAGTAACCACCCTGAGCAGAAGGGAACCAGGACTCAAGAGGGTCATGAGTCATGGGTGGTCCAAGGTGCGCTCGGACCGGAAAAGACGAGTTACTTGGGGGACTCATAGAGAGATCAGTGAACGGTGCGTCGAGATCTCCCCGGTTACTCATCTTGGTGAAGCAAGAAGAAGATAGGATTTTACTCCTACCTGAAGCAAGCACAAGATCAATCCAAGACCCTGGATTCACACTCAACACAGTGAAGGACTCAAAGTTGAGTCCAATTTATCTTGTAGTTTTTAAGTGTGATTTTCAAGCAAATCTAGCAAGGATTACGCGGCCTAGAGGGAAGTCGGCTCAGAGCCGGATGCGTCTTCCCTGTCTATCCTGTCGTCTAAGATACCGCCGCTCCTTCCTTTCTTCGCTCCTATCCCAAGCCGATGGACTCAGTGACCATGCCCCTATCTACCTGCAAGCAGGCGGAGGCTGACAAGGCTGGAACTTCGCCCCGGAGGGTTACTAGCAACTTGTCGCGAAGTACCGCAATTTCGCCCCTATCTACCTGAGACAGGCGGAGGCTACTTGGTACTAGTCAAAGAATCTGAAAATATTCGGCTCGTGATATTTGCTAGGATCAGTTGGAACGTGATATGGAAGACGGGGATTTGGGCTCTACCTTAGGGTGTTCACACACACTCAGGTACCCTCACTCAGCCTGAAAACAAGGTCGGGGATTAGTCTCCCGCAAACAATTTTCAGCTTTTATTCCCTTTTTATGGTCAATAATGTTAGCAGTCCCGGTTTTAAAATTAGGTTATCACTGTAATTAATCACCACAAAGCACGCCTATCGGACAGTCCCAATTTCCTTTTTAATTAAGTGAGAAAATCAGAGGGGGAAATCGAGAAAAGCCGATGCAAGTTGAAATCTATGATGCGTATGCCAAGTAGAGAATACTTACAGTGGTCCTTCGCTTCTTGATGCAGGATGCTATACAGAATTGAAAACTCTACCCTACATGCAAATGCAAGCGATGAAAGCCGCTCCTAGACAGGCAGTTCTATTAACGTGAAGAACGGTTTAATTTGAACTAAGTCCTGCGGTCTAGGTGCGTCTATTAAGTGTGTTGTGTGGTCCTATTGATTACGAGCACAAACAAGTCCTAGAGTGGCTCGAGGAGCCGCTAGTGCAAGCTAAATTACCATTCAACCACACAGCACACGGGACACGGTTTTCCACTATATTTACACGCGCGAGATCCCAAACGGGAACCGCTGGAAATAATGCAAAAGAAAAATAATTAAAAAGAATACAATGCCTCTCTTTCTCTCCACACAATCTAAATGCTAAGTCCTCGAAGCGTCGCCGACTCCTCGCGGTCCTCGCACAAAAATTAAATGAAGGTCAGAGAGTGACACAAAAATAAAATAATGCAAAGGAAATAAATGAGAGAAATAATCACAAGAAAAACCGGGGGTCAGACTACCCGGGGATTAGAAGATCAAACACTCAAAAATATGATGCAAATTATCCTAAGCCGTGCCTCCCCGGCAACGGCGCCATTTTGATGAGCGCTCCCGCACCCTTAGTTAATTCGGTCAAATTAATGGTCCAAATTATTGTTAAGTGTTCGTTGCAGTCGGATACGGGAGGTTAATCAAAAACCACTTATGGATTAATCTGAAGTTAACTTTAAGCGGCAATATTTTTTTACTTGGTGGAAGTCCAAGGTCGATCTCAGGGAGGCAACTGTCTCCTTAGGCGGGTTACAGCAATTTACAAGTGTTTGATATTCGGGGAACAATTTTTTTGGTATTTTTAATTCCTATGCAGACATATGCAGACAATTCTTAGCCAATTTAATGTCAAATTTAATTGATGTGTCAAACGAAGTCCAAAAATAATGAAAATTGGCCAGATGATTATTGATTATGAAAATGACCTACCCTAATTTTTTTGGAATTTTTCGACTCAAAATAAATTTTCTGTGAATTAAACAAACAGACAGAGTGATTTTCAATGTTTAATTTTTAAAAAATATCAAACCACAATTTCTCCAAGAACCAAAATTATCCTAGGAAGGTCTAATGATCAGGGACCTAGGAAAATTGACAGAACTTAAATTTCTTGTGAAATGAATTAATTAAAATTAATTAAAGAAAATCACTAAACTATTTATTGAGGCCTCGTTATGCGTGCAAATGATATGAAATTTTTATGGAGTGTTGAAAATGGTGTCCTTAAGCTACTGTGAATTTTTGGTGATTTTTGAAGGCACTGATATTTAATTAAAAATCAAATGGCATCACTGGGCAAAATATGACACAAATGAACCAATTAATTTATTGATAATTCAATTAAGCCAACAAAAATCAAACACGTGTACAAACTGATAGAGGACAAGATTCTCAACAACTTGCAATTTTTAGAATTTCAAAATGATGAAAAATGCATGCTATGGACACGTGCAAACACAAGGGTATAAATGCAATACTGGAAAATAAAATTTCAATAAGTAAACGTGCTGACAGGGACTAAAATGCAATTACCTATACTATGCAGGACTTGAATGCAATTTCTCCACGAAACACGTGCTCCTCACGTGATGTCTGCTTCACAGGGACCTCTTCGCAATTTGTGAAAGCTCCAGGGGCGTCGGTGCAAATATCCCAGGCCGCACGTGCTCCTCACGTGGGGCGGCCTAGGTTCGGAGGGCGTTGGAGGCTCGGAGCGGGGCTCGGGTCTTCTGGAGGCTCGGGCTAGCCTCGGAGCAGCTACGGGTTACCCGAGCCTAGGCTTGGGTGGCCGAGGCTCGGATAGGGCGACGTGGCGCACTGGAGGCCCTTGGATCAAGATGGATCCAAGGGTTGTCGATGAAGACGCGTGGCGAGGCGAGGTCCGTTCGATCAGAGGATCGAACGGCTGCTGCTTCTTCTCCTTCAACGGGCCTCCGCCGCCTATACTATGCAGGACTTGAATGCAATTTCTCCACGAAACACGTGCTCCTCACGTGATGTCTGCTTCACAGGGACCTCTTCGCAATTTGTGAAAGCTCCAGGGGCGTCGGTGCAAATATCCCAGGCCGCACGTGCTCCTCACGTGGGGCGGCCTAGGTTCGGAGGGCGTTGGAGGCTCGGAGCGGGGCTCGGGTCTTCTGGAGGCTCGGGCTAGCCTCGGAGCAGCTTCGGGTTACCCGAGCCTAGGCTTGGGTGGCCGAGGCTCGGATAGGGCGACGTGGCGCACTGGAGGCCCTTGGATCAAGATGGATCCAAGGGTTGTCGATGAAGACGCGTGGCGAGGCGAGGTCCGTTCGATCAGAGGATCGAACGGCTGCTGCTTCTTCTCCTTCAACGGGCCTCCGCCGCCTGCGGAGGAGATGGCTGCGCTCCGGTGAAGGCTGCTGAGCTCCGCCTCTGTCGCCAAGCTCCGGTGATGAGCTTCGTCAGCTCCCTCCTAGCTCGGAAGAAGCGGAAGAGAAAGGCGGAGCCTCCGGTGGTCTCTGGATCCTTGGAGGAGTGCTGGAGCTCTGCAGCGATGAAGCTCGAAGGGAGCTCCGGCGAGGCTCCGGCCAATGAAGGATTGAGGACCTGCGAAGGGTTAGATGGATAGCCGAGGCGTGCAGGTGTTCGTGGAGGTGAGGTGAGTGAGCGGCGAGGCCTATGGTGGAGTGCGGTGGTCTGGCGAGTAAGCTCCGGCAAAATGGCGGAGCTGCTAGTCGGAGGAAGGTGGTATGCGTCGTCGGAGAGCGTGGAGGGGTCAGCGAGGATCGGAGCTTCGACGCGAAGCTCGCCGAGATGATTGGAAGGTGCGAGGGTGATCAAGGACAGCGAATAAAATCCGAGAAAAAGCAAGAAAAAGAAGAAGAAGATCGGCGATCGATGGAGGGAGTTACCTGGGAATTGGAGCTCCGCTGGGAGTTCCAGGTCGTCGCTCAAGAGGTCGGTAAAGCCCCGAGCTCGTGCAGCTGCTCGGAGGAGTGGCTGCGACACGGCGGTGGGCCGAGGATCTCGCCGGAGAAAACGCCGGTCTTCGCTCGAAGAGACGGCCAATTGCTGTCACCAATTGAGAGCTCTGAGCTCGGGGGTTTCTCCTGGAGTGGCGGATGGCGATGAAGGTGGCCGGAGGGCGAGTATTTATAGGATGGAAGTCTCGGCAGAGCTGGTGATGGGGCGAAGTTCATGGCTGTCGTGGGGCGAGTGTGGCGGAGATGGTGGTGTGCGAGGGAGCTGGCGAGGGAGATGGATGAGTGGGGTGTGTCGTGGGGGTGATGGTGGTCGAAGAAGGTGGCTGGAGTGCGGCCAAGAATAGGAAGGGGCAGCCCCTCCCGCAAGGCGGAGATCGTGGGAGAGAGGGGGTGCCCGAGGTAGGGGACGAAGCCCTGGCCGTTGGATCTTGTGATCCAACGGCCAGATCGAAGCGCAAAGGAGCGGGTCTGATTAGATCTGGGGTCCCAAGATGAGGGGTCATGGGCGAGCCACGTGGCGTATTGTGGCGAGGCGCGAGCGGATGGTTCAGATGCGAGGGCGGAAGTCGATCTGATGGTCGAGACTCGCTGGAAGGTGGGCGGCTGTGATGAGAGGTCGGGGGCGCGATCGAGCGGCGTAGATGACGCCACGTGGAGGGCTGAGAGTGCGGCGCTAACGGATGGTGGTGATAAGGAGTAGGAGATGATCGGACGGCTGAGGGAGTGAGCGCACGTGGTCACAGAGGGGCCGTTGGATCTGAGGCGCGATCCAACGGTGGGGGGCGAAGGCGGATAAGACAAAG
This sequence comes from Ottelia alismoides, assembly GCA_037367405.1. Lineage (NCBI taxonomy): Eukaryota > Viridiplantae > Streptophyta > Magnoliopsida > Alismatales > Hydrocharitaceae > Ottelia > Ottelia alismoides. Next base: position 492,777 of record JAZKJV010009465.1, on the reverse strand, counting down.
GGCAGCGGGCCGCGTGGCGCAATCAGAGGGCGCCACGTGGCCTGCTGTGAATGGCTGGAAGGGAAAACACGTGTAGAGAGAAGAGGAGGCCGAATTTGGAAAAACTCAAAACATGAAAGTTGTAGATCTTGATGAGATCTACAAGTTTCATGTTGACCAAAGACGGAGATGAGGTCAGATATGGTACATAAATACAAAGATACATAAATATACATATGTAGTATACAAAATGACCCAAAAACCCAAGTTTCTCATACAAGCTCTAATTTCGATGAAATCAGTCTCATTTTGAAGGTCTTTTAATGTGTAGTATTCTAAGAGTGAGTAGACCTAATTATGGGTTTGTATGAGGGCTTTATGTGTGTTTTAATGTACAAGGGTTCTCAGGATATTTGGGCTATTTTACAAGGGTGATTTTTGGCATTCTTCCCTATATTATTAAGGAGTATATACATATATTATAGAGAGGAAGTTATTTGATGAAGATGTATTTTACAAGGGATTTTTGGCATTCTTATTTAAATGCAGATGAGCTGCTAAAATGCATGAATTATGAATGCATGCATGAGTGTTATTTATGCAAGATAAAAGGAAATATGCTTCTATTTTCTCGGGAACAAGGCTCTATTTTTGACTTTTGATGTGATGAATCACAGATTCATCAACGGTCACTAATACGAGGGGCACAAGTGATAGATTAGCAAGAAGTGAGGGGCACAACTGATATTCGCAAAAACTAGGGGCATAACTGAAATTGCAATATCTCGAAGGGGCACAAGTGATAAAAACCTTATTTGTAATTACATCATGTTTCACTTAAAACCCTCTTAACGATTGGCTAAAAGCCTAAAACCCGATCTGAGAAAACTCCAGGCAGTCTTTTGCAAAAACACCACCATGGCCCCCAACCTCATGAAGCACCTCCCAGTCGCCCGGAGAAAACAACTACCCACTCTCGACGAGGAATTTCCAGTGGCTATCTTCGTAATTAACTTCGAAAGTCGGCACCAAATTCTGACACCTACCCACCGCCCGTGCTTCCTTTCCAACCAACGTCGTGGCTCCCATCCCCTCTACTTATATCTCCCCACCACACACAGAAAACCCCATCCTCTCCAACACCACCGCCACAGTTAGCAGTGCAACACTAGTGGTAGGGAGAGGAGAGCATGGCAGGAACAGGGGTTTTTGCGGAGATCATAGAGGGAGATGTCTACAAGTACTATGCTGATGGGGAGTGGAAGGTCTCCAAGTCTGGCAAATCCGTTGCTATTGTTAATCCCACCACCAGGAAGACTCAGTACAAAGTTCAAGGTTTGCTGACCTCTCCGATTTGTCTACTTTGAAGTGTTTGTTTTTGATACCATACTGGAGTTGGAGACGTAGACATATACCTTTAAAAAGAGATGCACAAATAGTTCAGGGGATCTGGAAACAATTATATAAAAGTTGATTATTATTATTATTATTATTTAGATGCGGAGTGATGGGACCTTTTAGGGATGTATTCATTGGAAGAGCGTTTTCAAGATTTCTAAGAGAGAGTGTGTGTGTACAATTTGGGACAGGAGAATTTGGTGGCAAGTCAGTGCTTGTACAATTTTGGACAGGAGAATAGGGATTTTGCTAATTTGGATTTATATTAGGAAATTCTAGCGTCATTTTTAAGTTACACTCTACTGGTTATACATGTCCTCATTCAATAACATGCCTTCTAGATTCTGGAGAAATGAGGGTTGATTGGGACCATGTTCTATAGATGGACATCTTAAAACCATCTGGTGGTTGGGTTCTTGGAATTCCACCTGAAGGAGTCTAAATCTTATTCAAATGCAGTCTGGGTTAAAGAAAAAAGAAAAGTATTGTTTAGTCCACTTATTTAAGGTTGTCAATAGATCCAAAGTAGCTTGATCCTTTCCCCTATGCCCGCATGGAGCTTGTGCTGCTGTGCATTGTGCTTCTTTTTTGCCTTTAATGTACATATTATTTTGCATGCAATCCATGTCTGTGGGTTTAAAAATGTAGTTAATTAGCTTTATGTCACACTAACTCATTCAGTGTATTTAATGGCTTTTATTCTAGCTATTTTGTCAAGATGGAGGAGCATCGTCCTTTGTATTATGTTCTGTCAATTATAATCCGTGTAGAAAATACGTAATCTTCTATGTTGAAATAGAAATTGTTCACGTAACTAAGAAAACATACATCTTTATGAGCCCACAATTGTTTACTACATTTCACCAGGATTTGATCTCAAAGTCAAGTTAGCTTCGTAGAGATCTCCTCTCTTTTTTCTCAAAATGAATGAGTATGTGTGATTTCACGATCAAAGAAGAAATCATCTAGCAACTAAACAATCTCATCCGCTTGGTTGGGTTGTGTTAGAAAATCGGAAGCGGAATCGTAACATGGAAAAAGATAAATAACAAGAAGAACAGCGGGATTTTACGTGGAACCCTACTCCGTGAGGAGCGGGATGAAACCACGGGAGAAGCCCTCAACGGGGCGTGTTTGTCTATTGACTTTCTCATCTGTTACAGGAGGCCTGGGGCTCCTTATATAGCCTCCACAGGGCCTCCAAGTCCCACCACTGGACGATGTGGGACAAGACTCAGTGGTGGGGTAAATGGATCTTGGAGGGATCCATTTACCCACCTATTACATAAGTGACGCATGCTCCAAATACTCTAACACTCCCCCTCAAGCTGGAGCATGCAATGCTCAGCTTGGACAAACAAAAAGAAACTCAACTCACAATACATGACACTACAGACAATATCAACCCAACGCGCACAGTTGCTGCAGTCGAGGACGTTGCTTCTCATGGCGTGCATGTGAGGAGAACGAACGGGCTGGAGTGTGAAACTGGATCTATCTGGCTCAGAGAATGGTACTCTACTCTGGAGTCCTTATGATACCACATGAAAACCCTTGCCCTCAATAGCATAGGGAATCGTCCTCTGCTTTGGAGTCCATATGGCTCACATGAAGACTCTGGTCGACCGACAAGAATGACAAATGATTGGCATGCGTCGTCGTCGAGTCTGAATCTGAGATTTGTAGAGTCTGAACATCTGATCGGTCTGGAAAAACTGACATCTGAATCTTGGAACAAGACCTGTGACTCTCTATATATACTCCCCCTTTCTCCCATACTGGTCGGAATGACATTGTTGACCACGTTGGGAGAAGATAAGATAATACATAAATATGGGGAAAAAACATGAATATTCTAAAAAAATTTCTCTTGCGGCTTTTCTTCATTTTTTTGTAATAATCCGTCCATTTTTTTTTCGAACATTTTTTTATAAGCCGTTCCAACAATTTTTTTCGGCTTTTGCAACATTTTTCTTTTTCTTTTTTTTGCAAATATTTTTTTAAATGCGTACGGCTTTTTCATAATTATACGTGCCTTTTCTTCTCTTTTTCTCTGTTTTTTTTAAAACTCCTTTTTTTAACAAACTCCTCGTCTCTTTTTTTTAATCGATGCCCCTCTCTTTTTTTTAACACGGAAACATTTCCAGCTCACTTGGGCTGGCAACCAAATAAACATTTTTTTAAAGGCCAGCGGGCCTAGGGTTCCCACGATTGGGAAACCCTCTCAACCCCCCCCCCCCGGTGTTGGGGTTTCGTCTTGCGCCGCTGGAGATGGGAGCGCCTGGGACTGCCGCCTGGATTGCGGCTGGGATGCCTGGGTACGCTCGAGGTTGCGCGTGGAAGATCTCGGGGAGGAGCGGCGCCGCCTGGTGATGCTAGATCTGGACTTCGCGCGAGTGGTCGCCTCTGCAACGATCTGGACTTCGCGCGAGGAAGCGGAAGGAGATGCGCCTGGCGATGGGGGGCGGCTTCTTCATGCCGCCGCCGCTGGTAACCCGTGATCTGGAGTCGCCAGTCGCCTGCGAGGGTCGAAGGGAGCCGCGGCTTGGAGCCGCATGGAGGTGCGCACGCGGAGATGGAGGAGCACCGCCTGGGCGCTGCTGGAGGCGCGCGCCGCCATGGAGTAGGTTTCCGCCTAGGGTTGAGAGCACCGCCAGGTCTTCGTCGCTTGGAGGTGTGTCGCGCGCCTGTAGGGTTGATCTCCGGCTTTGTCTCGGATATACAAGGTTCTGCTGGCGAAGACAGTTGCTGGGACCGGTGGTGTCTGTGGAGTTGATGGCAGTCGATCTCCCGGTGGAGTGCCCTGTATTGGAGGAGGCTCCGCTAGGGCTGGAGGCGCGGCAGAGTTGTGCCGTGCGTGGGGTGCCCTGTTGTGGGCTGAAGAGGAGGGATGGCTTCGCCGCCTCCTTCGAGCAAATCGGGAGCATGACTGGGCACGACATGGACTTGAAAGATTAGGGTTTCAAGAAGAAAACCCTAGAACGTAAATCTCCGATGAACAAATCTTCGATGAATAAATCTCCAAGAACCAGCATAAATCGATTCTTCTTCATAAATTGAATCTCGGATATATTAAGAACATAAAATCGCGAGAATCGAACCCGCTCTGATACCATGTTAGAAAATCGGAAGCGGAATCGTAACATGGAAAAAGATAAATAACAAGAAGAACAGCGGGATTTTACGTGGAACCCTACTCCGTGAGGAGCGGGATGAAACCACGGGAGAAGCCCTCAACGGGGCGTGTTTGTCTATTGACTTTCTCATATGTTACAGGAGGCCTGGGGCTCCTTATATAGCCTCCACAGGGCCTCCAAGTCCCACCACTGGACGATGTGGGACAAAACTCAGCGGGATCCATTTACCCACCTATTACATAAGTGACGCATGCTCCAAATACTCTAACAGGTTGGGTTAGAGTGCTTACAGCTTTTCCTGTTGGAATCGAGCTGTGAAACAGGGAACAAGCTCATAAAGGCCAAAGTACACATTTCTGCCGAGGGCCAGAGCTTTTCGATAGAAGTCCGAGCCTAAACATCAGGTTCAATCTCCATAATATCACCATTTCAATGCAATTCACCTTTATCTGATTCAGAACATGGGAGACGAGAAGCTTTTCGAACCAACTTTAGTTATCATGTTGCGAGTAGCAGAAGCAAATGCACAAGAACAGACAAGCAAACCACGTAGACATGGATTTACAAGGTTAACCCGTAACTGGGCTACAGCGGCAGGAGGGTACAGAGGATGATTCTTCAATTAGCTTTAGCAGAACTACTGGTTACTATTCAAGGCATATCAATCGTGTCAACTTTTAGTCCCCGGCTTTATAGAAAAATACTAAAATAACCAATAACTACCTAACTTGAGCCAAGAGTTGATATCAGTAGGCGAACTCAAGGAAAGAAAAGGGATAAAGAATTTAGATGTGAGAGATCAGAAAAAGAAATCTCAGACCGTTTCCTGTAGAGTTTGATTGTTAGCAGTGAGATTGGATTTCTTTAGTGAAATCAGTCCTTTGGTTACAGACTTTTTCCCTTCGTTTAATAATTTACTCGAATTCTCCGACAAAATGTACATATGCGGATAAAGAAGAAGTCTCCCATTTGTCATCTTTCGACCTCTGGTTTTTCCACACCACATACAAGCACATACTTGTACACTGCTTAACTAGAGGAATACTTTGGGCACCACAGATGAATGATAAGCTTTAACTCTGTCCCTTGATTGTCCCATCTCCTCCCAACAAAGAGATTCCTTCTTTTAGCTAGTAATTGTCTTCACCTGAAGGTTGAAAGAATCAATCTTGCTAGGTTCCTTCTATCACCCGTGTGGTAGAATAGAGGCAGCGTCAACTCCCTCCTTTGTGACTTAGTCAGATTTTCCCGCATACGCATTCAAATAGAATCAACTCCCACGGTGCCTAGTTGTGATTGAAGACAAAAGAAGGCATGTGCAAAATTAAGAGTCCGAATCCTCAAACGAAGCGCCCCTAATTTCTCACACTTTCCCTTGTAGTTGCTAAATCTCCTTGGGACCCTGAGATATATGCTTATTTCTATGAGGTAAGGCAGTCCACAAGAAGCATATGACTTGCTCCTGAAGCACCATGTTTTCAAGTGATTTACCTCTGACATTTTCAATGAGAAGATGGATCATGAATGTGATTCTACTACTCAGCCTTAAATTTATTTTATTAGATGAAACTGCTCTTTGGGGTTCAAGGATTCCAAAGAAACTCACTCAAGGAGAGGAATTGAGAGAATTGTAGGATTCATACACTGTTCAACCATGGCGGCTTAGAGATGAAGGTATTTTTGGTTATTTGGTTGTTAGGATTTGTGATGATGTTATGGGTACTTGTGAGGAATTCCTGAATCGTTGATGATGGATGATGGTTGATATAATATTTTTGAACAAGCTGCACTTTTTCCCTGAACGTTCTCGTGCTATTCTTGGTTTTCTAAACGTCCTATTTCCGCTGCTTTATCCATATTGTACTCGACACAAGAATATTCACTTTTCTATCTAAGAAACTGGGGACAAATATTCCTGGTCACTTATATTTAGTTTATCCTTGCTTTTCTATTAATTTCTTGATTGGCAAGAGTTTCATGTGTCTTTACATTACCTGTCCATGCGAGCATATGGTGGGTAAGACGAGGGGTTAGGTGACAAAAGGGTTGGAGAATAAATGTAACTAAATACTTACCTTTTACGTATAAATATTTTGCCTTTTTAGCATGTGTTATAGAAAGGAAATGTATGTTATAGAAAGGAAATGTATGATGTATCATATTCGGGAATTTCTTTAGCATTGGTCTAGACTTATTATGCTTTATGGAATATTTTTACTGGCATTGTTTGGATTGGTGCTCGAGTTCTATTTCAATTTCTTTGTGCTGTCTCATGTAGGATTGACTAAGACAGTTCATTCCCTCTCTTTTTGGCAGCATGTTCGCAGGAGGAGGTAAACAAAGTCATGGAATCTGCCAAGGCAGCACAGAAGGAATGGGCGAAGACGCCTCTGTGGAAGCGTGCAGAGCTTCTCCATAAGGCAGCGGCTATCCTTAAGGAGCACAAGAACCCCATTTCTGAGTGCCTTGTCAAAGAGATAGCCAAGCCCGCCAAGGATGCCGTTACCGAGGTACTTTCCTACACCATGATGTTGTTTGATACATGTAGAATAACAAGCACACAACGAGACGGTGGTTAACGTGGTAACCCTCCACATCGGAAGGGAAAACTAGGGGGAGAAAATGTCCCTGTTGCTCACAGTAACTATGGCTTTTGTTTCTTTTGTTTCTTATATCACTTGAAATGGGAGGAGGAGAGATAAATATATGCCCAAGGTAAGACGAATCCCTCCCAAGATCCGCTTACCCGTTTACATAACATTCGACACTCCTCCTCTAGTTGAGCATAGAGAGCAAACATGTCCAACTTGATAACATTCTTCTCAAACTTGGTATTTGACAACCCCTTGGTGAAGACATCAGCAACTTGCTCTTCTGTTTTTATATATGGCAGAATCAATTCTTTGGAATCGATTTTTTCTTGAATGAAGTGTCGAGCAATCTCAACATGCTTTGTTCTTTCATGCAACACGAGATTGTTGAAGAGACTTATGTCTGACTTATTATCACAGAATAGTTTCATAGGCATATTTAGATCAACCCCAATGTCTGTCAAGATAATCTTGAGCCACAACATCTATGTGACACCCATCGCTACAACTTCGTACTCAGCTTCAACACTTGACCTCGCACAAACAAATTGTCATTTACTCCTCCAAATCACGAGGTTGCCACCCAGATACACACAATATCATGTAGTAGATCGACTCGTATCAACACATCTAGCCTAGTCAGAATCAGTATAGCACTCAATCTCGAGCTTACCATTTCTTATAAATATAAGTCCTTTTTCAAGACTCCCTTTGATATAGCAAAGAATACTATCAATCGCCATCATGTGTAAATTAGTAGGGACATGCATAAATTGACTCATCACATTCACAACATAAGTGATGTTAGGTCTAGTAAGCGTGAGGTAGATAATTTTTCAAGAAGTCTATGGTATCGGCATTTGGAATCTTCATCAACTTGCTTCTCATCCTTTAAGCTCATCTTGTGATTTTCCTCAATCTAAGTAGTGGCAGGTTTACATCTTAGTTTTCCGATTTCCTTTAAAAAATCCATACTAATACTTCCTTTGACATAGGACAAACCCACTACTAAATCTTGTCATCTCAATGTCTAAGAAGTATTTTAATTTTTAAGGTCTTTCAGGTCAAAAACCTTACAAGTTCACCTTTCAACTGCACAATCTCCTCTTCATCGTCCCCTGTAATGATCATGTCATCCATGTAGATAAGAAGGAAATTTTATTTGCTTTCCTCTTAACGAAAAGAGTATGGTCTCCATTTCCTTGGTGATATCTCAATCTGGTCATCACAACTCTAAGCTTCTCAAACCATGCTCTAGGCGATTGTTTTATGCCATATAATGCCTTCGCTAGCTTGCAATACTTCCTATCTTTTTATACGCAGGTGGCGTATGCATGTAAACTTCTTCATGATGATCTCCATTCAAGAAATCATTCTTCATGCCCATCTAATGGATTTTCCATTCCTTAATAACAATAAGAGAAAGAACAACGTGCACCATATTCATTTTTTCTACAGGGGTAAAAGTTTCCAAGTAATTAGCACCATATTTTTTACCATATTCTTTTGCTATACGTCTAGCTTTGTATCTCTACACTTGCCCGTCTGGATTGTACTTTATGGTGTGCACCCACTTTAAGCCAACCATGTATACCCATTCATGGATGTCCGCAATGTCCCAGGTACAATTCTTCTTAAGCACTTCCATTTCTTTCATGGAAGAAATCCATTGAGGATCAAAAAATGTTTCTGCAACATTCTTGGGAGTTGGGAATAAAGAAGATATAAAGCACTTGTAGTTTTTACTGAGTTAAGAATAACCAACATATTTGTTTATAAGGTATCTAGTGCAATTTGCTTATCTCGAGGGAGGTTTTATTTCTTTGTGCCCATGCCTCGGTGTCACCAACTCCCCTTCACATATGATCAAGTTGTCGACCTTCTCATCTTCATTAGTTTACCGTTGGAAAAAATGATCAAATCTATGTATTCCAAAGAACCCTAGGGCTCTCTTATATATAGGAGAAGGTCATGGGAAAACTACATAAGATGGAAGAAATAAATACAAACCGTAAAAATAGTACATAGATTTAATAATATCTCTACACTTCTCCTCAAGATGGAGCATATATATCAATCATGCTTGGCTTGGATGTACACTTCTGAAAGGGTCCTCTGAGTAAGGCCTTGGTGAAAATGTCTACAGTTTGTTCCTCTGAGCTTACATGAGAAGTATAAATAAAGCCTTTCTGAATCATGTCTCATGTATAATAGCAATCTACTTTAGTATGTCTATTTCTCTCATGAAAGGCATGATTAGTTGCAATGAATAGGGATGCCTGGTTATCATACTGTAATTGCATAGGAAGTGGCAAATCAATATATAAGTCAGCTAAAACAACTCGGACCCACATCATCTCTTTGCCCCCTTGTGTCGTAGCTCTATATTTTGATTAAACACTAGACCTGGCAACTATGGTCTGTTTCTTGCCCTTCCAAGACACTAAAGAGCTGCCAACAAATACAACAAAGCATGAGATAGACTTCATATCCTTAGGACATCCTGCATAATCTACATCTGTGCAAGTTGTGATAGTGAGAGATGTCCTTTTCTGAACAATAATCTTGTACCTGGGGATGACTTCAAGTACCTCAAGATCATATGGACTGCATCCATATGCAACTCTCTGGGCTACTCCATAAAATGATTGACCCGACTAATAGCAAAGGAGGTGATTGGCCTAGTGATGGTAACATAAAGTATCTTTCCCCAGCAATTTTCTGTATCTTCTCCTCTCTACCTCCTCTGTATCATCATGGTATAGCCTCATGCTCGGATCTATAGGAGTAGTGACAGTCGACATCCAATCATACATGTCTCAACTAGCATGTCTGTAAAATATTTTCTTTAAGTCATTACAAGACCCTGTTGATTTCTGGAAAACTCTAAACCTAGAAAGTATCGTAGGATGTCAAGATCCTTGGTGATAAACTGTTGATCGAGAACTTCTTTTGCCTTCTTGATCCCCTGCACATCATCTCCAGTAACAAGGATATCATCAACATAGACCATAATAGCGATTGTAGTTCTGTGGGTCCAATGAACAAACAATGAATGGTCTGCATTTGATCTCTTGAATCCTTTCTTCTCAATCAGATTCGAGAGCTTCTGAAACCAGGTCCTTGAACTCTGCTTAAGTCCATAAATTGCCTTGTGAAGTCTACAAATCTGCTGACACTCCCCCTCAGCAGCAAACGCTGGAGGCTACTGCTTGTAGACTTCTTCCTGAAGATCTCCATATAGAAAAGCATTTTTCACATCAAGTTGAAATAAAGGTCAATTACGTATCACGACTACAACAAGGAGAACTAGAAGTGTGGAATGGCGAGCAACTAGTGAGAATGTGTCCAGATAGTCCACCCCATAAGTCTGAGTGAACCCATGTGCAACTACTGGCCTTGTGATGATCAAGACTACCATCTGCGTGTTGTTTGACAGTAAACACCCACTTGCAACTGACAATAGATGCTTCGACAGGATTGGGGACCAAGCTCCAGAAGCCACGCGATTGTATCACGACCATCTCCTCTTCCATGGCAAGATGCCACCGACTATCTCTCAATGCCTCCTGGTAAGTCTGTGGAATATCCATGGTAGATAGACCAACTGCAAACCTCCTGAAATCCCCTGCCATGCGATCAAACGAAACATGGGAAGCGGGAGGATATGATGCACACATACGCTTCTACTTCCGAAGTGCAATAGGGACATCCAAGTCATTGGGGATCTCCTCAAGCTGTATGCCATTATCATGCAAAGGTTCCTACTCAGACACATCTCCAGACCCATCAGTCGAAACAATGTATTCATAACAAACCCGAGACTTGCTGGATGACAGGATAGGGCCATGAGAAGAAGGCGGACGACGAGTATAGTAAAGCGACAAAGGTGGAACAAGGGTAGTGGGTGGTGGTGGTATAGGAGGAGGTGGTGGAGATGGAGCAACACACGCATCTAGAGGTGGTGATGGGCTTGTATGAGGAGGTGGCATGTAAACCTCATCATCTGAATCAAATGAAGTCATTCTATCTCTTGTAGGGGAAAAATACATCACCGACTCAAAAAATGAGACATCAGCACTAACATAGTATTTTATGCGCAATGGATCATAGCATCTATATCCCTTCCGTGTCATGGAGTACCCAACAAAAGCACATTTGACGGCTTTAGGAGAGAGCTTGTCAAGACCAGGAAACAAGTGAGCCAAAATCACGAGGAGTAAGTGAGTACAAATCGTTCTCAGGAAAGGCAAGTGAAAAAGGAATTTTCTCACCTAGTACAGATGAGGGCATGCGATTCACAAAATAACAAGCAGTAAGAATTGCATCTCCCCAGAACGAATGTGGAGCACGACTCTGAATGAGAAGGGTTCGAGTAACATCAAGTAAGTGGTGATGCTTACGTTCCGCAACACCATTTTGTTGAGACGTGTAGGCACATGACGTTTGATGAATAATACCATGAGATGAGAAGAACTGTGAGAGTACGGTGTGGGCCATGGGCAGCAGCGACTAGACCTGGCCAAAATGCGGTCTGGGTCGGCCCATGGGCCAGGCCGGACGGGCCGAAGTTCAAAAACCTCTGTCCAAAGCTCCATGGGTCGGCCCATGGCCCATTTATTTTTTCTCCATTGATTTTTTAATAGTATTTAATAAGTATAAATAGCCGACCCTACTTAAAGTGGAAAAAGGCTTTGTTGTTGTTGTTATTTAGTAAGTATAAATGATTTTATTAATACCATTTGTACTCTATATAACTAATATAAGTAGTTTACATGTTACTTGACGTGTAAACTATTAAATTTTATTTAAAACTAGTGTCATATGAAAACTTGAAGTGTATCATATCAATACATGTATTATTCACTTTATATTTATATATTTTTTATTTTTTACGGGTCGGGCCGACCCATGCTCAAATCTCCTAGCCCAAGCTCGGCCCATGAGCGGGCTGGGTGGGAGGCCCCCAACCCATTGGCCAGGTGTAGCAGTGACAGAGGAGTGGTGGGGAGAGGGGGTGACGGGTGGAGGGCTAGGGCTTTTCTTGGGTACGAGAGCTCCGATCTAGGACCACCACTATGATACCATGTTGGGAAAAATGATCAAATATATTTATTTTAAAGAACCCTAGGGCTCTCTTAAATAGAGGAAAAGCTTATGGGTAAATTACATAAGATGGAAGAAATAAATATAGATCGTAAAAATATTACGCAGACATAATAATATCTCTACAATCAGTGACTTCCTTTTCCAAATCACTTTCTAGATCATGGTTATAATTTCCAGAGGTAGTAGATTAACGTGGTTCATCAAAAGATTGAATATGTTGGGATTGCTTTCTCTTTCCCGAGCTTGCAATAAAATCCCTTGTTGATCTTCTTACTGTAGTTCTTTTCATGCTAATGAGGAGAACGAAGCTTCCACTCCTCTATGTTAGTGCTAGTATGAATGGAGTTTCCTATGGAACTTACAGAGGCATTACTTGTATCAAAGAAAAGAATATCATGGACACTTACTTCGTCATTATTTCAATTCTCTCCTTAAAGGGAATACTCAGAGCAATAAGAGCCATGCTCTATAAAGGTGATCTAGAGGCATGTCTAGAACATGACGTGCATTATGAATAGAATATAGCAGTTCAATTCTTTTGTTATCTTACTAACAAACAGGATATTTAGATGCATGTATAGACCATGAAGTGCATTATGAATAGCAAATTTATCAAGAAGTGAAACACTTCCTTTTCCAGCAACTGTAACATGAGATCCATCAACAAGGGCTACACGGTCTTTGCCAAAGGTCAATTTATAGGCCCTAAAGAGTTTTGGATCACCCGTCATATGATCAGTGGCACCGCTATCAATTCCACTCAAGTTTTAGATCACCTACCATGAGAGAAGAAACACACCAATATAACCTTGAAATCTCAACAAAATCAACTTTTGATCAATGCAACAATTGAGTTAAGGAACGAATAAGCTAAGAGGCAAACTGACACATCAAAAACAATCACTCTAATGTCAGTGCATCCCCAAAAGAATCGACAGTAGCATCACTTTGCAACCCAAGAGTCCAAGCTTCAATCCTACCACAACCAACAAGGGAAGAGCGTACTGGAGTTTTCAACTGATCCAACATCGAGCGAAGGAAAAAATCTTAGACAACACGTAAAAGGACATTTAGGAGGAGTACTAATATTGTCGAACACCATCAACCTCCTTCAACATTGTCCTATATCTTTGTGGCATTATGTCGAACAGTTGGTGGACATTAATACACAATCCAATATTCTCCAGCAAAAGAGGGGCAGAAAATGTGCTCAAGAAACGGGCTACACATCCACAACAACACTCAAGAGTACAAAGCTTACAACAAGGGTTGTTCCCCCAACAATCGGGGAACTTACCTCAGAACACCAATGGAGTTGGGATCAATTTTAGATGCCAAAAAATACCACAGCAAACAGCAGCAACAGCCTCCTGCGGGTGGATTCAGAACACCACCACAACTCCACAACACTGTGGAGTGGGTGTCGCAACATAATATGGTGGACTGACGAGAGGAATAAAAAATCAATCACCAAAAAAATTCCAGCACAGTGGAAGGTTCCAACACCTCAAGCAACAGAAGGCACAATCCTATGCATCAATGAGGCTATGATACCATGTAGAATAACAAGCAGACAACGAGACGGTGTTAAAGTGGAAACCCTCCAGACCGGAAGGGAAAAATCACGGGGAGAAAATGTCCCTATTGCTCATAGCAACTAAGGCTTTTGTTTCTTATATGCTTGAAATGGGAGGAGGAGAAATACATATATGTCCGAAGTAAGACGGATGTCCTCAATATCCGCTTACCCGTTTACATAACACTCAACAATACATTTATGGACAGAAACATCCGCAACATCTGTTTAAAAATCGACTATTGTTTGAATGTGATTCAGTTTATGAATTGTTAATTATGTCCATTTAATAGTTTATTAACTCATTAATGTGAATTCTGAAAGTATATAATTGTTCTGTCCAGTGAAACTAAATTCAGATCAGAATCAAATAATCATATATAATGTAATTATCGAGATCTAATATTTTGACCAAAAATGGAATCTGTTTGTCTTTCTGTTCATCCATATTTTGTAGACGTGGTGATAGAGTGAAATTAAAGGAGAAGCATATGCATTCAACCAACTCGGATTTGATTTGGACATAAAATGTGCTATTATTCTGTCAGATTTGCACAGCGGATTGTCATGCCACAATATTATCTTTTCCAAGTCATGAACATAATCAGCAGTCTAGTGCGCTGACTTACAACTTAGCTTCTTTGTATTTGGATGACACAGGTGGTGAGGTCTGGGGACTTGATATCGTACACGGCTGAGGAAGGTGTCCGTGTTCTTGGAGAGGGGAAGTTTTTAGTCTCCGATAGCTTTCCTGGAAATGAAAGGACCAAATACTGCCTGACATCCAAGGTATAATTTCTTTTCAATATCTAATAATAATGGATATAGTATATGAGATTTTCGTTTAACACGTTTGGAAGCAGCTAGGTGAAGTTCATTTAAGATCTTGTGCTCAGACGCGCATGCTATAACACCAGTACTTCGATCACTTGTATTCATATTTCCCATGGTTCTAGAATACCAAAACAATTCTCGCTGTCGAAGTTCTATAGTATTTAATTATGTTGTAAAACAATTGGTGTACTCAATGTCGGATGATGTGAATGAGAATTCATAGTCGATAGCTTTAGAATCACAGAAAGACCAAATATATGAGATCATGTTCATCTATGTATGTATGTATGCTTATTCCGTCGCCCTTCTATGGATGCGGACTGTTTCTCTAAAGCAATAACTTCTGCCCAGATACCACTCGGAGTGATCTTGGCAATTCCACCCTTCAATTATCCGGTGAACTTGGCAGTCTCCAAGATTGCACCAGCCTTGATCGCAGGCAATTCGATCGTCCTCAAGCCTCCAACTCAGGTACTGCATCCAAATGCAGCAAATCATTATGGATGAAACTTACATCACTTGGAAGCAACCACTGCTGAGCCTTCAAATTTAACTTCAGGGGGCTGTGGCCGGTCTACACATGGTGCATTGCTTTCACCTGGCCGGCTTCCCGAAGGGCCTAATCAGCTGCGTGACTGGGAAAGGCTCGGAAATCGGGGACTTCCTTACCATGCACCCCAGTGTGAACTGCATAAGGTTTAATTTCACTGGACTTTTATTCGGCTTTTTTTCTTCTTTTGCGCATATCTTGCTCTGAATTAATATACTGGTTGTTCGATTTTAGCTTCACTGGTGGGGACACTGGTATCGCAATCTCGAAGAAAGCCAGCATGATCCCGCTGCAAATGGAGCTTGGAGGGAAGGATGCGTGCATCGTATTAGAAGATGCGGATCTCGATTTAGTTGCAGCAAACATTGTAAAAGGAGGATTTTCTTACAGGTATTATATATATACACCACATCTTTGAAACATTGATCTTATTCTATGTGAATTTTTATCTGACATTTAATACATCTTGTGTTCCTTCAGTGGCCAAAGATGCACAGCTGTTAAAGTTGTGCTGGTAATGGAATCTGTTGCTGATGCCGTCGTAGAGAAAGTAAATGCTAAAGTGGCCAAATTAACCGTCGGTGCACCGGAGGACGACTGCGATATCACTCCCGTCGTGTCGGAATCGTCGGCCAACTTCATTGAGGGATTGGTGATGGATGCCAAGGAAAAGGGAGCCACATTCTGCCAGGAGTACAGAAGAGAAGGAAACCTCATATGGCCTTTGTTGCTGGATCACGTCCGACCCGATATGAGGATCGCGTGGGAGGAACCCTTCGGACCGGTTCTTCCGGTTATCAGAATTAACTCTATTGAAGAGGGTGTTCACCACTGCAATGCCAGTAACTTTGGACTCCAAGTATGCAAATATTTAGACAAATCAAGTTTGTATTAGAATTCTCCTAATGATCCCAGTGTTTTGTATCCAGGGCTGTGTTTTCACGAGAGACATCTTCAAAGCAGTGATGATTAGCGATGCTATGGAAACCGGTACCGTTCAGATTAACTCGGCACCTGCAAGGGGACCGGATCACTTCCCTTTCCAGGTAGTTATTGAATCCGTCCCTTTTTGCTAACCAGTATTCTCAATGGAAGCAAACAGCAAGGCAAGGATTAAGGATTGTTATCTTAGGCTTGGTTTAAGCATTCTGCATAGTCGCATTAAGCAAGTTTTACAGTAGTTAATGATTATGGATTGCTGTTGAGGTAGCTATCTGAGCTATAAGAACAAATCATAGAAGTAACCACCACAATTAGGCAACCTTTAGATTTAGCTTGAAGCATTCTGGATAGTTGCCTTATCTTGATGGGATGCATATGTGGAACCAATTATAAGGGAAGGTGTTTCTTAATTAGTCTTGATCTTTGTGCATACACTTGGTAATCTGATGGGATCCGGTGCATTAATGCTGGTATCATCGCACCCAATCTTTAGAATCATTACTTTGATTTTGTCCGGATATATTTGGACGGGTTATGAGGGTTGGTGTTTCTAGTTGGAATTGATCGCTAAACATAAACGCTATTATCTTGATTAGTTTTGGAAAGTTGCCTTGGTTTTGATTTTCCATAATCAAACTGACTGCAATGAATGCGATTGCAGGGTCTGAAAGATAGCGGCATCGGCTCGCAAGGTATTACAAACAGCATAAACATGATGACCAAGGTGAAGAGCACTGTCATCAATCTCCCATCCCCTTCATACACCATGGGCTGAAGGAGATTGGATCTGTTGGTGATTACCCTCACAAATAATTAGACCTTGTTGGGAACTTACATTTGTTTGTAATTTCTTCTCTTTTATGGCAAGTCAATTAGTGATTTCAAAGAGTGGCATGTTATAATTTGCTTATCATTGTAGTTATCCACAAAATTTGATTTAATGGTAGTATCCCATGTGGCATCTGCATAATGCATATATCTTTGTGAGTATCGAGAATGATGGGTTAAGTGCAACTTAGGGTCTTTGGTAGGGGAATATGGATGAATTAGCATGTATTCCTCTCTTCTCTTATTCCTCATTATCTCTTCCCTTATTCCTCTTCCCTTATTCTCATCTTCCCCTATTCATCCTTATCCACTCCCTTATTCCTCTTCCCCTATTCTCTTATTCCTCCTTTTACACTAACTTATAACTATTATTCCTTATTCCTCATGTGCCACCAAATGGAGAATAACACTTACCTATCTTTATTTCACCCTATTCTCCTTATTCTTATCTTTCCAGACGAACAAGAATAATGCTTATTTCAACTTATTCCCATCCTTATTCCTGATTATTCATGAACCGAAAGCCCCCTTAAGGTCGTTAGTACGAGGGGATAAGGTTATAATTCTCGTATACCTGACATGTAAATCAAGTGAATGTTCGCACACCTGGTCCATGGATGAAATACCGAATATTGAAGTATGAGATCATGTTTTTAGTCCTTCATCAGCTATCATATTCAATTTATAGTGTTGGAACTAATTTCGTACGTGGTTTATATGAAATATAGGTGAGATAATAAATATAAGTTTTACAGAGTCAATGAATAAATGTAACCGAATTATGTTGTCCCATGTCGATGCTTAGTGGGGTATCAAGAGTCAGTTACGGTAGGTTTGTTATCATGTTAAACTCTCCAAATCTATCTCTATGCTCATTATGTGAATCGCCGAATCAAGAATTAAAGAACTACTATCACAATTCTCCACCATCTGAAAGAGTCTTATGTTTGATGAGGAAGGAGAAAAATATGAAGAAGGTTCACCGTTGTTTTTCTTTACATCTTCGTTACAGAGTTTTGCTCTGATTTGTGATAGAAGGAGAAAACTCGCGAGTCATTTCCTTTTGTTAATCAATGTTGATTCATTTATGCTACGTTTAAAGCTCCTAAAATATGGTGTCCAAGTCAGGTTAGGTTTTGATTACTTGACTTTGATGAAAGCAACATAATTGATTTTTGATTCTGTATCGGTATATGCAACTATTTCGTCTCAAGGGAAAGCTCGATCCGAATGTTTTTTTTTTTGAGATCATTATCCTTCCTTAGAATATTTTTTTAGTTGCATTACGGTGAGAATTTGACCATTCAAATTCTTAATGTTACCTCAATTCTAATTAAGTAAAGAGAAATCAGTACGGCTTTCCTAACATTTATTAATTTAGTTAATATATATTCAAAGTTTTTTTGTTGCTCAACATCAAAGAGAATGTTAGGTTATATTTTTTAGCCATTAAATACCCTTCTCAATATGACATAAGTGGGTTTTTTTTAACTACCCCTTGTGATTATGGTGGGGTTTAAAAAAATCGGATGTCAAATGTTTTGGGGTTATCTACACCCTATACTAAAAGCTAGACCCTCAGCAAGTAGCTTTAGACAAGTGTATGCCTCCGTTGTTGGTTATTTGGACTTCTGTTTTGACGGATAGAGAGGCGAGCGGATCCTCTGCTGTGCAGTAGGGATCTGTTGTGCAGCAGGGATCTGCTGTAATCTGGGAGTGTGCTTGAGCCGCTAGATCGAGATCGAGCGGTTCGCACGAAATCAGAGGTTTTGTGGGCACTTGCCGTGTGAACCGCTCGATCTCGATCGAGCGGCTCGGGCACACTCCCGGGCTACAGTTGATCCATGCTGTACAACAGAGGATCCGCTCCAGATAGAGAGAGCATAGATGTTGTCCCCTTCTAACTGCAACCCAACTTCTTCTAACTCGTCATTGTACATCTATCGGCACATTTTTTTCAATAACCAAGTGTTAGACATGGCTTAGGGTTATGGTGTTGCTATCTCTTCATCTTCCTTCATATATGCGATATCTTCTGTGTATGCCTCTTCTCCTTTTTGCATTTATGCGATCGTCTTTCTTCTCTTTTGTGTACAACAACTGTTTTACGTTCACGACGGTCAGAGGTTGTGTTATCTTTCAGATATAACTTTATTTCGTTGTTTCGATCACACTTTCTTCATGCAACTGTCTTCTTATTGTTTTCTGATACTAAATATTCCTTCTTACCAGCTGTATTATATTTAAGATCATATAAAACGCCATTATAGAGAGATTGATGGGAGACGGGCAACCAGTTGTGCTGTCAATCCCTTTTGGACCATTAAAATATCGTGTATAATGTTTTCCTGCATAGTTATTTAATGTGAAGGTTGATGATGCATGATGTTTTGATCTTATATGTTTTTTTATGGATCTTGCTTTGTTATTCCATTTACTGGAATAAGGATGTTTATGCCGTTGCATTTTTACCTAAAGATGAGTTATGAATTTATAATGTATATTGTTCGATGTGCGATGTTTGGCAGATGTTCATATGGAAGTTATTTTGGTATTTGCTAGAACAATAATGGTTGGATCGCTGTAGATAATGTTGTCTTACTGCTTTTAAATGATGAAATTTTATAATCTATAATGTGTATACCATGCATGGTTTTTGAGAGATTATTTTTTATAATGAATTTTTCTTTGATTTTAGTGTTGGGAGTTGTCTTCTATTGTTAAGGGTCATGGATGTCGTAGGATTTTGCTATGTTCAATCGAGGATGTCTCTTCATCTTCATCCGTATATGTGATCTCATCTCTTTAGTATTCTTTTCTTCTTCTTTCCACGCATATGTAGTTGCCTATCTTCTCCTTTGTGTATGAGGGTCATCGCAATGTTGACGACGGTTTGAATAGGTGTTAGCTTTTGGAGATAGCCTTTGTTTTGTTGTTGTGATCGTGCTTCTTCTAGTTGATGAATTTGTGATTCGTCATTTATTAACTGAAAATATAGCTCTACTCCCAAGTAATTAAGTGCATTTAGATGTTAGTATTTTTTTTGAAATTTTTATAAGTGTTATTATATTTTTTGTATTTTTATCTCTAAAAGAGGAATAAATAGCTCGTATTTGATTTTTAATAAATGGAAAATTGAATGAAAATGCTAAAAAATGGAGTAATAAATGGAAAATTGAATGAAAATGCTAAAAAAATGGAGGCGTGATTGAGCATAATATGGAGCACATTCATCTGTTTTCCATAATTTTCCAAGCACAAGAGTTATTTAATCCAAAATAAAAACATAAAATTAATTATACAAGGCTCGATAGGGGCATATTTGTAATAAAATAAAATTTGAGGGTCTCTATGCAAATACACCAAAAATATAACACGTATTTACAAATTTTATGAACTAAAATTTAATTACAAAGAATGGGGGGTACCTAGCAAAAATGGCCACCTCACATGGCAACCCACGTGAGGTAAGCTGCTACAAACCCCTAAGCATATCATTAACATCAGGGGGGCCTTGAAATATTCACATATTTATTTATATTGCAAAAATCATTTACAAAACTAAAAATGAAATAAAATAAGTTGATGGTTGTATGTACAATTTACCCTATTATTTGTATGCGAACCAACGATGTTCACGATGTTGTGTGGATTTACTAAAGCGATCATCGGCCGAGATGGGTCGATGCCGCTTCGATTGTGCACGACTGGGATTAGACCTTGGGCTACATCATGCAGCTTAAACGTGGCATGATCATACGATCGCTGAGCATTTTGGAGCGGATTCTCCATCGGACGGTGCTAGCTTCATATTGATCCATAGCCGGTGGTGCCATCAAGGATGCCCAAGACCCATTGCTAGAAACCGGGGGAGGGGGTGAAGCTTCGACCACCTAGGACTGATGTCCTGAGCACATTTGACCTTAGTTGAGGCCGTCTCCTCCAGATACCTGCAGATTTAGCATGTGGAAGCACGTATGAAGATATCTAGACTGTCATTGGGCGGACTAAGCAAGGGTGGAGGTGAGACGGCGATGCTCCCATGGGTGTAGAAGATAGAGCATCGTTTCGCTGATCCACAGGGGACCAGATTGATCAGAAATTGGCTGGAGGCGAAGGGGCGAATGGGAAAGGTAATGGAGTGGTTTTGGCGGTCGAACAAGGGTGCACGGTTGTTGAACGGTGGTTGGAGCTCTAGAGTTCTGGCGTACACTAATCCCTAGATTAATACTACAAAACACGATTAAATTCTAAGCTAAAGACAGAAATAAAGAGCATGAATAAAAAATATGCTAGAAATGTGATGAAAGGGCAGCTTAGACAGGGGGGTAGGCCAGGGAGCAAAAGCATGGTGGCTCAATGCTCTGGCCATGGGGTTCAATCCGTTCGTGGCCTCATGCATGCTACAGACCTCTCGCAGAGCGAGCTACCACCAAGCTCAACACAATCTTGCAATGATCTGAGGGTTCCAGCTGACGAAGGTGATGAATCTGCGTTTCATCATCTTTATTCTATCATTTTGGCCTTAAAAACCCTAGTAAATGCGTGTAAATAGACTTAATATAGGCATTTTAGCATTCATGTATAGGTGTGTAAATACTGTATAAAATGCGGTTTTTAGTGCCAAAATTATAGAATAAAGAAAAGAAAAGAAAAAGAATAAAATATTGTAAATATTTTATGACCCGAAACCCCGAGACCTAGGCATCTTGATGAATAGGTCGACAAGGAATAAAGTAGGGGGAGATAAGGGCCAAAATACAGATAAAATACCTATACATCATATTCATTCTTTATTCATTTTGGGACCTATTTATTGGTTCCACTTTTTATACATCAAATAAAGAAACTTTGTACATGAAAGTTGTAGATAATTTTATAAAGAAAAATACAAAATTGATTTCACAGAAAAATAATATACAGATAAAAAGTTATGGTCTGAATAAAAATCCAGAATCCCAACTTCCCAGACCCGTATCTCACAAACGACAACTCCAAATGCATCAAACTCACCTTTAATTGTATATAGAAGAAAATAAGCTAATTAATGGCGGTGGTTTCGCATTTGGCGGAGCTACGGTTTGAAAGTTGAGTTTTGGACCCTCATTGTATACTTGTACATATTAAAATATTCAATTTATTATTTATTTATTATTTTTATAATTTTATATTTTTATAATATTGTAAATAATACTTATAATAATTATGTGCATTAAAATCAGAATAAAACATAAATAAAATACAAATAAAAATACTTGTATATATTATAATACATAGATATAATACATGTAGCTATACCTATACAAATAACACTTTCATTTTATTAAGTGTATAAAATATATCAGAAAATTAAAATAAAATTATATTTGTGTATATAAAAGTATTTTATAATTTTAGAAAAATAAAAACCAAAATAAAATAAATTAAAATTACCTAAATAAAAATAGAATACTTAAATACATAGATATAGATACCTATAAGGGTATAAATGCAAACTTGTAAAAATATACTTCATAAAAATAAATAAAAATCACCATAAATTAATTCATAAAATAATAAACATTTTTTATTTTATAATTAAAAATTAATTAAATCATTTGATATTTTTAATCGAATTTAGAAATTCTTTTTCCAGGGATTTTCCTGGTTGGTCCACGTGGACCAACCAGGTGGCTAGGAAAGTTGACCCGCTGGTCAACTCTCCTGCCTCCTCCCTGCTGTGCGTCAGACTGCCCTCCAACCCGACTTTCTCGTTTTTTTCGCTATCAGTGCGTTGCCCGATGGAAGAAGGTCTCTTCATAAAAGTGGTACCTGGCACAACCATCTTGCTCGCCAGCCTATCAGATCCCCTTAGATCTTCACCTATCACCCGTGAGCGCTCCTTGAACTTCACGCCTCGGCCTTGTTTCAAAAACACCCCAAACACCTCCTCCAACCTTTGAACCCATTCTGGCCCCTTTTCTTCCTCTCTTTGTCAAGCTCTGGACTGGACGTGGTGACAGCACGTCCTCCGGCTCATCGGAGGCAAGGTTAGCGGTTGCTTTGGTGCTTCCATCACCTCCGGCCACCCGTGGCCGTTGAGGTCCCACCTTGGGCTTCCCAGCCCTTGAGGTTGTTTTTCTTTGTTTTCATTGTTGTTTTTAGTAAATATTAGGCTCCAGGTCCATCTTTTGATGCTGTTCTGCCCTTTAATCGCCCTATCACCCATTGTCATCCACCTATGGCGTTCGCCGGGAGCTGGCCTCCGATGAACCCCACCACCGCGCCATTCACCATCTCCGCTCGCCAATAATAGCCAGACCTCTGCCACCAGGTGCTGCCGATCTTTTTGTTTGTCTGCAGGGTCTGAAGGGCCCGTCTGAGGGCTAAGCGCATCGCCCAGGTCGTCGGCGCGTCATCAAGCAGCCGAGGGGTCACCCCATGACCTCCCAGTTTATTCCGCGACTCTAGGTGACGCGCGGGTGAAGAAGGAAACATCGGTGATCAGCCGCAGCTCCAGGCGACGTCGGAGGGGCGGTTGGCACCACTCCCAAGCTCGCCCACGCGAGCTCTGCTCGCGTTCTTCAGGCATACAGAGCCGCCGTAGGATCCTCCAGCGTTCTTCCAAGGGAGCAACTGCCGTAGGATCAGAGCCTCTACAGCCGTCCGATCTCCAGTTCAGGCTCTAATCTGGGCCGTGCATCCGAAGCGGTATCGGGCTCTGGGAGATCGCCACGTGGCGTAAGTGAATGCCGCTCTGCCGTTTGATCGGCCCTGCTGTGGGTATTTTGCGATCTATTCCCCGGCCCTTTTTGTAATATTTAATTAGTATCTAAACTGTCAGCCGTCCCTTTAGAACTTTGCAGAATTTGCATTTGTACCCCGAAGTAATTGGTTATTGCAGGTTCGCCCCCGCCAGGTCGCGTGCCTCGCACGTGGCCCTGGCGATTTTTGCAGGCAAACCCCCAGATGTTTGAGTATTAGTCTTTAGTTCTTAAACGTTTAATTTCAGTTATAGAATTTCTGGAAAAATTGCGTGTAGGCCCCTGGATTACTGATTAATTACGAAAAAGCCCCTGCATGTGTGCCTTTTCTTTTTGTTGCTTGTATTTTATGCATGCGTCTATAAAACCCCAAAAAATCCCCAAAAATCAGTTTAAGCTCCTGTTGCCTTGTAGTTTATCACCATATTTTTATTTTTCGTAATTATTGCATTTTATTATTTATAAAAATTCAAAAATAGCCATTTTCAGCACTGTTTGCATCATAAAATACCAAAAAAATATAAAAACACTCCAGAAAATTCCCAAAAAAATATATTTTGTTTCTTTTAGTGTGTTTTAACTCCCAGCCAAAAATCATTAAAAAATATAAAACCAAACTCTAAAAAAATTGCAAAAATCTAAAAACCTTCATAAAAATTTATAAAATCCATAAAAAATCCAAAAATAGTGTTTTCTTTTCCTAAATTTTCTTGGTTTTATTATCTTCAATTGAAAATTAATTTGGAGAATTTTTGTTACTGATCTCTATTTTATTTCTCCATTTTAGTTTCAGCCTTGTGTTTTCTTCACTGTTTTCTTTATTTTGTTAATTAAAAATACCAAAAACATTCTTAAAAATTACCCAAAAATCAAAAAAACAGTAAAAAAGTATAAAAAGACCAAAAAGACTTTATTTCCTTATTTTTGAGTATTTTTATCTATTTTTATAAATACTTTAGTTTCCCTTTTATTACATTGTCTTTAATTTCCAATATTGAAAAAGAAAATATAAAAGTATAAAATATAAAAAGAAAATACAAAATCAGTAAATTAAAAAATCAAAATACATAAATATAAAATTAAAAATTAAATAAAAAAATATAAAATTCAAAAACCCACAAAAATAGCATAATAGGCACTTGACCACAACACACACATTTTTGAGCACTTGTGCCCCGATCTACCTGTCTGCTCCCTGTGTTCGACCTCTACACATACTTGCACTATACACGTCTTTGTTGTAGAGTTATAATAAATTTTAACTCCGCACATTTACTTTCATTGCGTAATTTATTTGTTGTGGGTTAATTGTTGTTTGAATCTCAAATTTCGTTGGAGGTCAAATCAACGACTGTTGATTCGCCTTGTGAGTCAACACGACCTCTGCGATTTTTCAGTTCAACAGAAGGCGAGCCAAAAACAAAAAAAATGGGCAGCGGAGGTTTCTTTATACATGTGAGGATGGGGGAGGAACGATCATGGGAATACTGAGGGGGCGTGTATCTACAGCTGACGAATGCGAGCCAAAAATTATAAATTATATTTATAATATATTTAAATACATATTTAGACATTTCTATTGAATTTTTATGAGTTTATTTATGCACTTAAATAAATATGTATGTTATATATGTATAAATAAGTATAATTCATCTATGTATGATAGTATACATATTTATTTTTCTTGTTTTTGATGGTTTGATTTTAATTTAATGATGTACGTGTATTTCAAATAATATTACAAATTTATAAAAAGATAAAAGGTGAAAAATATAAAGAATAAATATAATATACAGGTATATTGCACAATGAGGGTCTAGAATCTAACTTTTGCATCTTAACTCTATATTGAATGAAACCACCTTCATTAAATAGGTGATTTTATTTTATGAACAATAAGGGTATGTTTGATGAATTTTGAGCTTGTATGAAGAAGATACATATATGGGGAGTTTTCTGTGTGGCTTTTTATTCTTAATGTCTATGGCATGTTGTGCATTATTTTTAAATGACACGAGTTTTGTATTTTCTTTGTATTTTTATCTACAAGTTTCTTGTTCAGATGTTACCGATCTGAGGTGTAAAACTAATGAAATAAAATAGTTCCCAAAACATATTTATTGGGGAATAAAATTTAGGGTTTATTGTGTAATTTTTGGCGCTTATCTCTCCCTACTTTATTCCTTGTCGACCAAGTCAATTCTTAACTTAGTCTTGGGGTTTATGGTCATTAAAAAAGAAAAACAAAGAAAAGAAATAAAATATATTGATTTTATCTTTTAAACTTGTCTTCATAAAATCAATGTTTGGAGCTCGGCTAGACCTTTGGAATTTAGGTTTGGTTGGCACCTTATTGGGGATCGGACTTGAAACACAACAACCTTTAAGAACCTCAAAACTCTGCCCAAGCATCCTCAAAAGTCGGGTCAGAATAAGTCGATGTCATACATAGTCCCCTATAACTATGAGTGTATCTTGTACATTGTCAGTGATATGTAGCTCCTCTTAACTGAAGCGGTAAAAGACAGTCTTCTCCACCATGGTGACCCTAATTCCCTAATCCAGTAATTCTTTCTCCGAGAAGCGGGGTATTCCCTTCTAAGTTCAAGTGCAACCAGTTCAAGAAGTGGATGTGGAGAAGAGAATGGATGGTAGACAACGTAGATACCTATCCTAGGATGCTTGACCAATGTAGCCAAGTCATCCGATTGTAGGGTCACATGTATCTTTGACTTTGAAGCTCAAGCTTGCTTATTGATCACATATATACATACTCCGACGGCAATTGATTTTTCCTCAATTTTTGTCCGCCTGTTTTTGGGAGTTCTTGATTTTACATTTTTAAAATATTTTTTACAGCATCATTTACATAAGGACTTTTTCCTCTTGAGCCAGTAGGCAATCCCTCGTTTGAAGCATTATTGCAAAACACAACATCTTGTCATTAAACCTCGAGGCTAGTGGATGGGGTTTGGGCACATGGCCACAGAATTGCGACTTCGTATGTTTCCATTCTCTCGTGTCTCATGCCACCAAATTCAGTCCTCTACCACTTCAACCGAGTTGAGCTAAGTGTAAGGTGCATGTGTGCAAGTTAGGTCATTGTCGATAAGAGTCATGCATGTGTTCCGAAATATTCTACTTAGACAATCGAGATGACATTGAACCTAGTCTTGTGGTCTTAAAGAATTAAGTCAGGTAGACCTGAAGTGACTCAATTCCAATTCCTATAAGGTTCCTGTGAATAAGTAGATTTAGGTCAACCAAGCTCTAATCTTCAGATTTTATTTAGACTAGTTCAATTATAATTATCAATACGAAAAATGCAAATGCTATGTATAATACATAAAATCTTTTTGTGAAGCATTTTTCTATTTTTGAAAATATTTTACAATTTTTTGTGGTTTTTAAATTTTTTTGTAAATTTTCAGATATTTTAAAAAATAAACGAGTTAGTAAAGAAATATCTGCATATATTTACATGGGAGTGCTTCTATATGTACATAAATTAGAGTGTATTTTTACAAGTTGAATGTTAGTTGTTTTTATAGGTTGTATGTACATAATTTGTAAAGAATTTTTATTTGCTATTATATACAAGGTATCAAAATAGTTTGAAAATATTTTTACAAATATTTTGAAACTTATTTTTACAGATGATTTTCGTAAACATTTACAAAATTTGAAAATCATTTTGCAAAAATTTTTCGAACAATATGTATATATTTTTCAAAATAATTTTACAATCATTTTTCAAACCGTTTACAAATAGATTTTCAAAAATATTTTTATTCAAGAAAAATAAAAGAAAATTTTGCAACCAAAAATATTTTACAAAGGTTTGAAAATATTTTACAAAAAGTTTTCCAAATGGCTTCAATTGATTTTTCAAATATTTCCCAACCATTTTTAAAGGGTTATATGGGGATGCCCCCGCCCCATTTTCTGACATTTTTTTTATTTTTTTCAAAAATATCACCATGTATATTCATCTATATGTCCCTCCTATATGTCATTCAAATTTCATCCGAAACGGAGATTCATATGCCCTCCATCTAGAACATGTCAATTACAACAATATTTAAATTGTTAAAATTACTTGTTCTAGATGGAGGCCATAGGAGTCTCTGTTTCTGATGAAATTTGAATGACATGTAGAAGGGATATATAGATGAATATGCATGGTTATATTTTGCAAAAAAAATGAAAAAATATCGCAAAATGGGGCGGGGGCAACCCCATTTTATCCTTTTTTAAATCATTTTGCAAAGCATTTTTAACATGATTTTTTAATCGGTATATGCAACGAATTTTGAAGAATATTTTTACCTATTTATTCTTTACAGTTAATATAGTATTTTAGCCATATTATTAACAAATACGAAAGTACATGTTATGGCTAAAGTATATACAACGTATATACGACCACTCTATACTTAGCTTGAGCTATGCCCTCATAAATTGCAGAGAAAAGAAGACAAAACTCATACTAAGTATATAAGAGATACACTAAAGAATGAGAAGTCAACAATCCTCCTTATACTTATGATCAATTAATCCTAAGTATAGCAGACTGTATACAACATGCAGGGCGGATTGAGGGTGGGAAATGAACAAACCAATAGCTTAACATGTCTCCCCCTATACTTAGGGTAAGAGAAAATCAACAAGAAAGGAGACAGACGAGGGGACCGATAAACCCATAAATAGAAAAAAATATGTTGCAGGAACATATGCATCACTCCCCCTATATTTAGGTAAGAGATCCCTAAGTATAGACAACAACAAGAGTGATAAAACAGAATGGAAATGAACAACATGTGGGTTACACCCCTATACTTAGGATAAAGTACGTCCTAAGTATAGACACAAAAGACATGACGAATGATGTGGGGTGTAGGTCATCATGCGGGAGAGGGTAGGGATGAAAAGACAGAACGGATATATACAAGTAGTAAGGAATGATGAGGTACATGACGGTATCTGACAATTGAATATTGTACTCTTATTATTGTCTCCATGTGAGAACGATGACATAGTCAGAAAAAGAAAGACACATGAATATGCAATCAAGTGGCTATGTGCTACCGGTAAAAGCATATAGAAAACTAAATTAAGGTTAGATTGTGCGAAAAGAATATCGGATCGTAGGAACAATGTGGGTGAACAAAGCTAAAACAAGTAGACGTGGAGAAAGAAGGAGCAGTGCATAATCCTCCATGTCAATCATGGTCTTAGTAAGATAGAAACGTGAAGAATAGGAGACTCTCTACGTAGCTCGATATCCGATGGACCTAAGGTCGAAATATAGAGAATACACCGAATATCACAAGACATGGCTCAACCTTGTGAGGGTCGTCAAGGCTAGCAGACTCAGATGGGCCAGAGATCCCAAAAAATTTAGAAGACTCGGTTTGTGCTCTGCCAGATCAGAGACACAATCAGAATTGAAACCGAGTACCATTGATGCATCCTCTCGCAAATAACCCTAAGAGAGTGATAGCAGCTAAACAATGAATAATCAAAATATAGAAGCTCAACCTTGCGAGGGTTGTCAAGGAGAGCGGATTCAAAGGAGTCAGATCCATCAGACGGATCAGAAGAAGCAGTCTCGGTAGGCGATAGATCAGTTTCCCATTAGAGGAAGAGATTGGAAACTAGGAAAATGTCAGTCTTCCACAGATAACCCTCAGAGAGTACTATGAACTAAGCAAGGAATAATAAGAAGATTTGACTCATCATTGCGAGGATCGTCAAGGATATAAGACTCAAAGGAGTCCAAACAACAAGAATAATCGCTCCCATGACCCAACAAATCAGATACATGATCAGATAGTGAGACCGAAAACTCATATTAGATGACTCGGCTTCATGCTCCACCAGACTGGAAGCACATGCAATGAGTGAAACCAATCGTAAAGAATATGTCGCATCCTCCCGTAGATAGTCCTTAGGGAATGATATGAACTATGTCCCTGAGAATCGATGTAATGCTGGCATCTAGGCTCGGGTCCTCAAGAAATTGATCAAACATTATCATCATGAGGGCATAAGGCTAGGGAGGGACAAAGATCATTAGATAAATCATAATACAACCCCTCAAATAAACAGATTAGCTGAAATGGCTCAAGATATCAGATAGAGATTCTCTAAGTGCTTAATGGGGATAGGAAAAATCAGGAGATGGAGGATGTATCAGTCAAGAAGATGAGTCAAACCATGCTGTCTCAGAGCACCGTCACTTTGAACACATAAACAGATAGTATATCAATCACCTGAATCAAGACGGGTAAAACCGAATAAATTGTCTAGCAGTCATAGCTCAAGGTATCGGTATAATCATCAAACAATTAGGAATAAATCACTTCCTGAATCTGGTGCGCAGACAAAAATCCTCAATAAAACATCACACCAATACTCGTGCAAATAAGAGTCATCAAGAATATCTATGCACATATCAAATCCATATCCACCAAAAAAGAACACACTCATTTCAACCTCCTTAATTCTGCCCGACTTACTCAAATAATTAAAATTTATACCTCAATATGGGCCTCATAGTTTAGCACAACAATCTTAGGTGAAAGAAGAGATGACATGGAATGGAACGAAGAGGGTGGGGGAGGTTGGGGGTACCAAAGACAAAATTGTGGTCCAAGAAGAGAGTCTACTTGACCGGACTAGAGATAGGGTGATATGTGTGAAAATAGAGCCGCGATATCAGGCTGCTAAAATGAAGATCAAGACTCGATATCACGGCACCGACAAAAAGAAAAGGACTCAAGAAATGAAAAGAAGAAAATACTCGAAGATAAATAACTCAAAGAGAAGATGGACACAAATAGATCTAAAGTCGCAAACAATCTACAAAGCAAACTCCATATTCACCTACTCAACACAGTGAAGACTGAAGATGGCAGTCATTAATATTTACAGTTTTAAAGATAGGTGATTTTTCAATCAGATATACAAGCTCACAGGTGTAGTCTCCTATAGTGACCATGCCCAAGTCGACGCATCATACCAGCTTGAACACGAGAGACTTCATCTAAGGTCGTAGGCAAGTGCTTGCAACAAGTAACATGGCCCAAGAGCTGACCCAAGCGCTTAGGGCACAAGTCCAGGGATGGGGGCTCTAGTCCTTAAGTGTACGTGCCTCACTATGTCAAAAGACAATATGTATCCAATGTGGGAGTTGCTCTTCCCAAAACAATGAATCCATTATGTTTATTTTAAGAGTAAGTAGAGTTAGCGGTCTTGGTTTTATTTAGGTTATCATTTTTTTGTATGTTTCAATGCAATCGCCTAATGAATTTCCAATTTCATTGTCATCCTAAGTGATCAAAATCAGAGGAAGAAGGTTGGAAAAGCAATGCAAGTCGGGAATCGATGATACGTGCATAGTCAGAAGACTTATAATGCTTCCCAGCTTTCTTCATGGAGGATGCTAGACATAATTGAAAGCTATCCTATATGAAATGCAAATTGATGGAATAGCCCTAAGATCAGGAATGTTATTAGGCGTGAAGAATCAGATGCTAATTCCTCAGAAAGGAGATCCAAAAGTCCGATCTTAGAGACTCCTCGGTGTTTGCCACAGCAGATCCTGCTAGTGTTGTATAAAGCCTCTTACGACGCTTGGTTTCAAGTCCAAATAATCAACACTTTTTAATTTGACTAGATCCAAGCGTAGATACTATAGGCTCATGATTCTAATTAGGATTTGGACATAGTTATCGAGTCCAGCAATCCTAGGTTAGGGCTCAATAATAGAAAACAAATGAAAATAAGGCGGGAAACTCAAAACGCATGAAACAAAAGAAAATAATGGCGGTGAAAACATCAAGAAAAGCCGACAAGGTCTCCGTGTGGCCTATCACCCGAGCAGTGGACTTTGTGAAGTGGTAGTGTCCCAAATGTCCTAAATTAATACGAATAGTATACAAAATAAAAATAAAACACTCTCTCACAAAAATAAAATGAAATGCTAAAAGATGCTCCTCTCCTCCTCTCTCTGTCTCTCTTTCTTGATCTCTCCAATTGACTCAATAAGAGAATGAGCCATTCTCCTCGCGGCCCGGGTGTGCCAACCTCCTAAGAAGTCATTGTCGCCATGCGGTCCCTCGCAACAAAGTCAACAAAGAAAAATAGTTGGATACTAATAAATAATTATGCATAAAAAGAGAAATAAAAGACAATTAATATATAGATGAATATACAAAAGTAATGCTACACTACACGTTGCTTCCCGATAGCGACGCCATATGTTGAACCACTTTTCGAGTCAGTCTAGTGTTCCACACAGGGTGAGAACATTATCATTGTGGCGAACGTATACAAACCACGAATTCAGACAACAATCAACCTACAATTAATAATAAAGCAATTAAATGCAATGTGGAGTCAAAATTTATTTTAAATGTGTATAATGTGCAAGTATGTGCAGGGTGTTGAACATAGGGGACATACAGGTGTAGCAGTATTATTTAGTGCTAAATAATATGTGTATGCAAATATCTGTTATGTACTTAGTGTTTTATGGAGGTTTTTCTATTATTTTATTTTTTTAAAGATTTTTATATTTTTAATATTATTTTTAAATTTTAATTTTTATTTCTGATTTTTAATTTCTTTTTATTTTTAATGTATAATAAGTGTATATGTATATGTAATATGTATAATATAGGCGATATATAATATATATATATATAAATCAAAAATATACAAATAAAAATAGTCCTTTTTATTTTTAAAAGGATGTTAAATGTATTTATAGTATTTATAATAATTATAAATAATATTAAATATATATAATTATATATGTACATAAATACAATATAGTATTCTATTTATAAATATAGCTATATATAGTCAAAATTATATACTAAAATAAATTTGTGTTTTTAAAGTCCAAAATAGTCTAAATCAAGGACTTAATAATTAGGCCAGATTTTTTTGAGATTTAAAAATATAAAATAGATCCAAAATTTCTTAAAAATATTTAGTATGTAATAAAAATTATATATAAAAATATTGGATAAAAAACTATTTTTTGGAATTTTTGAGATTTTTTTATAATTTTTTTAAGGTTGGAGAGGGTTCACAATTTTTAAGTTTTTCTTTTGATGTTTTTTGTGATCTTTGGTCTGTAGTGATAAAATATAGTAATAAACAATATCGTTCTTGTGTTTGAGGGATACATGTGGAATCCTCATGTTATTATCATTCCTTGTTTGTTTATTGTTCTTAAAAATATAGAATAAATGATGGTTTTTGTGGAATAAGTAAGTGCGAACAAGTGATAAATAGTTATTACTAATTATTACTAAAGAAAAAGGTATAGCCATTCCATGAGTAGATGTGTAATAAAAAGGCGGAATGACTATTAGGGTGCTTTTGGTTGGCGGGTTAAGGCGAGTTAAACTGGCAGAGGGTAAACCTGTTTTTGTGTTTTAGTGTTTGGATAGAGGGTTAAACTGGGGGTGGGTTAGAAGTGGGTTTGGGGTGATATGATTGTATTGGAGTTTGAAAAAGTGAGTAGTTATTGTGATGTGATTGTATTGAAGTTTGGAAAAGTGAGTAGATGTGGAGTAGTTTATAATTTTTATATGATATGATGGTATAATATATTATTTTTTGATAGGAATGATGATGTAAAATTGATTTATTTAATTTTTTTAAAAAGGAATAAAGTGGGGCCCATGGGGAGAGAGGGGAATGTGGGTTAAGGGGGGTAAACCCCCCTAACCCGCGGGTAACCTTCTACTCGAACGGGGCCTTACAGTTATACGC
The DNA here is from genome assembly GCA_037367405.1 of Ottelia alismoides. NCBI lineage: Eukaryota > Viridiplantae > Streptophyta > Magnoliopsida > Alismatales > Hydrocharitaceae > Ottelia > Ottelia alismoides. The sequence continues at coordinate 459,298 of JAZKJV010009465.1, read as the reverse complement.
AAAATTCAGAATAATCAACGACAGAAAATTCGGATTATCATAAAAAGGCGGAATGACTATTACAGCTAATCAACGAGTTTGCTACTATGTGTGTTTGGATAATGGGTTTAGGTGGGTTAAACTGGTTGCATGTAACCTATTTTTAGATTTTTGGTGTTTGGATAGATGGTTAAAGTGGGGGTGGGTTAGAAGCGGGTTTATTTTGATATGATTGTATTTAAGTTTGAAAAAGTGAGTAGTTATTATAATGTGATTGTATCGGATTTTGAAAAAGTAAGTAGAAGTGGAGTAGTTTATAATTTTTATATGATATGATGGTATAATATATTATTTTTTTGATAGAAATGATGGAATAAAATTAATTTATTTAATATTTAAAAAAAAAGAAATATGAGATCCACCTGAAAAGAGAAAGAATGGAATAAGGGGGTAACGACACCTCAGTTTTTCAAAATACGAACATCACGAAGAGATCAAAAAAGATTTTTTGCATCAGAGTTCTGGAATGGCGGTGAATGTAAATATACGGATTAGCACGAGCAGATTCAATGACAAGTGAGGTCAGTGACTTTGAGAAGGCTGCCACTCAGAGCTTCGCAGTAGTCATCTGCTGAATCGGATTTTTCGGGTGCCGTGGCTGTTGGCAACTGTGATTCCCACGTTAATTAATTTCTGATGTTAAATATAAACGTGTTTTTTAAAAGGGAAAAATGTGGTGGCGGGAAGTTACCTACATCATATTTTTCTTATATTTTTTACTTTTTAAAAATAAATCCAACGAAATTCATCATTATATCCTTATATTATATCAATCAAACTTCGTGAGAAACAGAGACTTTTACGTCCTCCATTTAGACAACCATTTTTAACGGTCGCAGAATTTTTGAAATCGACTCTGTCTAGATGGAAGCCGTAAGAGTCTCTATTTCGCACGAAATTTGAATAACACGATATAGGGATATATTATGAAAATCCATGGAAGCATTTTCTAAAAAAAATTGGGAAAATGAGGCGGGGGAATCAAATTAGCTTACCTTGGTGGCAGCCCCATTTTACCCATTATTAAAGGGTTTAATGGGGCTTCAGTAGAGGGGAGTAAATTTGGCAGGATATTTTTTTAAATAATTATTATAATATTCATAATTAATTAAATAGATATTAAGTTTGAATATTTTTTTAAAAAATAGTTATCAATCGGCACTTGATGTACCGATTTGGTAAGTCAAGCCTAAATCACCTTAGGTATCGATTCGTATTTCTTCCTTTCTGATCATGTGCTGATTTGGGCTTGCATCCTTTTGGGTCATTTGTATTCATTCCCCTCCTTTAGAGAAATAAAAGAAATGATGGGTGATTTTCTTCTCTGTCAATTTAAGGAAGCAATATGTGAGATATGGATGTAAATAACCCAAAAAGGTGCAAGTCCAAATCGGTTCATTGGAGAAACAAAAGGAATGTTTGGAGGCTTTGAACTTACTTTTTTTCTCCACCAATTCGGGGAAACAAAGGGGGATATGCACATAAATAACTCAAAAGGATAAAGTCCAAATCGACACTTGAGATTTCGATTTTGGGGTCCGTACTCTGATTTGGACATGACTCTCCAAATCGACACCTCAGATGCCGATTGATAACTTTTTTTTAGATTTCCAAACTTTATGCCTATTTAATCGATTATAAATATTTTAATAATTATTTTTTTTAAAAAAGTCCTAAATTCGGCTACCCACCATTATTTTTTTATTTTTATCATTATTTTAAAAAATATTGGGGGGAGGATTTAGATCACTATATGACACTATGAAATCTTTCAAATTTTGACTTGATTCGAAACTCTTATCCCTTCCATCAATCCTATCAAATTTTAGCGGTATCAGAATTACTGAAATTGACTCTTTATTGATAGACATGTTAGGATTGTATGTTTTCATGAAATTTGAATGACAACATATTGCCATCTAGTGGACTAAATCTCTCTATATGTTTTCAAAAAAGAACAAAATGGTGAAGCCTTCTCCCACTATAAGTACGGTCAGTTACATGGATTCTTGCTGAAATCCATGTTGAAATTTTCATTTATTTTTTACACTGGTTGTTGATTTAGCCAAAATTCACGGAGTCTAAAAGTGGTGTCTCACACAAGGCGGAGACAACCGTCGCTGTGACGACTCACGATGAACTCTGAACTAAAATCAACAATTAACCCACACTAAAGATCAATAAATTAGAAATAATGTGGAATTAAAATTTATTTTTAACTCTGCACAAATGATGTATAGTGACAAGTATGCAGAGAGTTCGAACACAGGGAGCAAGCAGGGTAGTTCAAAATAATGTGCTCAAGTGAATGTGTGTGTGTCAAGTGTCAACACTAAGCAAGCAATTAAAGGAAATTTTTGTGGGTTTTTAATTTTTAATTTTTTATTTTTAATTTAATTTTTAATTTTGTATTTTGATTTTTAATTTTCTGATTTTTATAATTTTATATTTTATATTTTTTTAATTTTCTTTTTGGATGTTGGAATTTAAAAGCAATGTAATAAAAGACAAGATGAAGTAATTATAAAAATATGTAAAAATAACCAAAAATTCAGAAATAAAATGTTTTTGATATTTTTAGGATTTTTTACTGTTTTTGTGATTTTTGGGGATTTTTCAAGGTGTTTTTGATATTTTTAAATACTGAAATAAGGCAAAACAGTAGGCAAGCTACTGGCTGGAGATAAAACTGGAATTAAAAATAGCAAATAGCTATAAAATTTGTCCACACTAATTTTCAAATAAAGAGAATAAAATAGAGAACAAACAGAAACTGAGTTTGTGATTTTTGGATTTTTCTTTGATTTTATATATTTTTTTTGAAGTTTTTGAGTGTTTTTAAATTTTTAGTGTTTTTCTTTTGAGATTTTTAGTGATTTTTGGACTGACACTAAAATATGATAAAATAGACACTAGGTAATTTTTTTTGGAATTTTTCGAAGTGTTTTAATATTTTTTGGCATTTTCTAAGCTAGACAGTAGAGAAAAAGCATGTTTTTAATTTTTAATAAATATAAAAATGAAATAAAATAAAAAACTAAAATTATAGCGTCAAAGTACAAGTGAGCATGAGCTAAACCCTATTTTTGTGGAATTTTTGGATTTAAAATGATAGTTCAAATAATTACAACAAGCATCCAATCAATAAACAGGCCTGGCAAGGGTATTTATGCAATTTCTCAAACATCCAGGGGCATACATGCAAATTTCCACAAATATTTGAATTGAATATTCGATTTATAGCTCCAAAATCTAATTACAAAACCCGCCTGGGTATCTTAGCAATTTTTCCACCAGGGCGCGTGACTTGCACGCGCCTGGCGAGGACTAAAATGTAATAACCAAAATCCTGGGGGCTTACTTGCAATATATCCAAAAATTTAACACGTGATGTCACAGTTTTGGTACTAAAATAAAATACAAACAAAGCCGAGGGTCCCGGTGCAAAAAGCCCGCACCTCACGTGTACAGGTCACGTGAGGTGACGTGGCGAAGGACCTATATGCAAATAAATAAACTACAGGGGTTTTTGTGCAAATATTACAAAAATATTACACTGCAGACAAAAGTTTCTAGACTAAAAGATAAATGCAAAATGCGCGAGGGTATAGTGTGCAAATTACCCTCGACGCGCGATCCGACGGCGATGAAGTTGCCACTTGACACGTGGCACGTTGAGAACGGCCGATGACACTTCGTGGATCCGCGGCTGAGATTAGATCTCCAGGGAAGATCAACGGTCGAGGCGTGGCGCGATCCAACGGCGACTGTGCGATCTGGAGGGGCTCCCTTGATCAGACGGTGGCGAAGGCGGCTGGAAGAACAAGGCGGAGCTCCGACTGGGCGAGGTTCCTCGAGCTCCTCTGGCCGACTCCGGTGGCTTCTGGGCTTCAAAATCGGGCTGCTCCCTCCTCAGGTCCTCCTCTATCGGCTGGAGTCGTCAAAAAGCCACGGCGGTGGCCGTGGTGCTCGCTGGTGGCTGGTGGAGCTGGGGGGCTTCGTTAGCTCCGGCGAGCTTCAAAACTCGCCTCCAGATGTTTTCACTTCGGCTTTGACCTGCAAAAATGGTCAAAAGGGTCCAGGGCAAACTGCCTGGACCCGTGGATGGTCGGGGAGAGGTGCGAATCGAACTAGGGGTGCACGGCCGGAGGTGCGCTCCGGCCAACGTGCTTGATTGGGCAAGATACTTGATGGGTTTTCGATCCCTAGACTAACAGGAATAAAATGATGAAAAGAGATGCAAGGGGGAATGGTCCTCGATGGCCGGAGCCAGAGGAAGAAGATACCTCGACCGGCGACTTTGCGGGAGGTGGTGGAAGCGCCTCTGACTTCCTCTGCCCTGGCTGAACGCACGGCGTGAGAGCTGTCACCTCCACGAGTGCTTGGAGCACAAGAAGAGCAAGGAAGGGTGGACCGAAGGTGTTCAAAATCAGAAGGAAAGATGGGGGCTCGTTATATTTGGTTTGACCTCGAGTTGCAGGAGCTCGAAGATCGACGATTCTGGAGCACCTCAGTGATCCTTGGCCCGAGGAGAGATATGGGCGAGCCTCCTCGATCATCGACGAACAAAAGTCAAGAAGGCGCTAGCACGAGATGATGCACCAAGCACCCTCGAAAAAATCGAGAAAACGACCCAAAAATGAGCCTCTGACAAAGCTACAGGGGGTAGGGCGTCCAGTTGACCGCGGTCAACTGTTGACCCCTCCTGGTTGGTCCACGTGGACCAACCAGGAAAAACCCTGAAAAATTAATTTGTAAAATCGATAAAAAATAGAATTAGATCGAATTAATTAATAGTTATAAAATAAAAAATGCTTAAAATTTTATGTAGTATTTTATTTTGATTTTTAATTATTTTTATGACTTATATTTTTACAAGTTACCTTTATACCCCTTTTATAGGTATAATACCTATGTATTTTAGTATTTTATTTTTGTTTTGTGAATTTTATTTTTATTACTTTCATTTATTATTTTCTAAGATTATGACATACTTTTATACACTTAATTAAATTTTTATTTTATTTTATTGAAGTATTTTGTATATTAAATAAAATCTAAGAGTGTTTTGTATAGGTATATGTATAGGCAGTATACCTATGTATTCTTTATACAAGTATTTTTATTTTGTATTTTCTTTGCATTTTATTTTAGTTTTAATGCACATATATATTATAAGTAATATTTACATAATTATAAAAATATAAAAATGAATAAATAATGAAGAAAGAATAAATTGAATATTTTATTCAGTACATGTATACAATAGGGGTCCAAAACTCAACTTTCAAACCGTAGCTCCGCCAAATGCGAAACCACCACCATTGGATAGATTATTTTATTCTATATACAATTAAAGGTGAGTATACTGCATTTGGAGTTGTCAGTTGTGAGATACGGGTCTGGAAAGTTGGGATTCTGGATTCTTATTCAGATCATATCTTTTCATCTGTACATTATTTTTCTGTGAAATCAATTTTGTATTTTTATTTATTAAATTATCTACAACTTTCATGTACAAAGTTTCTTTATTTGATGAATAAAAAGTGGAACCAAAAATAGGTTCCAAAATGACTAAAGAATGAAGAGAATGTATATGTATTTTCTCTGTATTTCTGACCTTATCTCCCCTACTTTATTCCTGGTCGACCTATTCATCAAGATGCCTAGGTCTCGGGGGTTTTGGGTCATAAAATATTTACAATATTTTATTCTTTTTCTTTTCTTTATTTATTCTATAATTTTGGCTTTAATTACAGTATTTTATACACTATCTGAATGCACATGCATGGATGCTAAGATGCTCTATTTAAGGGTATTTACAGGCATTTGCTAGGGTTTTTGGTACCAAAATGATAGAATAAAGATGATGAAATGTGGATTCATCAGTTGTCGACGACCCAACGTAACCCTCCAAAAAGGGGATTGGACCCTAGTCTTTTGGTTGGTAGACAAACTGCACTACCACCAGACCATTTAAGTGGGTGTAAAAATACCTTAAAAAATAAGAGTAGATGTAGCCAAATTTTGACTTCTAAATGTAGCTTCATTAAATCCTTTTTAATGACCGTAATGAGGATTTCCTGCAGTAGTGATATTTCTCATGAATGAATCTGCTTGTTATGTTGGAAGAAGATCCTCTGATGTAGCAGAGGTGTTGCAATCCATTTTTTTTAATTTTTCAAATTTGATTTTGAAATCCAACCTTATAAATTGCTATTAGATCAATGCTCTACATAATCTCCAAATTCACTCATATTCGAGCTTATTGCCATTTTATCTTAGGGATATTTACACCCATAACCCTGAGTAACTTCGTAATTACCCCGGATACCCTCTATAATAACGAATTACATACAATACCTTGAGTAATGATTAACTCTTACCCCCATAACCATGTGTTAATCTCCATCCACTTTCCCATTAACTATGAAGGTATCCGCCATGTATTTTATATTCTATACCCCTTAACTTTCCCTTATTTACAAATAAAACCATTATCCCCTTCCTCCTCCCCCCCTTCGTCCTCCAAGCAACACCCCCTGCCGGCCGTCCCACCTCCACCCGTCCGCCGGCCGGCACCCCCCCCGCCGGCCGCCCCCCTCCCTCCTCCACGCCCGTAAGCCCGGACCAGGTCGGAGCCCCCTCCCCACCTCGCTTGCGCCTCCGCCAGCAAGCACAGGTCACGGCCCCACGACCGCAAACTCCAGGTCTTCCCTCCCCAGGTCGTGCACGCATAACCCCCCCCGGATTCCCCTGTCCCCGGAGCCCACCACCGCCTCCCCCCTCCTCCAGCAGGCCGGCCGACCAACCCCCAGAGAAGCCCCCCTCCCCCCAGACCCACTCGCGACCGCCCCCACCCGATTCCCCTGTCCCGGAGCCCCCCACCGCCACATCCCCCCCTCCCCCCTCCAGCGGGTCGGCCGACCCACCGCCCAGAGAAGCCCCCCTCCACCCCCCACCCCCCCCAATTCTCCTGTCCCCAGAGCCCACCACCACCACCCCCCTCCTCTAGCGGGTCAACCGACCCACCGCTCAGAGAAGCCCCCCTCCCCCAGACCCACTCGCGACCGCCCCCCACCCGATTCCCCTGTCCTCGGAGCCCACCACCGCCACCCCCTCCTCTAGCAGGCCGACCTTCCACTGGCCGACCCACTGCCCAGATGAGCCCCCCTCCCCCCAGACCCACTCGTGAGCTCGCAACCCTGCTGCTCGAAGCTCCCCCCGGATCAGAGCTCCCCCGCACCCCCTGCTCGGAGCCCCCCGGAACCCCGCTGGTCGAGCCCCCCCCCCCCCCCCACACACACACACCGCCTCCGCCTGGTCGACTCCCTCTGCCTGCAACGCGCGCGTTCGCTTGACAGCCCGCGCCGCGCACCTCCGTCGCTACCCGCCGTCCTCAATGAAAGATCCGCAGGCTGCAGCAAGCTCCTAGATAGAACTCACCTATTCCTTCTTTCCTTTTTTTGATTAATCTTAGCCGTTAGATCCTGAATTGGGTTAGATTAACTCAACTATCTGGTTGAGTTAATGAACTAAACTAACGGAAGGTTATGGGTGTAAAACGAAGTAGTTATTCAGGGTCTTGTATGTAATTCGTGATTATAGAGGGTATCCGGGGTAATTACGAAGTTACTCAGGGTTATGGGTGTAAATATCCCTTTATCTTAATGGTTTAAAGTTTGGGTCTTTTTTAAATGGAATTTAAGTTTCTTATGTTTGACTTTTTCGTTGACCTCTGTGATAAATAGGTAGGAATCTCGAATCAAAATAAAACTTCATGAATATGTAGAACAATAAACATAGATTCCATCCATGCAGTTTGATATTTGAAATGATTTTCGCAAAATAAAAAAACCAAGCTACAGCAGGCCTTGCTGTAGAATCTTCTACAGCATATGATTTGCTTCTGATTATTTTATACATCATGGTCCATCCGTCCACTGAGTTGTTGACAGATGGGCAAGAGCAAGTGGAGCACGTTATTAACATTCTTAAAGTTAGTAGGCCATTAATACAGAAAAGTTGATTCGTGCATTAGCTCAGGATTTGCAATTCTTTGACTACGTGGAATCGTTTTGACTCCACAAGTGGGAGGGATCCCCAGACATCAGGACCGTCCCATCTCAATGATTGTTCATATCGTTTTCTCATCCTTCACTAAAAAAAATGTCCATGGTAGATACTTTAGTAATAGTTGGCATATCTCGTTACAAGAAAAATGAGTTGCAGTTATGGAATGTAGCTACGGAAATTTGTGATCACGATAATTCCGTGGTCACTAATTTCTGGTAGCTACAGTTCTATGGTCAAAGTTTTCATACAAAAGTTGTGACCACAACAAGTTCTGTGGTCACTTGTAATGACCACGACATATTCGTGGTTAGAGAACTCTCGCGGCGAAACTTGTAGCTACTGCTACTGATCGTGACGTGTTGTGGCCAGAGCTCAATTATGTGGCCACAAGCCCCACATTTGTGGGCATAGTTCTGTAGCCACAACTTGTTTTCCTTGTAGTATCTTCCATGGTAAAATAGATTAGAACGTCTACCATTCATCGATTGAGTTTTTAAATTCATCATGAATATCATCTTCATGGTTGTTGATAATGAATCATATAATAACGATTATCTGACTTTTAATCTAATCATTGCAACTTTTAGAGACGATTTGTACATTTTTTTTAATGGAACTGTTAACTGATGATCATGGTTATATAAAACTTTAGCAACGAATAGAACACTCGTTGTGTCTTATAAGTAAAAAGATGATTTTGTTCAGAAGATATGACGACGAATATTCTAGTTACTCAAGTTGTAGATCAATTATCTTTCAGTAATCGGAGTGTTCATGATATGAACCAACGATCGTTATATAAAATATCATGATATTCATATCACAGTCTTGTGGATGTTTGGTTGATCGTTATAAAAATATCATGATGTTCATATCATAGTATTGTGGATGTCTGGTTGATACCGAGTAGAGTTGGGTAGACATCTATATTTGTGAGTTGTCATGGAGGATTTCGATGCATCATTGTACCAAACTATAATAGAGTAGACAAAAATTGTTAAATTACACTAGACTTTTTAGTTAACCGGAAAGCTCTATTTTTTTTAGAAGAGAAAGAAAATCATAAAAAATAGAATTACACATACATTACAAATTATTTGTGAATTAATTTTGTGATCATCATCTTCTCCTTCAACCTTATCCCTTGAGAGTGGTGCAAATTCACCAGCACCCTTGCTCTTGTATCCACCTGAGCACCTCCATCTTGATCACCATATCCTTCATCTCTGTTCTAGTATCCACCTCCGTCATCACCCTAGTTAGTGGGCTCGATTGTCGAGTTGTTGCAAAGCTCGTTGGATTTCCGCCAACTCTAGATCTCATGCATTCCATCTGGTAGAACTTCTCTGACTTGTGTCCTTTGGGAGATCTTACAATTAGAGCATTTGATCAGGGATCCACCAGGCTTCAAATCATGATCAATGCGACTAGAACATCAAGATCTTGTTGGTGATATCTTTTTTCTTTTTTTCTTGTCTGTATCAGCTTGCCTCTCGAGAGAGTGATATCTTGAGTAGCCGAGATAATCGGTTATCCTATGACGGATGGCGTGTTTCTATTCTCTATCTTTTTTGTTGTTTATTTAATTTATTCCTTCCTTCTCCACCACCTTGTTGCCCTATCCTTGTTGGAAATGCTTTGTCCTCCCATAACCATAAGAAGTTCAATCTCCTATGTTCATTTAATGGTTGAATGAATATCCCAATATGTTGAGAGTGTTTCGCTAAAAAAATTTAAAAAGTTATGTGATCATTCGAGGCGTTTACAAGAATGGGGACGACAGGAATTTTTTTACCCAAAATAGGTACGACGTGAAAATAATTCTCAAAATGGGCATATATCGACAAACCATTTGTCATGGTGCGACAAATGATTTACCGTGCCACATGACCAGACGGGAGGGAGCCGAAGACTCGGATTTTAATCACGGGTGACTGTTTATGCCATCCATGTAACATGACAAACCATTTGCCACTCGAAATAAGTCAAGCGACAAACGGTTTGCCAATATATGTGTATTCTGAGAAATATTTTCGAGAAGTACCAATTTTGAGTAATATTTTGCAAATTATTCTCAAAATGAGAATAAGATCATCCACTAAGGGCATGTTTTGTTGCTGGGTTGGACTGAGTTGGGTTGGGGTACCCCTGTGAATAGTAAAATGTACCCCTGTGAATAGTAAACAGTGAGGAGGATTGAGAGGGTTGGAAGGAAGGGTACAACGGTGTACACCAACCCAACCCAGTCCAACCCAACAACCAATCAGGCCCTAAGGTGACTCACCTTTTTTCCCTCCTCATTTAGAGCGTATGGATCGTCTGCTATAGTGATGTACCGCACCACAGCCGCTCGATCCAGCTTGATCGAGCAGCTGTGGTGCGGTACAACATCACAACACTATAACAAAGAACCCACTCCCTCCTGCTTCGAAGCATTTTTCTATTTGGGAAATTTTCTGCCATGACATGACATCACAAAGACCATTATAAAAAAAAGGGTAAGTGGTGGCATTTTTCTCGCTCTATTTATGGGGCGACTCAATGCTCTTAAACAGTAACCCGAATTAAGCAAACCCCACCACTGTCCTCTTGCCACAAGCAGCAGCATCCCGAAACCCTAATCTGACACAGGGAGAAGGAGAGCATCAACCAGAAATTTGGCCGTCTTCATTAAATTGTCGATATCATCGATTCCATCATATAAAGCTTCCCCTTCCTTGCAAACTCTTCTCAGGGTTTTCTCTTTCTTTTGCCGTCTTCTTCCTCCTGCGAATTGAAGGACATGGGCTTTGCGTATGGACGACGGGGATTGTGCAGATAAAACTGCTGCGATGGCGGTGGAAGAGAAGGGGGTGGTGCTGACAGAAGAGAGTGAGCACAGGGCGGTGCCTCCATAGAGCCCTTATGCAGTCGCTGCTCCCTGTGCTCACTTCTCTTTCTGTCAGTCCTTCTGAGCTCTCTCTCGTTCGAATTCCTCGCAGAGGCTCTCCTCTCCGCCTTCTTCACAACAAGAGAGGGACGACGAAGGGCCTCCACGATATGCGTGTCTTCGGAGTCGGGACCTCGGGGACCGTGGAGTCATCTCCCGTGGGGTTTTGTAGTTGTTCATGCACGGGTGGCACATTGGTTGATGCTATCGCTACTGCTCTTTTTGGCTGCTGGTCTCTTGTGAGGTGGACACATGGCTCGAGTTCCTGTGTTGTCTTGTCCTTCCTTTCTCTCTTTTCTATGCAGAGAGAGAGAGAGAGAGAGAGAAATACTTTGAGGAGGCGATTGGTATTATCTATCTACCGTCCAACCTCATCATCTTCTTGGGCGATGGGAAGTAGGGGGAGGAGATCTCCAGTACAATAACCTGCAGATCGGTTTGTGCGGATCTAACAAAATTGGTACTTGTCTGGTCTTCTTCTTCCTTCTACTTTCGTCCATCATTGTTATCTCCATTTTCTCTCTCATTTTCTCTCTGCCTCTCATTTGTTTTTCTTCTTAGGATCCGGAGTTTTTGCTATCAGATCTGGTGTGGGTTTTGCTTAGCTGTAGGGATCTCAGCAAGATCTGAAATTGTCGGATCATGTGATCATGGGAGTACTTATTTAGTTTTTCATTGTTCTTGTCGTGGTTCTCTGGAAACCACCATTTTTTTGCTTTTTTGGATTTTCGATATATGTTCTTTTCATGAACTTGATATGCTTTTCTGTAGATGTCGAGATTTTGTAGCCTTCTAGATGATTCTACTCAGCAAGTTGAATGTGATCATTATGACATTATCTGGTTGTTGTCTATTTCTTTTGCTGCATTTTCTGGTTTTTTCTTCTCTTTATGTGAATGCTTAACATGTTGCTTTTGCCAGTGGAATTTTTAATGCCTCGTCAGACTGCGATGTATCATTCCACAAGGATCTGTTTGGTGAAAATTTAGTGGATTCTAATGGCTTGAATCGCCACTTATTACAGATGATTCGGGTACCATGGTTTTGAAAGCTTAAAGGGATTATCCTTTATTTACTAGAGCCATTTTTGTACATCTTTCTGGCCCATATTTTTCTCGTATTTGGCACATTTTGCATTTTTTTCACTTTACTTTTTTTACTGATGCTAAGCACTTGTTGATGCTATCCTCATTGCATGGGGGTCAGTTGCTACAACTTGCACTGGGTTGATCCAGATGGGAGGGGCTGTCTTGCTTTAGAGTCCTAGTCTTGGTTGGCCTGGAAGTTTGGAGAGACCACCAAGAAATCTGCTAGTCTGGTAAACTACTAGTTGATTTATTGTCAATCCTATTTAATGCATGATTTTGAAGATTTGTTTATTCTGTGTTTCATTCAAATTTGAAAATTTTATCTGCTGTGTATTAATATTTACATGCTGATGGCTGTCCAATGACTGTTGGTTTTTTATGAATCCCTTTAACCAAAAACACATGTTTTGTGAAATTGATTATATGGGTCTGTTGCCTTCCAAAAAGGGTCATAAGAAACTTTATCAATTAAGTGATATAATATTTAGCAGTTCCTTTTCATCACCAATTTCGTATTCTTAGAGCTCTTTTAGAAAATCAATAGTAGAAGGTTCACAACTTTAAAACAAGGGATTGATTGCATTCTCCTTGAACACCCTATCAGCTCAACTTGTTTCTTATTTTACTCGTTATTGGTGCCATACGAACATACTTTTACAATCTCATCATGAAACCAATCCATCTTTGTGTGGTCTCACATTGACCTTGCCACTTGTCATTGACCAACAAAATAGCATCGAAGCCTTCTAACACAACTTGTTTAATTTGTCTTCATGTTCCAAAGGTGAAACCAAGACCTATTTGAATTACATTTACCCGAGGCATGCCTTATAAAACATACGTCCAATTACTTTGGAGTCATGTGTCTTCTTTATTCTTATATTTTGGATAATGTTTACTTATAATTTACCTAGTCCATTAGTTGGTATTATAAATGAATATCACGACATCGCACACCATTTTAGATTTAGTATTGTGAGAGCCTCATTCATCAATGTTGTCAATAAATAGGCTTTAGAAACTATGTTGGTTAACTTCCTAAAGTAATATCATCCTCAACACCTTACTTTCACCTTATCATAGCTTCCTTCCAAACGATTTGTTATGGCATATATATAGGGTAAAATGGGGATGCCCCCTAGGGTGCTAACTTGGCTCCCCTCATCTTATTTTCCTTTTTTTAAATGAATCTGCGGAAATTCATCACTATATCTTATACTATGTCATTCAAGTTCGTGCGAAACAAAGACTATTGTAGTCTCCATCCAGAAGGGGTCGATTTCAACAATTATACGACTGTTAAAAATGCCTGTCTGGATAGAGAGCGTAGGAGTCTAATCATACGAAACTTGAATGACATAAGATATGGATTGATGAATCTCTATTCCATCACCTTCATTATCTTATTTTGGTCTTAAGTCCCTAGTTAAATGCATGTAAATAGAATTAATTTGTATGAAATAACACTCGTTATTTTATGATTAAATACAATATTCTGTATAATTTTCTATACAATATTAATTGTGAATTATTTAGTATTTCTTTTCACAAATTAATGACATATACACGCATTTAGTTAGAGATTTAAGGCCAAAATGAAAGAATAAAGGTGATGAAACGAAGAATCATCAGACTGGGCTATCCAAGACTTTGTACACCCGTTTGATAGAAAAATCTCATGTTCTCCAAGTCTAGTGATTTCTTCCACCTTTAGGCCTAGAGATATGGGCAAGGGAATCAATAAGAGTCATAAAGTCCTCCAGACGCTGATCCGAGAAGTCCACCACAAAGGTATGCATTCAATTCCCATTCTCCCAACATTCAACAACCGTAGCATTCCTATTAGTAGCTAGAGCAAACAAACATGGAAATCTAACTGCTAGTGGACTTCCATTAGTCTTGTTGTCAGTCCAAAAAAGCAAATGATTGGCCATCTCCTAGAGCCAGTCTGAACAGAACAAAGAGCTCTGGAATAAGAGAGGTGATGCTCTTGTAGGATACGGAGGGCTAAAAAGGTGGTTGTGCATATACCTTTGAGTCATTCTCCCCTGGCTTCATTCCACTCCTTATGTAGTAGGGTTCCATGTAAAATCGTGTGTTCTTCATGATTTTTTATCTTTTATTCTTTGATTATGCTTTTGCAATATATTTTTCTATTTGGTATCGGAGCGGGTTCGATTCTCATTTTTGCTCTTGAAGATTTATTTTTATTATGTTCATGTTTGATGATCTATTCAAGTTCGAGAAAATTTAAGGGTCCCGGAACCCTAATTCTGGGCAACAGATCACACATGGGAGATGTGGCATGAAAACCCTAGCAAGTTCTTTTTCTACGCCATCTTGCATAAGGACTTCAAGGTTCTTGGCGCAGAAGTTCTAGCTCTTTATTATTCTCCATCTCATGCACCTTTACCCAACATCTCCAGGCGATCCAGAACATGCACAATCATGCCTTCAATCAACATAACGAACCCTTCGTGTGGGCTCTATTCCATGCGCTTCCCTACGTGCGAAGATCCCATGTGATGGCGATGAGACCTCTAGGTGGCACCTCCCTTCTTGCTCATGATGCTGCCAGCAATCACCCACCTCTTTGAACTTCTTATGCAAGCCTTCATCGATGGCAACAACCATTTCGCAATCCAATCATAAAATTATTTGGCGATGGCTCTCCTCATGTGAATCCATGCATTTCACCGCCGTCTTCCCGACTGTGCCACCTCCAGTATTAGACTTCGTGAGATGAGGAGATGAGAAATGGTTCCTTTGAGGGAGTCCTAAAATAGCTATGGCTCCTTGTTGGTCGATATGTTTTTGACCCAACAACCCACTGCTATTATAAAAAAGGAGGTAGAGTTGCTAATCCCAAGCTCAATATTGGATGCAGTTGATGTGTATTATAAGAAAGAGGGTGCTAATCATCTGATCCCAAAGGTGGGATGCTACTGTATTAATGGTAAATGGGAAATCCATTCTTACACTTCAAGAAGGTTTGGCTGCATGTATTCTTATTGAATCCTTATTGAAAGATTCAACTGTTTTTTACACTAGATGTTAGCTACCTAACTCAATCCTTCTCAAGATGGGAATTGAACCATGGTCTTTTAGGTGGTAGGCACACCGATCATACCATTGAAGCGGGTTGCTAGTGTATACGAGAAAAAAATAGTAGGACTAAGAAAAAATAAAAAGGACAGGTTCTTACAAAAGGGGGAAAGCGGGGAGATGGCTTAAAAAAGGGATGAAAAGCAAGGGAAAAAATGATGGCTTATTAAAAAATAGGAAGAAGAAGAAGCTAAGAAGACATGTTTTTTATTTTGTTTCCCCTCTTTATTTCTTCTCCCAACTCGGTCGACGTCATATTTTTTCGATAAGTATACGAGAAGGGAAGAGCATTGTGTAGGGGATTCTTATCCAGTCTCTACCATCGATCAAGGCACTCTACATTCGAGTGACCCAATTTATCTGAGTTCTCCAGAGAGAGCCAGTAATAGTGAACTCTATTACGGATATTTTGACGGCTTTCTCTGGTGATCGTGAAATCCAGAATGAGATCCGAGGTCCCTATGAGAGTGACGTACTTCTCAGATCTACGTATAGATATTCCCACGGCATTCTTTGTTTGATCCATCAAAGAGATGGAGAATCTTTCCATCCGTTGTGCTGAATTTAACATGTTGCAGGCTAGAGTACTTCATAGATGAGACTCATTCCGTTATCGGTGACTTTGAAAAACGTAATACAGAGCACATGAGCCAGTTATCGACCCATATGTCTATATGGATCCTTGTCCACTCTTCATCCTTCCAGTTCCTCCTCATCAGCATGACAAGAGAAGCAACTTCCTCAACAACTAACCCATAGAGTGTGCATTGAGTTGATATTGTCAGTAGTATCTTGTATTCCGTGAGTGAGTGCATGCTTTCTATTTGTCCAAACTGAGTATTGCATGCTCTAGCTTGAGGGGGAGTATTAGAGTATGCGTCACATGCACTTAGGTTTAGTCTCATATCGTGGGGAGTATTAGAGTATGCGTCACATGCGCTTAGGTTTAGTCTCATATTGTGTGTGAGTGGGACTTGTCATATTGGTGGGGCTAAGAAGCCTCACACCATATGTAAGGCCTTCTCCTGTGGTTTCATCCTGCTCTTTATTCAGTCGGGTTTTATCTCCGATCAGGCTTTCACATTACCATTTTCTGCAACCTTTTCATTTTAGATTTGAGCTTTCACAACTTAATCTCGTAGCCAAGCCCGACACCCTAATGTTTACCGAAAAATTCGTTACTAGCTCCAATAAGCTATCCTTTAGCTATCACGAACACTCAAAATGAAAGAAAGAACTGATGCAACAACCTTCTCTAGAGTTCCTACAGATGAAAAATTGATCTTAGTGCACCATGTGTAATGAATTAACTGATGGAAATTTAAAAACTCAATGCATTCAAACAACACGAGGATCCTATTGACGTGATACCTCATGGAGGAGTTCCTCCAGGTTTACCTATTATTAGATGGCTCCATAATTTCCAAGGACAACTCACACATAAAGTGCAGAAATATGGTGTACCCATGGCCACCCTTCCGATCTAAGAACATCGGTAAACATGATGATATTGAAGTGGCCTTCCACCATTCATGACAATGTTGGAAAACTAGTGTACACATCCTCAGCTCGACCTAAAGCTCATCATTTTGAGGAGCCCCCATGCCATATATGATGTAGATCACCATTTTCACACCATACGAGATATGGTTTAGAACGATAAATATCGATTTGCAGCCTAGATACTCGCCAACCTGGTGAAAATGAGTACCATCACACCATCACCACTATTACTCCAAAAGCCAAAGACTTAAGACAGACTTCCAAGAAATATTGTTACATCTTTGAAGCTTTATTCCAAGCATGCACACCATACCTGCTTGTCAAGACCCCAAGAACAAAGCAATTACTATATATTCTGTGGCTTTCCCAACCTCGTAATGTTCTAAGAGTCCATCTTCATCGATAAACAGAATGGTTTCCCCCATGCGCAAGATATTTGCGCTTTGCACGACTGTTTGATTTGAGCACATAATCCTTCCTCCAAGGCTCCAACCTCAATGCCTCAACAACCAGATGTTTTTTTGTCATTACGTCCACGTTCTTCACAACTTGAATGACTACATATATGTTGGCCTGTATGTATCAACGACAAGTATCATGAGCGATGGTGTCATATACTCATGCAGGCACGTAATAAGAGATACAACTCATTAAATCGAATGGTTGTATGTTCCTAAAAGGGTTAAATCCATCATTTGACTGTTCCTGCTTCGCATTGCATTTATCCTAGGTGAATTGCAAATAGGAAGTCAACCAACTGCTGGCTTCTAATTTTACCTCGAGAACACCCTTATCACATGGAGGAGGAAGAGACAATTATTGTTTGTTTGCTTTAGTACGTAGTTTCCAGCAATTGTTGGAAAAAAAGTATTTGTTACATAGTACATAGTTTCCAGCAATTGCTTCATTTTTTTCAGACCCCTTTAGTACATAGTTTTCAGTAATTGCTTCATTTTTTCAGTCCAGCAATTGCTTCATTTTTTTCGGACCCCTTTAATACATCGTTTCCAACAATTGGAGCTCCAAGACCCATGGGCTACATAGAGAAGGGATTCAGAGAAATTTAAAAAATTGACAAGACAACTAGAAGAATTGGTATTGGTGGTACGTGAGAATGTCTCTGCTGAGAGTTATCTTTGTATCTCCTTATTTCTTATGTATTTTTTATTTATTTTTCTCTAATATGTATTTTTTTCCTTTTGGGCTTCTCCTTTCTAGAGCTCTATGGCCTCATGAATAAGCATGTCATTATTCTCTTTTCCACATGGTATTAGAACGATTGTCCTGGGTTGGAGCCATGCACCCTGCCCCACCAGTCGACCCTCCATTGTTGTTGACCGCCTTTCATCGTTGCATACCACCTTCCATAGTTGTTAGGACCCCAAAGCCATTGTTAGGGTCCCCAACAATCCCATTGGCGGCAGTACCAACTGCTAGGGCTCTGACGATGCCACAACCAACTGTTAGGGCTCTTTTAGGCTTCGTTTGGTTGCAGGGTTGGGCATGGTTGGGTTGGGGTACACCGGTGTACCCCTCCTTCCAACCCTCCCAATCCTCCTCACAATTTACTATTCACAGGGTTACCCCAACCCAACCCAAGCCAGCCCAACCCAGCAACCAAACGAACCCTTAGCACTGCCACCTGCCTCGTAGGCGGCTGTTGTTGTTACTACGAGGCTCTTGCTGTACTCCAGTGGCATCCCGACCCCATCCGCAACCCCCTTCTTGCCGTCGGGATCTGTTTAAAGGTGTTATGCCTCCATCACCTCTAGGGCCGCCTCCAGAGTCATCCGGTTACCTCGATGTCAACAAACCTTACATCAAATGTCTGATTTTGCATCAAAAAGGGTAAAATGAGACCCTAACTCTCTTCTGTCGGCCATGGAGTGCTTCATTGGTGATGTGAATGGTTGTGGCATGAGTCTGCATACATAATCGATTCCCATATAAATGTGTAGGCATATTCCAATTTATCTACATCCCTAGTTGCATTTCTCCAGCTTCTTCGTCACCATGTTAGAAACAATGGTGACTTATCTTTCTTCGATGCCTTCAAGGTGACACCAATTGTCAAGATGGATGTGAACAACTATGAGTTGTGGTCCATGTAGTTTGCGACCATCACGTCGTGCAATAACAAGCACATTCTGACACATTCAGATCCGGTCGACGAGATTGTGTCGAATGCTTCTAAAGGGCTCGATCCTACTAGGGCTACGACCATCAATTGGTCAAAAGCCGGAAAGCCATCAACAAGGTCCCTCTGTCCAACATCACTTGAAATAGATCCCTTCTGAGCTCTCCCTACTTCTAAATCTTATCCAACCCATTAGGGCTTCTCATATCTCGCAGACTTTGCCTAAATGACCCCCCACCTTCATGTTCAACTCGATCTACATCGAATTTGCTGCCTCTGGAATCTTCACTCAAGTGATCGTGATGTCAACGCCTTCTTTTCCTGCAAATCACATGGCACCGGTCTGATATTTGCTCCAATCTTTCTTGATGTTTCCTCCGCAACCACCTCTGCTCACCTGCTCACCTCCTCCTGTTGCTCTGGCCCCACCCACCATTCCTCATCAACCACTACATCATCTTTCTCTTGCCGCACTTCTTTACGCCCCCACTTTGACAATGAGATTGCCTTTTCTCCTACCACACGGAGGTCTAGCATGGAGCATGCCCTTTTGATTATGTATACAACCAATGGTGGTGTCGTTCTTGGAAGGCCGCAGAACAACCATTACCTCGTCTGCCTCACCTAGACGCAAATCCAATGATAACACCTCCTCAAGTTCTCTCAACGATCTGAGTGCTTCTTTAACGACACCAACTCCTCAACACATGATCGGACGATCCTTTACCTTCACAACGCACTAGGGGCTGAACTTGGTTTCCCTATCACACTGCGATAGTCTCCGCCAACTCACCTCCGCAGGAAAGAGCTCCCTGCCACTCGATAAGAGGGCTAGTACCTCTTCATCTTTGCCTTAGTGCACACACAACATTATCTTTGACAACCAAACATCGTACTCCACACTTCCTACAACATGCCCTCTCTTTCAGATCTCCAAAATTGCCATTGGGACCCTTTTACTCCCTTCCGTTATAAGCACCCCATCCACTATCCATGGTATCTTTACGCTTCACGTTAACAACCTCCATCTTCCCTCCCCATGATGTGCAATTTCTCTGAACGTGTCTCTGTTTGCGGCAACTATAACTAATCTTCTTCCAATCAGGGCACCTCCAAGACCAATGACCAAAGGAGCCACACCTAAAATAGGTGTGACTGCTTAACTGGATCAAGACAGGCCTCTCCTCCACGTGTTGTCGATTCCCGATGCTAAAGATTATAGAGCTTCAAACCACTGTCACGAAAGAGTAATCCTTGATCACATTGTGCCATCCACGCCCCTCTTTGGTGGAAGGCCCCCTTTCTGCACCCCAAACCTTCATCTCCAATCCCCGTTGAATCTTGCCTTACTCCTCTTAGATGGTGGTTCTCTCTTTCCCACTCACCCCCTCCATCAGATCACCCCGACTTTGACATAAGAACATTTGACCTCTAACTGTCGACCCCATCATCGCTCATCGCCTCACCTACTTCGGCAAAACATTTCATCTATGTATCATTTTTTATGAATATGTTAAGACATTTTCTTTATTTCAATATTTGAAATGTTTAAGGGTAAGGTAGCACCTATATTCATATTATATCTAGTTGTTTCCATTCTTTTTAATTAACTAGGTAGCATGCATTTTTTATCCTAGATTGGTTTGATGAATATGAGTCATGGCATATCAACTACTTGACCTAAATATTTTTAAGGGGGTAACACCAACAACAACAAAACTTTTTCTCACATTAAGTAGGGTCAATTACATGGATTCTTTGCCTCTATTCAGATCTATCTTGGGCAATTCTCGAGCTTAGATCCAAATAACTAAGATCCCTTTGGATAGTCTCTTTCCAACACTTTTTGGGCCTTCCTCTCCCTCTCTTGCCCGACTCAAAATCCCAAATCTCACATCTTCTAATTGGTGCATCGGCCGACCTCCATTGTAAGTGGACAATCCATCTTAAGCGGTTTTCTCTCATCTTATATTCTTTTGGAGCTACACCAACTTTCCTTATAATCAAAATATTTTTAAAGGGGAACCTATGAATTTTCATTTAAATGCAAGGGTCAAGCTACTTATTGTCTCGGATATTTTGAAAACCCCTAATGGGATTGGGAGGCGCGGATAAATCTCTAGTCCATGCAATCATATGCCTTTAATAATTTAACCTTCCAAAGGACTTCCGCTTCTTCCAATCCACAATGATATTTGAAGTCATAACCATGCTTTCCATCAGATGCCTTCGAATTTTGGACCTAAGTTTGTTCGCTTTAACAATGCCTTGGATTTTTGGACTATTAAGCTTTCTTAGATCTTTAGGTCCCTTGACATTATGCATCAAACTCTTGTGCTTACACTTCTTAGCAGAATGGTATTGCTGAACACAAACATCATTATCTTCTTGACATGACCAATACCCTTCTTATCTAGACTTGTGTTCCACACTCTTTCTCAGGTGATGCGGTCCTTATTGCCTGCTATTTGGTCAATTGTATGATGTCTTCCATGTTAGGGGAAAATGTTCTTTTTTTAATTGCGTTTCATTATTAACCTTTTCCCTCTACCACCATGTGGTCTTTGGCTCTGTGGCATTTGTTCATCATCTGACTCCTAACTGTGACAAGCTCTCTTACGCCATGTTTGGTTCATGGGTTAACCCATCCTTGGGGGGTTTACCTCCCAAAACCAACATTTCTCTCACTTGTGGGGCCCACTCTACCTCTTTTTTTAATACATTCAATAAATCATTTATCTTTCATCTATTCCATCAAAAAATAATATATTATACAATCATATCATCTAAAAATTACAAACTACTCAACTTCTACTCACTTTTCCAAACTTCAATACAATCACATCACAATAACTACTCACTTTTCCAAACTTCAATACAATCACATCACAACAAACCCTCTCAACTCAAAACCCTCTATCCAAACACCAAAACACAAAAATGGGTTACCTCCTACCAGTTTACCCCGGGTTAACCCGGCAACCAAATGCAGTCAAGAGTGTTTTTATGGGTATTCTCATCCCCATATATGGTAATGTGCTTTGATCCGATCAGATGAACGTACTATGTTAGTGATAGTGTCACATTATTTGAGTCAGTCATGTTATTTTCTACTACAAGTGACAAAATCACCCCGTCTGAGTCTGGTGAGGATGTTTACATACTACACCCCTACACCATCACCACATCCACCTCCACCACCACTACCTTCTGTCGTGAATGCTCCTCCAATACCTCCTCTCGTGGTTCCACCACCACCTACTGTTGTTCCTCTTATGGAGAACTCACTTTTCCATTGGCCACCAAATGTGACACCAGCTCATGTGCCTTCGTCATTATCCAGCACACCCAAGATATATTCTGAGCACTTATTTTCACTAATGTCACTGGTGAGTTTTTTGTACCGCATGTGATGCAGCATGACCCCAAATTATAGGGCCACATTTATCTAATTAATTAGTAGTCAATTTTAATTACGTTTTTAGGGTCGTAATGGTCTAATTAAATAATTGAGATCGCCTGTGATCTCAACGTTTATTTCGTAGATTTTAATTGTAATTGTTGGTCAATTAATTAATTAGAGTCTAATTAGAGTAATTAGAGGTCAATTTGAATTTGTTAGAGTCCAATTAGGCAAGTCGGTTGTCAATTAATTTAGTTTACTATTTTTGTAAACCCCTCTCTCCTATATAAAGAGAGGGTAGTCCATTGTTTTGAGGGAGTGAAGTTTTATGAAAAATTGAGTTATCTTATTATCTCTCTCTCTTCCTCCACGCGATCTCCGCGGTTCTCCTTCTTCAACCTCTCGTATTCCCAGCGAGTTCTCCTCTCAACCCCTCCATTTTCTCTTCTCAACCCCTCTCTTTTCTCCACCGATTTTCCACCGCCAAATTATTTTAATTTTATTGTCGACGCCGGAAGCCGTTTGCATCATTTGGTATCAGAGCATGGCATTTAGATCGTCCTCACGATCTAACGATCCGTCCCGGCGCACGCACCGACATCATCGTTCGTCCGAACAAACACGACGAGCCATCTCCACCATCGACGCCACCTTCAAAGAGACGGGGGACATGATACGTGATTTGCAGGCCAACCTCCAATCCATGTCTCGGAACCTAATGGCCTACTTTGAGGCCTACCGCGACGCCCAAACACAACCATCGACCGACGAAGCCGTTGCCGCAAGTCTGGACGAGGAAAACATCGCGAAAGAAGACAACACGATTGCTGTCCAGCATCTTCCAAGTCTGATTTCGTCACCGGAACCGATGCCACCGCCTCCTCCGGTCTTCCCGACACCGCCCCCTCTACCCCAGGTATCTTCCCGGCCGTCCTCAGCCCCCCTAACCCCACCGGCACCCTCCACCATTCCCCCACCACCTGCGGCTCACCCCCAGCCGCTCTCTCCTATCGCCTTCGCCTATTCCCTTCCAACGCACACCAGCCCTCTCCCCAGGCCTCCCCTCCTCCGCCTGCTACCCCCCGAACCCCCCAGCGGCACCCCCAGCCTACCACCTTACCCTCCCGCCGCCCCTATACGCATTCGCCTCTGGCACCCCCAACCACCTCACTCGCCACACCGAGACTTCCCTACACCCCCACCCCTGCCGCCGCCACCCTCACCCGCCGCACCATTCCCTACCACCGCACCCCGCAACACCTCCCTCACCATCACCCCAGTCCCCCTCCGACCCCCCCCGCGCCACACCCGAAACCCCAGCGAGGCCCCATCCTCCCCGCACCGCGCGTCACGCGCGCCAGCCCATCGCCATCATTCCCAGGCCCCGCCGCTCGGCAACGATGGCGATGGGCTGGCGCGCGTGACGCGCGGTGCGGGGAGGCGGCGGGGCCTGGGAACGATGGCGATGGGCTGGCGTGCGTGACGCGCGGTGCGGGGAGGATGGGGCCTCGCTGGGGTTTCGGGTGTGGCGCGGGGGGGTCGGAGGGGGACTGGGGTGATGGTGAGGGAGGTGTTGCGGGGTGCGGTGGTAGGGAATGGTGCGGCGGGTGAGGGTGGCGGCGGCAGGTGTGGGTGTGTGGGGAAGTCTCGGTGTGGCGAGTGAGGTGGTTGGGGGTGCCAGAGGCGAATGCGTATAGGGGCGGCGGGAGGGTAAGGTGGTAGGCTGGGGGTGCCGCTG
The DNA here is from genome assembly GCA_037367405.1 of Ottelia alismoides. NCBI lineage: Eukaryota > Viridiplantae > Streptophyta > Magnoliopsida > Alismatales > Hydrocharitaceae > Ottelia > Ottelia alismoides. The sequence goes on along the minus strand of JAZKJV010009465.1, from coordinate 435,280 downwards.
GGGGGTTCGGGGGGTAGCAGGCGGAGGAGGGGAGGCCTGGGGAGAGGGCTGGTGTGCGTTGGAAGGGAATAGGCGAAGGCGATAGGAGGGAGCGGCTGGGGGTGAGCCGCAGGTGGTGGATGGAGGGTGCCGGTGGGGTTAGGGGGGTTGAGGACGGCCGGGAAGATACCTGGGGTAGAGGGGGCGGTGTCGGGAAGACCGGAGGAGGCGGTGGCATCGGTTCCGGTGACGAAATCGGACTTGGAAGATGCTGGACAGCAACCGTGTTGTCTTCTTTCGCGATGTTTTCCTCGTCCAGACTTGCGGCAACGGCTTCGTCGGTCGATGGTTGTGTTTGGGCGTCGCAGTAGGCCTCAAAGTAGGCCATTAGGTTCCGAGACATGGATTGGAGGTTGGCCTGCAAATCACGTATCATGTCCCCCGTCTCTTTGAAGGTGGCGTCGATGGTGGAGATGGCTCGTCATGTTTGTTCGGACGAACGATGATGTCGGTGCGTGCGCCGGGACGGATCGTTAGATCGTGAGGACGATCTAAATGCCATGCTCTGATACCAATTGATGCAAATCGGCTTTTGCGGCATCGATAAAATGATAAATATAATTTTTATGGTAGATTTTTGGTAGAAGAAAGAGAGGGGTTGAGAAGAGAAATTGGAAGGGTTGAGAAGAGAAGACACGCCGGATGCGCGGGGTTAGAGAAGAAGAAACGCGTAGACCGTGAGGGGAGGAGAGAAGAGACTCGTTGGGAATACGAGGGGTTTGGGAGAAGAAGAACACGTGTAGATCACGTGGGGAGAAGGGAGAGAGAGGGGATAAAATGAGATAAACTCAATATTTCATTAATACTTAACTCCCTCAAAACAATGGACTACCCTCTCTTTATATAGGAGAGAGGGGTTTACAAAAATAGTAAACTAAATTAATTGACAACCGACTTGCCTAATTGGACTCTAACAAATTCAAATTGACCTCTAATTACTCTAATTAGACTCTAATTAATTAATTGACCAACAATTACAATTAAAATCTACGAAATAAACGTTGAGATCACAGGCGATCTCAATTATTTAATTAGACCATTACGACCCTAAAAACATAATTAAAATTGACTACTAATTAATTAGATAAATGTGGCCCTATAATTTGGGGTCACGCTGCATCAACATGCCACTTTACATGTTCAACAGATTGCTCTCTAGGAGGTTACTTTTGATCTTGATTTGGCCAGTACTTGTTAGAAGCGGATGCATATATGTGCTTCGCATCCTCTTGTTGCCCATGTTTCTTTGGGACGTCTTTTAGAGGATTTTAGGAGATTTGTGGTGGGATTGTCAACCGTAGAGATCCACCATGCACATAACATGAGGTTATGTGAGACAGTCAGTAGCATCACGCTATGGAGGATATGGCATTGCTCCATTCTTGTAGCATGGAACTTGGTTACTATCCCATCATTGGCTTCTATGATTGATTGTGTTGGGATAAATATATCTCTTGTTCTATTTTATGTTTTATATTTTCTTTATGTACTTATCATGTAATTAACCCAAGAGCTTTTCTCCTATATATAAGAGAGCCCTCGGTCTATTCTAATAGTATGATTCATTTTTCTCTCAACATGGTATCGAAGCAATAGTCCTAGATCGGGGTTCCCGTATCTCACCCAAAACCCTAACCTCCACGTGAGGGGCACCAAGCCTCTAGCGCCGCCGATCAACGGTCTCGGCTCTCCCCACCCCTACACCGTCGCAGGGGCCTCTTGCTACCTGTCCAACCGCCGCCAGGGATCGCCATATTGCGATATATCGTCGATATATCGGCGGTATATCGGTATCGACAGGTCACCGATATATCGCCGATATGGATATATCGGGTATCGACATCTCAAAATAGAACAATGGATACAGGATGTCGGCGATATGCATCGATATATCGCCGATATATCGGCGATATATCGGTATCGACATTGTATCGATATGACGTCGATATCGATATGTCCTTCCTTGACCGCCGCAAGGGTCCCAGCACGCCCTGTGCGTCGTCGCAGGCGTTTTTTGACTGGATCCGAGATCTGTTCTAGTTTGTAGATCGTGATGTTTTCTGATTTCTATCACATTCTACGGCTCTAGACCTCGTACAGAGACCTAGGGATGGTTGTATGAGTCTACAGATACAACTTATCCTTCCTATGGTTATGTAGATGTGTTTTTTCTTTGATTTACCCCTCAATCGTTCCGCGTTTCGGCTAATTCATACAATGTCAGAGAACAAGAGTGGCGTCTTCTCCTCTTTCTGGTGCCTTCATGGGCCCAACACCTATCGTAAAGATGGATGGGACCAACTATGGGTTATGGTCCATAAAGTTTCATACCCTAATACAGTGCCATAACAAGGAGCACATTCTGACTGATTCAGAGCCAGCGGTCAAGACCGGGGCCAATTCATCATTGAAGAAATATGACGCCTATGCTCGTATCTAGCTCTCTGGGACACTTACCACGGAGATCGCTAATGACATTGTTAATCAGCCAACTGCAAAGGATATGTGGGACATATTGGCAAACACATACGGGCAAACAAAGAATGAAAGCAAGATTCTTCAATTGCAGTTCGACATTTTCTCGACCAAAAAGAATGACCGACCGCTCCACTCACACTTCTCTCATCTAAGAGGCATGTTTGAGCGACTACACAGCTTCATGCCTATTACCACCAGCACTGAGCAGCATCAGGCATATCAGAAAGCCACAATAACGGGAGTTTTCTTGTCATCTCTCGACTCTGAGTGCGATGCCACTCGTACTCAACTTCTGACTGGCGAGACAATACTACCAATGGAGGAGGTCTACAAGCGTTTGACTAGGATTACTACCACATCCGCTACTACGACATATACACTTCCTTCTGCCATGGCAGCTACTCGAGGCCCGGGAGGGTCGTTCCAGTTTCGTGGCCGTGGACCTCATGGTCGAGGGGGAGGCCGACAACGTGGTCCTTGTTCCCATTGCCATCGTTCATGTCATTCTGAGGAGATATGATTTCAGAAGCATGGATATCCAGCTTCTGCACATATTGCAGAGCAGACTGAGGCTTCTTCTGCGCCTACTCCAAATACACGTTTCGATGATATTGTCTCCAGACTTCGTGAGAAGATGATCACTCCTACGTTGACTCCAAGTTCCATAGATGCAGCAGCTACTGCCAGGGCATCATCTAGTTCATATTGTATTCATTATGTGTTTACCAGTAGTAGAAGTTCAGACTTGACTGACTGGAATATGGATTCTGGAGCATCACATCATATGTGTGGAGATCGGACGCAGTTTAGTTCATACAGATCTATTCCACCTGGCAGATCCATGGCATTGTCAATGGGGTTCGTCTACCCATTGTTGGTCAGGGGGAGATTACTCTATCCCCTTCTATGCTTCTTCAGAACGTCTTATATGCATCGGACTTTCATATGAATCTTTTGTCCATTAGTGACATTACAAAAGATTTATATTAGGGTGCCATCTTTGATCCCTCTTCTTTTGTGTTTTCGGACATACTAACTAGCAGGGTGATTGGTCATGGCCATGAGCATAGAGGATTGTATAAGCTTGTCGTACCACCATGTGCCGGAATTACTATTATTCCTTCAGGATCTGTTTCTCCTTTCATGTGGAATCTTCGCTTTGGCCACATTCCTCGCTAGAAGATGTGTCATGTGCTACTGCAGATATCTACTCGTACTACACTGGATTGTGAAGCCTGTCAGCTTGGGAAGCATCATCGCTCTTCTTTTCCAAGTCGTCTGAGTCGTCAAAGTAGTTAGTCCTTTGAGTTGTTTCGTTTTGATATTTGGTGTCCTAGTCGTGTTCCTGATCATCAGGGGTATCGTTTTTATATGGTTGTTGTGGATGATTATTCTAGACTATCTTGGGTGTTCTTGTCAAGGCCTTAAATGCCGTATTTCGGTTTCGTTTCGGAGACTGACCGAAACGAAATTTCGGTCGAATTTCGGTCGAAATTCGACCGAAATTTCGGTCATTTCGGTCTGTTTTTGAACTAAGCCCCCCAAATATCGGTCGACATCGACCATTTCGGTCGGATTTCGGTCACCCACCGAAACCGAAATTCGACCGAAATTCGGTCGAATTTCGCCGAAATTTGAGGCCATGGTTCTTGTTAAAACATAAGTCTGAAGCAGGTGCTATCATTGAATATTTTCTTATTGAAGTCAAAAATATATTCTCTGCTAATGTTAAATTCATTCATACGGATAATGATCTGGAGTTTTCCACATTACATTTGTCTGAATTTCTCAGGTCTCTCGGTATTGTTCATTAAACCTCTTGCAATTACACTTCTCAGCAGAACGGTGTGGCTGAACATAAACATCGTCACCTTCTTGATGTCATAAGAACACTATTGATCCAGAGTCGTACCCCTCATTCTTTTTGGGGTGGCGCGGTTCTCGCTGCTTGCTACTTGGTGAACCGCATGGCATCTACCATTCTTGGAGAGAAGGCTCCCTTCTTGATTGTGTTTCCCGAGAAGGAACTGTTCTCTCTCACTCCCAGAGTCTTTGTATCTGTAGCCTTTGTCCACAATTTCACTCCTGGTCGTGACAAGCTCTCGCATAGAGCTGTCAATTGTGTTTTTGTTGGTTATTCTCGTACCCAAAAAAGGGTATAGATGTTTTTGATCCTGTAGGATGTAGATATTATGTGAGTGCTGATGTCACTTTCTTTTAGTCGATTATGTATTTCTCCTACATGTGACAGGTTGTCCAATGCTACTTCTAGAGAGGATGTTGTTGTCCCTCCGCCTCCATCTCCTCCACCGTAGGAACCCCATGCTGCACCTCAGCCTCCTCCACCTCCACCATCGCCACCGCCTCCACCACCTCCACCTCCATCTACCCAATCCAAATTCTTACCCATTGTTTACACTCGCATGTCTTCTACTCGCCCCTCTGCTCATGCGTCATCCACATCATCCACCACACCTCAGGTATGTCATGAAAATATTGTTTCTAATGATGGCACTGGAGTTTTGCATGATACACATGACGAGTTGATTCCAGAAGACAGGGGAGTTGATGATATGGAGATTCCTATTGCCTTAAGGAAGCCTCGTCGTCAATGTGCCATGTATCCTCTTGCTGCACATGTTTATTTGATCATTTTTCAGAGGAGTACAGGAAGCTTATAGTGGGACTCTCTGCTGTTACTATCCCACATACATATCAAGAGGCGCTACAGGACAGTAGGTGCAGACTTGCAACGGAAGAGGAGATGGTAGCTTTGAGGTCGCATGGAACATGGAGCATTGTATCTGCTCCACAAGGTGCCTCTGTTGTAAGCTGCAAATGGATATTTACAGTCAAACAAAGGGCTGGTGGCAGTGTAGATCGCTACAAGGTAAGACTTGTGGCATGTGGGTTCACCCAAACTTATAGGGTGGATTATCAGGATACCTTTTCTCTAGTGACCAGACATTCGACACTACGCATTCTTCTTTCCATTGTTTCATGGGAGTGACCTTTGTACCAACTTGATGTGAAGAATGCCTTTCTATACGTGGACCTTTAGGAGGAAGTTTACATGCACCAACTACCAGGGTTTGCTACTAATGGGAGTCCCAGAAAGTGTGTAGGCTACACAAGGTAATTTATGGCCTGAAGCAGAGTCCGAGAGCTTGGTACCAGAAGCTACCGGAGGTTATAGAGCATCAGGGGTTTGGGCGGTCCACTGCAGACCACTCACTTTTTGTTCAGAGGACACAAAGATGTACTATTGCTATTCTTGTTTATGTGGATGATATTGTTGTCACAAGGGATGATGACCAAGGCATTTAGACTGCCAAGGAGTTCCTAAGTCAAGGATTTGTGACTAAGGACCTTGGCACTCTTCGATACTTCCTTGGGTTGGAGTTCGCCAGGAACCTGCGTGGTCTAGTGATGACCCAGATGAAGTTTGCGATGGATCTCCTTTCTGAGACATGTATGACAGGATGCAAGCCTGCTACTACCCCTATGGTTCCGAGTATGAGATTATATGATGATGACACTGAGGAGGTAGATTGCAGGGGATATAGAGAACTGGCCGGGAAGCTTTTATATACCACTATCACCAGGCCGGATATAATGTTTGCAGTAAGCAAAGTTAGCCCGTTCATGGAGCAGCCCAGAAAGGTGCGTATGGATGTTGTTTATATGATATTGAGATATTTGAAGAACTCACCTGGCTCGGGTCTTATATTCAACAAGGATACATCTCTTGAGGTGACAGATTGCGCAGATGATGATTATGCAGGTTGTCCCAGAGACAGAAAGTCTACTTTGGGCTTTGCTGTGTTTGTCGGGAGCTCACTTGTCTCATGGAAAAACAAGAAGCAGACAGTGGTGGCCAGATCAAGGGCAAAATCTGAATACATGGCCATGGCACAAGGGAGTGCAGAGATGATGTGGGTTAGATTGGTATTGAATGACCTTACCATTGAGGTTCCTCTTCCTATGCAGCTTTTATGTGATAATCAAGATGCACTATTTATTGCCAATAATCCTGCTTTTCATGAACGAACAATGCATATAGAGGTGGATTGTCATTACACTAAAGACATGATCCAGAAAGGTCTTATATATATCCACCTCCCATATTTCCACGAAATAATTAGACGGCTGGCATCTTCACCAAAGCCCTAGCTAGAGGTCCATTTCAGAGGAGTTGCTCCAAGCTGAGCATGATAAACATATATGCTACAGCTTGAGGTGGAGTATTGAGATAAATATATCTCTTGGTCTGTTTTATGTTTTTTTCTGTACTTATCATGTAATTAACCCAAGGGATTTTCTCCTATATAAGAGAGCCATCGGTCTATTCTAATCATACGATTCAATTTTCTCCCAACAGATTGCAAACGTGTCCTTATAGTGAAGCACTGAGCAGATCATTGTGTTGATCGCTACAAGGCTCGGCTTGTGGTCCATGGATTCACCCATATATATGGGGTGGGCTATCAGAACATATTCTCTCCAGTGGCTAGTCATTCGCCACTTTGGATCCTCCTTGCAGTTGGCGTGGTCTGCGAGTGGTCTCCTTCCCAACTATATATGAAAAATGCTTTTCTTTATGATGGTATGCACGAGGAAGTCTATATGAAACAACAGCATGGATTAGCTACCGAGGGGGGTGTTAGACGGTATGCATACTTCGTAAGGTTATCTATGGCCTTAAGCAAAGTCCCAGTGTATGCTCTAGAAGATCTCGAACTTGATAGAACAACAAGGCTTCATGATATCGGCTGCAAATCATTTACATTTTTTACAAGGGATATAGAGAGGTATCATCGGCATTCTGGGTTTTGTAGATGACATCATTGTTACATAGATGACCTACATGGCATTAGTAAGTTTAAGGAATTCATTGGACATCAGTTTGTCACCAAGGAACTTGGTGAATTATGTTATTTGGGCTTGGGTTTTCCAGGTGTCAACGTGATCTTGTGATGACACAAAGGAAGTATGTTATATATCTCTAAGAGACAGAGATGACTTATTGCAGACTTGCCACTATTCCCATGGATCCTAGCATGAAGCTATAAAATGATGATATTGAGCAAGTGTAAAGAGGAGATACATGAAGCTTGTCGAGAAGTTCCTCTATGTTACTATTACCAGGCCAAATATCTCCTTTGCGCTAAGCAAAGTCTGCCTGTTTATGGAGCAAACCACGACAAGCTCATATGGATGCGGTCTACATGATTCTAAGGTATCTGAATTCTGAAGTGTTCTCTAGGTACGTGATTTCTATTTAATAGAGGGACATCCCTTGCCATCAGTACATGTGCATATGTTGACTATGCATGATGCCCCAAGGACAAGAAATCTACCATTGGCCTTGCGTTCTTTATAGGGAGCTTTTTAATCTCATGAAAAGAAAGAAGTAGACTGTAGTTGTTGGATCTAGTGCTGAGTTTGAGTACAGAGTCATGCCCTAGGGGAGCACTGATATGATGTGAGTCATATCCGTTTTGACAGACATAGCTGTTGATGCGCATGCATGTACAATGTGATAATCCGACTACTCATTTCATTGCCAACATTCTAGCTTTCCATAAGATGACCAAACACAATGAGGTAGACTGTCACTATACACAAGACATGAATCCAGAAGGGCTTTATCTCTACTATACGACATATTGGGGAGTATTGAGAGTTATCTTTGTATCTTCTTACCTTGTGTATTTCTTTATTTTTGTGGGTTTAGTATGTAATTTGACCCCTTGAGTTTCTTCTGTCTATATCAGAGAGCCCTATGGCATGATGGAAACAACATACATACATGGCGGAAATCCACCAGGACCTCTCCTCTTGCCTAGAGCTTTGGAAGCGAGCAAGCGACTCGACGGACTTTTCAGACAGTTATGTAGCAAATACCATTCTAATATATAATACAAGCAAGGCTAACATGCAAGCATTCTCCCCAAAATTACAACTAGGAAGATACTCGACTCACTCGCACCATACCTCATCTACCTTACTCGACTCGTCCCTTACTACTATGTATTTGCCTTGTTCTTTCATTTTGTACTAGCCTGTGAATTTCTCTGGAAAGTAGTCCCCCCCTAGATGCGATAGTCCTGTCCTCGTGCTCATGACTCTCTTTGGTTAAGAAGGTCCCGGATTCATCGCATGCTCACTTATTGGTTTAATTAGAGAGAGGAAGAGGCTCATTCAAACAAGTCATTCTCTTTCCATAGTTGCCTTGTTGATAAGGAGGAGTCACAGCCTTTGGGAACACATCTGTGATATAATAGTAACAGAGGAGAATTTCTCGTTTTGAAGTGCTTGAACTCTCTGCCAACATCTCACAGTTTGAAATTTATACAGTAAACAGGAGATGGATCCTTGTAGTCCAAAGATCCCAAGAAGGTTAAGAAGGAAGAGAAGGATGAGGAGGTATCGGTTGATCGTAAACATTTGCCATCCTATTGCCAACGGTCTGAGTTTACAGTGGTGCGAGGGAGACAGTTTGATATGATTTGCAAATAGTTTTTTTTGTGCAGGCACGCCAGAGAGAACATACCAAGTGCTCATCGAGTAGAATTTTATCTGTTACAGTATATTTTGTATATGGAGGACAATTCATCCGTTTTACATCACCTTATACTGCAAGTTATTAATGTGGAAACACTCATCGCTATAGTGTCGACTAATGTACTGTTTGTTTTCAGGTATCTAGCGTATGAAGGTAAGTAGTCGTGGTCACGTGGAATGGGAGTTGAATGCTGTCTTGGTCACGTAAAGAGGGAAGGAGGGGTTGGCGCCATGTTAAGGAGGCACAGCTGCTCAAAGCCATGGTTGCTCTAAAGGGAGAGCAAGATTATTAGGCATGGAGAAGGGAAGGTGGTTGGAGCGCAGAGAGGACCGTCTTCTGTAGCCCTGCTGCAGCCGACTCTGTTGTAGGGGCTACAGCCGTCCGATCACTTATCCCCCACTTCGAAATGCGAGTCCACTATCCCCGACCCTCTGCTGTAAATGCCATTTACAGCAGATGATCAGTTCCCGGTTGGAGCGACGTAAGAGCACGGCAACCCGTGGTCAGCGGATCCACTACAATAAAATGTGTCTTCAGGTTTGTAATTTTGGAATTCCTCCATATATCATCCCTTGTTGAATATATACCAATGTATAAAATCTATTGCAAAACTCATATTTTGTATTTGAAATTAGCAACAACTAACATTTATTGCTAATGCTATATTGTTAGCAGCAGTTCATGTAACAATGCGTCTTTTGTTACCCAGATCTGTGCTAATTATTGTTAAAAATAACGATGATATGTGAATATCTTATGACAAAGGTAACATGTAATTGTTGGTCTGTTGCTAATGTCACTATAGGCTGTGATTTCATGATGGATAATATTTGTTATGTATTAGGGACACATTTTGTTGTCATTAGATTTGGAAGGATGTGCAAATAGGGGAGGTGGTTAAATCATTTCGTAAGATTTTAAAGAAAAGAAATTAGCTTTTATGAAGTCGTAACCTTAGAATTAGATGTTAATCATTAAATAAAGGGATTATTACACCATGTAGGATCCTGGAGAAAAAAAACGACTTCCATTTACATCCAAAATCTTATTCCGTTAACTCGAGTTAATCCAAGTACACTATATCCTAGAGTTGATATTTACTTATTTTATTATTTTATTTACTGTATAAATAATAGGCAACCATCGCTACTTTTTCTTCTCGTCTCTCCCCATCCTCTAGCTCGTAGTTGCCACCACAGCAACGAGCACCACCCCCGCCCTCGACTCGCCCCCTTCCCAACCAGCACCACCCACTCCATGGACCCCACCCCCTCCCTGTCACTGTCTTCGTCACGCAATCTTTATTCCCTCGACACTGGTACCACCTCCCCTCTCCCAACCACACCTCTCCAACAACGTTGAGATCTCAGTCGCCTTCGCCATGTTCTCCGTGAAGAACAACATGGTGCTGCCACTAGAAGCGGGTGTAGATGCAGTGACATGGCCATGTGTGCGCGGAGTAGTTGGAGAGGTGGTAGACATTGGTGAGCAGGCCGAGAACAAATCATTGTGTGGTAGTGGAGATGATGAAGTGACAGTGGTAGGTGGTGTGTGTCTTGTTGCAGTGGGTCTAGTTGGAGCGGGCTCATCATGAAATATAGGGTCCATTTGTTTATCGATCTACCCTCCTCCATTCCTGAGTTGAATTCTATCACAAATCAATGTGATATCACATCTAATTTCTTATTCCAACCCCTCCAACCTCATAACCATTCAAACAGCTACCATTCACATGAGGTTACCCCAACTACCTCATCCCAGTAATCAAATAGATCTATAATGTATTGAAGGGGTAAAATATCATTGTATATTTGAAAAACATAAACTGCAATATGTACATGTATCCCAAAATGTAGCAGAAAAGCAAGGAAAAGCAAAATCATTATTCTGTATATAAATTGTAACTGTATATGGAAATCAATGAAATGTTAATTGGTGACACTTTTTGGTTATGTGGTTGTTTACATTAAGTGTGAATGTCATTTCGAAACGTGAAAATTTTCCCTCAATTTTCGTAACCTAATACGATCGGTAGCGAATATGTGTAAACGGGCGATGAATATCCATTTCATCACATTTATTCTTTGATTTTGATCTTCAAACCCCAGCTAAATGCATATATATATATATATCACTAATTTGCCAAAATAAATACTCTATAATTTGTACACAATATTGTAGAAAATATTGTACATTTATTGTATTGAAGTCCAAAATAAAAGAAAAAGAAACGAGACACCACCGATGTTGAATGACCTTAGCGTCTGAGACTCAGTCATCATGATGACTTAGTCGACAAGAAATATTGTAGGGGAGATAGGGCAGAGAATCTTACAAAAAATACAGTTGGAAAATCCTACAAAAATAGACCAATAATTACCTTTCGAGACCTATTTTATTCTTTATTTAACACACATAAAATCAATAAACTTTATACATGAAAGTTGAAGATAGAAAAACATAGAAAAAACAAAATTGATTTCACCTAAAAATAATACATCGTGTACTTTCTAATGTGAATAAATTAAAAAGACAAAATAAAATACATAAAAGATAGATGAATATACCTATTTGTGTACTTGTAAAAAGTAACATATAACAAATTAAGACATAAAAATAAATAAAAATACGCATTAAATACTACATGAAATTAAAAATATTTTTATTTTAAAATCAAAAGTTAATTAATTCATTTAATATTTTTATTGAATTTACAAACAATTTTGACCATCCTTTTCCTTGTTGGTCCATGATGAATACACATTCATCACTCTTTATTCTTATATTTTAGCTACAAAAACCTATGCAAATGCATGTAGATATGTGTAAATAGGAAAAGTTAGCAAAAGCATGCATGTTTGTAAATATAGATAATTAGCATGTTTTTGTGCAAAAATAAAAGAATAAAGATGAAAAAGAAAAAGAGGGAAATATTTAGAATAAATATTGAGCAACCTAACCCAAGGGAGGGCTCAGCATGGGCCTGACCGCATAAAAGCCAAGTAGAGGGAGATAGGGGCTCACACCTGTATATATTTGTAAATAAATAATTTATATATTTTCCTCACCCAAAAATATGTTGTAAATATTTGTAAATATTTATGAAGTATAAAAACAAAACAAAAAGATAAAAATCAAAAATTCAAAAAGAACCCTACACCTTGTATATAGACCATCATCCTTATTTGTTTCACCTTGTAAATAAAGTTATTTATTTCCCAAAACTTTTTGTAAATATTCTATGTATATATTGTACATAAAATGAATAAAAAGAAACAAAACAAAAAATTCAAATAAAAATTACAAAATTAAAATACAAAAATACCTTGTACATATACCATGTACATATATGTATATAAATAATTATTTAACCTATGTATATAAATAATAAAAATAGAATAAAAATAGCCTTTTATTCCTCATTTTATCCTATAAATAAATAAAATATAAAATAGGAATAAAAATGTATAAAAATAACTAATTAAAAATCAAAAATTAAAAATCAATATAGTGTATATATACCTATGTATAGCTATTATGTAAATACCTTATTTTGATTTCCAAAAATTAATTAAAAATCACAAAAAAATAGAAAAAATTAAAACAAATATTTTTCATGTTTTGAGTTTTTGAAAATTCGGCCATTTAAGGCCCCAAAAAAATCAAATAAAGATATAAGCCTTGGCGGGCTCTGATTGGTCCACGGGGGATTGTTGACCCCCGGTCAACTCTCCCCCCAGGACCACCAGAGCCGGGTCCCCCTCGCCCGACCCGTTTTCTCCACTTTCTTCACGGATAACCCGACCGCCTTCTTCCTTAACCCCGGGCCCCGATTGATACCCGATCATCCAGGACCCTCGCCCGGAGTGGGTTTACCAGATCCGAAGCCCGAGCACCTCGCCCGATCACCATCTTCTCGGACCTGGCGCCATATTTAATGTCGTCACCGGCGACCTATTCACGCCATCTTTGATCTTCCCCTCGGCGCCTGTGAGCTCCTCCAGACCACCCGAGTGACAGGCGAGTGATTTGGAGTGGAAGCGAGGCCTGGGCAGCCGGAAATCACTGATCCGGTGATTGACTCCGCCGTGCGCCGCCGCGTGCGCGCCTGAGCCTCGGGGAGCTCGACGACCCCTTGAGGCAACGACCGGGAGCCTCCTTGGCTCCAGCCCAGTCGAATGCGCCCATCAGGTACCTTCCTTAGCCATTAGAGTAGCGTAGCTTTAGGTTTTTAGATTCGCAGTAGCGTAGCTCCGCCACCTCCACCAGCCGTCTCCGTCCACTCCCTTTATCATCCGACACCGCCATCACCTCCGCTAGCCTTCTCTCTACCTGCTCCGCCCCTTCACACCCCTTGTCTCGCCCAGGAGCAAGGTCTCGGCTCTCACCCCTCCGCCGCTCGCCGGAGAGCCATCGCCTCGCACCACCAGCCATCTTCCGCCCGCTCTGACGGGTCGAGGCACTTTGCCCTCGACCCAGCTTTATTACTGTGCAGGTTTCAGGGCCAATCGACCTCATCTGGAGGTCGGAACTTCTGGGCGCAGCAGCTCCAGCTCTTGGACGTCGCCGGAGCTCTCCGGAGCTCCTCGCCTCCATCGGAGCAGAGCAGCGGGTGCGGGGCTTCACGGCGAAGCTCCCCAGCACCTCAGAGGCAGTAGACGAGGACCATCGCGCACACGGAGGGCCGGCGAAAGTCGCCGGCGACCAGTTCTTCCAGCGTCCTCGCCGACCGTCGGATCGCCCTCATCGCCCCAGTTATCATCTGAGCCATCCATCCTAGGCGAGGCGTGACCGTCCAATCATCTCGAGGGTCGATCTTGACCGTCCGCGCGGAGAGAGAGAAGCGCCAGCTACTCGCGTCCGTCAGATTCGCCACGTGCCTTCCTCTCGTCCGTCAGATACACGAGGGTTTCATCTCCAGCCACCCTTAGCCGTCAGATCTGCCACGTGGAGCGCCCTCAGACGTCGATCAGCCCAACGTTCGCAAGTTCAAAGGCGCCGTTGATCTCCATCGTCAGATCTGCCACGCGCCATTCATCCGGGCGTCGACATTAATAAAAGGGGTAATTTGTCTTAGGCCCCTTTACTTTCCGCATTTAGTTTTTAATCCTGTAAATATTTAGTGTAGTTCTTTTATTTTTGTAAAAATTGCACTTAGGACCTTAACTTTTATGAGATTTGCATTGATGCCCCTGCCTGTTGTGGACACGTGCATCGACACGTGATTATTTGGTGTTTTTGCATATCTGGCCCTGCATTTTTGCCCTGTTACGTTTTCTATTTTTAAAAAATAGGATTTGCAATCAGGTCCCTCCAGGCCTGAGTCACGCGCATCGTGCGTGGCCTGGAGGGTAATTTACACTCTTAGTCCTATACTTTCCAGGGTTGTTGTCCCAGGGGTCCAGAACTTTGCTTTAATTGCAGAAAGGTCCCTGTGCACTGTTGGTTTTCTTTATTTTTGAATAAATATCAAATCACCTCCAAATCCAATGAGATTTTGACACATGGCTCCTGCCATGGTGTAGGAATTTTACGGATTTTTGAGGACATTTTTGATTTTATTTAGTATTTTTAAAAATTCAAAAACCTCCTTTTTAGCTACTGTCTAGGTTTAAAAATACCAAAAAAATATAAAAACACCTCCAAAAATTCTAAAAATTTTAGTTATTGTTTCTTGTGTGTTGTTTGATTTTCTAGCCAATTTTGGCTATTTTTCATTGCCTAAAAACTCTAAAAATTGAAAAACCCTTAAAAACCCATAAAAATTATAAAAATTAATCTAAAAATCCAAAAACAATAATTTAGGTGCCCAAATTTTCCTTATTCTTTCTTGATTACAGGAAAATTACCTCCAAGGCCTGTTGAGACTCTTAAATATTTTATTTTTGAGTTTTAGGCCTTGCTGGACAGTACCTAGGATTTTTAGCACT
This sequence comes from Ottelia alismoides, assembly GCA_037367405.1. Lineage (NCBI taxonomy): Eukaryota > Viridiplantae > Streptophyta > Magnoliopsida > Alismatales > Hydrocharitaceae > Ottelia > Ottelia alismoides. Next base: position 420,265 of record JAZKJV010009465.1, on the reverse strand, counting down.
GTTTGATTTTTAGAAAATAATTTACCCATTAGAAAAATATCAAAAATTCACCAAAAACACTTAAAAACTTAAAAAACATAAAAATACTTTTTCCTGAATTTTTGCTTTATTTTTGGTGTGTTAAATAATTTGCCTAAGGGTGTTGATATTTGCTTCCTTTTATTTTCTTTATCTTTTAAAAATCCAAAAAAATATAAAAATTATCAAAAACCACTAAAAAACATTTCCTTTTATTTTTATATTGTTTTTACTACTTCGTAGGCCCTAGGCCAATCCGTGCTCCTTGTGTTCGACCCTGGGAGCTATACCAGGTTAATCACATAGCTAGGACCGCTTGATTTGCTTTGTTTGATTTTCGATTCGTTTCGCGGTTCGATTCTTTTTCTTGACTGACACATCTTCTGAGATCCGGGTCGCAACGACCCTTGCTTCATTACCTTGACCCGGGTCTTGAGGTATTTTTTGGTGTCATCAGAATGGCGCCGTTGCCGGGGAGCACGGCTTAGTAGTTGTTTTTGTTTTATTTTTCGTTTTTGTTTTCGCGGCTTTTCGCGGCTCTTCGGAGCTCGCGGCTTTTCGCGGCTTTTGTTCATAGTTCCTTTTTGATTTATTTTATTTTATTTTGATTTTCTTTTCTTTTTATTTTTGTTTGATTTTGTGTGACTATTTTATTTCTCATTTTTGCATATATACCCTTGTTCTTATTTTCATTTATTATTTGATTATTTTATTGGTCTGACCACCCTCTTCTGTCTTTCTTGCGAGGGCCCGAGGACCGCGGAGGCGACTTTCGAGGAGCCGGTGCAGCCGCGGAGTTCGGAGGCGGCTTCTTTCTCTACGAAGCCGCAGGAGAGAGCGAGAGAGAGAGAGTGAGTGGGAGAGGATAGCTTAGTTTATTTTCAGTTCATTTATTATTGTAATAATACAGGAACTGTGAGACTTTTAGACACTTAGACCGTAGCGGGTCTGTTTCGCCGAGCACCGGCGTGCTCGGGGGACCCATTAGGACCTCGCGGTTTTTCGCGGTTTTCTCGCGGCTTTTCTTTTTCTTTCTTACTGTCATTTTCCGGGTTTTTCGCAGTTTTTGCTCGAGCCCCTAGACATAGGATTTTTGTTGGTTGTGACGTAAGATTTCTAAGGCCCAACACTTAATAGAATATCTGTTCCTATAGAACGTAATTGGACCTTACTAAAATTCACTACAAAAGTTAGTTTAATTGGATTTGAGACCACGTGCCGTTAGGAGTCACATACAGCGCTGGCAGGACCCGTAGTGGCGGGCACCGAGTGACTCCCAAGATCGGACTCCGGACTCGATTCGGTTAACTAACTATTGTTCTTCACGATCAATAGAAGTTGCTTGTCTTAGGACTCGGCTTTTTACCGTTGCATCATATAGCTTAGTTTACTTTTCTGTCTTTATTTTATGCGTGGATCACTCTGCATGTAGAGAGCTGGAGGCAGGTACGCTTTTCTGACTTTGCATGCATCATTGATTTCTCGTGCATCGGCTTTTTCGACTTCTCCCCCCGATTTTGGACTTAATAACCAGGAGAACCGAAAAATTCGTTAGGCGTTTTTGTTTGCATTGAAAAATACCTAAAAAGAGTAACCATAAAATTGGGACTGCTAAGACTATCGACCTTAAAACTCGCTCACCCTAAAAATTCTGTCTTGGGGAGAGCAACCCCCTCATTGCTTGGTTTGTATGTGCGAGAGAGTGACCCGAACACTAGGTAGAGCCCCCCGTTGCTATACTTGACTGACTACCGACTCTTCCGTGCGGGCCAGTCGGTTGGGTTAGCAGCGGAGATCCCAACAGGTCACGTAATCGCTCTGATATTTGTGTGTTCACCAAATAAAACAGACAAGATAATTTGACCGAACTTTCACGGTCTTCAGCTCGCGTTGCGTTGGTGAACCGGGGGTTTGTTTTTCGATCATAGTTTTTCCAGATCTCATCCGCCCTACTCGCCAGATCGAGATGATGGGTAGACGGTCTCTTAGGCAGCCTCTGGCTGCACCGCTTTCGGGCGCGTCTACCTCATCATCTAGGTTGGCTCGCGAGAGCTCAGACCCGCTCTCCGAGCCCGAGTACAACTCCACCCTGTTCCCCCTCGATCCCCTTTCTGATCTACCCGAGAGACCTGAGCCCGAGGAGAGACTTATTCATTTGACAGCACCTGAGTTGGGCTCCTTCGATTTTGCAGACGTCGAGATGGCAGGCGCAGGCAGTTCTGACGATCACTCCCGTCCCGAGCACTTTGTACTGGACCAGGGAGCGATCAACTCCACCCTGATCGCACAGTTAGAGACAGTCCAGCAGCAGCTCCGCGATCAGGGAGCTTTTATGATAGAGATGAGGCGTGAGATGGAGAGGCTCAGAGCAGAGAGAGATGCACAGAGCGAGCCCGAGGACCCCGATGAGGCACAGGCACGAGCCGCAGCAGCAGCAGCCGCGGCCGCCGCCGCAGCGGCAGCAGCCGCAGGAGGAGCAGGACCACCTAGACCGATGCGGGAGTTGCACAACCCCGGATCTACCTTGATGCACCATTGGGTTGTGGTTCCAGCCATCGTGGGGGACTTCAAGTTCCCCCCGAACACCTTGCAGATGCTCCCGCGGTTCCATGGACTGGCTACAGAGGAGCCCCATCTCCACCTACAGGAGTTTCTCATGATTTGCAGTACTGTCCACGACAGACATGTGGACCAGGATACCATACGGATGATTGCCTTCCCCTTCTCACTGGCAGATAGAGCAGCCACCTGGCTGAAACATTTGGGGAGATTCGTGTACACATGGGAGCAGCTCCGCACCGAGTACTTGAACAAGTACTATCCACTCGGGCGGACGAATGCAGTGAGGGCCCTGATCAGCAACTTCTCCATGTTCCCCAACGAGTAGTTCCATGAGGCTTGGGAGAGGTTCAGAGAGCTTTTGGACAGATGCCCACACCACGATATCACGAAGCCGAACCTAGTTCAGAGCTTCTTCAGTGGGTTGTCACCAGAGCTACAGGGCCTGGTGAACGCTTCTTGTGGCGGGTCCTACTTCGCCAAGGACCACGACCAGGTCTGGGCTATTTTTGAGGAGATGGCAGAGAACTACATGGTCATGTCCCAGACCCGGCTCTACACTCAGAAGACCCAGCCACATCAGCCAGGACCCGTGCAGTACCAGAGGATAGCACGGGTAGATGCAGGTCCTTCCAGTTCGTCCGCAGCAGCCACAGCAGCAGCACAGTTAGAGTCGTCAGCTGCGGACATGGGCATCATCAGCGAGAAGCTGGACCGCATGGAGCTGATAGAGAAGAAGCAGTGCCAGAGCATAGCACAGATGGATCAGATGGCACAGGTCTTGAGCGACCTGAAGACACAGCTCATGTGTCTCCAGGAGACACAGACGGCTTCTCAGCCCCGTCTTCAGTCGCGAGGCGACGCCGGCAGCAGTAGCAGCTCGTCCCAGCGCTCCAGCACCCCAGTGCAGCCTAGACAGGTTCACCTTGTACAGGCGGAGCCGTACCAGCAGCCGCAGCCCACCTTGCAGTCACCACCATCTCCAGAGATGCAGATGGTGGTCTACCAGCCGGATCAGCCGTTGGCAGTACTACCCCCAGCCCCCTTTGATGCAAAGCCGTTGATGGATGTCAACGGGATCTGGTACGACCGTCCCCAGCCTGGGATCCGACGAGATCATCCCGGATTCAGGTGGGGGAGTGGTGGTGCCCAGCCCCAGCAGCAGCCGTCAGCACAGGGAGGGCAGTGCTCCCAGCCGAGAGACCATCACCAGCCGCAGCAGCAACCCCCAGTCTACCAGCAGCAGTCGTCCTACGTTCCTCGTCCCTATCAGCAGCAGGGACAGCCTTGGAGACGTGAGCAGCAGGCTCACCAGGGATACCAGCACCAGCAGCACCCTCCTTCTTATCCCTCTCACCCATACCAGCAGCCGCAGCCTCACCCACAGAGAGGCCACCCGTCGGGTTCCCATGAGAGCCCCGCTTTGGATGATATCGCCCGCCTCCTCACGGACCAGCAGGCCACATTCAGACGGGAGATGGATGAGTTCCGCCATGAGATGCGGGACCTGATGAGAGGGAAGGCCGCCATACTGATGAATCTGTGATTCATCACATCAAAAGTCAAAAATAGAGCCTTGTTCCCGAGAAAATAGAGGCATATTTCCTTTTATCTTGCATAAATAACACTCATGCATGCATCCATAATTCATGCATTATAGCAGCTCATCTGCATTTAAATAAGAAGCCAAAAATCCCCTGTAAAAGACATCTTCATCAAAATAACTTCTTCTCTATACTATATATATATTCATTAATAAAACAGGGAGGAATCACCCTTGTAAAATAGCCCAAGTATCCTGAGAACCCCTGTACATTAAAACACACATAAAGCCCGCATACAAACCCCTACTTAGGTCTACTCACTCTTAGAATATTACATATCAAAAGACCTTCAAAATGAGACTAATTTCATTGAAATTGGAGCTTGTATGAGAAACTTGGGTTTTTGGGTCATGTTGTATGTATATTTATATATCTTTGTATTTATGTACCATATTTGACCTCACCTCCGTCTTTGGTCAACATGAAACTTGTAGATCTCATCAAGATCTACAACTTTCATGTTTTGAGTTTTTCCAAATTCGGCTTCCTCTTCTCTCTACACGCATTTCTTCCTCCAACCATTCACAGCAGGCCACGTGGCGCCCTCTGATTGCGCCACGCGGCCCGCTGCCCTTTGTCTGATCCGCCTTCGCCCCCCACCGTTGGATCGCGCTTCAGATCCAACAGTCCCTCTGTGACCACGTGCGCTCACTCCCTCAGCCGTCCGATTATCTCCCACTTCTCATCACCACCATCCGATAGCGCAGCGCTCTCAGCCTTCCACGTGGCGTCATCTACGCCGCTCGACCGCGCCCCCGATCCTCTCATCACAGCCGCCCATCTTCCAGCGAGTCTCGACCCTCAGATCAACTCCACCCTTTCATCTGGGCCATCCATTAGCGCCTCGCCCACAGTGCGCCACGCGTCACATCTTGAGCCCTTCGATCGCATTCTCAGCCCTTTCATCTGAGCCGTTAGCTCCCCAATAATCTCAGCCGACCGATCGATCGCCAAGGACTGATCAGGACCGCCCGCCCGCGCCTCTGCCCCATCACGCCAAGTGTCGGCTTCCTGACCATTAGATCGCGTCGCCTTGACCTGATCTGAGCCGCTCGATCGCGCCTCGCCACACCGCGCCACGTGGCGCTCTCATGACCCCTCATCTGGGCATCCCAGATCTAATCCTAACCGATCGCTAAGCGTTGATCTCCACCGTTGGATCCCAAGATCCAACGGTGGAGACTTCGTCTCCTACCTCGGGTGCCCCCTCTCTCCCACGATCTCTGCCTTGCGAGAGGGGCACCCCCTTCCTATTCTCGGAAGCACTCCCTCCACCCTCGCCGGCCGCTGACCTTCCCACGACACACCCCACTCATCCCTCTCCCTCGCCAGCTCCCTCAAACACCACCATCTCCGCCACACTCGCCCCACGACAGCCACCAACTTCGCCACTCACCCACTCCAGCCGTCACCTTCATCCTATAAATACCCAGCCTCCGGCCACATTCAGCCCCATCCGCCACTCCAGAGAGGAACCTAGAGCTCGGAGCCTTCGATTTGTGACAGGAATTGAGTGAATCCTTGAGCGAAGACGGCCCTTCTTCTCCGGCGAGATCCACGGTGCCACCGCTGTGTCGCAGCCGCCCTCCGCGTAGCTGCTTGAGCTCGGGGCTTTACCGACCTCTTGAGCGACGACCTGGAGCTCAAATCTGAGCCCCAATCCCCAGGTAATCACCTCCATTACTCCTCCGATCTCGTTCTTCTTTTCCCTTCATCTTCTCCGATTTTATTCCCTGTCCACGATCATCTTCACGCCTCGCCTTCACTCCGCCGAGCTCCGCGTCGAAGCTCTCATCCTCGCTGACCCCTCCGCATCGTCAGACGCTTCACTCCACCGTTCATCGATCACTAGCTCCGCCACTTGGCCGGAGCAACGTCCCCCGACCACCTCACTTCTCCGTAGGCCTCGCCAACCAGTACCATTTCTCCACAATCGCACGCACGAGCCTCGGCTATACGTCTAACACTTGCAGGTACTCCTTTGATCATTGGCCGGAGCCTCACCGGAGCTCTCCTCGAGCTTCATCGACTCAGAGCTCCAGCCCTCCTCCAGGGATCCAGAGACCACCGGAGCCTTCGCCGCGCACTGACGATTCTTCCGAGCAAGGTGGGGGCTGACGAAGCTCACCACCGGAGCTTGACGACCGAGGCGGAGCTCGGCTGCTTTCACCGGAGCGCAGCCCTCTCCTCCGCAGGCGGCGGAGGATCGATAGAGAAGAAGGAGCAGCAACCGTTCGATCCTCTGATCGAACGGACCTCGCCTCTCCACGTGTCCACTTCGCCGCCCTCATCAGCGACCGTTGGATTGCCCAGGATCTAACGGTGATCAGCCCGCCGCGTCATCAACATTGGGAGAAGACAGGAGCCGTCAGATCATCCCAGATCTGACGTATCTTGATCGAGCCACGCGTCTTCACCGACACCCCTTGGATCCATCTTGATCCAAGGGCCTTCAGGCCGCCACGTCGCCCTATCCGAGCCTCGGCCTCCAAGCCTAGGCTCGGGTAACCCGAAGCTGCACCGAGGCTGGGCCGAACCTCCAGAAGGCCCGAGCCTCCCTCCGAGTCTCCGACGCCCCCCGAACCTAGGCCGCCCCACGTGAGGAGCACGTGCGGCCTGGGTTATTTGCATAGACGCCCTTGGAGCTTTCAGAAATTGCAAAAAGGCCCCTGTGAAGCAGACATCACGTGAGGAGCACGTGGTTCGTGGAGAAATTGCATAGAAGTCCTGCATAGTATCGGTAATTGCATTTTAGTCCCTGTCAGCATATTTACTTATTGAATTTTTATTTTCCAGTATTGCATTTACACCCTTATGTTTGCACGTGTCCATAGCATGCATTTTTCATCATTTTGAAATTCTAAAAATTGCAAGTTGTTGAGAATTTTGTCCTCTATTTGTCTGTACACGTGTTTGATTTTTGTTGGCTTAATTGAATTATCAATGAATTAATTGGTTCATTTGAGACATATTTTGCCCAGTGATGCCTTTTGATTTTTAATCAATTATCAGTGCCTTCAAAAATCACCAAAAATTCACAGTAGCTTAAGGACATTATTTTCGACACTCCATAAAATTTCATAGCATTTGCACGCATAACGAGGCCTAAATAAATAGTTTAGTGATTTTCTTAAATTAATTTTAATTAATTCATTTCACAGTGAATTTTAGATCTGTCAATTTTCCTAGGTCCCTGATCATTAGACCTTCCTAGGATAATTTTAGTTCTTGGAAAAATTGTGATTTGATATTTATTAAAAATTAAACACTGAAAATCACTCTGTCTGTTTATTTAATTCACAGAAAAATTATTTTGAGTCGAAAAATTCCAAAAAAATTAGTGTAGGTCATTTTCATCATAAATAACCATCTGGCCAATTTTCATTATTTTTGGACTTCGTTTGATACATCAATTAAATTTAAAGTTAAATTGGCTAAGATTTGTCTGCATATGTCTGCATAAGAAATAAAAAGACCAAAAAGATTCGACCCTCGAATATCAACACTTGAAAATTGCTGTAATCCACCTAAGGAGACAGTTGCCTCCCTGAGATCGACCTTGGACTCCACCAAGTAAAAAAATATCACTGCTCAAAATTGACCAAAATCTGTCTTAAGTGGTTTTTGATCAACCTCTCGTATCCGACTGCAACGAACACTTAAAATTAATTTGGACCATTAATTTGCCCGAATTAACTAAGGGTGCGGGAGCGCACATCAAAATGGCGCCGTTGCCGGGGAGGCACGGCTTAGGTTAATTGGTAGCATATTTTTGAAGTGTTTGATTTCTAATCCCCGGGTAGTCTGACCCCCGGTTTTTCTTGTAATTATCTCTCGTATTTGTTTTCTTTTTGCTTTATTTTTGTGTCACTCTCTGACCTCTATTTCATTTTTGTGCGAGGACCTCGAGGAGTCGGCGACGCTTCAAGGACTTAACATTTAAAGTGTGTTGAGAGAAAGAGAGGCATTGTACTTTTTATTTTTCTCCTTTGCATTATTTCCAGCGGTTCCCGTTTGGGATCTCGCGCGTGTAAATATAGTGGAAACCGTGTCCCGTGTGCTGTGTGGGTGATTGGTAATTTAGCTTGCACTAGCGGCTCCTCGAGTCACTCTAGGACTTGTTTGTGCGCTTAATCAATAGGACCACACAACACACTTAAAAGACGCACCTAGACCGCAGGACTTAGTTCAAAATAAACTGTTCTCCACGCTAATAGAACTGCCTGTCTAGGAGCGGCTTGCATCGCTTGCATTTGCATGTAGAGTAAAGTTTTCAATTCTGTATAGCATCCTGCATCAACAAGCGAAGGGATCACTGTAAGTACTCTTTACTTAGCATACGCATCATTGATTTCAACCTTGCATCGGCTTTTCTCGATTTCCTCCCCTCTGATTTTCTCATTTAACTTAAAAAGGAAATTGGGACTGTACGATAGGCGTGCTTTGTGGTGATTAATTACAGTGATAACCTAACTTTAAAACCGGGACTGCTAACAGTATTGACCATAAAAAGGGAATAAAAGCTAAAAATTGTTTGCGGGAGACTAATCCCCGACCTTGTTTTCAGGCTGAGTGAGGGTACCTGAGTGTGTGTCAACACCCTAAGGTAGAGCCCAAATCCCCGTCTTCCATATCACGTTCTAACTAATCCTAGCAAATATCACGAGCCGAATATTTTCAGATTCTTTGACTAGTACCAAGTAGCCTCCGCCTGTCTCAGGTAGATAGGGGCGAAATTGCGGTACTTCGCGACAAGTTGCCAGTAACCCTCCGGGGCGAAGTTCCGGCCTTGTCAGCCTCCGCCTGCTTGCAGGTAGATAGGGGCGTGGTCACTGAGTCCATCGGCTTGGGATAGGAGCGAAGAAAGGAAGGAGCGGCGGTATTTTAGGCGACAGGTTAAACAAGGAAGACGCATCCGGCTCTGAGCCGACTTCCCTTTAGGCCGCGTAATCCTTGCTAGATTTGCTTGAAAATCACACTTAAAAACTACAAGATAAATTGGACTCAACTTTGAGTCCTTCACTGTGTTGAGTGTGAATCCAGGGTCTTGGATTGATCTTGTGCTTGCTTCAGGTAGGAGTAAAATCCTATCTTCTTCTTGCTTAACCAAGATGAGTAACTGGGGAGATCTCGACGCACCGTTCACTGATCTCTCTATGAGTCCCCCAAGTAACTCGTCTTTTCCGGTCCGAGCACACCTTGGACCACCCAGGACTCATGACCCTCTTGAGTCCTGGTTCCCTCCTGCTCAGGGTGGTTACTCTCAAACCAACCCTTTTATCTCCTCTGAGATTACCGAGGAAGATCATTGCCTCGGTAATCCCTTCCTTGATTCAACCTCTAACACTGACCTTATTTTCCAATCCCCAGAACTAGAGGGAGAAATGCCGCCAAAGATGCCGCCCGATGAGGACCAGATGAGACAAATCCTTAGACGCCTTGCTGAAGCTGAACAGAAAAATGCGGATCTCACTGCACGAATGGGGCGGATAATAGTAGCTGAAGGGATCGACCGACCAATGGTCGATACCTATAACCCGGCGGAGAATGAAATCCAGAATTGGCTAGCACCTGCAGTTCCCGACCAGGCATTCGAGCTGAAGCCCCACTTCCTTAGCCTGCTGCCGAAGTTCAACGGAAACCTCAGTGAAGAGCCGTACACTTTCCTCCGTGACTTCGAACTAGTCTGCAATAATCTGAGCCATCCCAATGTTGGCCAAGATTATATCCGGCTGAAAGCCACCCCGTTTGCCTTAGGAGATAAGGCTGCACATTGGCTGAAAAACCTAGGGGTGGTATGTACTACCTGGATGCAGTTCAAGGACCTCTTCTTGAAGAAGTTCTACCCACTCAGTAGAACCAATCAGATGCGAACGAAGATTGCCAGCTTCGCCCAAGGACCCTGCGAACCGTTCCACGAGGCGTGGGACAGGTTCAATGACTTAGTACAGAAATGCCCATGCCACGGCATTTCTAAGGCGATCTTAGTCCAGACCTTGTTCTGCGGCCTAACCCCAGAGATGCAGGGGTTAGTCAGCGCCGCCTGCGGAGGAAGCTATCTGAACAAGAACGAGCACGCCGTGTGGAAAATCCTAGAGCAGATGGCAGAAACCGGCAGGTCACAGGCCACAAGAGCCTATCAGTTGTCTCCCTCGATTCTATCCAATGAGACAACTAGAAGGACTGTTGCAGATCTGACAGAGGACCTCATCCCCAGCATGGGGATGATTGCAGACAAGCTTACCATGGTCGAACAGATCCACAAGAGAGTCGCGGAGATGGAGTCTCTTTCGAGCCTTCCCAAGAAGGTGGAGGAACTCTCTGAAAAGGTAGCCAAGATCAAGCTACCCACCCCTTCTGCACCACCTGTACCTGTACATCGAGTCCATCTTGTACAGGAACAGGCACCGGGGTCTCAGAGCAGCTGGGATCAGACTTACACCCAGCAGAACCATCATGCACCCCCACCAGTGGAGACAGAGTACGAGGAGCCTCCGCCCGTTTACGAGATCAACGGGCTCTGGTATAGCCGTGACCCACTAGTCCGGCAAATCGAGATGGGGAAGGACCAGGCACACCGCCCAACCCCAGTCTACCAGGAAACCAGGCCCGTCACAATCCCGCGATATCAGTCCAGGCCAGAACAGGGGTACCAGCCGCAGCAGCGCACCTACCAGCAGGGGCCAGCACCGCCCCAGCAGCAGTATCGGTACGGCCAGCAGGGCCAGTTCAGGACCGCATCCACTCAGCAGCCAGCCCAGCCCACCGAGTTGGAGTCCCTCACCTTGGCGATCCAGACCCTGTCTGATAGGGTCCAGCAGATGCAAAACGACTACCTGGACATGAGAACCGACATCAATCGGGTCTCTCGTGCTCAGGACCAACAAATGGCGCCAAGGACTCCAATTCCCGCACAGGTTCAGGCCAACCCAAATAGCATACAGCAGGGCCAGAACCGACCCCGAGATCAGGTATACTATTCAGATAACTATTTATCTGAACATGAGATCCTTTCGTACGATAATGTTAATCATATGTCCCTCAGGAGCGGAAGGACCGTGACCATACCTGATCGGGCACGGGCACAACAGGAAGGAACCTCCGAAATTCGACCTGAGGAGAATTCGGAGGAGGAAGAGGAGGAGCACCACCGTCACCGCCAGCGGAAGAAGAGGACATCTGAGTCCTCGAAGCACCAGCCCCGCAGTCATCCCGAGTCCGACGACACCGATGAGCCCGCACCTCCATCTGAGGAGGACCAGCCAGAAGAAGCGGAAGAAGCATCACCGGTTTCGCCCAAGCATTTTCCCTTTCGTCAGAGTCAGAGTCAGAGTCTGTATAAAAGTCCGAGTCAGAGTCTTGTTCAGAACTCAGTTTCAGCAGCTAATGAAGATATTTCAGTTCCAGAACCTGAGTTAATAATCCCTTTCCCCCAAGCTCTCAAGGGTGGGAAGAAGAAAAACAAAAAAATCCAAAAAGATGACCCTGAGATGGCTGAGTTTTGTAATAAACACATCAAGGTCACAATCCCCTTTGACAAGTTCGTGGAAATGACCCCTGCATTCCAAAAATATCTTAAGGTGAGATGCACACCTACTAGGGTTAGCAGGAAAACCAAAAGCCGTGTTGAGAAACACGTCCTATCAGTAGCCACGACTTGTGCAATAAAGAACTCGTTTCCTCAGAAACGAAGAGACATGGGTGCACACTATGTAGTGAGTCATGTTGATGACATCGCGTTTGCACGCACTCTCCTGGACAATGGTTCCTCGATCAATTTGATGCCCACAGCCCTCTATGAGCGGCTTAATCTCGGACCTCTTAGGAAATCTAGAGCTATTCTTCAATTCGCGGACAAATCCACTAAGAGGTCCCAAGGAGAGTTAAGGAACATTGTGATCAAAGTCGAGGGGCAAGAATACATGGTGGACTTTACTGTCCTCGATATGGAAACCCCTCGTAATTGGAGAGATTCCCAGATCATTTTGGGTAGGCCCTTCCTCAGAACAGCAGGGGCCTTATTCGATTATAAGAATGGGAAAATTCAGTTCCAAACTCCAGGCGGAGATGAGGAATTAGAGATGAAGCAGACGAGATGGCAGAGACCAGACTCCGAATCCAGCACCGAGTACTCTTCTCTCGAAACAGACCGTGAACATGTAGACTCAGTTGGGCCATGGAGACAGAACCCAGCCAGCACCGATGAGTCCATCTCCTTTGAAGGTGATCCAGTGCATGAGTCAGTCTGCGAGATCCTCAGGAACGAGTACAGCTCTGAGCCTGCATCGCCCTACATCTTCGATGACACAGAGGCCCAAGTGGGCCTGTCAGTCCTTACATCCTTAGGACAATCGGAAGATGAGGATGATGAGTCGGACGAGGCGTTTGCCGATCGCATGGAGACCTTTGACGATCCGACTCCAGAGCCGAGCTTGGTGGCAGCCAATGCAGAACAGGATCCAGCCACTTCCAACACCAAACCAGATCGGATTGAGCCAGACTTCTTAGACGATCATACCATCCCTGAGCTCAAACCCTTACCCGCAACCCTGAAATATGCCTTCCTTGCGGGCCAAGACAAGAAATTTCCGGTCATTATCAATTCGCAATTGACCGAGGAGCAGGAATCTCGCTTGCTAGAGATCCTGGAGAAGAACCGCAAGGCAATAGGCTGGAGCATTTCCGATCTCCACGGGATAAATCCCGCTCTGTGTTCGCACCATATATATTTGGAGAATGAAGCCAAACCCTCTCGTGAATTCCAACGTCGGTTGAATCCAAATCTACGAGAGGTTGTGAAGAAAGAGATAGAAAAATGGTGCGACGCGGGTTTTATTTACCCAATCTCCGATTCTAAGTGGGTGGCTCCAATCCATGTTGTCCCGAAAAAGTCGGGAATTCAGACGACCACCAACGAGGACGGAGAGGAGATCGTGACAAGAGTACCCACGTCGTGGCGCGTCTGTGTGGATTACAGACGCCTGAATGCCGCGACGAAAAAGGATCATTTCCCCCTACCATTTATTGATCAGATTTTAGAAAGACTAGCGGGGAAAGAATTCTTTTGTTTTCTTGATGGGTTCTCGGGCTACAATCAAGTAGCCATAGCTCCGGAGGACCAGGAAAAAACCACGTTCACATGCCCCTTTGGTACCTATGCTTTCAGGCGCATGCCTTTTGGGCTATGCAATGCTCCAGGTACTTTTCAAAGGTGTATGATTGCTGTATTCGCCGAAATGGTCGGTGAATTCCTGGAAGTCTTCATGGATGACTTCTCGGTCCACGGCGACTCTTTTGATTCCTGCCTTAGGAATCTGGACCGAGTCCTCAAAAGATGTTGTGAGGTCAATCTGGTGCTCTCCTGGGAGAAAAGTCACTTTATGGTGACGGAGGGCATAGTGTTGGGGCATGTCATCTCCAAGAGAGGAATGGAGGTTGACCCTGCCAAGGTGGACGTGATCAGACGACTCCAACCACCAACCAACGTAAGGCAGTTGCGGTCGTTCCTCGGGCATGTCGGATTTTATCGGAGATTTATAAAGGATTTTTCTAAGATTGCCCGACCGCTAACTGAGCTTTTAGGCAAAGACGCGGAGTTTATTGTCGATCACAAGTGTCTTGAGGCCTTTAAGCAGTTACAAGGAATGATCATGGACGCACCCATCTTACAAGCCCCAGATTGGTCTCTACCTTTTGAGATCATGACGGACGCCTCAGATTATGCTGTTGGGGCTGTATTGGGACAAAGAAGAGATGGCGTCCCGTTTGCAATTCACTACGCAAGCAAGGTGCTTGATTCTGCCCAGCGTAACTATACAGTTACCGAAAAGGAGATGCTTGCGGTAGTGTTTGCCTTGGACAAATTCAGATCTCATTTAATCGGATCCAAGGTAACTGTGTTCACAGACCACACGGCACTACGATATTTGATGGAGAAGAAGGACACGAAGGCGCGTCTTCTTCGTTGGATTTTACTTATCCAGGAGTTTGATTTGGACATCCGTGATAAACCTGGAAAGAAGAATGTAGTAGCCGATCATCTCTCTCGTCTCGAAGATCTTAATACTTCCGAGGTTTCCCCGATTCGAGACTCCTTCCCTGACGAGTCGATTTTTGTTATCGACTCACTCCCATGGTATGCCAATATCGTGAACTATCTTGTCTCCAAGAAAGTTCCCGAGGATTGGCCCAAGAGCCAAATTGACCGACTAAAGTCGGACGCTAGACACTACCATTGGGAGGATCCGATCCTTTTCTTTGAAGGACCGGATTGTGTCTGGAGACGTTGTATTCCTCAGGAGGAATACCAGAGTGTCCTTTCTTTATGCCATAGCTTAGAGGCAGGAGGACACCACTCCGGGAAGAGGACCGCATGGAAGGTACTTCAATGTGGCTTTTACTGGCCGACTCTGTTTCGCGATGCCACCGCCTTCGCGAAGTCGTGCCCAGTTTGCCAGAGGATGGGAGGAACCGTTTGTTCCAAGGATGAGATGCCAATGCAGCCAGTCATCATTTGTGATGTCTTTGACGCCTGGGGCATCGATTTCATGGGCCCATTCCCTGTCAGCCACGGGTTTGAATACATCCTTCTTGCGGTTGACTATCTGTCCAGATGGGTGGAGGCTATCCCGACCCGAGCCGCAGACAGCAGGACTGTCTGTAAATTTATCAGAGAGCACATAATCTCTCGGTTCGGGATCCCCAAAATGATGATATCAGATGGGGGTAGCCACTTTGTGAATCGGGAGGTGAAGAAACTCCTGAAGGACTACGGCATCGAACACCGGGTCGCTAGTCCTTACCACCCACAAACCAATGGTATGGCTGAGGTGTCGAATAGGGAGGTGAAAACCATATTGCAAAAGCTCGTCCGCCCAGACAGGAAGGACTGGTCTCAGATCTTGGATCAAGTCCTCTGGGCGTATAGGACGGCTTACAAGACTCCGTTAGGCACCTCCCCATTCCGAATGGTATTCGGAAAGCCGTGCCATTTGCCCACAGAGTTAGTGCACAAATCAGAATGGGCAATAAAGAAGGTCAACTGGAACACACACCTAGGCCAGAAACAAAGAGACATGGATCTGAATGAGCTTGTGGAAGTCAGAAACCGAGCATACGACAACAGTGTAGTGTACAAGGACAAGGTAAAGCGTTGGCACGATAGATATATCAGACGAAAGACCTTTGTTCCTGGACAGAAGGTATGGTTGTTCAATGCCAGGCTGAAGACTTTCCAAGGCAAACTTAAGTCTAAGTGGACGGGACCATTCGTTGTCCGAACGGTGCATGATAGTGGATGTGTCGAGATCTCAGATCTCGCAGATGATGCACCGACATTCCTAGTAAATGGGCAGCTGTTGAAGCACTTCGTCGAATCCAATGAACAGTTAGTCCATGTGGAGGAGATTGTATTCATATGCGAGAAAGATACAACAGATACATCTCAAGCCGCGTATGAGACCTTGCAGCAATGAACTCCAGCCATCAGCAGCATCTTCAAAAGATTCAGACCGACTCAGCTGTATATATATCATTCTTCCTGTATATCCTATCCTTACCTCCACGATTCTAGTAACCTGTCCCCACATCATCGAATCATTATCTCGGACTGTACTTAGGATGACCAGATCCTAAGTATAGGGGGAAGGGGTCACCCGAGTCGATTCACTGTACATTCTCCAGATCACATTGGTCCTTATACTCATTTCCTACCGATACTTAGGCTGACCTAAGCCTAAGTATAGGGGGGACCGATGCCCGCACTGATACTCCTCCATTTCTCATCTTTCCCTCGTCTGCCCCGTTTTTTTTTCGATCTTCTTCTACACTTAGACTGCCAGAGCCTAAGTATAGGGGGGCGAGACGACTTCTATACTTACTATTTCTTTTTGGCTCTCCTACGCTTAGCACGAGCTATGTCTTTTCCTCGCTCTTTGTGCTCTGAGGACATAGCACACGCTAAGTATAGGGGGGCGTGTATATATTACATATGTACTTTACCCATAGCTCGTACTTTCGCGTATTTTTGTATATTTACAATAATTACGGGTGGGTAGAGATTCAAAAAAAAAAAATTAAAATAAAATATAGGCTTCTTATTTACTCTTGCACATCATCTCTGCATAAAGAGTCTTGCATTTTCATAGCATGACATCTCATCTCATCTGCATATCTTTGCATATGCAAAGTGAAAAGCTAGTGGGTTCTGAACCAAGTTATGAGTAGATATTGAGGATGGACTTGATTTGACCTTAATCCACCTAATTTCAGAGGAACCTTATAGGGACTGGAGTTAAGATTTCTCAGGTCAAGTGACTTAATTCGTTGAGTCCACAAATCTATGTTCACATGTCATCTTAATTAGTCTAAGTAGAATATCTCGTGCATACGCAGGATTCTTTTAGATAATGACCTAACTTGGACAAGCACAATGCACATAGCTCTTCATTGATGAGGTGTTGAGGAAGTAGTTTCCTTTGGCTTGGGGTAGCATATGAGGGTAGTACTTCTAGGCGGAACCTCTCTTCTTCTTCTAGTGAAGGAAGTGCGTCTCAACTTGGTCTAGTGGTGATGAAGGCTAAGGACGGGATGCTGTGGGTTGCAATAATGCTTCAAAAGAGGGATAGTCTACTGGCTCAAGAGGAAAAACTCCTGATGTACATGCTGCACCTTGTATATGTCCTCAAAAAAAAAAAAAAAAGAACTCCAAAAAAATAGACAGGTCAAAAATATATTGCCTATCGGAGTATGTATATTAGCAAGAAGTCTGCAGCTGGATGACTTGGCTACACTGGTCAGGCATCCCGGGATAGGTTAGCTACACTGGCTACCGTCCATTCTTTTCTCTACCCCCTCCTCTTGAGTTGGTCGCACTTGAACTTAGAAGGGAATACCCCGCTCCTCGAGGAAAGAGTTACTGGACCAGGTTATTGAGTTACCTTGTTAGAGGAGGCTGGTTCCGAGTCATTTCTGATATGGAGAGCTATATCTCACTTACACAGTACAAGTAAGAATCATAGTCATCAGAAATTTGCGTTTGAGGAATTATTCTGACCTGACTGTTAAGGCGTCTTGAATAGAAGACTTGTGGAACTTGAAGTCTGTTAGGTCTTAAGTTCAGGTCCCAATAAGGTTCCGCCACACAATTAATCCAAAGGTCGAGTCAGGCTCCATTTTCAACTTTTGTTCATGACCTTGGCATGGAACCCAAAATCATTTCACTCTTGCATTTCATTTAGTTGCTAGGGGACGAGCAAGGTTTAAGTATAGGGGGTTGATGAATCTGTGATTCATCACATCAAAAGTCAAAAATAGAGCCTTGTTCCCGAGAAAATAGAGGCATATTTCCTTTTATCTTGCATAAATAACACTCATGCATGCATCCATAATTCATGCATTATAGCAGCTCATCTGCATTTAAATAAGAAGCCAAAAATCCCCTGTAAAAGACATCTTCATCAAAATAACTTCTTCTCTATACTATATATATTCATTAATAAAACAGGGAGGAATCACCCTTGTAAAATAGCCCAAGTATCCTGAGAACCCCTGTACATTAAAACACACATAAAGCCCGCATACAAACCTCTACTTAGGTTTACTCACTCTTAGAATATTACATATCAAAAGACCTTCAAAATGAGACTAATTTCATTGAAATTGGAGCTTGTATGAGAAACTTGGGTTTTTGGGTCATGTTGTATGTATATTTATGTATCTTTGTATTTATGTACCATATTTGACCTCACCTCCGTCTTTGGTCAACATGAAACTTGTAGATCTCATCAAGATCTACAACTTTCATGTTTTGAGTTTTTCCAAATTCGGCTTCCTCTTCTCTCTACACGCATTTCTTCCTCCAACCATTCACAGCAGGCCACGTGGCGCCCTCTGATTGCGCCACGCGGCCCGCTGCCCTTTGTCTGATCCGCCTTCGCCCCCCACCGTTGGATCGCGCTTCAGATCCAACGGTCCCTCTGTGACCACGTGCGCTCACTCCCTCAGCCGTCCGATTATCTCCCACTTCTCATCACCACCATCCGATAGCGCAGCGCTCTCAGCCTTCCACGTGGCGTCATCTACGCCGCTCGACCGCGCCCCCGATCCTCTCATCACAGCCGCCCATCTTCCAGCGAGTCTCGACCCTCAGATCAACTCCACCCTTTCATCTGGGCCATCCATTAGCGCCTCGCCCACAGTGCGCCACGCGTCACATCTTGAGCCCTTCGATCGCATTCTCAGCCCTTTCATCTGAGCCGTTAGCTCCCCAATAATCTCAGCCGACCGATCGATCGCCAAGGACTGATCAGGACCGCCCGCCCGCGCCTCTGCCCCATCACGCCAAGTGTCGGCTTCCTGACCATTAGATCGCGTCGCCTTGACCTGATCTGAGCCGCTCGATCGCGCCTCGCCACACCGCGCCACGTGGCGCTCTCATGACCCCTCATCTGGGCATCCCAGATCTAATCCTAACCGATCGCTAAGCGTTGATCTCCACCGTTGGATCCCAAGATCCAACGGTGGAGACTTCGTCTCCTACCTCGGGTGCCCCCTCTCTCCCACGATCTCTGCCTTGCGAGAGGGGCACCCCCTTCCTATTCTCGGAAGCACTCCCTCCACCCTCGCCGGCCGCTGACCTTCCCACGACACACCCCACTCATCCCTCTCCCTCGCCAGCTCCCTCAAACACCACCATCTCCGCCACACTCGCCCCACGACAGCCACCAACTTCGCCACTCACCCACTCCAGCCGTCACCTTCATCCTATAAATACCCAGCCTCCGGCCACATTCAGCCCCATCCGCCACTCCAGAGAGGAACCTAGAGCTCGGAGCCTTCGATTTGTGACAGGAATTGAGTGAATCCTTGAGCGAAGACGGCCCTTCTTCTCCGGCGAGATCCACGGTGCCACCGCCGTGTCGCAGCCGCCCTCCGCGTAGCTGCTTGAGCTCGGGGCTTTACCGACCTCTTGAGCGACGACCTGGAGCTCAAATCTGAGCCCCAATCCCCAGGTAATCACCTCCATTACTCCTCCGATCTCGTTCTTCTTTTCCCTTCATCTTCTCCGATTTTATTCCCTGTCCACGATCATCTTCACGCCTCGCCTTCACTCCGCCGAGCTCCGCGTCGAAGCTCTCATCCTCGCTGACCCCTCCGCATCGTCAGACGCTTCACTCCACCGTTCATCGATCACTAGCTCCGCCACTTGGCCGGAGCAACGTCCCCCGACCACCTCACTTCTCCGTAGGCCTCGCCAACCAGTACCATTTCTCCACAATCGCACGCACGAGCCTCGGCTATACGTCTAACACTTGCAGGTACTCCTTTGATCATTGGCCGGAGCCTCACCGGAGCTCTCCTCGAGCTTCATCGACTCAGAGCTCCAGCCCTCCTCCAGGGATCCAGAGACCACCGGAGCCCTCGCCGCGCACTGACGATTCTTCCGAGCAAGGTGGGGGCTGACGAAGCTCACCACCGGAGCTTGACGACCGAGGCGGAGCTCGGCTGCTTTCACCGGAGCGCAGCCCTCTCCTCCGCAGGCGGCGGAGGATCGATAGAGAAGAAGGAGCAGCAACCGTTCGATCCTCTGATCGAACGGCCCTCGCCTCTCCACGTGTCCACTTCGCCGCCCTCATCAGCGACCGTTGGATTGCCCAGGATCTAACGGTGATCAGCCCGCCGCGTCATCAACATTGGGAGAAGACAGGAGCCGTCAGATCATCCCAGATCTGACGTATCTTGATCGAGCCACGTGTCTTCACCGACACCCCTTGGATCCATCTTGATCCAAGGGCCTTCAGGCCGCCACGTCGCCCTATCCGAGCCTCGGCCTCCAAGCCTAGGCTCGGGTAACCCGAAGCTGCACCGAGGCTGGGCCGAACCTCCAGAAGGCCCGAGCCTCCCTCCGAGCCTCCGACGCCCCCCGAACCTAGGCCGCCCCACGTGAGGAGCACGTGCGGCCTGGGTTATTTGCATAGACGCCCTTGGAGCTTTCAGAAATTGCAAAAAGGCCCCTGTGAAGCAGACATCACGTGAGGAGCACGTGGTTCGTGGAGAAATTGCATAGAAGTCCTGCATAGTATCGGTAATTGCATTTTAGTCCCTGTCAGCATATTTACTTATTGAATTTTTATTTTCCAGTATTGCATTTACACCCTTATGTTTGCACGTGTCCATAGCATGCATTTTTCATCATTTTGAAATTCTAAAAATTGCAAGTTGTTGAGAATTTTGTCCTCTATTTGTCTGTACACGTGTTTGATTTTTGTTGGCTTAATTGAATTATCAATGAATTAATTGGTTCATTTGAGACATATTTTGCCCAGTGATGCCTTTTGATTTTTAATCAATTATCAGTGCCTTCAAAAATCACCAAAAATTCACAGTAGCTTAAGGACATTATTTTCGACACTCCATAAAAATTTCATAGCATTTGCACGCATAACGAGGCCTAAATAAATAGTTTAGTGATTTTCTTAAATTAATTTTAATTAATTCATTTCACAGTGAATTTTAGATCTGTCAATTTTCCTAGGTCCCTGATCATTAGACCTTCCTAGGATAATTTTAGTTCTTGGAAAAATTGTGATTTGATATTTATTAAAAATTAAACACTGAAAATCACTCTGTCTGTTTATTTAATTCACAGAAAAATTATTTTGAGTCGAAAAATTCCAAAAAAATTAGTATAGGTCATTTTCATCATAAATAACCATCTGGCCAATTTTCATTATTTTTGGACTTCGTTTGATACATCAATTAAATTTAAAGTTAAATTGGCTAAGATTTGTCTACATATGTCTGCATAAGAAATAAAAAGACCAAAAAGATTCGACCCTCGAATATCAACACTTGAAAATTGCTGTAATCCACCTAAGGAGACAGTTGCCTCCCTGAGATCGACCTTGGACTCCACCAAGTAAAAAAATATCACTGCTCAAAATTGACCAAAATCTGTCTTAAGTGGTTTTTGATCAACCTCTCGTATCCGACTGCAACGAACACTTAAAATTAATTTGGACCATTAATTTGCCCGAATTAACTAAGGGTGCGGGAGCGCACATCACATACCCGCCCAGATAGAGCCGAACCCGAACAATCTCAAGCGGAAGTCTGAGCAGGTAGTACATACTGAGTTAGCCACTCCTAGCGATCCATTTGATGATACTTCTTCAGATCTTTTTGATGTTGATTTTGCCACGCTTAGGAGCGGTAGGACCCCAGCCGGCGGCGGCGCCTCAGCTGAGCACCATCCCGAGGCGCCACAGGAGGAGGAGGAGAGCGGTACTGAGGCCGCTCCAGATGATGACGGTGGTACTGAGGCCACCAAGGATGCTGATCCCACAGGCGGTACAGAGGCCGCCACTTCACCAGATCTAGGAGGTGGTACTGATGCCACCCATGCAGCCGAGCCAGCACGCGGTACTGATGCTGCAAGACGTCTACCTTCCGCAGCAGCAGCAGAGCAGCCCGCCCGTGGTGGTACTGAGGCCACCGGTGTTTGTACAGATAGTGGTGTTGTTTTTCCTCATGGTCATGTATCTCGGAACTCTGCTATGAATAAAGGAAAAGGTTTATTTTCTTCTGGTCCCACTGTGGTGCGAGATGTATGTGTGGATCCGGTCCTTGAACCGCTTAGACCTTTTCCTAGTCCTTCATCTGAGAAGGACCCAGTGATCCCCTTCCCTAGAGCCCTTCAGATGGGGAAGGGGAAGAAAATTGATCCAAAAAAGAGAGAGCTTGAGGAGTTCAGCCAGAGCATGATAGATCGGTTTCACATCCAGCTGACCCTCCAGGAGGCTTTGCAGCACATCCCCCTTCTCCAGAGATCTTTGAGAGAGAGGACTACAGTCAGGAGGAGGAGGAGGAACCACACTTCAGAGATACATGTGCTGACCAAAGCCACGTGCTTTGCGATCCAGAACCGACTGCCAGCCAAGAGGCCAGATTCAGGGGCTCCGTATGTCAGATGCCAGATTAGTGAGCAGTGGTTCGACCGTACTCTTCTAGATAGCGGATCGTCGATTAACCTTCTTCCGGCAGCCCTTCTCGACCGCTTCGAGTTGGGCACTCTTCGACAGAGCAGGACAGTCCTTCAGTTCGCTGATCGATCTGTCAAGAGGACGAAGGGGTTATTACGAGACGTTATCGTCACGATTCAGGGTCTGCAATTCCCCGTGGACTTCGTAGTGTTGGACATGGAGATCCCTGAGTCAGTGACCGATACCCCCATCATCCTTGGTCGTCCGTTCTTGGCCACAGCCAAGGCGGTGACTGATCATGATAGCGGGAAGGTGTACTTTCGCGTCCAGGGCGTGAGTATACAAATAGAGACGGTCGAGGACTATAGAGCCAGATTCAGATCCCGCTCAGATGCGAGTACCGATTCAGAGTAGCTGACAGACGCAGAGCCAGACATCCACCAGGACTGTGATTTTGTGATCACAGATGATGAGGCAGCTTGGGCAGACCTTGAGACACAGACCACCCTCTCACTTTCAGACACAGCTGATGCAGAGATGACAGCAGAGGAGAGTCTGGAGAGCACAGACCTGGTTCAGGATACCTTAGCGGCAGCAGAGCCGGTCCTTGATCGCAGCACGATGATTTGTGATGGTGGTGCTGAGGCCACCTTGTTTTCTGGTGGTGCTGATGCCACCTTGCTTTCCGGTGGTACTGATACCACCGTTTCTGATGCAGATCCCTCGGATTCAGAGTCTGATTGGGCCGATTGCTATGATCAGATGCCAGACTCGAGTCCAGTTGAGCCTATTGAGGAGGAGGAGGTAGATGCAGAGCAGAGCAGAGACAGTGCAGATGAGCAGCCTTCTCCCGACCCAGTTTGCGAGAGTATGCTTTCACTTTCCCAGGCAGATTTGGCCGACCTTGCAGCATTCACTCAGTTTCTTCCACAGCCAGATTTGCCGGCACCCAGCATTCCAGAGCTGAAGCCGCTCCCTACTTCGCTGAAGTATCGATTCCTTGCGGGCGATCCTGAGATGTACCCAGTCATCATCTCCGCCGAGTTGACTGGAGAGCAGGAATCCCGTTTGATGGGGGTTCTTGAAAAGAACCGCAAGGCGATCGGATGGAGCGTAGCAGATCTCCATGGGATTAGTCCATCAGTGTGCTCCCACCACATCTATCTCGAGGATGGGGCGAAGCCGTCGCGTGAGTTCCAGCGGCGTCTGAACCCCAACCTGAGAGAGGTTGTCATGAAGGAAATATCGAAGTGGTGGGGTGCAGGTTTTATTTATCCCATTTCCGACTCCAAGTGGGTTAGCCCCTTGCATGTGGTGCCCAAGAAGACGGGCATCACGACTGTGATCAGTGAGTCGGGAGAGGAGATTGCTACACGAGTACCCACCTCTTGGAGGGTTTGTGTTGACTACAGGAGACTCAACCAAGCCACCAAGAAGGACCATTTCCCCCTGCCTTTTATTGACCAGATCATTGAGAGACTGGCAGGGAAGAGCCATTATTGCTTCCTGGATGGGTACTCGGGCTACAACCAAGTGGCCATCGCTCCTGAGGACAAGGAGAAGACCACCTTTACCTGTCCCTTCGGCACATACGCTTTTCGACGCATGCCATTTGGGCTATGCAATGCCCCTGCGACTTTTCAGAGGTGCATGCTGTCGATCTTCTCGGACATGGTAGGGGAGTGCCTTGAGGTCTTCATGGATGATTTCTCGATCTACGGCGACGGATTTGATTCTTGTCTTGACTGCCTAGATCGAGTACTCCAGCGATGTATTGAGTATCACTTGGTGCTCTCTTGGGAGAAGAGTCACTTTATGGTGACTCAAGGGACGGTGCTTGGCCACATCATCTCCAACAGGGGCATGGAGGTTGATCCGGCCAAGGTCGATGTCATTAGAAAACTCACACCGCCGTCCAATCTGAGGCAGTTACGGTCATTTCTGGGGCACGTTGGATTTTACAGGAGATTCATTCATGATTTTAGCAGGATTGCCCGACCGTTGACCGACCTCTTGACGAAAGACACCGAGTTCCTTGTCGATGACAAGTGTCTTTCGTCGTTTGCTACTCTCCAGCAGTGCGTGATTGAGGCTCCTGTCCTCCAGCCACCTGATTGGTCTCTCCCATTCGAGATCATGACGGACGCCTCCGATTTTGCCGTAGGGGCAGTGCTGGGACAGAGGAGGGATGGAGTACCATTTGCTATACACTATGCTAGCCGCACATTGGATTCCGCCCAACGGAATTATACGGTCACAGAGAAGGAGATGCTAGCAGTAGTGTTTGCCCTGGATAAGTTCAGATCATATATCATTGGATCCAGAGTGACTTTGTTTACAGATCACACCGCCATCAGGTACCTCATGGCAAAGAAGGATGCCAAGGCCAGACTGACTAGATGGATCCTTCTACTCCAGGAGTTCGACATTGAGATCAAGGATAAGCCTGGAGTCAAGAATGTGGTGGCGGATCACCTATCCCGATTAGAGCAGCCTGAGGAGACTGAGCAGATTGATCCTATCCGAGATACCTTCCCAGATGAGGCGATCCTTGCTATCGCCTCACTCCCATGGTACGCCGATATTGTGAACTTTCTCGTTGCTGGGAAAGTCCCACAAAATTGGCCCAGGCAGAGGCTTGAGACCTTCCTCGCGAAGGCCAAGTCTTACCATTGGGAGGATCCCATCCTTTACCACGAGGGAGGGGATAGCGTCTGGCGTCGGTGTATTCCTCAGGAGGAACACCATAGCGTCCTCACTTACTGCCACAAGCTTGAGGCAGGAGGACATCATTCTGGGAGGAGAACGGCACAGAAAGTGCTCCAATCCGGCTTGTGGTGGCCTACCCTCTTCAAGGACTCAGATGAGTTCGTGAAGAGGTGTACTGACTGTCAGAGGATGGGCACTTGTGGACAGCGTGATATGATGCCGATGCAGCCCATTCACTTCTGTGAGGTTTTTGACGCATGGGGCATCGATTTCATGGGTCCATTCCCTAAGAGTCAGGGATTTGAGTACATTCTGTTGGCCGTAGATTATGTGAGTCGTTGGGTGGAGGCTATCCCCGCCCGAGCCGCTGATGCGAGGACAGTTTGCAGATTCTTGAGGAAGCATATCATCACGCGGTTCGGGGTTCCACGAGTTCTTATTTCTGATGGGGGATCTCACTTCATCAACGACCAGGTGAAGGCACTTGCTAGCGAGTTCGGCATAGACCATCGAGTTGCTACACCATACCATCCACAGACGAATGGTCTAGCCGAAGTGTCGAATAGGGAGATCAAGACTATTCTGCAGAAAGTCGTCCGCCCTGACCGAAAGGATTGGTCACAGCTATTGGACTCGGTCTTGTGGGCATATAGGACGTCTTTCAAGACACCTTTGGGCACATCTCCCTTTCGCCTCGTGTATGGCAAGCCCTGTCACCTACCAGTTGAGCTGAGGCACAAGTCACTTTGGGCAGTCACAGATATCTTGATGGATCCAGATGGTATAGGAGACCAGAGGAGGGCAGAGCTAGCTGCCCTGGAGGAGCTTAGAGATTCAGCTTTCTCAAGCAGCCTACATTATAAGGAGAGAGTCAAGGAGTGGCATGATTCTCATATCAGCCACAAGCATTTTGAGATTGGACAGAGAGTATGGCTGTTTGATGCGAGGCTTAGATTATTTCCAGGGAAGCTACATAGCAAATAGAAAGGACCTTATCTGGTTCGGAAGGTACACGACAACGGTAGCATCGACATATCTGAGTTGTCTTCTGAGAGTACCTTCCGATGAACGGCCAGCGGCTCAAACCATTTCTAGATCATGAGCCGCGGGTCGTTGATATTGCCCCTATTCATTTTGCGTGAGATGTGGTCTTTGACTCACATCTAATGCATCTCACGCCTGAGCTTTACTGATCCTCCGCTGTACATAGATCCAGATGTCCATATCATCACATTCCTTAGTCCCACATCCCTTTCTTCATCTTGTGATTATGCTATACTTAGGGTGCACTTTACCCTAAGTATAGGGGGGATGTGAGACCTTTTGGGTATTCCTTTTGTTTCTATCTACCCCTGTTTTGCTGCCTATACTTAGGGATATCTTATCCTAAGTATAGGGGGGGTAGACCCTGTACATTCTCCACTCGGTTTTCCCTTAGTATACAGTCTGCTATACTTAGGATTACTTGATCCTAAGTATAGGGGGAAGACCCGAGTCCCTCTTGACTTCTTATTCTCCTTTTGTATAGCCTTCCTTTTCACTTCCCTATACATAGCACGAGTTATGTCTTCTTCATCGCTCTTGACTCCGAGGACATCGTTCGAGCTAAGTATAGGGGGGTGTGTATATATTTCATATATACTTTAGCCATAACTCGTACTTTGTGTGAGTGTGTTAATAAATAAAAATGGCTAAAAACCACAAAAATTAAAAATTTGCATGTACATAATCTTCTTTTATTTGCACATACATAGCTAGTGTACAAATTATTTTTGTAAAAATGATTTCAAAAATCTTTTGTGTAAAGCTTGTGTAAATATTTTCTGTATCAAAATTATGTATATAGTACAAAATTTTTCCAAAATGTTTTGAAAAATCAAAAGTTTGCAAAAATCTTGTGTAAATGTGTGTAAATATCTTTTTGCAAAACTTGCACTTCATGCATCATCATTCATGATTTCAAAACATTTTTCAAAAATTTTGCATGATTGAAAAATTTGTGTAAATATGCATCTTTTTGTACATATGTATATAGTTTTTCTGGATGATAGTTGACATTTAAACTAAGCCTGGAATCAAATTGAGAAATGGAGCTTGATTAAGATCTTAATCCACCTAATTTCTAAGAGGAACCTTATAGGGCTTAGGTTTAAGGCTTTTCAGGTCCATGGTGACTTAATTCTTTGAGTCCACTAGGCTATGATCACATGTCATCTCAATGAGCCTAAGTAGAGCACTTAACAACAACACATGACTCATATAGATTATGGCTTTACTTGGACAACCGCACTATGCACCGAGCTCTCTACGGATGAGGTGGTGAGGAGGCAGTCTTCCTTGACTTGGGGTAGCATATGAGGGTAGTACTTCTAGGCGGAACCTCTCTTCTTCATTTAGTGAAGGAAGTGCGTCTCAACTTGGTCTGGTTGCCATGAGGTCTAACGACGGGAGTTGTGGGTTGCGATAAAGCTTCAAAAGAGGGATAGTCTACTGGCTCAAGAGGAAAAACTCCTTGTATATATGCTGCACATGTACATGTTGTATAGATGCACTCGA
This sequence comes from Ottelia alismoides, assembly GCA_037367405.1. Taxonomy (NCBI): domain Eukaryota; kingdom Viridiplantae; phylum Streptophyta; class Magnoliopsida; order Alismatales; family Hydrocharitaceae; genus Ottelia; species Ottelia alismoides. Next base: position 392,838 of record JAZKJV010009465.1, on the reverse strand, counting down.
AAAAAAAATGTGCAAAAAGAAAATAACTCCAAAAAAGTGGTGGGTCTGAGAGAAAATGATAATCCCACCGGAGTATGTATATAAGTGCAATAAGCAAAGCTTGGTTTCATGATCCACCTGTTGTAGCTTGCAGCAGGGAGACTTGGCTACACTGGTCAAGCTCCCAAGGGTACTTGGCTACACTGGCCTTGACCCATTCTCTTCTTCCCCCTCTTCTTGAGCCGGTTGTACTTGAACTTAGAAGGGAATACCCCGCTCCTCGAGGAAAGAGTGGCCAGATTGAGGTCATAGAGTTACCTTCTTGGGGAGGGTTGTCAAGTTGCCATTTCTGAGGTGGAGAGCTTAGACCTCACTTTCACAGGACAAGAAAAGATTCATGGTCTTCAGGGTTTGTGATTGATGACTTGTTCTGATCTGGAGCATTGCGGAGTCTTGGTTATAGAATAGTGGAACTTAGAGGCTGTTAGGTTTTAAGCTTAAGTCTGAATAAGGTTCCGACACATGAATAATCCAAAGATCTGATTAAGCTCCATACCTCAATTTAATGAAGGCAAGTTTAATAATCAACCTTGATCCATGTACATTCTCTTTGTCTTTTTCTTTTTCTTTCTTTTTCACTTCTTTTTCAAATAAGTGTTTGCTAAGGGACTAGCAAAGTATAGTATAGGGGGGTGATGAATACACATTCATCACTCTTTATTCTTATATTTTAGCTACAAAAACCTATGCAAATGCATGTAGATATGTGTAAATAGGAAAAGTTAGCAAAAGCATGCATGTTTGTAAATATAGATAATTAGCATGTTTTTGTGCAAAAATAAAAGAATAAAGATGAAAAAGAAAAAGAGGGAAATATTTAGAATAAATATTGAGCAACCTAACCCAAGGGAGGGCTCAGCATGGGCCTGACCGCATAAAAGCCAAGTAGAGGGAGATAGGGGCTCACACCTGTATATATTTGTAAATAAATAACTTATATATTTTCCTCACCCAAAAATATGTTGTAAATATTTATGAAGTATAAAAACAAAACAAAAAGATAAAAATCAAAAATTCAAAAAGAACCCTACACCTTGTATATAGACCATCATCCTTATTTGTTTCACCTTGTAAATAAAGTTATTTATTTCCCAAAACTTTTTGTAAATATTCTATGTATATATTGTACATAAAATGAATAAAAAGAAACAAAACAAAAAATTCAAATAAAAATTACAAAATTAAAATACAAAAATACCTTGTACATATACCATGTACATATATGTATATAAATAATTATTTAACCTATGTATATAAATAATAAAAATAGAATAAAAATAGCCTTTTATTCCTCATTTTATCCTATAAATAAATAAAATATAAAATAGGAATAAAAATGTATAAAAATAACTAATTAAAAATCAAAAATTAAAAATCAATATAGTGTATATATACCTATGTATAGCTATTATGTAAATACCTTATTTTGATTTCCAAAAATTAATTAAAAATCACAAAAAAATAGAAAAAATTAAAACAAATATTTTTCATGTTTTGAGTTTTTGAAAATTCGGCCATTTAAGGCCCCAAAAAAATCAAATAAAGATATAAGCCTTGGCGGGCTCTGATTGGTCCACGGGGGATTGTTGACCCCCGGTCAACTCTCCCCCCAGGACCACCAGAGCCGGGTCCCCCTCGCCCGACCCGTTTTCTCCACTTTCTTCACGGATAACCCGACCGCCTTCTTCCTTAACCCCGGGCCCCGATTGATACCCGATCATCCAGGACCCTCGCCCGGGGTGGGTTTACCAGATCCGAAGCCCGAGCACCTCGCCCGATCACCATCTTCTCGGACCTGGCGCCATATTTAATGTCGTCACCGGCGACCTATTCACGCCATCTTTGATCTTCCCCTCGGCGCCTGTGAGCTCCTCCAGACCACCCGAGTGACAGGCGAGTGATTTGGAGTGGAAGCGAGGCCTGGGCAGCCGGAAATCACTGATCCGGTGGTTGACTCCGCCGTGCGCCGCCGCGTGCGCGCCTGAGCCTCGGGGAGCTCGACGACCCCTTGAGGCAACGACCGGGAGCCTCCTTGGCTCCAGCCCAGTCGAATGCGCCCATCAGGTACCTTCCTTAGCCATTAGAGTAGCGTAGCTTTAGGTTTTTAGATTCGCAGTAGCGTAGCTCCGCCACCTCCACCAGCCGTCTCCGTCCACTCCCTTTATCATCCGACACCGCCATCACCTCCGCTAGCCTTCTCTCTACCTGCTCCGCCCCTTCACACCCCTTGTCTCGCCCAGGAGCAAGGTCTCGGCTCTCACCCCTCCGCCGCTCGCCGGAGAGCCATCGCCTCGCACCACCAGCCATCTTCCGCCCGCTCTGACGGGTCGAGGCACTTTGCCCTCGACCCAGCTTTATTACTGTGCAGGTTTCAGGGCCAATCGACCTCATCTGGAGGTCGGAACTTCTGGGCGCAGCAGCTCCAGCTCTTGGACGTCGCCGGAGCTCTCCGGAGCTCCTCGCCTCCATCGGAGCAGAGCAGCGGGTGCGGGGCTTCACGGCGAAGCTCCCCAGCACCTCAGAGGCAGTAGACGAGGACCATCGCGCACACGGAGGGCCGGCGAAAGTCGCCGGCGACCAGTTCTTCCAGCGTCCTCGCCGACCGTCGGATCGCCCTCATCGCCCCAGTTATCATCTGAGCCATCCATCCTAGGCGAGGCGTGACCGTCCGATCATCTCGAGGGTCGATCTTGACCGTCCGCGCGGAGAGAGAGAAGCGCCAGCTACTCGCGTCCGTCAGATTCGCCACGTGCCTTCCTCTCGTCCGTCAGATACACGAGGGTTTCATCTCCAGCCACCCTTAGCCGTCAGATCTGCCACGTGGAGCGCCCTCAGACGTCGATCAGCCCAACATTCGCAAGTTCAAAGGCGCCGTTGATCTCCATCGTCAGATCTGCCACGCGCCATTCATCCGGGCGTCGACATTAATAAAAGGGGTAATTTGTCTTAGGCCCCTTTACTTTCCGCATTTAGTTTTTAATCCTGTAAATATTTAGTGTAGTTCTTTTATTTTTGTAAAAATTGCACTTAGGACCTTAACTTTTATGAGATTTGCATTGATGCCCCTGCCTGTTGTGGACACGTGCATCGACACGTGATTATTTGGTGTTTTTGCATATCTGGCCCTGCATTTTTGCCCTGTTACGTTTTCTATTTTTAAAAAATAGGATTTGCAATCAGGTCCCTCCAGGCCTGAGTCACGCGCATCGTGCGTGGCCTGGAGGGTAATTTGCACTCTTAGTCCTATACTTTCCAGGGTTGTTGTCCCAGGGGTCCAGAACTTTGCTTTAATTGCAGAAAGGTCCCTGTGCACTGTTGGTTTTCTTTATTTTTGAATAAATATCAAATCACCTCCAAATCCAATGAGATTTTGACACATGGCTCCTGCCATGGTGTAGGAATTTTACGGATTTTTGAGGACATTTTTGATTTTATTTAGTATTTTTAAAAATTCAAAAACCTCCTTTTTAGCTACTGTCTAGGTTTAAAAATACCAAAAAAATATAAAAACACCTCCAAAAATTCTAAAAATTTTAGTTACTGTTTCTTGTGTGTTGTTTGATTTTCTAGCCAATTTTGGCTATTTTTCATTGCCTAAAAACTCTAAAAATTGAAAAACCCCTTAAAAACCCATAAAAATTATAAAAATTAATCTAAAAATCCAAAAACAATAATTTAGGTGCCCAAATTTTCCTTATTCTTTCTTGATTACAGGAAAATTACCTCCAAGGCCTGTTGAGACTCTTAAATATTTTATTTTTGAGTTTTAGGCCTTGCTGGACAGTACCTAGGATTTTTAGCACTGTTTGATTTTTAGAAAATAATTTACCCATTAGAAAAATATCAAAAATTCACCAAAAACACTTAAAAACTTAAAAAACATAAAAATACTTTTTCCTGAATTTTTGCTTTATTTTTGGTGTGTTAAATAATTTGCCTAAGGGTGTTGATATTTGCTTCCTTTTATTTTCTTTATCTTTTAAAAATCCAAAAAAATATAAAAATTATCAAAAACCACTAAAAAACATTTCCTTTTATTTTTATATTATTTTTACTACTTCGTAGGCCCTAGGCCAATCCGTGCTCCTTGTGTTCGACCCTGGGAGCTATACCAGGTTAATCACATAGCTAGGACCGCTTGATTTGCTTTGTTTGATTTTCGATTCGTTTCGCGGTTCGATTCTTTTTCTTGATTGACACATCTTCTGAGATCCGGGTCGCAACGACCCTTGCTTCATTACCTTGACCCGGGTCTTGAGGTATTTTTGGTGTCATCAGTCCATGTGGACCAACCATGGCCTTCCCTTTATTGACCTAGGTCAACTGTACCCCAACACCCTTTGACTCATGTCAGAGTCATGAGCAACCCTCCTTCGCCAAATTTTCACACTTCTACCCTTCCTCCTTTCGCCTCGAGCCTCCCACTACCCTGTAGCCTGCACAATCCTCTCCCACATCGACCTCTCCATCCTCACATACCACCGCCTCTGATCACACAACCTTCCCTTGAAACTCACCAAAAATCCATCTATAAATATGACCACGGATCATCTTTGAGTTTTTGATCACTCTGGAATGTTACTAAGCCCCTCAGTTCATGCATAGGATCATGGCTTGGTGGCAGGAAGCCGGTGACGTCGAGATGCAGTGAGGAGAAGGTGTAACAGAGGAGATCCATCCATCACTGGAGCCCCACTCGGTGGTTTTGCTTCTCGGCCATTCCGCCATTTGAGATCTCTTTTCTTTTCATTTTAGGTAATACTTTATCCGTAGGTTTTATTTGTGCATTTAATTTCGCCTCTAATCATTAGGAGTAGGTTTAATTCGTCAATCCCAAATTCGCCTGGAGCTCGAGCTCCCCTGCTAGTAATTGGCCCATTCTCGCCCCCTTACTCATTCCTCGACGCCTTCTCCGTATTTCACCCACAAAAGCCCCTTCCGTTCTGCACGAATCGAGGGACTTTGATCTCCTCTTCCTCCGCTTCGCTAGAGCTCCACCGCCCCACACATCCACGCAGCTTCTAGCTGCCACTTTTTGGCCGAGGCATTCGTCTTGAGCCACCTAAGTTTTTTGGGACAGGATCTGGAGAGTGAAGACATATATGGAGTCTCATCGAAGACCTGGAGTAGTGCCAGGTCGCCTGGAGCCGTTTCAGCCCCCTGGTCTCTCTCGTCCTCGTCGATGACCATTAACATATGCAGAAAGGCGCCAGGAAGATGAAGCACCCATCAGCTTAAGGATTCGTGCCCGGAGTCGCTTGGATTTGGTGATCGAAGCAAGGCCACCCAACTATTTTTGGGTGTTCTTCATGAACACCCAGGTTCCATTGGATCAAGGACCCCTACCAGATCTAATCGCAACCCTTAGTTCTAATCGAAACACTACCCCATCTACGCCGCACGATCAACAATGTGGCAGCGCGAGGACGGCCTGATGAAGCTCACTTAAGTGGGTAAATTTCTTAGGCATGATCAACCCTTTTGTAATTTTAGAATGGTCCTGTAAATATTTTGTCATTTAAAATTAGTGGATGATTTGCATGAAAGCCCCTGAACTATATTGCACTTTAGTCCATCACCTCGTCACCTCACGTGGCGGCCCACGTGCATGGGCAAATCAAATGTATAACCATGTAACTTTTGTAATTATGTTTTAATATACAAAGGTTGAATATTAGTTATAGAATTTTGGGTATTTTGCATTTGTGTCCTCACAGTTATATTTAATTACAAATATAACCCTGTCAGATCAAATATTTTTGTGTATGTTTCTTGGATTTTTATAAATATCACCCGTACACCAAAAATTATGAAAAAAATAGGATGAGGTACCTGGATGCATGATCTTTCATGCCATGTAATTATATTTGGATTTTACGCTCTTTTCCTATTTATGAAAAATCAAATATTACACAATTATTCCCTATTTGCTTTAAAAAAATTCAAAAAATTATAAAATCGTGTTTAAAAATTATCAAAAAAAATAGTTTGTATTTGTTATAGCATTTAGTATCCCCAGGCCAAAAATCCATAAAAAATAGAAAAAGAAAATGAAAAAACTAAAAAGATCCAAAATCCTAAAAAAATATATTTTTTTAAATCCCAAATATATATTAATACATATTAAAATTGATTTGGAAACTTTTGAGGCTTTTTACTATTTTTAAACCCCAAGTCAATTCAACCTATTTACTTATTCCCTGTTTAGGGATATTTTTGACTTTAAAAATTCCTAAAAATTAACAAAATTACTTGAAAAATCATAAAAATATTAAAAAATTATAAAAAACACAAAAGCATTATATTTTTTGACTACTTATATATATTGAATATATTATCCCTTAGTGTATTATATTTTTATATATGGTAATATATATTTTACAATACTATTCATACTTATAAATATTATATAATTATTTTTAAAATAATTAAAAATATATAAAATATTTATTTAAAAATTTAAAAAGTCAATTAAAAATATATTGTGTTGGCTTAGCTTGTTATGTAGTCAGATCAACTTATTAGTTCAATAGAGGGGATGCTTAAAAAAGAGTTTTTGACATGGCGCAACCAATGTTTGATGAAGAGATCATGGATGAATCATCACAGAGACGTAAAATAACTTGTCTATGCAAAGTTCTATTAGTTGAAGTGCAATACCTGAACAAGATGGTTGAAGAATTGAGAGTGTGTTCAAAGAACGAAGAAATGGTAAAAAAGATGCAAGATTATGAGGGAGAAATCCAAAGGTCGATGATGGAAAACAGAGACTTAAGAGTATGTGATGAATCCATGTTCATCACTCTTTATTCTTTTATTTTAGCTCATTATCTTGGCAAAGCATCATGTAAATAGATGTAAATACAATAAGTTAGCAATATGCATGCATGTGTTAATATTACATAATTAGCATGTATTTGTGCAAAAATAAAAGAATAAAAAAAGAAAAAGGAAGGAGGTATTTAGAATAAATACAGAGTGACCTGAACCCCAAGAGAGGGCCAAGCATTGGCCTGATAACCAAATAAATCAAGTAGAGAGAGATAAGGCCCACTCTATATTGTACATACCAGGTGTGTAAATAAATGATTATTTTTGCCAAAAATAAAAATAAGAATATGCTTTTACCTCCTTGTATACATTTCTAAAATAAAACAAAAATTTAAAAGAAAAAAAGAAAAAATGCTCTCTCCCTTGTACATAATACATGTATATATGATCCATTCTCTATTTATTTTATACCTGTAAATATATAATAAAAATAAAACAAAAATTATTTTGTACTCCAAAAATTATGCTGAAAATAAATAAAATATAAAATTGGGGTATTTTTGTAAAAATAACCAATTAAAAATAATTGTACAAAATACATAGGTATAGTATACCTGTATATAATACAATATATTGTATATAGATTAATTTGTTTCTCAAAAAAATAAATAAAAATCACAGAAAATTTCCTTGAAAAATAATTAACATTTTTCATTTTATTCATTTTTAATTTAAATTCATTCATTATTTTTAATGTATTTATCTTTAATTTTCCCAGTTATTTTGTCTTATTCCAACCCGTTTCTGATTGGTTCACGCCAGATTGTTGACCCGGGTCAATCCCCTCTTCTAGGGCTTGACCTGGCCCGATCTCTCCGCCGGACCCTTTTCTCCAAATTTTCTTGAGCAAATCATGCAACCCCTCACCCCGAATTCTCTCCCATGGACCCTCCTAAGATCCAAGACCCTCGCAGATCCCTAGGAAGGCGCGGATCTCCTTCGGTTCGCGTGCCCTCACCCGATTCTTCCAGCCTCCTGGGAAGCTATAAAGCTTCTCATCCGCCTCCCCGGACTGGCAGCTCGTGCCTCGCTCTCATTTCTAACCCTAGCCACCTCCAGCTAAGTGACAACTGCTCGAAGCATCGCTTGGCGCTTGATTTGGTGCATCAAAGCCGGCGTTCAACCTTCGTGGCCGGACCTCCACCGCGAGTAGCCTCCCCCGACTTCTGCATCGAGGTCGAGGCCATCACCCCGACGTTCATCCTCGCCTGGAGCTCAAGAGCACATCCCGACCTTCAGGTATCCCTTTTATCCTTCCCATTTTCCCATTCAATCGGATCGTTCCATTTATCGTCGCCGCGTGTTCGCCTGCTCCGACCAGCCAGTCGAAGCCTCGTTACCCGCTTCCAGTCGCTCCGATCGACCCGTACGCTCACCCCCCATCTTGCTCCGCAACTTGATTACCCTTAGCCTCAACCATCATGTCCAGATTAGGACCTAGATCTCCCCTACCACCTTCGCCGGAGATCAATTCCCGCCTCCCTCTGCATCTTTGAGTTCTGGCTCCAATAACCCGGATCGGAGCACCGCCCCGTGTCCCAGCTTGCCCTTGTAGGTTTTTGCGCGCGCACCTGGACCCCCTATCGCACCTATCTAAGGTTCGCCGGAGTAGCTCCAGGCCCCTTCATCTCCATGCCCATCCGGTCGGTGGCTGCTCTATCGGACTCGCTCAGTCGAAGCGGAAGCCTTCCACGACCACGTCAGTACCTCCCGATCGGCCATCGGAGATGAGGATCACCTCCTTGGCTCCATCGAAGTTCACCCCAGTGCTGTTCGTCCAAGATTCACTAGCACCGTTGGATCAGCCCTATTCCTCCAGATCGTATCTGGACTGTTGACACAGCAGACTTGTTAGACCGTTGGATGTCAGATCTGACGTCCATCTGCGCCCCACGTCCCCGACCATTCTGGAGCATCAGATCTGACACCTGCAGCGATTAGAGCCGCACGTCCTCCCCCAAACCAGCGACCTCCATGTGTCCTTACGCGCCTCTCACGTGCTGCAAGGGTATATTACTCTTTTTACCCCGCATTTTTTATGTTTTATGTTTTAGTCTGTAAATAAAAGTTGTAGTTGGATTTATTTACACTTTAGTCCCTAGAGTTTCTGATATTTGCATTTTAGTCCTCCACATCTAGAGATACGTGCTTTGTCATGTGAACAGTGGTGTTTTTGCATGATTAATCCTGGATATTTTTATGTTACTGTTTAAATGAGATGTTTTATGAATTTGCACTTATGCCCATGTGAACGTTGCATTACACATGTGCTGGAATTAATTGGAAATTTTACACAGATGCACTTGAACTTTTTGTGCGTGTTATTATTTAGTCCTGAAACATAACCAATTTGCATTTAGGTCCCTACAACATGTGTGTTTGGTTTTTTATTAAATAAATATCAAATCTACTCCAAAAATTCCCCAAAAATTACCAGTAGCTCTTGGTACTATGTAATATTTTTATTAATTTTTGTGACGCAATTTGATTTTATTTGCTATTTTCTAAAATTCAAAAACCGTGAAAATTGAGTCTGTCTATTTTAGAAAATATAAAAATAGAAAAATACCTTTAAAAATTTCACAAAAAATCAGAGTGTTTGTTTTGATTTGTTTTAATCTTCGTAGCATTTTTATTTCATTATCTTTTATAAAACCCATAAAAATCACAAAATACAGAAAATCTTATAAAAATCATTAAAAATTCTACAAAAATAAAAAAAATGTGTTTTCAATTTCTGTAGTTATCTCTTTTTATCCATTTTCACATAAAATTACAACCAGGAATTTTTGGGCATTTAAATATTTTAAAGTTGCCTTTTCCTCCAAGATGTACACTGTTTTTGTTTTTGACCTTTCTTTTATTTTTAGAAAATTGTTTAAAAATCTGAAAAATTCCACAAAATAGCCAAAAACACTTGCATATTTTCAAAATATAAAAATATTTTTTATTTTGAATTTTGAGCATTTTTAACTCTAATAAAAAAATTGTATTGTGATTCCTTTTATTTTCTTATTCCTTTTCTTATTAGAAAATATATAAAAAAAATTCTGCAAATTAAAAACCACCAAAAATATGTCTTTTTATTTCTGATTTCTCGACCATTTTGTAGGCTTAGCTAGTGCTCCCTGTGTTCGTCCCTGGTGGCTATACCGGGTTAAATAAACAGGGAGACCACTTATTTTGATTTTCATGCTTGATTGCTTTCTTTGGTGGTCTGATCTTTTTCTTGTTGAGCTACGCTTTGCCGATTGGGGTCACAACGACCTTGATCTATTTCTGACACTTAGCCTCGATTGGCGGAACGCTCATCAGTAAGATATCCATGTTGGAAAATAAACCCGATCTATAGAGAGTGAACAAGGGCATGATATTTGGTGATATGAATGCTCTCAAGCGATTTGTGAGGAGGATGGAGACGATCGGACACTGATGAAATGGATGATGCGAACATTAAAAAACAATGATCATGCGGATAAAGTATTCACTGTAAATGAAATGCGTCATGAAGAAGTTGGCAAGTTAAAATGACATAGGATGAGATAAATCAGGATGAGCTACCATCGGTTGATCTTGGAGTAATAGATGATGTGAAGGAAAGGCTTGAATCAAAGGAACTCCTCCGAGGAAGAAGAAAGAACGAGCTCAAGTCAATCCTAGCTTGCTTGCAAGAAGTTTTAAAGAGCGAAGTGAAGTAAGATGGATTGTTATTGAAAGTGCAACAAGAGATGTGAACGATACAAAGCAAGATAAGAAAAATCCCTTGAAAATATCATCCAACTTGCCCTCGATTGATTCAGATGTATACGTTTAAATTTGGATTGACTTATTATATGAATATAAGTTGATGAAATGATGAATTTTTTGATGTCGTACAATGTCTTTGCAATTCTCCCACAGACTTCCTAGGTTATAATCTAATATCATCCAAAGAGAGGTAAATAATTCAATCCTTACTAAGGGGCCCTGCAGACAAGTATGCATTTTAATTTAAAATGATTCTTTATTTAATGCATCCCATGGTTTATGATGGTTGGCATAATCATTATACAATAAGCTTAAATGCAACATAGTATTCACCCATCAAGTCTTACTACAAAGGAAGAGAAAATCACAATTTCATATACGAGAAGATGATTGAGGTATGTACTAATATATATAACTACGGATGTTAGAAAAGGGAATGTTTGTATGAGAAATTTTGGATTCAATTTGCAGATTATAGACATGTATATGGAATTCCTGAGCCATATCCATTGCAATTTGCAGATTATAGACATGTATATGGAATTCCTGAGCCATATCCATTGCAATGATCAGGAGGTCATCATGTTCCTTTTCACCTCTATTTACAAGATGGTAAAATAAAAGCTACATATTTTCCGAAATATTCTAAGGATTTCGACTAACTCATTACCACACAAGTAGCAATCCTTTGTAAACAACATCGAGAAGGTGAATGGTGAAGACTTCCAAAAATTGGTTGGCTTGTATGATGTAGCTGAATAACGACTTGTTGGGCAATCGAAAGTTTTCACAATAATTCATGCCAGGAATTATTGGCACCTGCTTGTTTCGAACTTCGAAACAAAAAAGTTCTTCTCATTCAATTCACTGAAAGGAACATGATACCACATGAAGAATCTACAAGTGGATATGTTGTGTGACAATAAATTTGAATTTATAATTTTTATGATATGTGGATAATCTACATGTATCGATTTACATATGGGATGTATTTTGGAATACTTCAACAAGCTATTGTGAATGATTGTATTTTTTTAAATTGGAGTTGATTTTCATAGAAGACTGCTCTCAACAACCTCCATAGAGTTTGGATTGTGGAATATATGTCATGAAGACAGTCAAGCTTGATTTTTGACGATGACGTTCCATACTTCCGAGCAGAGATATCATGTAGACTTCTAACTTGTGGGAGAGCGAAAAACACAAAGAATGGGTGAGATCGTCGTTTAATGATAAACATGGTACAAGTTATTAAGGACATGTTTGGAAGTTTTGTACTTATTTTTGCCAAACTCCATATATGTAATTTGCTTCTTTTATGATCTATCATTTTGGGAAATGTACTGAGTTTCTGTTTTTACTTGATTTGGTTATATCATTATTCATCAGCTTCGTATACACGTCAGTACAAACTTGGGTTATAATATTAATGAGAAGCTAAACAAGTATATGTATGTGTTGGATTTCAAGGGAGAGTTCTAGAGGAATTGTGTACAGCTGAGAAAGTAAAAAAAGAGGTGTGTTATGCTGCTGAATGTGTACCATGACAATGGTAAAAGACTACAAGTTAAATAGTATTTAGATTCATGAGTGTGATGTATAAGATGTTGGAGATAGGAAGTTTAATTAAAATAAGAATACTTTTGATGAACGAATATATGGAATTTTACAAATATTTGTGGTATTGCTAAATTGTTCATTCGTAGTCTACAATATGAACGGATACAATTGAAGAGCGAATCACATTATTAAACGAATGGTTTGATAGTATAAACTAAAACTATTACAAGGTAAAACGAATATAAAGACATGGAGCAATACATAAGAGTTATACAAACATAACTGCAAGAATTTTAATTAAATGGACTGCTTGAGATAGTTGTGAAAATGATGTATAAAATACTGTTTTTATTGCCAAAATTTAAAATAAAAAAAGAAATAAAATAAAATAAAATATCATAGATATTTAATGATCATAAACCCCGAGACCTAGGCATCTTGATGACTAGCTCAACAAGGAATCAGGTAAAAATATAGATTAAAGAAAATGAAAGAAAATAAATAAAATATCAAAGATATTTTATGACCATAAACCCGGAGACCTAAGCATCTTGATGACCATATCGGCAAAGTAGGGGAAGATAAGGACCAAGAATACAATAAAATTTCCATTTATTTATTCATTTATTAATTTATTATTCATTTTTGGGGCCTATTTTATTTTTCATTTTTTACACCTCAAATAAAGAATCTTTGAACATGAAAGTTGTAGATAATAAAATATAGAAAAATACAAAATTTATTTCATATAAAAATAATATACAGAATAAAAGATATACTCAGAATAAATTCCAAATTCCTAACTTCCCAGACTCATGTCTCTCAAATAAAACTCAAAATGTATCAAAATGACTTTTAATTCTACATACTTTTAATAAGCTATTTAATGAAGGTGGTTTCATATTTTTTTGAAGTCAAGTTGTGAAAGTTAGGTTTTGGACTCTTATTGTATAGTTTAATCAATTAAAATATTCAATTTATTTTTATTTATTATTTTTGTAATTTTAAATTTTATAATTTTGTAAATATTATTTATAATATATGTACATATTAAAACTAAAATAAAAAATAAATAAAATACTAAAATAAAATAGGCATGTAAAATTCATAGATGAAATACATATATATGCCTATATAAATAATACACTTATTTATTTAAGTGTATATATTATATCAGAAAAATATAATAGAAATATATTTTCATATCTAAAAACAGGTTATAATTTTATAAAATAATAAACTAAATTAATAAAATCAAAATTACAAAATAAACATAAAAGACTAAAAAATATATATAATATACCTATAATTTTACCCTAAAAAAGTAACTTGTAATTAAAAAGCCCTAAAAAAAATAAAAATCATAATAAAATACTATACAAAATAATAAATATTTTTTTTTATTTTATAAATTTATTTAATAAAATCATTTATTAATTTATTTAAGATTTATTTTCATTTTTTGTCGGGTTTTGTCTTTTTGCGGGTGACGTGGCCCAATCAAGCCATGCCCCCATTGATCTCGGTCAACTCTTACCCTAGGTCTAGCTTCTGACAGACCTGTTTTTTCCCCTCATTTCTCAATTTTTTTCGCCATTGATACGTCGCTCGAAGTGATGTGGAGCTTTCATGAAATATCCCCCATACGTGCCCTGTTGGGAATCCGACTCCCCCAGGAGACTGTCCCGATCCCGAACTAGATCTTTCCCAGCCAGTACAAGCTGCAGACCGTTTACCGGCTACCCGATCGGCTAGCTCTGTTAAGGATATCGTGGCTCGCTTTACCGGAGATCGGAGCGATCCTCACTGGAGAACGACTATCCCAGAAGCAATAGTCTGAAGAGGGTTCAGATATGGCTCTAGCCTAGGTTGCGGGTCACTCTCTCGCGCAATCAAACCAGACAATGAGGGGGTTGCTCTCCCCAAGACAGATTTTTGTGGTGAAGTGTCTTTTAGGGTCAAGTTTGTTTAACAGTCCCAATTTTATGGTTTTTGTTTTTTTAGATATTTTTCAAATCAAACAGCGCCTAACGATTTTTTCAGTTCTCCTGATTATTTTAAGTCCAAAAACGGGGGGAGAAGATGAAAAAGCCGGTGTGCGGGAATCAATGATGCATGCAGGGTAAGAAATGCGTACCTGACTCCAGCAGTCTACATGCAAAGTGATCCGCGCATAAATAAAAGACAGAATATAAACTACATATATGATGCAACGGAAAACCGGCCCTAAGCAAAGCAGTTCTACTCGAAAGAACAAATGGCTAAATGGTCAACAGGAGGGGTCGGTGTCCGGTCTCGGATGCCGATCGGTGCCCGCCACAACGGGTCCTGCCAACGCTGTATACGATCTCTAGCGGCCCGGGACCCCTCAAGTGACCAAGTAGTCTTTTCTTATTGATTTTATTTTTGGTCCAATTACGATCTAATAGGTACATGCAAATTATTAGGTGTGTGGACCCTAATTATTACGTCGCAATCAGTAAAAATCCTAAGCTAGGGTTGAAAACCGCGTAAATCAATAAGGCAGTAAATAAACGGTCAAAACCGCGAAAAACTCAGTGAGGTCCCCCGAGCACACCGGTGCTCGGCGAAACAGACCCCGATAGTCTACCAAGTGTCCAGTTCAGGTCCCTGTATTAATACAACAAAAAAATTCTGCGAAAAAGAAAACTAAACTAATTTGCGCTACTCCGCGACAATTCCGCGGCTCCCGAACTTCGGCTCCTCCTCCTCGCGCTCTCCTACGGCTTCGTAGAGAAAGAAGCCGCCTCTGACTCCTGCGGTTGCTTTGGCTTCCGAAGAAACCGCCTCGGTCCTCGGGCCCTCGCAAGAAACAAGAACCAAAGTGTCAAACCAGATAAATAATAAACATGGCAGATAAAATAAAGCAAGATATAGACAAAAATAAACACACAAAACAAATAAAAACAAAACAAAATAAAATGAAACAAACAAAAAGCCGCGAAAAGCCACGGACGAAAGAAAAGCCGCGAAAAATGGCGAAAAACAAAACCAAATAAAATGAAAATAAAAAACAACTACTAACCCATGCTCCCCGGCAACGGCGCCATTCTGCTGAGGTGTGGAAAAGGTAGCCTGAGCTGGTCCGCAGCTGATGGGCTCTTCCGATGAAGCCAAGGACCACCGGAGCAGCCCGGCGACGGTGGAGGAGTGAAGCTCCTGTGCTCGAAGGACTTGACCCCCAGATGGGGTCCTTTGACCTGCAAAGTGGCACAGACAAGCTCCTGGGTTGAGGGCAAATTGCCTCGACCCGTCAGTGGGTGAAATGGGTGGTTGGGTGCGTCGGGGCAGAGACCTCCGGTGAAGCGACGACGGTGGAGGTCGAACTCTTGGTTCTGGAGCGAACCAAGTTGAGTGAACGTGTGCAAAAGGTGGAGGGTAGTCTGGTGAAGGTGACGGGATGGTCCGATGGTCGAGCGGATGATCGTAGCGATGGGAATCGATCGGCGACGGCGGAGGAACGATTTGGGCGAAATGGAAAATTAGACTACGCTAGAGAGAATCGTGGATACCTGATGCAGGATGTCCACTAGGCTGAAGCTGGCGGAGCTCCTAGGGGTCTTAGCCTCGAGGAATCGTCAGGTTCCGAGGATCAACGCTCCTCGCGGTGGCGCACGTCGACGAAGGTCGCCGGATCAATGGCTGAGGACTCCTTCTCCTCACTGCAACACTCCTATCGGTAGCTGTCACTCTAGGGATGAGAGTGGAGGTCTTGGGACGAAGGGGCGGAGCCAAAGATGAGTGAGAAGGTGCGGCATAGGTTGGCTATATACTGCTAGGGGTTCGAGAAGAAGGAGATCGGGCGAGTGATTCAGAGCTCGGACTCCTAGGCAAGTCCTCGGGCATGGATCAGGGATGGTTCAGGTGTAATTAGGACCTGTGGTTTGCATAAATGGTGATCGGATCATGCTTAGGAAATTAGGAGAAAAGCGGGTCGAACGCAGAATCCGTGTAAAAGGGGTACGCGGGGGAGAGTTGACCGGGGGTCAACAATCCCCGTGGACCAATCACAGGCTGCCAATTATTAAATTAAATAAAAAATAGTAAATGATGTTATTTCAAAATATTTTCAAAATGAAAAATATTTATTTATTTTCAAAGAAATTTTTAGTGATTTTTATTTATTTTTTTGAAAAATAAATAACGTATTTACATTATATTATTATTATTATATATAGGTATATACATATATGTGTTTTTAATTTTATTATTTTTTAATTATTTATTTTTATATAATTATTCCCATTTTATATTTTATTTATTTATAACATAAAATTTGGAATAAAAAGGTATTTTTATTTTATATTTATTATTTACATTAGTTAAATAATTAGGTTTATATACATATTTACATGGTATATATACAAGGTGGAAATTGATTTTTATTCTTTTTTCGTTTTATTTTTCTGATTTTTATTTTATTTATTTACATTATGAAATGTGGAACATAGAATTATTTTTATTGGATTTTAATTAATTATTTACAAGGAGAAAATAAATAGGTATGTTATTTAATATACATGGTCTATATGCACTGATGAGAAAGGTTTTATTAATTTTTATTTTTATTTTGTTTTTCCATTTTTATTTTGGTTTTATTTTTATAAATATGTACAAAATATAAGAAACACTTTTTTATTTTTATTTTGAGGAAAATAATTTTATTTATATACATAGGTATATGTACACATGATTGACCCTATCTCCCTCTACTTGGATTCTTTTGTGGTCAGGCCCATGCTGAGCCTTCCCTTGGGATTAGGTCACTCAATATTTATTCTAAATATTTCACTCTTTTTCTTTTATTTCTTTATTCTTTTATTTATGCACAAAAACATGCTAATTATGCATATTTACACAATGCATGCCTGATGGTAATTTATCCTATTTACACATATCTACATGGTGTTTTGCATAGGTTTTTAAGTAAAATAAAAGAATAAAGAGTGATGAATGGGTATTCATCAGTACACATCTAGCATACACTCATCTTCTCGTAACTGATGCACAAGTGCAAGCAGTTCTAGCATTCACTTCTTCAACTCTTTGATGTGCTATCGCTTCAGATAGGTGAGGAATCACCATTCAACACTCTTTATTCTTTCATTTTAGCTACAAAAACTTTGCAAAACACCATGTATATATGTGTAAATAGAATAATTTAGCAAAATGCATGCATTGTGTAAATATTAATAATTAGCATGTTTTTGTGCAAAAATAAAAGAATAAAGAGACAAATAAAAAGAAGGAGATATTTAGAATAAATATCGAGTGATCCGAACCCAAGGGAGGGCCAAGCATTGGCCTGACCGCAAAAGAACCAAAGTATAGAGAGATAGGGCCATTCCCAATAAAATACCCCTTCGTGTACATATTTTATTTTATTAAAATAAAACAAAAATAAAAATAGGTTTTTATTAATGTGTATATATTTATAAAAATAAAATAAAAATGGAAAAATGAAATGAGAATAAAATAAACACTTTCTCTCTCATCAGTGTAAATATACCATATATAAATAAAAGAAGTATTTATTTTCTCCTTGTAAATAATTAAATAAAAATCCAATAAAAAAATTTTTATATTCCATATTTTATGGTGTAAATAAATGAAATAAAAATCAGAAAAATAAAAACAAAAATAATAAAATTCTTTTCCCACCTTGTATTTATACCATGTACATATGTATATAGATCTATTTATTTAACTAATGTAAATAAATCATAAAAATAAAATAAAAATATATTTTTATTCCAAATTTTATGTTATAAATAAATAAAATATAAAATTGGAATAATTATACAAAAATAAACAACTAAAAATAAAAATTAAAAAATACATTTGTAAATATACCTATATATAATAATAATATAATGTAAATACATAATTTATATTTCAAAAAAATAAATAAAAATCACTAAAAAATACTTTGAAAATAAATAAATATTTTTTTATTTTGAAAATTTTTCGAAATAAAATCATTTATTATTTTTAAATGAATTTACAAGTATTTAATAAATCCTGCATTCTAATTGGTCCACGGGGGATTGTTGACCCTGGTCAACTCTTCCCCCAGGACCACCTTCCAGGCGGATCGGGTTTTTGACCCGATTTCTCATATTTTTCCCTACCAGATCCGCCATCCATATCCTTAAACCCCGGGCTCCGATTACTCTTGATTCATCACTAACCCTCGCCCGAGGATTTGCCTAGGGATCCGAGCTCCGATTCTTGCGCCCGACCTCCATCTTGCTGGACCCCTAGAACTATAAAGCCTCGCCTCCGGCCGACTTTTCACGCCATCTTTGGCCTTCCCCCTCGTCGTCGGTGAGCTCCTCTCCCTCGCCTGAGTGACAGTCGTGCGAGAGAGGGTCGAAGCGAGGCACGTGAAGTCGAGAACCACTAATCCGGCAGGTACACCGCCATGCTCCGCCGCGAGGTGGGCTAGCGCCTCTGGACCGTCGACCCATCGAGGCGAAGACCCCCAGAGGTCCCCGACCTCCAGCACAGAAACACTCCTTCACCAGGCAGCTTAGATATCTTGTAGGTTAGCCTACATTTGATTTTTTTCGATTTCGGTTCTTTTAGCTCCGCCGCCGTCGCCTGCCATCTCCATTCATCCATTCTCCCTTCCGACCGCCCTACCACCTCCGTCAGACTTCCCTCCACCTGCTACGCCCTTCCATTCAACCCAGTTTGCCCAGGAACTGGGAGTTCGGTCCTCCTCCTCCGCCGCTCGTCAGAGGACTACGCCGCGACCCATTTGACCGTCCATTTCACCCGCTGACGGGTCGAGGCACTTTGCCCTCGACCCAGCTATCATTCTATGCAGCTTGTAGGTCAAATCGACCTCCTCTGGAGGTCGAGTCATTCGAGCACAACAGCTCCGAGCCACCTTTGTCTCCGGAGCTCTCCAGGGTCACTCAGTCCCATCAGAGCCACCCATTAGCTGCGGAAGACGCTGATCATCATTTCGCCTATATCAACAGCGTCTGAGGACCTCTCCACCGTGCGTATCGAGCCGACGAAGTTCGCCGGCGAGCTCTTCTTGGAGGAGGTTCAGCCACCGTCGGATAGAGCCCCTCGCCCAGTTCAGATCTCGTCCGTCCATTTGCAAGGAGCTGGCAGCCGTCGGATCGCCAGAGGACCTCATCTGGAGTGTCCATCGACGAAGGAGTACCATGCATCTAAGCCGTTGATCATCCACGTGGCGCTTCTTCATCCGTCGATCAAGCGAAGGGGTATCCAATATTCTCAGACGTCCGATCCACACGTGGACACCCCTCGACCGTCAGACCATAATAAAGGGGTAATTTCACTTAGACCCATTGATGAATCCACATTTCATCATCTTTATTCTATCATTTTGGCACCAAAAACCCTAGCAAATGCCTGTAAATAGCATTAAAATCATCATCTTAGCATTCATGCATGTGCATCTAAACAGTGTGTAAATTACTGTAATTAAGGCCAAAATTATAGAATAAATAAAGAAAAGAAAAAGAATAAAATATTGTAAATATTTTATGACCCGAAACCCCGAGACCTAGGCATCTTGATGAATAGGTCGACAAGGAATAAAGTAGGGGGAGATAAGGGCCAAAATACAGATAAAATACCTATACATTTTATTCATTCCTTATTTATTTTGGGACCTATTTTTGGTTCCACTTTTTATACATCAAATAAAGAAACTTTGTACACGAAAGTTGTAGATAATTTTATAAAGAAAAATACAAAATTGATTTCATTAAAAAATAATGTACAGATAAAAAGTTATGATCTGAATAAAATTCCAGAATGCCAACTTCCCAGACCCGTATCTCACAAACGACAACTCCAAATGCAGCGTACTCACCTTTAATTGTATATAGAAGAAAATAATCTATCCATTGGTGGTGGTTTCGCATTTGGCGGAGCTACGGTTTGAAAGTTGAGTTTTGGACCCTCATTGTACCTTGTACATATTAAAATATTCAATTTATTATTTATTTATTATTTTTATAATGTTGTAAATAATACTTATAATAATTATGTGCATTAAAATCAGAATAAAAACATAAATAAAATACAAATAAAAATACTTGTATATATTATAATACATAGGTATACTACATGTAGCTATACCTATACAAATAACACTTTCATTTTATTAAATGTATAAAATACATCAGAAAATCAAAATAAAAATATATTTGTGTATATAAAAGTATTTTATAATTTTAGAAAATAAAAACCAAAATAAAATAAATTAAAAATACCTAAATAAAAATAGAATACTTAAATACATAGATATAGATACCTATAAGGGTATAAGTACAAACTTGTAAAAATATAGCTCATAAAAATAAACAAAAATCACCATAAAATACTTCATAAAATTACAAACATTTTTTATTTTATACTCAAAATTTAATTAATTCGTCTGCTATTTTTAATTCATTTTATAAGGGTTTTTAGCCAAGGAATTTTCTGGTTGGTCCACGTGGACCAACCAGAACGCTCCATTGGTTGACCTCGGTCAACTCCCTGACCGAGGTCTGTCCCTTGTCAGAGTCGGGTTTGACCCTGTGTTCACTCCTTTTTCGAGGGAACCTCGATCACCATTTGGTGATGGTTCCTTCTTGGAATCTTTTCCTCGGTCAATGGTGATTCACGCCCAAGTGATTCCTTGGGCTGTGGATCACTGACCGAGGCTCTGAGGCCTCGTCTTCCTCGCCTCGCCGTCAACTCCTCAAATAGGACCCCCCGACTTCAATTTGATTTTGATCCTTCTTCCGCCAAATCCACCCAAAAATCCCTAGCCCATTGTGCTCCTGGTGACAGCAGGAGTCGATTTGAACCGGGGTTTGCGTCATCTGGCGTCGAATCGAAGTCGATCCGACCCTCGCCGGAGCTCCGCCGAGCTTCATCGCCCGACGTCTCTGGTGAGTCCCCTCCTCCTTTCTCTTCGTCTTTTTGTAGCCTTAGCATAGATTAGTGTAGACCTATAGCAGTTTTTAGCCTCGATCACCCAATCGTCGTGAATCGTCGATCAAAGTCCACGGCGGAGCTGAGCTCCGCCTCCATTTTCCGACTACTTCTGTCATCGACCGCCGCACCGACCACCTCCATCTTCTTCCTCGTCGCTCCGTCACTCCGCACCACCCTTCATTCCCCCTCGATCTCGCTCAGATCGAGCCGACCGATCTCCTCTCTCCGCCGCTCGCCGGAGTTCTTCGCCCGCACCCTCCTTCGCCTCATCGGAACCATCGGGAACCACCAAATTGTTCGCTGGGATTTTGTGCGCCTAACCTTGCAGGTCCGAGCCCAAGAGGAGGCTCGATCGACCATCGACGAACCCAGGACCACCTGCCCAGGTCTCCTCCGCCGTTCGAGCACCTCGAGCCGTCTCCGCCTCGCCTGAGACCACCTGCTGACGCGGAAGAGCCCCAGGATCGTTTTGCCCTTGATCCGGGGGCCGGAGCGGCCGTGTGTCGGCTGGAATCGCATCTCGAAGTTCGCCGGGGAGGTGTTCTTCGTGAACCCCTCCCTGCCGTTGGATCGAGGGCCCGCGCCAGACACGCCACCAGCCGTTCGATCGCCTTCGCCTTCAACCGTCCGATCAAGCCTTGATGATCTAATCCCAGCCGTCCGTGACGAAGGGGTACGCACCGTCAGATGCGCGCCACGTGGACAAGTGACTCGCCATCAACCGCTGGATCAGGCGCCGTGGGTATTTTGCACTTTTACCCCACGCTTTTTGCATTTACTTTTTAGTCCAGGAACTTTTATTTGTAGTTTAAAAAGTATTGTAATATTTGCACGCAGACCCGCACATTATCACTATTTGCATTCCAGTCCACGCCACGTCACCTCACGTGACGTTGGCGTGTGACTTTTGGGTATTTTGCAAGATAGGCCCAGGATTTTTATGTATTTGCAATTTCGTCCCTGTGCGTAGGATATATAATATGTTTTTGGAAATATTGCACGTATGCCCAGCCGGTTTTCTTTAATTGCATTTATGCCCCTGTGAATAGTGTGTAACGTGAGTTGCGCGTGATTTCTTGGTGAAAATTGCATGTACGTCCCTGGATGTTTGATATATTGCACATATACCCCTGCGAGGCTTATTTATTAATTGGATGCTTGTGGTATTTATTTGAAAGATCATTTTAAGCCCAAAAATTCCGCAAAAATAGGGATAAGCTCCTGGTAACTTGTGCTTTAACGCTATCATTTTAGTTTTTGATTTTATTTTATTTTTATATTTATTAAAAATCAAAAACATCTATTTTCAGCACTGTTTGCATTGGAAAATCACTAAAAAATATAAAAACACTCCAGAAAAATTCCAAAAAAATATATTTTGTGTCTTTTAGTTTGTTTTAACTCCCAGCCAAAAATCATTAAAAAATACAAAACCAAACTCCTAAAAATTGCAAAGCTCTAAAAACCTTCATAAAAATTTATAAAATTCATAAAAACTCCAAAAATAGTGTTTTCTTTTCCTAAATTTTCTCTGTTTTATTATCTCTAAGTGAAAATTAATTTGGAGAATTTTTGTTACTGATTGCTATTTTATTTCTCCACTTTAAGTTTCAGCCTTACATTTTATTCACTGTTTTCTTTATTTTGATAATTAAAAATACCAAAAACATTCTAAAAATTACCCAAAAATCACAAAAATAGTAAAAAATCCTAAAAATATCAAAAACATCTTATTTCTGAATTTTTGGTTATTTTTGCACCTTTTTATAATTACTTTAGTTTGTCTTTGATTACATTGCTTTTATATTCCAATATTGAAAAAGAAAATATAAAAAAAATATATAAAATATAAAAAGAAAATAAAAAAATCAGTAAATTAAAAATCAAAATACAAAATTATAAAATTAAAAATTAAAAAAAATTATATAAAAATAAAAAACCCACAAAAATTTTTAGATTGGCTAAGTAGCTTGTTAGATCTAGGTTTGGATTTTTATCCGTGCTTTACACCTTTGCTCCTTGAGTTCGACCCCTACTTGCTTGCCATTGTACATCTTTAGTAGGGTATAATAAATTTTAATCCTTGCTATTCATTCTCTGATTGATTGTGTGGGTTAATTGTTGAAGACCGAGGAAGTTTGAGCAGTCGCATCAGCGACAGTGAGTCCGACCTGTCAGACCGCTAATTAGCGGCTCTCGCT
Source organism: Ottelia alismoides (assembly GCA_037367405.1). Lineage (NCBI taxonomy): Eukaryota > Viridiplantae > Streptophyta > Magnoliopsida > Alismatales > Hydrocharitaceae > Ottelia > Ottelia alismoides. The sequence continues at coordinate 369,466 of JAZKJV010009465.1, read as the reverse complement.
TTCTCGCTTTTCAAATGGCGCCGTCGCCGGGGAGCATCGGCTTGTAGAGTACCTTTGGGTCTTTTCAGTCACTTAGCCATTTTTGCTTACTTGTCTCTTGTGTATTATTTATTCTGAACTATCTGACATCTCTTTTGTTTTCTTGCGAGGGACCGCCGACCGAGGAGGATCGCCTAGGGGATCCTGAGCAGCCTAGGGAGGAGGAGCCGGCTATTCTACACTAGCCGGCAGGAGAGAGCAGGAGAACTAGAGAGAGAGAGTGTTGTTTTTATTTTTTTTTTTGAGAGAGAGAGTAATTGAATAATTTGTAATAATACAGGACTTGGACAGTTGAACACTTCGGGCCTAATTTCCGGGTGTTTGTTCACCCGGGGGCTCACCGCGGCTTTTTCGTGTTTTTCTCGACCGTCATTTTCCGGTTTTGTTTTCTTTTCCATTTCTTTTGTGGATTGAGCTCTTAGCATTAGGTCCTGCTTGATTCGAGTAACCTAGGTCCAAACACCTAATAACTCTTGCATGTTCCTATAGATCGTATTTGGACTTAGATTAATTAAGTAGTTAATCATTGGCTCTCGATCCGCGCGCCGCGAGCTCACTCCACACAAGCGCTTTCTCCTAACTCAAATGTGTTGAGCAGAGGAGGAGTGAGCCTAGACCGGACACTAGGATTGGGAGTTAGCGGTTAACTCGTGGTTCTTCACGCTAGCAGCTGCCTGTTCTAGGACGATTTCCGCATTGCATAACCGGCATATAGATTAGGTTTATAAATTTCTGCCTTGCATCCCGCATGGAGAGAGCTGGGATTCACTGTAAGTCTTCTCACTTTGCATTCATCATATAGGCACAAAGGTGAGATTTCCATCTTGGTGCCGACTTGCATTGGCTTTTCCCGACTCTTTTCTCCCTCTGATTTTGGATACCGTAGGATAAAGAAAATACAAAATCGTTAGGCGCTTGTTTGAATCTACTCAAAAGAAGCGATAACACAAAAAAATTAAAAAAGGGACTGCTAAGAAAACTTTGACCTAAATAAAAATTGGTAATTGGACTCATTGATTGGGGAGAGTAACACCCTCCTTTGTTTTCAGGTTGCATGGGAAGGTCTCCTTCCAAGTGAGTTGAGCGTTCGTAAGGATTAGAGCCCAAAACCCAACTTGTGGCTGCCTTGTGTATCGCCTGGATTTCCGAAGTATTGGCGCTACTATCGTACGTAGTCGAGTAGGGCTTGGTCGCCAGTGGTGACTCACTATTGTGTGAGCGCCGACCTTGTCCGAAGTACCGAGCATAGGCCACGCCTTCACGGGGGTGTCTGTCTCACCGGCTGCGTCCGAGTAGGATCTTGCACGCTCACGGGTGATTCCGTTGCGAGCGAGATCCGAAGTATCGGTTTCGCCTATCAGCTTCCTCCCTCTACTTCTTTGGCTGAGTAGGGATCCAGGAAGGGTTACAAGGACCTTAAAAAGCGCAAGTTACAGGTTACACAGGAGGAGGACAAGTACGGGAATACTTTTCCGGCAGTACTCTCGCTCCTATAGGCGTAACGCTCTAAGGACTCGTTGAAAGATAAATTCCTGAAAACAAGATAAAAATTACAAAGATAAAAGCCGAACCTTCACGGCTTCACGCGTTGAGTTGGTGAACTCCCTTGTCTTGTGTTTGATTGCTAATCATATTTAGGTCAAGATCAAAAACCTCGCGCCGTTGCGCAATTTTGTTTCCCCTCCAGTTGACCCTCGCTCATTGTGAGCCTTCTACTGTTTTACATTCCTTTTGTTCCTTGTTGACCCCCGTATCTTTCATCCACATCGATCTTCCTCTTGATCTTCGAGATGGCGACGAATGGACAGTTTAGTCGAGGCTCTGTCGACACCCACATCGGCTCCATCCGTTCACCCTCTCTAATAATTCAGGGCGATTCCCGAGACACCGGTTCGAACCCTATGAACCGACCTCCAGACTCCCTGCCTTCTTCAATAAACCGGGACCACTCTCGTCCCGAACTTTGTCCGTTTTGGATGGCCATTGATTTTACTCCTTACACATCGCCATCCTTAACGAAGTTCTGTGTCGACCTTGACACAGACCGCATCTCTCTATCTGGTGCTGCAATTCAGACTGATCGAGGCATTCTACCATGTGCAGACTCAGAGCTCGAGCCAGTCAACCCAGCAGAAATAGAAATGGCAGGAGGAAGGGGAAAAGGACCACAGCCCCAGCAAGAGCCTGAAGATAATGCCGCAGAAGGGCAATATACTACGCAGGGCGAGGTCAACAGTCAACTGCTGGCTTCTATTCAAGCCATTCAGCAGCAGTTGACCAATCAGGCTTTGGCCCAGACCGCCTTCCAGGACATGCTGAATGATCTGAGAAGAAGGGCAGATGCGAGAGATGGCCGACAAGAGGAGGAGCCGAACTTTGAAATCAATGATGAGTTTTCAGTGGGACCTGACTTTGAAGCAGCAGAAGAAGATCCACCGCAGCCCAAGCCCACACTCAAACAGACATACAACCCAGGAGCAGGGCGCATCACTGAGTGGATTCAAATTCCACGAATGCATGCTCACTTCGAGCTGAAACCACAGTTTCTGTCACTGCTTCCCACTTTTCATGGAAACACCACTGAGGAGCCATATATTTTCCTCAAGAAGTTCAACCGCATCTGCTCCACTGCTCACTACCCCGGAGTTCCCCTGGATGTGATCAAGATGACCGCATTCTCTTTCAGCCTTCAAGACAAGGCCCTTTATTGGGTCGATCATCTCGGGAAGGTCGTCACCACCTGGGAGGAACTGAAATCTGCTTTCCTCCATAAATTCTATCCTCTGGGGAGATTAAACCAGATGCGTGCCCGGATCTCCAGTTTCTGCCAGCAGCCCCACGAGACGATCCATGAAGCGTGGGAGAGATTCAAGGATCTACAGGAGAAGTGCCCCCACCATGAAATACCCAAGACCAGTCTCGTGCAACACTTCTTCGGGGGGCTATCATTTGAGAGCCAAAAGCTCGTGGATGCAGCTTGCGGCGGTTCACATTTTAACAAGGACGAGGATGTCGTGTGGAATGTCTTTGAAGAAATGGCTGAGGGAGAAGCAGCCCAATCCTCGTCCCGGGTCTACATGAAGCCACCGACCGCCATCAGCAAGCCAGTTAACATGGCTTCTCACACTAAGGACAAAGATGAAAGCTCCAACCTGAGTATCATCGGGAGCCACTTGTCCAAAGTGGACATCATCGAGAAGAGGTCGCAGGACCTCGAAAAACTGGCAGTTATAGAGAAGAGGACCCAAGGTCTAGAGAAGCTCGACCAGATCTCCCAGCAGCTGGAGCAGCTCATCCGAGCGTTGAATGCAAACATGTGCAACGCTGTGTCTACCTCTGCCGAGCCGAACGCTGAGAAGAAGGAACCTACAGTGCAGCAAAACCCTCAGCCGACTCCACAGCAGCCCCAGCCTATCCAGCACGTGTACTACGTGCAGGTTCCGGAGCAGCCACCGCAGCCTCAGACGTAGATGGTTGTATACCAACCAGAGCACCAGCCCGCATACTCCGAGCAGTTCTCTCCACCCCCGCCGCTGATCCAGGAGATCAATGGCGTCTGGAACAACGAAACGCAGCTGACCCGTCCTCAGGGACATTCTCAGGGTCAGAACATGGGCAACAGGCCCTTCCAGCAGCAACACCAGGGTGGGAGACCATTCCAGCAGCCCTACCAGTACCAGCCTCCCTCACATGGAAAAACGTGGAGGCAGAATTACCAACATGGTCCTCAGCAGTCCGGATATCGTGGACAGAGATATCACCAGCAACCGGCTGCACAATACAACCAACACCCGTCGCAGTACTCCTCAAACCCCCCTCCTCAACAATTCGCACAAGGATACCAGTCACAATCTCAACCGCCATATCAGCAGTCTATACCCCAGCAGGGGGAATCTTTTGAGATTGTACCGGTCAATCCGGCCCTGGCCTGTTTGGAACAGTTGATGAAGAACATGGCTGAGATGAACCAGAAGATCGATGACCTGACGGCAGCCAAAACCGTCATACCAGCCCAGGTCGAAGCTAATCCTAACAATTTCCGACGCAAGGAGCAGGTAGCCGGCAGTGTCCGACCCGAGTCAGGTGAATTTAATTGTTTTTTATCTAACGCTGTTACTCTCAGGAGTGGTAGGACACTCCAGCCATCGGCGATGGCGAAAGGAAAGCATATTGCATCTGACGGGGAGTCGTCAGCCCAGCCAACACCAGGGCCAGCAAGCATTTTGGGAGCAGCACCAGCATTCAGAAAATCACAAAACAATGAAGAAAACAGAAAAACACAAAAAGATAGCAGTAACCTCGGTGGAGACCGGCCAACATTGGAGACACATGCACCCGCATTACAGTCAGCTCCTGACAGGAGGAGCACCGCACCTGCAGCGAGTCCAACGCCAGCACCCGAAGCCGAGCCTGTCGTTTTTGGTCCACAAATTGTAGATGAATCCATTCCTTTTTGTCATCTACCTGTAAACAACAACACGGACACTATTTTGAATGAAATTGGAGAAGAGTTTGTAAATATTCCTTTTCCTGAAGCAATGAAAAAACACAAAAAAATGAAAAATTTGAAAAGTGCTTTGTCTGATCCTGCTATCATAGAAATCATTCAGAATTTGGTGTTAAATATGCCATTAATGAAAGCTCTTGAGTACATGCCAACCGTGAAGAAAGGACTTAAAGAGGCATGTACAACCAAGCGCAGGCCAACTCCCCATAACTCCAGAAGCAAAGGTGGTAAATCGGAAAAGCACATCCTCACTATGGCCACCGTCAATGCCATCAGCAACCTCCCGGACAAAAAGCCAGATATGGGAGCACCTCTTGTACGTTGTCAGATGTTCAATCAAGAGTTCGAACGAACCCTCCTCGACAGCGGGTCATCTGTCAATCTGATGCCAGCCTCACTACTCACGGAGTTCAAGCTGGGACCGCTCAAACCTACAAAGATGATTCTGCAGTTTGCAGACAAGTCAGTCAAGCGGCCTAGGGGCCTGTTGGAGGACGTGATCGTCACGGTTCAGGGAAAATCTTTCCCAGCCGATTTTGTGGTCTTAGATATGGACGTCCCTGCTCCGTTGCTCCTTACCCCGATCATACTAGGAAGGCCTTTTCTGCGGACGTCAAACGCAGTAGTGAATTATGGGACAGGAGAAATTACTTTTGGAGCTGGCAATGAAATTATCCGAGTAGAGACCCTGTCTGAGGGAACGCCCGTTGAACCGACATCTGTATCATGTGCAAGGGTGATTGAGAATGATGAAGACTGTGATTTTTTAGCCGAGATTCAAGACACCAACCTCTTCCTGGATGATAATGAGATCCACGGACTCCTCTGTCCAGAGGAGGAAGTGGAGACCGCAGTCGAATTTCCGTATATCAATCAAGATGAGGAACTTGCTGATGCACTACAAGACACTGCTATGGGGTTGATATGCCTTCAGAACCAGGAGCCTAGTTTGGAAGCATCTTCGGACGAAGATGAAATCATCGAAGAATTCTGTCAGGATCTGAGAGAGGAGACAGAGCAGATTATGGTGGACATTACACAGTTGAAAGACTCACCACCTGTATTAATAGCTGAGGTCACCACTGAAGCAGCTCAAACCCCGCCAGAGCTGAAACCCTTGCCCTCCAATATGAAGTATGCCTTCCTTGCAGGAGAACCAAACATGTACCCGGTTATCATCAATGCGCATCTGACCGAAGATCAAGAATCTCGTCTGATGGAGGTTCTTGAACGTAACCGCAAGGCGATAGGCTGGCGAACCTCCGATCTCCATGGGATCAATCCGTCACTCTGTTCGCATCGCATCTTTCTGGAAGATGACTGCAGACCCTCTCGTGAACTGCAAAGAAGATTAAACCCAAACTTGCGAGAGGTGGTTATGAAAGAAATCCAGAAATGGTGTGATGCGGGATTCATTTATCCCATCTCCGACAGCAAATGGGTGAGCCCTCTGCATGTTGTGCCCAAGAAATCAGGGATCACCATCGTGAAAAATGACAAAGGAGAAGAGATCGCCACCAGAGTACCAACTTCTTGGCGAGTGTGCGTTGATTACAGAAGACTCAATCTTGCCACCAAGAAGGATCATTTTCCGCTGCCCTTCATCGACCAAATCTTGGAGAGATTGGCCGCGAAGGAATATTTCTGTTTCTTGGACGGCTACTCTGGGTATAATCAAGTTGCTATTGCTCCTGAAGATCAAGAGAAGACCACGTTCACCTGTCCTTTTGGCACATATGCCTTCAGACGAATGCCGTTCGGGCTTTGCAACGCCCCAGCCACATTTCAGAGGTGTATGCTTGCAGTTTTTGCCGATATGGTGGGTAGCTTTCTCGAGGTCTTTATAGACGATTTTTCGGTCTATGGGGATTCGTTTGATCAATGTCTGGATTATCTAGACCGAGTCTTACGGAGGTGCTGCGAAGTAAATCTTGTGCTCTCCTGGGAGAAGAGCAATTTCATGGTGACCGAAGGAATCGTGCTGGGTCACGTTGTTTCTAAACGTGGCATGGAGGTTGACCCAGCCAAGGTGGATGTAATTTCTAAGCTGGAGCCACCTACCAATATCAAGCAAGTCCGGTCATTCTTGGGCCATGTCGGTTTTTATCGGCGATTTATTAAAGATTTCAGCAAATTGGCCAGACCGCTGACTGAGTTGCTCGGCAAGGACAACGAGTTCATCGTAGACGACCGTGTGCTCCTTGCCTTTAATCAGTTGAAAGAGATCATCACACAGGCCCATGTCCTACAGCCACCGATTTGGACCCAGCCTTTCGAGATTATGACCGATGCGTCGGATTATGCCATCGGAGTTGTACTGGGACAGAGAAAAGACAATGTACCATTTGCAATTCACTACGCTAGCCGAACGCTCGATGAAGCCCAGAGAAACTACACTGTCACTGAAAAGGAGCTGCTAGCGGTAGTCTTTGCTTTGGAAAAGTTCAGATCTTACCTTCTTGGGTCCAAAGTTATCATTTACACTGATCACTCGGCCATTCGGTATTTACAGCAGAAGAAGGATGCCAAACCACGTCTCATCCGGTGGATCCTTCTCCTCCAGGAGTTTGACATGGAGATCAGAGATAAACCTGGGGTAAAGAATGTAGTGGCCGATCATCTGTCAAGACTTCCTGAACCGGAGTCTCCTGAGCTGAACTTGCAGCCTATCACAGAGACCTTTCCAGATGAATCAATTCTGTCTGTCGCCTCACTTCCTTGGTATGCGGACATTGTGAATTATCTAGTTGCCAAGAAAATCCCACAGGACTGGCCTAAGTTGAAAATAGACAGATTTTTGTCTAAAATCCATTTCTACCAGTGGGAAGACCCGTATCTGTTTCGTGAGGGAGCCGATTGCATCTGGAGAAGGTGTATCCCTCAGGAGGAGGTTCCAAGTGTCCTCGCTTTATGTCATGATCAAGATTCTGGAGGACATCATTCAGGAAAATGGACGGCAGCAAAAGTTCTTCAAAGTGGCCTCTGGTGGCCTTCATTGTTCAAAGATGCAGATGAATACGTCAAAGGTTGCACTGATTGTCAGAAGATGGGTGGAACCATAGGAATGAGAGATACGATGCCTCTGAAGTACATTCAGATCTCAGATGTCTTTGACGCATGGGGGATCGACTTTATGGGCCCGTTTCCTAACAGTCAGGGTTATGAGTATATTCTGCTTGCTGTCGATTATGTCAGTCATTGGGTGGAGGCTATCCCCGCCCGAGCTGCCGACAGTCGGACTGTCTGTCGATTCTTACGAGATCACATCATAGCACGGTTCGGGATTCCCAAGATCCTCATATCTGACGGGGGCAGTCATTTCATAAACAGAGAGGTGAAGAAGCTGACCCAGGAATTCTGCATCGAGCATCGTGTTGCTTCACCCTATCACCCGCAGTCCAATGGCTTAGCTGAATGTTCAAACAGGGAGATCAAGACAATTCTACAGAAACTTGTGCGTCCGGATCGCAAGAACTGGTCTCAACTGCTTGATTCCGTTCTTTGGGCTTACAGAACAGCATACAAGTCACCCTTGGGAATGTCTCCCTACCGTCTGGTGTATGGCAAGCCATGCCATTTGCCCGTGGAACTTATTCATAAATCTTTATGGGCTATTAACATCTGTAATTTGGACTCCAAGCAAGCAGGACGGAACAGGAAACTGGATCTGAACAGATTACTGGAATTCAGAGATTATGCATATGACAACAGCCTGATGTACAAGGAAAAGGTCAAAACATGGCATGACAAGCACATCCGCCATAAGTCCTTTGATCCAGGTCAGAAGGTATGGTTGTTCGATGCGAAATTAAAGATCTTTCCAGGCAAATTGAAGAGCAAATGGACTGGGCCATTTTTGGTTAGGCAGGTGCGTGACAACGGAAGCGTCTTGATATCTAATCTGTCATCTGACGCACAGCCTTTTGTAGTCAATGGACAGCTTCTGAAGCCATACCTTGAGCATGACACATTCATGGCCGTCGTTGACTCCATTCAAGTAATATATGATGATGAGCTGAACAGCTCGAGACAGGCAGAGGAAGGCAAAGCACATCAAAACATTTTTGAATGATTTTCCTTTTCGTCTTTTCTTCTTTTCTTCTTTTCCTCTTCTATCGTCTTCATCTGTCAGAAAGGTGCCGCCCTTGTAGACAGCTTTCCATACTTAGGACGTACTTTGTCCTAAGTATAGGGGGGTTGGCACCCCGAGTTTTTCTATTCTTTTCGATCCTCTCCATTGTCTCCTCTTCTTGTCTATACTTAGGGATATCTTACCCTAAGTATAGGGGGAGACAATCTGAGTACGATCTGTTCATTCCCACCCTTGACCCTCCCTGCCTTGTGTACAGTCTGCTATACTTAGGATTATTTGATCCTAAGTATAGGGGGGACGGTCAACTTCTCATTGATTCATTCATCCGTTCTTTAGACTTGCCTATACTTAGTACGAGTTATGTCTTCTCTTTTCTCTCTGATCTATGAGGACATAGCTCAAGCTAAGTATAGAGGGGGTCGTATATACTGCGTATATACTTTAGCCATAACTCGTACTTTCGTATTTTCTTAATAAATATGGCTAAAAATTCTTCAAAATTCATTAAAAATTCATTAATAAAAAGATGTGGTTATTCCTCAAATTCTTTTTGTAACTACTGATTAATAAATCAGGTGAAAATGTTTTTTGCAAAATGTTTGAGAAATAGTTTGAAAAACTTTGTGAACATCTATTGAAAACTATTTTGAAAATATTTTGTTTCGTGTTTTCAACCTGTGTAAAATGTGTGGTTTGTAAAATTTCTTTTCTTTGTGTGAAATAAAATGTTTGAAAAATGATTTGCAAATGATTTGAAAATTGGTTGCAAAAATGATTTGAAAAACCTATATATACTGTTTTGAAAACCTTTGCAAAATGATTTTCAAATGTGTGTAAAATGTTTGTAAAAACTATTTTAGACCATAGTTTTCAAAAATTGTGTGTAAAATTGTTTTCAAATAAGTTTGAGGAATATTCACAGCACACCAAAATCCACTATATATATATATCTATATGTATAAAATTGATCACTTACCCTTGTAAATTCTTAAAATCCACTTCTTGTATATATAAGAAGCACTCCCGTGTACATATTTTAACCTAGTCTTCAGCCAAAATCTTTTTGTTTTCAAAAATTCCCAAAAACATTTGCAAAATTAAAATCCAAAAACAGTTGAAAAATCTATCTGAAAAATACAAAAAAATTGCATCTGCACATGCATGCATCATATTTTCAAAAACCCATAAAAAGTTCAAAATCTTGAAAATTGCATCACAAAAATATTTTCTGCATTGCATTGCATAGCATTCGCATTTTTCGGATTGAGTTTGATAGTTGAACGAGTCTAAATAAAATCCGGAGATTGGAGCTTGATTGGACCTTATAATCTACCTAATAACAGGAACCTTATAGGAACTGGGTTTGAGGTACTTCAGGTCTAGTTGACTTAATTCTTTGAGGATCACGAGACTTGGTTCAATGGATTCTTGACTGCCTAAGTAGAGTATTTCGGAGCACACGTACGACTCTTGTTGATAATGACCTAACTTGGACACCTGCACCTTTCACATGGCTCTACTCAGTTGGAGTGGTGAGGGGATTGGATTTGCCGGTATGAGACGCACACAAGTGGAAACATTTGTCCTCCTCTAGGGAGGGAAGTGCACCCCAACCGGTCCAGTGATTAGGAAGTCTAAAGACAGGAGGCTGTGGGTTGCGATAAAGCTTCAAAAGAGGGATAGTCTACTGGCTCAAGAGGAAAAACTCCTTATGTAAATGCTGCTGTATATAGTATTCAAAAAAAAAAGAGAAAAATGTTCAGGCATGTACAAAAATAAAAAGCCTGCAAGTATGTACAAAGTCAATAAGCAAGCTTGAGTTCCAAAGTCATATCATGTGAGCCTGCAGCAGGATGACTTGACTACACTGGTCTTGCATCCAAGGATAGGTAGTTACACTGGCTACCGTCCATTCTTCTCTTCACCCCCTCCTCTTGAGCTGGTTGCCACTTGAACTTAGAAGGGAATACCCCGCTCCTCGAGGATGGAGTTGCTGGATTGGGGAATCATTGGGTTGTCGTACTGGAGAAGTCAGTTTCTTTGTCATTCTAGTTGGGGAGAGCCACCATCACTTACACTGTACAAGTCAGATTCATAGTCGTAAGAGTTTGCGTATGAGTTGAAGTATTTCTGAACTGGATATTGAGGAGACTTGGACAGAGTTTTGGGATTCTCAAAGGCTGTTGGATTTCAAACACGGTTCTCACTAAGGTTCCGCCCGCACTAAAATTCCAAAGGTCCGACTTAAGCTCCAAACTTTGATTTTGTGAAGACAAGTTTGATAATTACACTTAATCCACCTTCTTCTTTTTCTTTTCTTTGTTTTTCTTTTTGCACTTATTGCATAAGTGTTTGCTAGGGACTAGCAAAGGTAAAGTATAGGGGGATGATGAATCCACATTTCATCATCTTTATTCTATCATTTTGGCACCAAAACCCTAGCAAATGCCTGTAAATAGCATTAAAATCATCATCTTAGCATTCATGCATGTGCATCTAAACAGTGTGTAAATTACTGTAATTAAGGCCAAAATTATAGAATAAATAAAGAAAAGAAAAAGAATAAAATATTGTAAATATTTTATGACCCGAAACCCCGAGACCTAGGCATCTTGATGAATAGGTCGACAAGGAATAAAGTAGGGGGAGATAAGGGCCAAAATACAGATAAAATACCTATACATTTTATTCATTCCTTATTTATTTTGGGACCTATTTTTGGTTCCACTTTTTATACATCAAATAAAGAAACTTTGTACACGAAAGTTGTAGATAATTTTATAAAGAAAAATACAAAATTGATTTCATTAAAAAATAATGTACAGAAAAAAAGTTATGGTCTGAATAAAATTCCAGAATGCCAACTTCCCAGACCCGTATCTCACAAACGACAACTCCAAATGCAGCGTACTCACCTTTAATTGTATATAGAAGAAAATAATCTATCCATTGGTGGTGGTTTCGCATTTGGCGGAGCTACGGTTTGAAAGTTGAGTTTTGGACCCTCATTGTACCTTGTACATATTAAAATATTCAATTTATTATTTATTTATTATTTTTATAATGTTGTAAATAATACTTATAATAATTATGTGCATTAAAATCAGAATAAAAACATAAATAAAATACAAATAAAAATACTTGTATATATTATAATACATAGGTATACTACATGTAGCTATACCTATACAAATAACACTTTCATTTTATTAAATGTATAAAATACATCAGAAAATCAAAATAAAAATATATTTGTGTATATAAAAGTATTTTATAATTTTAGAAAATAAAAACCAAAATAAAATAAATTAAAAATACCTAAATAAAAATAGAATACTTAAACACATAGATATAGATACCTATAAGGGTATAAGTACAAACTTGTAAAAATATAGCTCATAAAAATAAACAAAAATCACCATAAAATACTTCATAAAATTACAAACATTTTTTATTTTATACTCAAAATTTAATTAATTAGTCTGCTATTTTTAATTCATTTTATAAGGGTTTTTAGCCAAGGAATTTTCTGGTTGGTCCACGTGGACCAACCAGAACGCTCCATTGGTTGACCTCGGTCAACTCCCTGACCGAGGTCTGTCCCTTGTCAAAGTCGGGTTTGACCCTGTGTTCACTCCTTTTTCGAGGGAACCTCGATCACCATTTGGTGATGGTTCCTTCTTGGAATCTTTTCCTCGGTCAATGGTGATTCACGCCCAAGTGATTCCTTGGGCTGTGGATCACTGACCGAGGCTCTGAGGCCTCGTCTTCCTCGCCTCGCCGTCAACTCCTCAAATAGGACCCCCCGACTTCAATTTGATTTTGATCCTTCTTCCGCCAAATCCACCCAAAAATCCCTAGCCCATTGTGCTCCTGGTGACAGCAGGAGTCGATTTGAACCGGGGTTTGCGTCATCTGGCGTCGAATCGAAGTCGATCCGACCCTCGCCGGAGCTCCGCCGAGCTTCATCGCCCGACGTCTCTGGTGAGTCCCCTCCTCCTTTCTCTTCGTCTTTTTGTAGCCTTAGCATAGATTAGTGTAGACCTATAGCAGTTTTTAGCCTCGATCACCCAATCGCCGTGAATCGTCGATCAAAGTCCACGGCGGAGCTGAGCTCCGCCTCCATTTTCCGACTACTTCTGTCATCGACCGCCGCACCGACCACCTCCATCTTCTTCCTCGTCGCTCCGTCACTCCGCACCACCCTTCATTCCCCCTCGATCTCGCTCAGATCGAGCCGACCGAGCTCCTCTCTCCGCCGCTCGCCGGAGTTCTTCGCCCGCACCCTCCTTCGCCTCATCGGAACCATCGGGAACCACCAAATTGTTCGCTGGGATTTTGTGCGCCTAACCTTGCAGGTCCGAGCCCAAGAGGAGGCTCGATCGACCATCGACGAACCCAGGACCACCTGCCCAGGTCTCCTCCACCGTTCGAGCACCTCGAGCCGTCTCTGCCTCGCCTGAGACCACCTGCTGACGCGGAAGAGCCCCAGGATCGTTTTGCCCTTGATCCGAGGGCCGGAGCGGCCGTGTGTCGGCTAGAATCGCATCTCGAAGTTCGCCGGGGAGGTGTTCTTCGTGAACCCCTCCCTGCCGTTGGATCGAGGGCCCGCGCCAGACACGCCACCAGCCGTTCGATCGCCTTCGCCTTCAACCGTCCGATCAAGCCTTGATGATCTAATCCCAGCCGTCCGTGACGAAGGGGTACGCACCGTCAGATGCGCGCCACGTGGACAAGTGACTCGCCATCAACCGCTGGATCAGGCGTCGTGGGTATTTTGCACTTTTACCCCACGCTTTTTGCATTTACTTTTTAGTCCAGGAACTTTTATTTGTAGTTTAAAAAAGTATTGTAATATTTGCACGCAGACCCGCACATTATCACTATTTGCATTCCAGTCCACGCCACGTCACCTCACGTGACGTTGGCGTGTGACTTTTGGGTATTTTGCAAGATAGGCCCAGGATTTTTATGTATTTGCAATTTCGTCCCTGTGCGTAGGATATATAATATGTTTTTGGAAATATTGCATGTATGCCCAGCCGGTTTTCTTTAATTGCATTTATGCCCCTGTGAATAGTGTGTAACGTGAGTTGCGCGTGATTTCTTGGTGAAAATTGCATGTACGTCCCTGGATGTTTGATATATTGCACATATACCCCTGCGAGGCTTATTTATTAATTGGATGCTTGTGGTATTTATTTGAAAGATCATTTTAAGCCCAAAATTTCCACAAAAATAGGGATAAGCTCCTGGTAACTTGTGCTTTAACGCTATCATTTTAGTTTTTGATTTTATTTTATTTTTATATTTATTAAAAATCAAAAACATTTATTTTCAGCACTGTTTGCATTGGAAAATCACTAAAAAATATAAAAACACTCCAGAAAAATTCCAAAAAAATATATATTGTGTCTTTTAGTTTGTTTTAACTCCCAGCCAAAAATCATTAAAAAATACAAAACCAAACTCCTAAAAATTGCAAAGCTCTAAAAACCTTCATAAAAATTTATAAAATTCATAAAAACTCCAAAAATAGTGTTTTCTTTTCCTAAATTTTCTCTGTTTTATTATCTCTAAGTGAAAATTAATTTGGAGAATTTTTGTTACTGATTGCTATTTTATTTCTCCACTTTAAGTTTCAGCCTTACATTTTATTCACTGTTTTCTTTATTTTGATAATTAAAAATACCAAAAACATTCTAAAAATTACCCAAAAATCACAAAAACAGTAAAAAATCCTAAAAATATCAAAAACATCTTATTTCTGAATTTTTGGTTATTTTTGCACCTTTTTATAATTACTTTAGTTTGTCTTTGATTACATTGCTTTTATATTCCAATATTGAAAAAGAAAATATAAAAAAATATATAAAATATAAAAAGAAAATAAAAAAATCAGTAAATTAAAAATCAAAATACAAAATTATAAAATTAAAAATTAAAAAAAATTATATAAAAATCAAAAACCCACAAAAATTTTTAGATTGGCTAAGTAGCTTGTTAGATCTAGGTTTGGATTTTTATCCGTGCTTTACACCTTTGCTCCTTGAGTTCGACCCCTACTTGCTTGCCATTGTACATCTTTAGTAGGGTATAATAAATTTTAATCCTTGCTATTCATTCTCTGATTGATTGTGTGGGTTAATTGTTGAAGACCGAGGAAGTTTGAGCAGTCGCATCAGCGACAGTGAGTCTGACCTGTCAGACCGCTAATTAGCGGCTCTCGCTTTCTCGCTTTTCACCCATGTCCTTTTCTTATTTGTCGTTTAGTCCTATAAATATTTTAGTGCGTTATTTTTATTTTGGAATAGTTGCATTTAGGACCCTAGGTTTATTTTATTTGCAGAATAGTCCTTGTTTGTGTGAGCCACGTGCATCGACACGTGAGGGTGTGGTGAAATTGCACTTTTATCCTCAAACTTTTTGGTTGTTAATGTTTGCATCTTTTTAAAAAAGATTTACATTTATGCCCTTCCGTGACTGAACCACGTGTTGCGCCTGTGCGTTATTGGGATTTTTGCATAAGGGCCCCTGGACTTTCTTCATTTGTTACCGATTGGCCCTGAAACTATGTTTCTTTGCAAATAGGTCCTTGCTTGCTATGTGCCTTGTTTTTATTGAATAAAATATCAAATCAAATCCAAATTAGGTGAACTTTGGATATGTGGCTCCTGCCATTGTGTAAAAATTTCCCTAAATTTTTGGGATATTTTCAAGACTTTTTGTTATTTTTAAAAATCAAAAACATTGATTTTTGTTACTATCTAGCATAGAAAATCAAAGAAAAATACAAAAAATCCTTTAAAAATTCCAAAAAATTGTTTTTGTTTATTTTGTTGTTTTTAAGCTTCAGTCCAATTTTGGTGTCATTTGGACTCATAAAAACAAAAAAATAGAAAATACTAAAAACCTTATAAAAATTCTAAAAAAATCTATATAATTCACAAAAATACAAACTCTTTTTCTGTAGTTTAGTTTTTGCATTTACTTTGCATAAAAATTTCCATCAGATTTTTGTAGGCCAATTATATATTTATAATTGGCCTTTCAAATCTGACTGTACATATTGTTACTGTTTTCCCCTTTCTTGATTTTTTATAAAATTAACTAAAAATTGGAAAATTCTGAAAAATTCACCAAAAACACTTAAAAATATAAAAAAACATAAAACAATTTTTATTTGATTTTTGACTTTATTTTGAGTGTTTTATAATTATTTTTTATTGGCTTTCTTATTTGTTTTTACATTTTCCTTATTATTAAAAATTTAAAAAATATTTAAAAATATTTAAAAATCCACCAAAAAGACTTTTGTTTATTTTATTTCATCTTTAGACTACTTCATAGGCTGTCTCAGCCATCCCGTGCTCCTTGTGTTCGACCCTGGTCGCTATACCAGGTTAAATAAAATAGCGAGGACCGCTTCGTGTTTTATTGATTTCATCTTTGATTGTGGTGGTTCTTTATTTTCTTGTTGAGCTGAGTTCTGAGATCCGGGTCGCAACGACCCTTGTTCTATTACCTTCACTCGGGTCTTGGTAGGTTTTCTCGGCTCATCAGAATGACGCCGTTGCCGGGGAGCATGGCTTAGTAGTCTTTGTTTTTCATTTTGTTCAGTTTTGTTTTTCGCGGCTTTTCCCGCGGCTTTTCTTTCGTCCGCAGCTTTCCGATTTTATTTGTTTTCTTTTTCTTTTTATTTTATTTTATTTTTGTTTGTTTTTATTTTATATTGTTTTTGTTTGTTTTTATTTTGTGTGCTTTATTTCCATTTTTGCATATATTTTCTTTTATTGCTTCTCTTTTATTTTTATAATAAACTGTGACTGACATACATTTTTGTTTGCTTTCTTGTGAGTGCCCGAGGACCGAGGCGACTTTTTAGGAAGCTGAAGCAACCGCGGGAGTTGGAGGCGACTCTTTTCTACATAGAGCCGTTGGAGGACGCAAGGAACCGAGCAGGAGTGCGGGAGCCACGGAATAGCCGCGTATATAGCCGTAAAGTAGATTAGATTTATTTTCTGTAGACTATTATTAATTGTAATAATACATGTACTTGGACTTGGACTTTGGATTGCAGGGTCTGTTTCGCCGAGCACCGGTGTGCTCGGGGGACCCCACCGCTGTTTTGATTTTCTCGTTTTTCTTTTTCTTTGATTTCATGTGGATTCCTGTGCTTGAGTCCCTAGACTTAGGTTTTTATTTCGTTGAGCCAGGTAGCCTTAGGTCCACAGCCCTAATAAGAATATCTATTCCTATAGATTACGTTTGGACTTAGGCAAATAAACCTGTGCTTCACGATAATAGAAATTTCTGCTTAAGATGGTTCTCGCATTGCATCCATATAGATACTTTAAATTTATGCACGGATCATAATTGCATGTAGACTGCTAGAGTCAGGTACTCCCTCTATCTCGTGCATGCATCATTGATTTTGCTGCGCACCGGCTTTTCCGCTTTCCTCCCCCTGTTTTTCTGGACTTAGGAATAAAAGGAAATCGGAAAATTCGTTAGACGGTTTTTTGAAAAATACATAAAAAGAAAAACAATAAAATCGGGTCTGCTAATCACACTTGACCTAAAAGACACCTCATTTAAAAATTTGTCTTGGAGAGAGTAACCCCCTCTTTGTTTGGTTTGGATGAGCGAGAGAGTAACCCGCATCCTAGGCTAGAGCCATATCCAATTTCTTGACTGACTACCGGCCTTTTATTCGGGACAGTCGATCGAGAATATTGGATTCCTATCAGCTCACGTAATCGCTCTGAAAGACTGACTTGATCACCTAAAATAAAATTGACAAGATAATTGACCGATCCCTTACGATCTTCAGCTTAGTGTGCGTAGGTGAATCGGGGATTTGCTTTCTCATCTTGTGTGTTTCCAGATCCCTTCTGCCTTCTTCTCATTTATCTTCTCCATCTTTTCATCTATCTTTATCCCTCCCACCCTCCCTTCAGTCTTCTATTTCTTCCTCTCCTCTATCCCTGGATGATGGACCCCCCTCACTTCTTGTCGACTCTTGAGGCTTCTCCATCTTCTGACCATCAGTCCAGTCCACCTTCGAGGGAGGTCGGATCTCCGACCAACCTCCCGTTCCCTCCCTCGCATCCCTTTCATTATTCTGGGCATGCTGCGCTAGACATCCGCGGAGATCAAATAGAGCAGATGCATGGCCCGGACGATGCCATTACTGAGTTGAGAGTGCACCTCATACGCGATCAAGGAGAGCAGATGCGAGTATCAGATGTCTCCTATCCCAGTATGGTAAATGAGCATATAGGACAGGGAGCTCAATCAGCTTCTACATTAGGTCCATTCATTCTGGATTTGGAGCTCATTCAGAGACTACCGACATTTTCAGGGGAGGTGCACGAGGAGCCCTATCTTCACATGTCTGAGTTCGAGGAGTTTTGCAGGACACAACTTTATTCAGATATCACTGCAAAGGAGATGATGCTGAAGACCTTCCCGTTCACATATGATGGCACCGACGGTTGGGAAGGAGATTTGCTACGTGGGGAGAGCTATGCCGAGAGTTTCTACAGAGATACTTTCCCCAACGTAGAGTAGAGATGATGCGGTCCTTGATCACAGAGCTTTCAGTTGACCCCCAAGAGCCATTGCATGAGGCATGGCCGAGGTTCCTAGACCTCTTGAGGAGATTTCCCGAGCACGGACTTTCATTGACTGACCTTATTGAGATCTCCATGCGGGGGATGACCGCAGAGCAGATAGCACTGGTGATTACCTCATGTGGCAGTTCACACCGCAGTTCCGACATTGAGTTGCTGGATACCATCTCGAGGTTACTTTCACAGAGACCATCTTCACGAGATGCCGTAGTCGGGACAATACATGAGGACGTTGCACTACCAGTGGAGTGTGTCACACTACATGAGGATACAATTTCTACACACCAGCCCGAGGACTTGGATGATGCAGCACCACAGACGACAGATGAGATGCCTGCTATAGTGGAGGTTCTGACCCAGAGTCTACTCGAGTTCCCGTTGGATTTCCAACTAGAGTTCGAGTCAGCCCCAGAGTCTTCAGTTGACGATTCCTGGATATCAGATCTTCTGATACTCTAGGAGACGGAGGAGCCCCCGCTTTTACAGCCATTGATTCATCCACTGCAGTGTCCAGTCCCGGAGGAGTCAGCTTCTTTTCTGCAGAGACACTTCTCGGAGTCCGACAGATACCATGACTCAGCCCAGCAGCCACAGCTCGATATGGGACACCATTTTGAGAGGTCAGACATCGAGAGTCCCGTATTCGAGCCTTTGGTCCTCTAATTTGATGAGACAGACACACTTGCTGAGGACCAGATGGCAGCCAGAATTGTCGTAGAGCGAGGATCAACCATAACCATAGTGCCAGCCTCCGCGGTGTTGACCAATACATTCTCCTACTTCCAGATTGCCGACAGCCAGACTTCAGATAATGATGCAGCCTGGTGCACAAAGTGGGTGCTTGACAACAGCGCAGATGCCCTGATAGATCCTGATCCTCTATTTCTCACCTCTGATCTTGCATTTCTCTCCGAGGGTTATCTGCGGGAGAATGCCACACACGATGCGTACTCGGTTTCACCTTCTGAGAGTGTATCCAATCTGGCTGATCACGAAACCGGGTCTTCTGCTCCTTCCGATTCTGAGTCATCTCACCTCGAGGACCCTCGCGAGGATGAGCTGATACTTGAGATATTGGATGATCTGTCCGATTTGTCTCTATTTCATGCATCAGATATCAATTTTCTTAGAGAGTCTCCTGATCTTGACTGACCACACCTTTTTGAGACACCGATTGACGTGGAGGACTCCATTACTGATCCATCCTTCTCCACGTTTCATTTCTTCGGCTCTACACGTCCACTCCAGTCTGATCCTGAGCCGACGATTTCTTTTGTGCTACCGGATCCCGATCACATATTCCCATATCCTTGGCCGGTAACAGACACCCGCCTGATTGCGTACTTTGGTGTCTTTCGTTGCACTGTTGATTTCGTCGATGTTCTCATATCGAGACTACGATGACAGTACGGCATTCGCCTTACAGATGTCGTCCTGAACCTTGACACAGTGTTATCCTAGCCTTTACGCCCGGCTAGGGGCGTAAAACCTAGCGCTTGTTGAGAGGCACCTCAACATTGTACCCTTTTGTATATACGTGTTTCGTCGTGATTTGATCTTTCTTTCTTCCGTGTTTGTTTTCACCCCAGGTCTCGCTTAGGATTATCTTTGTTATACTTAGGATATATCTCATCCTAAGTATAGGGGGAGAAACACCGAATTGTTCCTTTCGTTCCATTTCATCACTTCTGTTGTTGCCTATACTTAAGGATTCTTCACCTTAAGTATAGGGGGAGTGATGTCCTTCCATCTTGTTTATATTTGTTGATTTTCTTCATAATTTTCTACCTCTGTTTTGTTGCCTATACTTAGGGATATTTTACCCTAAGTATATGTATTTAACCCAAAAATCGGCGGTCTAATTTGTCTCGCATAAGGCGGAGACAAAGTCGCTGTGGTGACTGCGCGAAATCCGGATTAAAATAACAATTAACTCATAATAATCAAATAAAGCAACGAAGGTGTATGTGGAGTTAAAATTTATTATAACTCTACAACAAAGATGTGTATAGGTGCAAGTATGTGTAGAGGTCGAACACAGGGAGCAGACATGTAGAACAGGGCAAAAAATGCACAAAAGTGTGAATGTGATGTATTTGTCTATCTAAGCTTTTTTTGTGGGTTTTAATTTTATATTTTTTATTTAATTTTTAATTTTATATTTTGATTTTTAATTTACTGATTTTATATTTTTCTTTTTATATTTTATATATTTTTTATTTTCTTTTTCTTTTAAAAGGAATATATGTACAAAGTAAGAAAGAGGAAGATAAGGTATTTATAAAAAAAGAAAAAATAAGAAAAAATCGGGAAGTAAAATATTTTTGGACTTTTTATATTTTCTAATGTTTTTGTGATTTTTCTAGATTTTTCTTAATTTTTTTGGTATTTTTAAAGTCAAAAATATTGAAAACAGTGGATAAAATAAAATTCTGAAACTAAAATGGGTATGAAAAATGGTAAATAGTGACAAAAATTTTCCAAATTAATTTTTAATTAAAGATAATAAAATATAAAAAAATTTACAAATAGAGTTTGGATTTTTAGGATTTTTTACGAATTTTTAATATTTTTATGAAGGTTTTTGGGGTTTTATAATTTTTAGGGGTTTTGTTTTGTATTTTTTTAGTGATTTTTGGACTGAAGTTAAAACACACTAAAATAAGCAAAATATATTTTTTGGGAATTTTTCGATGTGTTTTTATATTTTTATGGATTTTATAATGCAAACAGTGTTAAAAATGTTTGTTTTTGAATTTTTATAAATAATAAAATGCAATAAATATATAAAATAAAAATATGACGTGAAAGAGTGATACAACAGGAACCTATGATAATTTTATTGGATTTTTTGGCAATTTAGAGATGCGTGAATTAAAGATATAACAAAGAGAAAAATCACACAGGCAGGGGCAATTTTGTAATATGCGAAAAGTTCTAGGGCCACGGATGCAAATTTTCCAGAAATATATATATTGTAATTAAAATGTTTCTGGACTATCATAAATACCAAAATCCGCAGGGGTACCCGTGCAAAAAATCCCAAGCCACGTACGAAGCACGTGCGCTTGGGCAGGACTATTCAACAATTAATAAAAACCTACGGGCTCAAATGCAAAAATGCCAGAAATATTTAACTACAATTAAAAAGTTTTGGGATTAAACGTAAATATGGCAATACCCGTGGGGTCGCCTGCAAAATTGCCAAGTCACGTGCTTGAAACACGTGACCTGGCAGGGACTAAATAGTAATATCGCAAAATGACAGGGGGTCCAAATGCAATTATTACAAAACTTCAGAATGACAAATGAAAGTTTATGGATTAATGCTGGGATAGAAATTGCAAAATACCCAACTAGGCACGATCCGACGGCTGCTATCTTCTCACTTTCCACGTGTCGAACTCTCGCGCAACGATGCCCCTTCGTCTGTAACAGTCGAGATTAGATCGGGCTTCAAAGATCAGACGGCTGGCGAGCGTGTAGAATCCAATGGCTGCTGCTGGCCTGGAGGGATGGAGCTGATCGAACGACTTATTGGGGTTGACGAAGAATAGGGGAGAACTCGCGGGGAGGCGAGTTTCTCCTGCCTAGGTCTTCCCTCCTCGCCAGAATTTGGTGCTCCAAAATCGCTCAATCTCCTCCTGGGGACGTCCTCTTTCGTCTGGAAGCTCCAAAATGCCTCGGCGGGGCCCGAGGTATGCCAGCGGGGACAAGGTCACACGGTGGCGCTCGGCTCCATGGATGAGGCCCAAAACGAGCTCCATGAAAGGTGAAGAGGGCCGCGGACAAAGTGTCGCGACCCTCCAGCGTGCAAAAATGGATGCGGGTGGTGGAGATGGAAGCTCGCCGGAGCTTGCTCCGGCGAGGGGGAGAAGATGATGATTGATGATGCAATGAACGGAATAAAAGGGGGAAATGAATCCTACTGGTACAAGGAATAAAAAGTGCAAAAAAAACTAAGTAAAATGCAGACCTCGAAGGTTTTAACACCTGAGATGGTACCTCGACTGCGGGTAAGCCGGAGGTGGGTGGAGACACGCCAAAGATTGGCCTTGCGCCGCCTCGATCGGCTGGAGGTGGTGCTATCACCACCACTGGTTCGGAGCGCGAAAGAAGAGGGGCAAAAGGGGTCAAAGGATGTTCGAAGATGGAAGGAAGCGACAAGGGTGGTTTTGAACAATGGTGAATCAGGTGCAAAGATCGAGGGATATCTCTCGAATCCATGATCCAAAGGCCAAGATAAACCCAGGGCGTGAAAGCCCAATCCACGAGGATAAAAAGTCAAGAAGGCATCACGACCAAAGGGTGAAAGATGGAGCCAAGAAAAATCCTCGAAGATCGGCCAAAACATACTTTTGATAAGGAACAGGCTGGGGTCAGAGAGTTGACCGCGGGTCAACTCTCCAGCCCTCCCGGTTGGTCAACGTGGACCAACCAGGAAAAAGCCTGAAAAAAAGTTTTGTAAAATCATTTTAAAATAGTAAATGATTTTATTGTTTTTAGGTTATTAAATAAAAAATGTTTATAATTTTATAAATTATTTCATTATGATTTTTATTTTTTTATGAGGTATAAAATTACAAGTTACCTTTTATACCCTTTATAGGTATTTTTATCTATATATTTCAGTATTTTATTTTTATTTTATGTATTTAATTTATTTAGTTTTGTTTATGATTTTATAAACTTATAAAATATTTTTATTTACTTGAATATATTTTTATTTTAATTTTCTGAAGTATTTTGTACTCTTAATAAAATATAAGTATGAATTATATGTATAGGTATATATACATATATTATACCTATGTAAGTCATATACAAGTATTTTATTTTGTATTTTATTTAGGTTTTTATTCTGATTTTAATATACCAATATATTATAAGTAATATTTAAAAAATTATAAAAATATAAAATTATAAAAAATAAGGAATAATAAATAAATTGAATATTTTAATCTGTACAAGTATACAATAAGGGTCCAAAACTGAACTTTCAAACCGTAGCTCCGCCAATTGCGAAACCACTGCCATTAAATAGCTTATTTTAAATTATATACAATTAAAGGTGAGTTTGATGCATTTCGAGTTTTTATTAGGGAGATACAGGTTGGGAAGTTGGGATTCTGGAATTTTATTTAGACCATAACTTTTTATCTGTGTATTATTTTTAAGTGAAATCAATTTCATATTTTTCTTTATTTAATTATCTATAACTTTCATGTACAAAGTTTCTTTATTTGAGGTATAAAAAGTGGAACCAAAATAGGTCCCAAAATAAATAAAGAATGAAATAAAAACAAAAAGGATTTTTATTGTATTTTGGCCCTTATCTCCCCCTACTTTATTCCTTGCCGACCTAGTCATCAAGATGCCCAGGTCTCGGGGTTTCGGGTCATAAAATATTTGCAATATTTTATTTTTTTTCTTTTCTTTTCTTTATTCTATAACTTTGGCTTTAAAACCCGCATTTTACACAATATTTACATAATGATGCATGAATGCTAAAATGCCTAAATTAAGCCTATTTACACGCATTTACTAGGGTTTTTAAGGCCAAAATGATAGAATAAAGATGATGAAACATAGATTCATCAATAGGGGAGGTATAACCTGTACATTCTCACTCGGATTTCCCTTTGTGTACAGCCTGATATACTTAGGATTATTCGATCCTAAGTATAGGGGGAAACCCCAAGGTCCTCTTGCATTTCTATTCTTTTATTTGTCTTTGTATATAGCATTCCTTTTCACTTCCCGATACTAAGCACGAGTTATGTCTTCTTCATCGCTCTTGACTCTGAGGACATCGTTCGAGCTAAGTATGGGGGGTGTGTATATATTTCATATATACTTTAGCCATAACTCGTACTTTGTGTGAGTGTGTTAATAAATAAAAATGGATAAAACCAAAAAATCCATAAAAATTAAAATTTTTTCTTGTAAATAAAAATTCTTTTATTGCACATACATAGCTAGTTGTACAAATTATTTTTGTAAAAATGTTTGTAAAAATCTTTTGTGTAAATAGCTTGTACATATTTTTCACATCAAAATTATGTATATAGTACAAAATTTTGGTAAAATATTTTGAAAATCATAAGTTTGCAAAAACCATGTGTAAATTTGTGTATATATTTTGCAAAACTTGCATTCATGCATACATCCATGTTTTCAAAATATTTTTTAAAAATTTTTGCACGTATGTAAATATTTTGTAAATAGCATCTTTGTAAATATTTGTACAGTTTTTCCTGGATTATAGTTGACATTTAAACTAGCCTGCAATTAAATTGAAAAATGGAGCTTGGTTAAGATCTTAATCCACCTAATTATAAGAGGAACCTTATAGGGCTTAGGGTTGAGACTTTTCAGGTCCATGGTGACTTAATTCTTTGAGTCCACTAGGCTATGATCACATGTCATCTCGATGAGCCTAAGTAGAACACTTAACAACACACACATGACTCATATAGACAATGGCTTTACTCGGACCCACATTTTACACCGAGCTCTCTACGGATGAGGTGGTGAGGAGGCAGTCTTCCTTGACTTGGGGTAGCATATGAGGGTAGTACTTCTAGGCGGAACCTCTCTTCTTCTTATAGTGAAGGAAGTGCGTCTCAACTTGGTCTGGTTGCCATGAGATCTAACGACAGGAGTTGTGGGTTACAATAATGCTTCAAAAGAGGGATAGTCTACTGGCTCAAGAGGAAAAACTCCTTATGTATATATGTTGCACTTTGTAGATATGTTGTACATATGCACATCAAAAAAATGCAAAAAGAAAAAGAATAACCCCAAAAAAGTGGTGGGTCTGATAGAAAATGATAATCCCACCGGAGTGTATATAGTGCAATAAGCAAAGCTTGAGACTCATGTTCCATCTTATGTAGCTTGCAGCAGGGAGACTTAGCTACACTGGTTGAGCTCCTAGGGATACATGGCTACACTGGACATGGTGCATTCTCTTCTTCCCCCTCTTCTTGAGCTGGTTGAACTTGAACTTAGAAGGGAATACCCCGCTCCTCGAGGAAAGAGTGGTCAGAATAGGGTCATAGAGTTACCTTGTTGAGGAGGGTTGTCATTTTGCTACTTCTGAGGTGGAGAGCTATACCTCACTTACATTGTACAAGGAAAGATTCATAGTCTTCAGGGTTTGTGTATGTAGACTTGTTCTGATCTGGATTATTGAGGAGTCTTGACTATAGATTAGTGGATCTTAGAGGTTGTTAAGCTTTAAACCTAAGTCCAAATAAGGTTCCGACACATTAATAATCCAAAGATCTGACTGAGCTCCATACTTCAATTTAAAGAAGGCAAGTTTAATAATCATCATTGATCCATGCATTTCCCCTCCTTTTTCTTTTTCTTTTGCACTTCTTTTTCAAATAAGTGTTTGCTAAGGGACTATCAAAGTTAAGTATAGGGGGTGATGAATCCCCATTCATCACTCTTTATTCTTTTATTTTAACTACAAAACCTTTGCAAAACACCATGTATATATGTGTAAATAGAATAATTTAGCAAAATGCATACATTAGTAAGTATTAATAATTAGCATGTTTTTGTGCAAAAATAAAAGAATAAAGAGACAAAGAAAAAGAAGGAGATATTTAGAATAAATATCGAGTGACCCGAACTCAAGGAAGGGCCAAGCATTGGCATGATTGCAAAAGAACCAAAGTAGAGAGAGATAGGGCTATTCCCAATAAAACACTCCTTCATGTACATATTTTATTTTATTAAAATAAAACAAAAATAAAAATAGGTTTTTATTAATGTGTATATATTTATAAAAATAAAATAAAAATGGAAAAATAAAATGAGAATAAAAATAAATACTTTCTCTCTCATCAGTGTAAATATACCATATATATAAATAAAAGAAGTATTTATTTTCTCCTTGTAAATAATTAATAAAAATACAATAAAAATATTTTTATATTCCATATTTTATGGTGTAAATAAATAAAATAAAAATCAAAAAACTAAAACTAAAAATAATAATAATAATAAAAATAATAAAATTCATTTCCCACCTTGTATTTATACCATGTACATATTTATATAGATCTATTTATTTAACTAATGTAAATAAATCATAAAAAAATAAAAATATCTTTTTATTCCAAATTTTATGTTATAAATAAATAAAATATAAAATTGGAATAATTGTACAGAAATAAACAATTAAAAATAAAAATCAAAAATACATTTGTAAATATACTTATTGATGAATCCACGTTTCATCATCTTTATTCTATCATTTTGGCCTTAAAAACCCTAGCAAATGCGTGTAAATAGCATTAATTCATGCATTTTAGCATTCATGTATATGTGTCTAAATATTGTATAAAATACGGTTTTTAAAGCCAAAATTATAGAATAAAGAAAAGAAAAGAAAAAGAATAAAATATTGTAAATATTTTATGACCCGAAACCCCGAGACCTAGGCATCTTGATGAATAGGTCGACAAGGAATAAAGTAGGGGGAGATAAGGGCCAAAACACAGATAAAATACCTATACATTATATTCATTCTTTATTCATTTTGGGACCTATTTTTGGTTCCACTTTTTGTACATCAAATAAAGAAACTTTGTACATGAAAGTTGTAGATAATTTAATAAAGAAAAATACAAAATTTATTTCACTCAAAAATAATACACAGATAAAAAGTTATGGTCTGAATAAAATTCCAGAATGCCAACTTCCCAGACCCGTATCTCACAAATAAAAACTCCAAATGCAGCGTACTCACCTTTAATTGTATATAGAAGAAAATAATCTAATTAATGGTGGTGATTTCGCATTTGGCGGAGCTACGGTTTGAAAGTTGACTTTTGGACCCTCATTGTATACTTGTACATATTAAAATATTCAATTTATTATTTATTTATTATTTTTATAATTTTATATTTTTATAATGTTGTAAATAATACTTATAATAATTATGTATATTAAAATCAGAATAAAAACATAAATAAAACTCAAATAAAAATACTTGTATATATTTGATACATAGGTATTATACATACACTTATACCAATATAAAACATACTTCTATTTTATTAAGTGTATAAAATATATCAGAAAATCAAAATAAAAATATATTTGTGTCTATAAAAGTATTTTATAATTTTAGAAAATAAAAACCAAAATAAAATAAATTAAAAATACCTAAATAAAAATAGAATACTTAAATACATAGATATAGATACCTATAAGGGTATAAATGCAAACTTGTAAAAACATACTTCATAAAAATAAATAAAAATCACTATAAAATACTTTATAAAAAAATAAACATTTTTTATTTTATAATCAAAAATTAATAAAATCGTTTACTATTTTTAAATGATTTTAGAATCATTTTTTCCAGGCTTTTTCCTGGTTGGTCCACGTGGACCAACCAGGAGGGCTGGAGAGTTGACCTGGGTCAACTCTCTGACCCAGTGCCTGTTGTTGTCAGAACTGATTTTTCTCTCGTTTTTGACGATTTTTGGAGAGCGCTCCTTTCATCGAATGGGGTCGAACCCTTCACGAGATTTGTAGTCCTACCATCCAGCTATCACGCCTAGCCTTTACCTCGGGGAATGGAGTTGCGATTCGCAAGATACGCGTCCTCGAAGACCGCCCCTCGGCCAAGTTCAAAACCGAACCCATTTCCCTCTTTTCACCTTGAACCCTTTTTGCCCTAAGCTAGGCCCTTCCCCTTGGCGCCCTGGATCGAGATAGGTGACAGCTACTCTCCGGCGAGCTCGAGGAGGTGTTTGGCTAGGCGGATCGTGGTGTCCAACCCCATCTCCGGCGAAGCTTGGCCGTGAGGTCAACACCTTGGGCTTCGCAGCCCTCGAGGTCATTTCTTTCTTGTTTTTCCTGCTCATTAAGTAGCTGTAGCCTCTAACTTTTATTTCGTGCATTCTCCTTACATTTAGTTGCACCATTGGTACAGATTACGCATCAAACACTTCGCCGGAGCTCTCGAGCTCCGGCCACTATTTTCGCTACTCACGTCATCCATTTACCCGCATATGCACTGGAACCTTGTTGTTGTCGTGTTCCCTTCTTTTTTGTAGGTTCCAGGGTCCCAGACCCCACCTGGGTGATCGTCATTGCTGTGAACCGAGTAACCTGAAGCTTCCTTCTCACGTCACTGTTGCCGGGGTGCGCTGGTGGTCCACCACCATTTTGAAGCCACTACCAACTAGAAGGAGCTCGCAGGAGGTTATTGATCGCATCGGAAGGAAGAAGGCAACGTCAGGAGTGGAGATTTTGGCGCATCAAATTCGTCCAGGCCGAGTTCGTGGGCTGCTCGTCCTCCATGCCCCCTGGCCGTCGGATCAAGAACATCTTCCCAGTTCCAACCACGCCCGTCAGATCTCGATTGGTTGCGGCCGTCGGATCCACAACGCCGATCTAATCGTGGCCTTGCAAAACGAAGGGGTATCGCGCACCGGAAGGCGACACGTGGCTCAAGTGAAATCAAGGCCACCGTCGGATCTGCATTCGTGGGTATTTTGCGTAATTCACCCGCAAGTTTTTTGTATTTATTATTAAAGACCTAAACATTTTGATGCCGTTATGATATTTTGAAAAGTTTGCAATTAAGCCCTCCGCATTCCTGCTATTTACAAAAACATCCCCGTCAGGTCGCGTGCTTCGCACATGGCCCTGGCGCTTTTGCAGGGGACCTCCCCATGTTTCTGAGCATTGGATTTTGGTACTAAAATATTATTTGCAGTCAATTAAATTGTGGGAAAGTTGCAATCTTGCCCTTGAACCTTTTTGGATATTACAAAAACGCCCCTGCGAAGGGGGTTTTTCTTTTTGTTGCTTGTATTTTTGCATGCGTCTACAAAACACCAAAAAATCTCCAAAAATCAAAGTAGTGTCCTGCTGTAGTGTAGTTTAACGGCATATTTTTATTTTCCAATTTTAGTGCATTTTAATATTTATAAAAATTCAAAAATAGTCATTTTCAGCACTGTTTGCACCATAAAATCCCTAAAAAATATAAAAACGCTCCAGAAAAATTCCAAAAAAATATATTTTGTGTCTTTTAGTTTGTTTTAACTCCCAGCCAAAAATCATTAAAAAATATAAAACCAAACTCCAAAAAATTACAAAACTCTAAAAACCTTCATAAAAATTTATAAAATCCATAAAAAATCCAAAAATAGTGTTTTCTTTTCCTAAATTTTCTTGGTTTCATTATCTTTCATTGAAAATTAAGTTGGGGAATTTTTGCCACTGATTTCTATTTTATTTCTCCATTTTAAGTTTCAGCCTTGCTTTTTACTACTGTTTTCTTTATTTTGCTAATTAAAAATACCAAAAACATTCTAAAAATTACCCAAAAATCACAAAAACAGTAAAAAAGTATAAAAAGACCAAAAAGACTTTATTTTCATATTTTTGAATATTTTTCTCTATTTTTATAAATACCTCTTTGTCTCTTTTATTACATTGTCTTTAATTTCCAATATTGAAAAAGAAAATATAAAAATATAAAATATAAAAAGAAAATATAAAATCAGTAAATTAAAAATCAAAATACAAAAATATAAAATTAAAAATTAAATAAAAAAATATATAAAAAATTAAAAACCCACAAAAAAAATAGCATAGATAGACACTTTGATCACATACACACACATTTTTGTGCACTTGTGCCCCGATCTACCTGTCTGCTCCCTGTGTTCGACCTCTACAATACTTGCACCTATACACATCTTGTTGTAGAGTTATAATAAATTTTAACTCCGCACATTTACTTTCATTGCTTGATATATTTGTCGTGGGTTAATTGTTGTTTGAATTTCGGATTTCATTGGAGGTCAAATCAGCGACTGTTGATTCGCCTTGTGAGTCAACACGACCTCTGCGATTTTCGGTTCAACAAATGGCGCCGTTGCCGGGGAGCAACAGCGCGTAGTTCGGGTCTTGTTGTGATTGTGATTGATTGTTTAGTTTGCGGTTTTTATTTTTCGCGATTTTATTTTCTTTATTTTTGATATATCTGTTGAGCTGTCTAACCCCCTCTCTTGTTGACTTTGTGCGAGGAACCGCGGATCGAGGGAGGCGCTCCACCCTAGGCGCCTACGCACCCACGTGAAGCCGGCATCTGCCAGCCGAGCATCGAGGAGACGAAGAGGAATTTTGAAGACCGTGCTCTACTTAGTTGCATTTTCTTTTTGTAGTATTTATTTTTGTAATTTTTGTGAGAGAGAGACCACTATTATTGTAATAATACAGGTACCCCCGGACTTGGACTCTTGAGCCTAACTTCCAAGTGATTGTTCACTTGGGGGCTCGTCGCGGCTTTTCACGGTTTTCTCGCATTCTTTTATTTCGTTTTGTTTTTCGATTTTTATTTCTTTATTTTGTGTGATTGAGCCCCTAGTTCTAGGATTGTTTGCGATAGACTAAGGCCAAACACCTAATATTTTGCATGCACCTATAGTCTCGTTTGGACTTAGTCAAATTTTAAACAGTTGATCATCACCTTCAATCCATCGCGTCGCGAGCTCTCCCCGCAAAGCGCTTTCTCCTACCCTCAATTTGTTGAGCAGAGGAGGGGTGAGCCTAGACCGGACTCTAGGGTTGAGGATTGACTGTCAACTTGTGGTTCTTCCCGCTAATAGCAATTTTTGAACTTAGGGCGATTTCATCGGCTTTGCATTTGCATATAGATAGGTTTCAATTCTGCTGAGCATCCGTGCATGTAGAGTGCTGGAGGCAAGGTGAGCATTTACGCTTTAGCATCCATCATTATTTGCCGCTTGCATTGCTTTTCCGACTCTACCTCTGATTTTGCCAACCTAGGATCTTAAAGGAATTGAATCCCCGATAGGCTCGTGCATTTTTATTAAAAATCCAAAAAAAGTGATAACCAAATAAAATTGGGACTGCTAACATTACTTGACCCTAAAATTCACCAAAAAGAAAAATTTTGTATTGGGGCGAGTAATCCCCTCATTGTCTTCGCTTTTACTTGCTCGCGCACACACTAAGGTTAGAGCCCAAATCCCATATTCAGCCCCCTAAGTGTTTGCGCAATATTTTTGACTTCTCACCTAACTCTAAAACAGACAAGATAAAAAGACCGCATTTGTGGTCTTCACCGAGTTGAGTAGGTGAATTGAGGGTTTGTATTCTTTTCATTTTTGTCTGTGATTGTTTTGTGTGTGTCCTAGATCATCCCTGCGCATTTGCGCCTTCTTTTCCACTCTCTTGACTTGACCATTGTGCTCTCCCGCTCATTTTCTTTTGTTTCGAGATGGCCGACTGGAGCGTATTTTATCCGGACTTCGCGGATCCCTCCTTCACTCCAGCCGGTCCACCTCCTTTTTTCCAGGAGGACTTTGCTCCTGACTTTTGTACATATCCGCCTCAGCCACAGTATCAGGACTCGGATTTCTACCCACACCCACCTCTATCTCCACCTGTGTATTATCCGCCTCCACCTTCACATCCACCCGAGACTGAGCTGATGGAGTCACCTTTCATGGAGTCCACCCTTGAGCACTTGACCCAGATGATGGATCATATGAGACAGAGGATTGACCACCTCACTAGTACCAATAAGAGCGACCATGATATTCCACCATTTGATGATATGGGTTCATTCGAGGATTTCCATGAGAGCTTGCAATCGCCCAAAATACAAAAAAATGAGAAAAATTTAAAAACACAAAATGATTTCGGGAGACACACGATCGAGTCGGACTGTGAGGAGAACGCCCACTTGCCAGACTTTTTGACCACACAACTTTTCACACCCAGTCCCACCTTTGACCCCGAG
This sequence comes from Ottelia alismoides, assembly GCA_037367405.1. Lineage (NCBI taxonomy): Eukaryota > Viridiplantae > Streptophyta > Magnoliopsida > Alismatales > Hydrocharitaceae > Ottelia > Ottelia alismoides. Next base: position 337,379 of record JAZKJV010009465.1, on the reverse strand, counting down.
GATGCCGCTGTACAGACTGCTCTTGGCATGCCTCGTGTATATGTTGATTCCGACTTCCTCCCTTGTATGGAGGAGGTCCAAAAATTCAAAAAAATGCTGACTGAACCCGAAGTGGTGGCCACCATTCATGAGATTATCCGTGCCCCACTTCAGCAGGCCATGACCCATTTATCTGCTCCTCTTCCCAAGAAGAGAAAGCGGAGGAGCAGATCTGAGCGTCACATCTTGACCATGGCCACTGCCCACGCCATCACACACCGTCCCATTCCTCGGAAGAGGAACATTGCCACACCTTTCATTAGCTGCACAATCTCTGACCACACATGTGATCACACTCTCCTAGACGGCGGTGCTTCGATTAACATCATACCCTTCTCGCTGGTACAGTCTCTTCACTTAGGGCCTCTCAAGAAAACCAGGATGATCGTACAGTTTGCTGATGGATCAATAAAGAGGCCGAAGGGTATCCTTGAAAACGCCGTCATCTCGATTCAGGGCACGAGCCACAATGTTGATTTTGTCGTGTTATCCATGGAGAACTCCACAGGGGAGCACTCTCCAATCATCCTGGGACGACCATTCCTCGCCTCTGCGAGGGTCGTTATTGATTACGGATCGGGAGAGATTCGCTTCCGTCCTGCTGATGAGAGCGAAGCGTTGATCACCGCACCCACTGCTGACCAGAGACCCGCACCTGATGTGACTTCACCTATCTTGGCTGACCCCGAGGACTATGATTTATATGAGGATATCAGAGAGACTTTCTTTATGACCGATGATGAGACCCGAGAATTCCTCTCCAAGGAGGAAAGCTCGGAAAGTATAGACCTTGGTGTTTCCGCTTCCTGTGATTGGCGATGTGTTGATGATATCCGCGGGATTTACACGATTGACACCATTGAGCGGAGGGCAGATATAGAGACTATACAGGACGGACATGCTCTGACTACTTCCACTGATGAGTCCGCTCCTGTCCATGTAGATACTGATGAGACTAAGGCCGAATTTGATTTTGTTGCTTTTCTTCAGAGATTCGGACCTTTTGATGAAAAAGATGATCCAGTTGAGATTATAGAGGACGAACAGAGTTCGACTACTTCCACCGATGAGTTCGTGCCTTTTGGTTTTGACCTGGATGACTCCTCGCAGGATGACTCTGAGTACACTACTTCCGATGATGATGAGTTTGTCCCATTTCACTTTGATACCAGCGAGACTCCCAAGGCCGGACCGAGTCACACTTCGTCCACTCACACGTCTGTGCCTTTACACCAGAGGACCACCAAGGGAGAACCTAGCCGTACTACTCCCATTGACCAGTTCGTCCCTTTCAGATTCGATTCCACTGAGGACCTTCACTGTGTCGACCCTGATCGGCTTTCGTCCACTATGGACCCCGATGTCGACCTGCATCACACCAGATCCATTCCTCAGCGGTCCCGCAAGAAGGTGCGCTTTCAACCTTCTTGATCATCTGTACATCCGTCTCTGTTGTATATCCTTTCTGGTATATCTTCCTATCTCCCGTTTTTACTCGTCCACCCATTCTCGTGTCTACCTTGCTTAGGACGTACTTTGTCCTAAGTATAGGGGGGTGGACGAGCCGAGTGCTCTTTCTTCGTTCAGTGTCATCACTCCTGTTGTTGCCTATACTTAGGGCTTCTTTTACCCTAAGTATAGGGGGAGTGGTGTGTACATCCGCTGATCTCATTTCTAGTCTCATCTCTTTTTCTTCTTTTCTTCTTTTCTTCTTTTCCTATTCTGTCTTCTTTATCTATCAGAAAGGTGCTACCCCTTGTAGATAGTCTTCTATACTTAGGACGTACTTTGTCCTAAGTATAGGGGGGTGTGCACCCCGAGTTTTTCTCATTCATCTCGATCCTCTCCATTGTCTCCTCTTCTTGTCTATACTTAGGGATATCTTACCCTAAGTATAGGGGGAGACAATCGGAGTACGATCTGTTCATTCCCACCCTTGACCCTCCCTACGTTGTGTACAGTCTGCTATACTTAGGATTATTTGATCCTAAGTATAGGGGGGACGGTCAACTTCTCATTCGTTTGTTCATCCATTCCTTTATTTATTCTTTAGATTTTCCTATACTTAGTACGAGTTATGTCTTCTCTTTTCTCTCCGATCTATGAGGACATAGCTCAAGCTAAGTATAGGGGGGTCGTATATACTACGTATATACTTTAGCCATAACTCGTACTTTCGTATTTTCTTATAATATGGCTAATAATTCTTTAAAATTCATTAAAATTCTTAATAAAAAGATGTGATTATTCCTCAAAACTCTTTTTGTATTTACTGATTAATAAATCAGGTGAAAATGTTTTTTGCAAAATGTTTGAAAAATAGTTTGAAAATCTTTGTGAACATCTATTGAAAACTATTTTGAAAATATTTTGTTTCGTGTTTTCAACCTGTGTGAAAAATGTGTGGATTGTAAAATTTCTTTTCTTTGTGTGAAATAAAATGTTGAAAAATGATTTGCAAATGGTTTGAAAAATGGTTGCAAAAATGATTTGAAAAACCTATATATACTGTTTTGAAAACCTTTGCAAAATGATTTTCAAATGTGTGTAAAATGTTTGTAAAAACTATTTTGGACTATAGTTTTCAAAAATTGTGTGAAAATTGTTTTCAAATAAGTTTGAGGGATATTCACATCATACCAAAATCCACTTTATATGTATATATGTATAAAATTGACCACTTACCCTGTAAATTCTTAAAATCTACTTCTTGTAAATATAAGAAGCACTCCCGTGTACATATTTTCACCTAGTTTTAGCCAAAAACTTTTTGTTTTCAAAAAAAATTCCCAAAAACATTTGCAAAATTAAAATCCAAAAAACATTTGAAAAATCTTTGAAAAACACAAAAAATGCATCTGCATATGCATCATCATCATCTTTTCAAAAATCCATAAAAAGTTCAAAATCTTGAAAATTGCATCACAAAAATATTTTCTGCATTGCATTGCATAGCATGAGCATTTTTCGGATTGAGTTTGATAGTTGAATGAGTCTAAGTAAAATCCGGAGATTGGAGCTTGATTGGACCTTATAATCTACCTAATAACAGGAACCTTATAGGAACTGGGTTTGAGGTACTTCAGGTCTAGTTGACTTAATTCTTTGAGGATCACGGGACTTGGTTCAATGGATTCTTGACTGCCTAAGTAGAGTATTTCGGAGCACACGCACGACTCTTGTTGATAATGACCTAACTTGGACACTTGCACCTTTCACATGGCTCAACTCAGTTGGAGTGGTGAGGGGATTGGATTTGCCGGTATGAGACGCACACAAGTGGAAACACTTGTCCTCCTCTAGGGAGGGAAGTGCACCCCAACCCGTCCAGTGATTAGGAAGTCTAAAGACAGGAGGCTGTGGGTTGCGATAAAGCTTCAAAAGAGGGATAGTCTACTGGCTCAAGAGGAAAAACTCCTTATGTAAATGCTGCTGTGAATAGTATTTCAAAAGAAAAAAAAAAAAGAAGTTCAGGCATGTACAAAAATAAAAAGCCTGCAAAGTATGTACATATGTTGTAAAGTCAATAAGCAAGCTTGAGTTCCAAAGTCAAATATGTGAGCCTGCAGCAGGATGACTTGACTACACTGGTCTTGCATCCAAGGATAGGTAGCTACACTGGCTACCGTCCATTCTTCTCTTCACCCCCTCCTCTTGAGCTGGTTGCCACTTGAACTTAGAAGGGAATACCCCGCTCCTCGAGGATGGAGTTGCTGGATTGGGGAATCACTGGGTTGTCGTACTGGAGAAGTCAGTTTCTTTGTCATTCTAGTTGGGGAGAGCCACCATCACTTACACTGTACGAGTCAGATTCATAGTCATAAGGGTTTGCGTATGAGTTGAGATATTTCTGACCTGGCTATTGAGGAGACTTGAGCAGAGTTTTGGGATTCTCAAGGACTGTTGAATTTCAAACACGGTTCTCACTAAGGTTCCGCCCGCACTAAAATTCCAATGGTCCGACTTAAGCTCCAAACTTTGATTTTGCGAAGACAAGTTTGATAATTAAATTTAGTCCACCTTTCTTCTTTTTCTTTTCTTTATTTTTCTTTTTCTGCACTTATTGCATAAGTGTTTGCTAGGGACTAGCAAAGGCAAGTATAGGGGGATGATGAATCCACGTTTCATCATCTTTATTCTATCATTTTGGCCTTAAAAACCCTAGCAAATGCGTGTAAATAGCATTAATTCATGCATTTTAGCATTCATGTATATGTGTGTAAATATTGTATAAAATACGGTTTTTAAAGCCAAAATTATAGAATAAAGAAAAGAAAAGAAAAAGAATAAAATATTGTAAATATTTTATGACCCGAAACCCCGAGACCTAGGCATCTTGATGAATAGGTCGACAAGGAATAAAGTAGGGGGAGATAAGGGCCAAAACACAGATAAAATACCTATACATTATATTCATTCTTTATTCATTTTGGGACCTATTTTTGGTTCCACTTTTTGTACATCAAATAAAGAAGCTTTGTACATGAAAGTTGTAGATAATTTAATAAAGAAAAATACAAAATTTATTTCACTCAAAAATAATACACAGATAAAAAGTTATGGTCTGAATAAAATTCCAGAATGCCAACTTCCCAGACCCGTATCTCACAAATAAAAACTCCAAATGCAGCGTACTCACCTTTAATTGTATATAGAAGAAAATAATCTAATTAATGGTGGTGGTTTCGCATTTGGTGGAGCTACGGTTTGAAAGTTGACTTTTGGACCCTCATTGTATACTTGTACATATTAAAATATTCAATTTATTATTTATTTATTATTTTTATAATTTTATATTTTTATAATGTTGTAAATAATACTTATAATAATTATGTATATTAAAATCAGAATAAAAACATAAATAAAACTCAAATAAAAATACTTGTATATATTTGATACATAGGTATTATACATACACTTATACCAATATAAAACATACTTCTATTTTATTAAGTGTATAAAATATATCAGAAAATCAAAATAAAAATATATTTGTGTCTATAAAAGTATTTTATAATTTTAGAAAATAAAAACCAAAATAAAATAAATTAAAAATACCTAAATAAAAATAGAATACTTAAATACATAGATATAGATACCTATAAGGGTATAAATGCAAACTTGTAAAAACATACTTCATAAAAATAAATAAAAATCACTATAAAATACTTTATAAAAAAATAAACATTTTTTATTTTATAATCAAAAATTAATAAAATCGTTTACTATTTTTAAATGATTTTAGAATCATTTTTTCCAGGCTTTTTTCCTGGTTGGTCCACGTGGACCAACCAGGAGGGCTGGAGAGTTGACCTGGGTCAACTCTCTGACCCAGTGCCTGTTGTTGTCAGAAATGATTTTTCTCTCGTTTTTGACGATTTTTGGAGAGCACTCCTTTCATCGAATGGGGTCGAACTCTTCACGAGATTTGTAGTCCTACCATCCAGCTATCACGCCTAGCCTTTACCTCGGGGAATGGAGTTGCGATTCGCAAGATACGCGTCCTCGAAGACCGCCCCTCGGCCAAGTTCAAAACCGAACCCATTTCCCTCTTTTCACCTTGAACCCTTTTTGCCCTAAGCTAGGCCCTTCCCCTTGGCGCCCTGGATCGAGATAGGTGACAGCTACTCTCCGGCGAGCTCGAGGAGGTGTTTGGCTAGGCGGATCGTGGTGTCCAACCCCATCTCCGGCCAAGCTTGGCCGTGAGGTCAACACCTTGGGCTTCGCAGCCCTCGAGGTCATTTCTTTCTTGTTTTTCCTGCTCATTAAGTAGCTGTAGCCTCTAACTTTTATTTCGTGCATTCTCCTTACATTTAGTTGCACCATTGGTACAGATTACGCATCAAACACTTCGCCGGAGCTCTCGAGCTCCGGCCACTATTTTCGCTACTCACGTCATCCATTTACCCGCATATGCACTGGAACCTTGCTGTTGTCGTGTTCCCTTCTTTTTTGTAGGTTCCAGGGTCCCAGACCCCACCTGGGTGATCGTCATTGCTGTGAACCGAGCAACCTGAAGCTTCCTTCTCGCGTCACTGTTGCCGGGGTGCACTGGTGGTCCACCACCATTTTGAAGCCACTACCAACTAGAAGGAGCTCGCAGGAGGTTATTGATCGCATCGGAAGGAAGAAGGCAACGTCGGGAGTGGAGATTTTGGCGCATCAAATTCGTCCAGGCCGAGTTCGCGGGCTGCTCGTCCTCCACGCCCCCTGGCCGTCGGATCAAGAACATCTTCCCAGTTCCAACCACGCCCGTCAGATCTCGATTGGTTGCGGCCGTCGGATCCACAACGCCGATCTAATCGTGGCCTTGCAAAACGAAGGGGTATCGCGCACCGGAAGGCGACACGTGGCTCAAGTGAAATCAAGGCCACCGTCGGATCTGCATTCGTGGGTATTTTGCGTAATTCACCCGCGAATTTTTTGTATTTATTATTAAAGACCTAAACATTTTGATGCCGTTATGATATTTTGAAAAGTTTGCAATTAAGCCCTCCGCATTCCTGCTATTTACAAAAACATCCCCGTCAGGTCGCGTGCTTCGCACGTGGCCCTGGCGCTTTTGCAGGGGACCTCCCCATGTTTCTGAGCATTGGCTTTTGGTACTAAAATATTATTTGCAGTCAATTAAATTGTGGGAAAGTTGCAATCTTGCCCTTGAACCTTTTTGGATATTACAAAAACGCCCCTGCGAAGGGGGTTTTTCTTTTTGTTGCTTGTATTTTTGCATGCGTCTACAAAACACCAAAAAATCTCCAAAAATCAAAGTAGTGTCCTGCTGTAGTGTAGTTTAATGGCATATTTTTATTTTCCAATTTTAGTGCATTTTAATATTTATAAAAATTCAAAAATAGTCATTTTCAGCACTGTTTGCACCATAAAATCCCTAAAAAATATAAAAACGCTCCAGAAAAATTCCAAAAAAATATATTTTGTGTCTTTTAGTTTGTTTTAACTCCCAGCCAAAAATCATTAAAAAATATAAAACCAAACTCTAAAAAATTACAAAACTCTAAAAACCTTCATAAAAATTTATAAAATCCATAAAAAATCCAAAAATAGTGTTTTCTTTTCCTAAATTTTCTTGGTTTTATTATCTTTCATTGAAAATTAAGTTGGGGAATTTTTGCCACTGATTTCTGTTTTATTTCTCCATTTTAAGTTTCAGCCTTGCTTTTTACTACTGTTTTCTTTATTTTGCTAATTAAAAATACCAAAAACATTCTAAAAATTACCCAAAAATCACAAAAACAGTAAAAAAGTATAAAAAGACCAAAAAGACTTTATTTTCATATTTTTGAATATTTTTCTCTATTTTTATAAATACCTCTTTGTCTCTTTTATTACATTGTCTTTAATTTCCAATATTGAAAAAGAAAATATAAAAATATAAAATATAAAAAGAAAATATAAAATCAGTAAATTAAAAATCAAAATACAAAAATATAAAATTAAATTTAAATAAAAAAATATATAAAAAATTAAAAACCCACAAAAAAAAATAGCATAGATAGACACTTTGATCACATACACACACATTTTTGTGCACTTGTGCCCCGATCTACCTGTCTGCTCCATGTGTTCGACCTCTACAATACTTGCACCTATACACATCTTTTTGTAGAGTTATAATAAATTTTAACTCCGCACATTTACTTTCATTGCTTGATATATTTGTCGTGGGTTAATTGTTGTTTGAATTTCAGATTTCATTGGAGGTCAAATCAGCGACTGTTGATTCGCCTTGTGAGTCAACACGACCTCTGCGATTTTCGGTTCAACACTTATCCATAATAATATTATGTAAATACATAATTTATATTTCAAAAAAATAAAAATCACTAAAAAATACTTCGAAAATAAATAAACATTTTTTATTTTGAAAATTTTTCGAAATAAAATCATTTATTATTTTTATATGAATTTACAAGTATTTAATAAATTCTGCATTCTGATTGGTCCACGGGGGATTGTTGACCCCCGGTCAACTCTCCCCCCAGGACCACCTTCTAGGCGGATCGGGTTTTTGAACTGATTTCTCATATTTTTCCCAACCAGATCCGCCATCCATATCCTTAAACCCCGGGCTCCGATTACTCTTGATTCATCACTAACCCTCGCCCAGGGATTTGCCTAGGGATCCGAGCTCCGATTCTCGTGCCCGACCTCCATCTTGTTGGTCCCCTAGAACTATAAAGCCTCGCCTCCGGCCGACTTTTCACACCATCTTTGGCCTTCCCCCTCGTCGCCATGAGCTTCTCTCCCTCGCTTGAGTGACAGCTGATGAACCGCTCGCGCGACTAAGGTAAAGTATGAATCACTAAGGTCGTTGTGACCTCAGTCACTCGGGACTCAGAGCTCACAAGAAAAATTCAGACCACCAAAGAAGGATAAAAATCGATGAAAACTCAAACTAGCGGTCTCGTTATTGGATTAACCTGGTATAGCATCCAGGGTTGAACTCAAGGAGCACGGATTGGCCTTGTGGCCTACGAAGTAGTCGAAAATAAAGAAAAATAAAAGCAAGCAATTTTTGGTGGATTTTTAATATTTTTATATTTTTTTGGAATTTCTAATTATAAAGAAAATAATAAAACAATAAAAGCAAGCAACTTTCAACAATTATTTACTTACTCTAAAATGCTCAAAAAATCAAATGAAAATATTTTTATGGTTTTTATATTTTTTTACTTTTTTTGGTGAATTTTTGGTATTTTTCTGATTTTTAGGGAATTTTATAAAAATGAAATAAGGCTGAAAACAGAAGACACTGTCCAGCCAGACTTCAAAGACCAATTAAAAATATTAAATGGTCTTTCAAGGCTTGGAGGTATTTTCCTTGAAAAGAGAGACAAAAAGAAACAATCAGGAAAAAAGAATTATTAATTTTTGGTTTTTCTATGAATTATTACAATTTTTCTGAGATTTGCAATGTTTTTCAATTTTTATATTTTTTATAAATCCAAAAATGACCAAAATTGGTCAGAAAATCAAAAAAATCAAAACACACAAAATAAGAATTTTTTAGAATTTTTGAGAAGGTTTTAATATTTTTTGTGATTTTTATATCTGGACAGACAGAAAGGGGTGTTTTTGAATTTTTAAAAATAATAAAAGGGCTCCAAAAATTTTCCAAAAATTAGTGAAAATTCTACACAATGGCAGGAGCTAGTGTCAAATTTTCACTTAATTTGGAGATAATTTGATATTTTATTTAAAACAATCAAGAGCCCACAGTGCATAGGGACCTGATCGTAATAAAAATATGTTCTAGGGGCCTAAACGTAACAAAAATAGAAACCCAGGGGTCCCGGTGCAAAAATCCCACGTTCTCACGCGCAAGGCACGTGAACTGGGCACTCAGGGACCCAAATGCAAATAATTTAAGTTCCTGGACCTATTAGCAACATGTGCTAAAAGTCCAGGGGCTTAAATATAAAATACCCACGATATTCAACACATGCTCAATTAAAAACACTCACAGGGGCACATTTGCAAATATCTAAAAATATATTTCATTCATGAACAGACAGAATCTACAGGCCCATACATGCAATTTCACCAAAATACACGTGACGAAGCACGTGTCCAGAACACACAGGGGCAGAAATGCAATTAAGATAAATTGACAGGTCCTAGGTGCAATTTTTACAAAAATAAAAGAACTAGATCCGAAATTTACAGGACTAAACAATAAAACAAAATAGAAGGGGGGCCTAAGTAATATTACCCCACTTATTCGTCCGAGGGTGGAGGATGCGCCACGTGGTGTATCCAACGGCTGCTGGTGGCCGCTCCTCAACAAAGGGGTCCTCGGCTCTGATCCAACGATGGAGGGTGTGCCACGTGGAAGATCAACGGTCAAGAGGCGCTGGCTACCCTTCGCTGGATGGAGGGCGGAGAAGAGGCAACGTGTCGGATCGACGGTGGCTACTAGGCCTCTTCTTCGCTCTAATCGGACGGTCCACGACAGATCTGGGCCTCCAGGGTCGAACGAACGACAGAGGAGGGTCCTGGAGGAACTCCTCGCCGGCGAACTTCGCCGGAGGAATGTGAGCACGATGGACCTCCTCACGGGCTGCTGATAGGTGGAACGAGATCGCCAAGGCCTCCCGCGTCGGTCAGGATCCTTCGATGACGCTGGGATGCTCCGAAGAGCTCCAGCGACAACGGCGGAGCGTAAGCTCCTGTGCTGAATGTGGAGGACCTCAGATGGACCTCCTCAGACCTGCGAAATGGCACAGAAAGACTACTGGGTCGAGGGCAAAATGCCTCGACCCGGTTAGAAGCGATGCGGGTGAATGATGCGTCGGGGCGGAGGAGCTCCGGCGATGCGACGGCAAAGGAGCTCGAATCCCAGTTCCGTGGCGAACTGGGTTGGATGAAGGGGTTGAGAATGTGCAGGAGAGAAGGGCGAAGATGAGGGTCGAGATATGTGCAGATGTGGTCGGAATCGACGTTCGTCGGCGAACGGGCGATTTGGGCGTAACTTGAAATTAGCTAAAACTAAAAGGAACGAAGCTTACCGGATGATCGGAGTCGACTGTGGGTGAGCTGCTGAAGCTCTGGGTCTTTGCCTCGAGGGCCGTCTATGCCCGAGGCTCGAGCACCACTCCTGGGCGGCACACGACGGTGCTAGGTCGCCGGATCAATGGTCGGGACTCCTCCTCCTCACTGCGACACCACCAATCGCTTGTTGTCACTCAGGCGAAGGTGTTGGAGGTCCTGGGATGGAAAGAGCAGAGCCAAAGATGCATCAAATGTGCGGTGGAGCTCAGTCTATATAGTCCTAGGGGTCCGGCTAGAAGGGTGTCGGGCGAGGAAATCGGAGCACGGACCCCGATAACCCACCCCGGGCGAAGGTGTCGGATCTGCAAGGAAGAGATAAGACCCGGAATTTAGGTTTTTAGTGATCGGATCGAGTGTGGAAAATATCGAGAAGTCGGGTCAAAAACTCAGATCCGAAAGTCTGTGGTCCAGGGGGGGAGTTGACCGGGTGTCAACATCCCCGTGGACCAATCAGGAGCAGCCACGTCAAAAAGATTTAGAAATTAAAAATAAAATAGTAAATGGCTGAATTAGGAAAAATTAAAATATAAAAAATGTCCATTTATTTATAAACTATTTTTTTGTGATTTTTTATTTATTTTTTTGAAATAAAAATTAGGTATTTACAAAATAGTATTATATACATAGGTATATATAATATTGTATTTTTTATTTTTGATTTTTAATTATTTATTTTTATACATTTTTATTCCAATTTTATATTTTATTTATTTATAGGATAAAATTTGGAATATCTTGGTATTTTTATTTTATTTTTATTAATTATTTACAAGGGTTAAAATAAATAGTTATGTACATTTATATACATGGTATATATACAATATAGGAACTTGATTTTATTTTATTCCTTTTTATTTTATTTTTATTTTTGTAATTTTTATTTTATTTATTTACATTATGAGCTATAGAATATGTACAAATTTTTATGGAATTTAATTTATTTATTTACAAGGTGAAATAAATAGAAAAAGGGTTTCTATGTACAAGGTCTATATACAATAGATGAGGGATTTTTCTTTTTAGTTTTCTTTAATTTTTCTCAATTTTATTCAAATTTAATATTTACAAATATATACACAAATAAATACAACCCATTTTTATTTTTATTTTAGAAGAAAATATTTTTATTTATTTATAGGTATATTTACACACATGAGTTTCCTTATCTCCCTCTACTTTAGCTTTTATGCGGTCAAGCCCATGCTGAGCCCTCCCTTGGGATTAGGTCGCTCAATATTTATTCTAAATATCTCCCTCTTTTTCTTTTGTTTCTTTATTCTTTTATTTTTGCACAAAAACATGCTAATTATTGATTTTTATACAATGCATGCAATTTGCTTTTTATTAATATTTACATAAATATACATGTGTTTGGCAAAGGTTTTGTAGCTAAAATAAAAGAATAAAAAGTGATGAATGGGTATTCATCACCCCCCTATACTTAACTTTGCTAGTCCCTTAGCAAACATTTATTTCAAAAAGAAGTGAAAAAGAAAAAGAAAAAGAAAAAGAGGAGAAAATGCATGGATCAAGGTTGATTTATTAAACTTGCCTTCATTAAATTGAATTATGGAGCTCGATCAGATCTTTGGATTATTAATGTGTCGGAACCTTATTTGGACTTAGGTTTAAAACTTAACAGCCTCTAAGATCCACTAATCTATAATCAGGACTCCTAATAATCCAGATCAGAACAAGTCTACATACACAATCCCTGAAGACTATGAGTCTTTCCTTGTACTGTGTAAGTGAGGTAAGCTCTCCACCTCAAAAGTAGCAACTTGACAACCCTCCCCAACAAGGTAACTCTATGACCTCAGTCTGGCCACTCTTTCCTCGAGGAGCGGGGTATTCCCTTCTAAGTTCAAGTACAACCGGCTCAAGAAGAGGGGGAAGAAGAGAATGGACCATGGCCAGTGTAGCCATGTATCCTTGGGAGCTCAACCAGTGTAGCTAAGTCTCCCTACTGCAAGCTACATAAGATGGAATCCATAAGTCTCAAGCTTTGCTTATTTGCACTATACACATACTCCGGTAGGATTATCATTTTCTATCAGACCCACCATTTTTTGGAGTTATTTTCTTTTTGCATTTTTTTTCAAGTGCATCTATACAACATATACATGTGCAGCATATATACATAAGGAGTTTTTCCTCTTGAGCCAGTAGACTATCCCTCTTTTGAAGCATTATTGCAACCCACAACTCCTGTCGTTAGACCTCATGGCAACCAGATCAAGTTGAGACGCACTTCCTTCACTAAAAGAAGAAGAGAGGTTCGCCTAGAAGTACTACCCTCATATGCTACCCCAAGTCAAGGAAGACTGCCTCCTCACCACCTCATCCGTAGAGAGCTCGGTGTAAAGTGTGGGTCCAAGTCAAGCCATTGTCTATATGAGTCATGTGTGTGTTGTTAAGTGCTCTACTTACGCTCATTGAGATGACATGTGATCATAGCCTAGTGGACTCAAAGAATTAAGTCACCATGGACCTGAAAAGCCTTAACCCTAAGCCCTATAAGGTTCCTCTTAGAATTAGGTGGATTAAGATATTAATCAAGCTCCATTTCCCAATTTAATTCCAGGCTAGTTTAAATGTCAACTATAATCTAGGAAAAACTATACAAGTATATACAAGGATACTATCTACACAAAATTTACTCAAATGCAAAATTTTTGAAAAATGTTTTGGAAATCATGGACGTATGCATGAATGCAAGTTTTGCAAAATATTTACACAAATTTACACAAGATTTTTGCAAAATTTTGATTTTCAAAACATTTTGGAAAAATTTTGTACTATATACATAATTTTGATATGCACATATTTACACAAACTTTACACAAAAAGTTTTTGAAAACATTTTTACAAAAATAACTTGTACAATAGCTATGTATGTGCAAATAAAAGAATGTTTATTTACAGGGAAAAAAATTTTAATTTTTATGGATTTTGGGTTTTTAGCCATTTTTATTTATTTACACACTCACACAAAGTACGAGTTATGGCTAAAGTATATATGAAATATATACACCCCCTATACTTAGCTCGAACGATGTCCTCAGAGTCAAGAGCGATGAAGAAGACATAACTCGTGCTAAGTATAGGGAAGTGAAAAGGAAGGCTATATACAAAGACGATTGAATGAATAGAAAATCAAGAAGGTCTCGGCTTTTCCCCCTATACTTAGGATCAAATAATCCTAACTATAGCAGGCTGTACACAAAGGGAAAATCGAGTTAAGAATGTACAGGGTCTACCCCCCTATACTTAGGGTAAAATATCCCTAAGTATAGGAAGCAACACAGGGGTAGAAAGAATCAAAAGAAATACCCGAGAGTCCTACATCCCCCCTATACTTAGGGTAAAGTACACCCTAAGTATAGCATAATCAAAAGATGAGGAAAGGGATGTGGGACTAAAGAATGGAATGATATGGACATCTGGATCTATACAGGTCGGGAGAACAGTGATAATCGGGCGTGAGATGCAATAGATGTGAGTTAAGAGACCACATCTCACGCAAAATGAATAGGGGCAACATCAACGACCCGCGACTCATGATCTAGAAATGGCTTGAGCCGCTGGTCGTTCACTCGAAAGGTACTCTCAGAAGACAACTCAGATATATCAATACTCTCATTGTCATGTACCTTTCTCACAAGATAAGGTCCCTTCCATTTGCTCTGTAGCTTCCCTGGAAATAGATGAAGCCTAGCATCAAACAATCATACTCTATGTCCATGCTCAAAATGCGTGTGGCTGATATGAGAATCATGCCACTCCTTCACTCTCTCCTTGTACTGTAGGCTGTTTGAGAAGGCGGTATCACGAAGCTCCTCCAAGGCTGCTAACCCTGCCCTCCTCTGGTCTCCTACACTATCTGGATCCAAAAGTATAAATGTAACTGCCCAAAGTGACATGTGTCTCAACTCAACAGGTAAATGGCACGGCTTGCCATAAACGAGGCGAAAGGGAGATGTGCCCAACGGTGTCTTGAAAGACGTCCTATATGCCCACAAGACCGAGTCCAAAAGCTGTGACCAATCCTTTCGATCAGGGCAGACGACTTTCTGCAATATAGTCTTGATCTCCCTGTTCGACACTTCGGATAGACCATTCGTCTGTGGATGGTATGGAGTGGCAACTCGATGGTCTATGCCGAACTCGCTAGCAAGGGCCTTCACCTGGTCGTTGATGAAATGAGACCCCCCGTCAGATATCAATACTCGAGGTACCCCGATCCGTGTAATGATATGCCTCCTCAAAAATCTGGAAACAGTCCTAGCATCAGCGGTTCGGGCGGGGATGGCCTCAACCCAACGACTCACATAATCAATGGCCAACAGAATGTACTCGAATCCCTGACTCTTAGGGAATGGACCCATGAAATCGATGTCCCATGCGTCAAAAACCTCACAGAAGTGAATGGGCTGCATCGGCATCATATCACGCTGTCCACAAGTGCCCATCCTCTGACAGTCAGTATACCTCTTCACGAACTCATCAGAGTCCTTGAAGAAGGTAGGCCACCATAGACCGGATTGGAGCACTTTCTGTGCCATTCTCCTCCCAGAGTGATGTCCTTCTGAGGAATGCACCTACCCCAGACGCTATCCCCTCCTTCGTGGTAAAGGATGGGATCCTTCCAGTGCTAGGACTTGGCCTTCGCTAGGAAGGTCTCAAGCCTCTGCCTGGGCCAATCTTGTGGAACTTTCTTAGCAATAAGAAAGTTCACAATATCAACATACCATGGGAGAGAGGCGATAGCAAGGATCGCCTCATCTGGGAAGGTCTCACAAATAGGATCAGTCTGCTCAGAATCCTCAAGATGCTCTAATCGGGAGAGATGATCCGCCACCACATTCTTGACTCCATGCTTATCCTTAATCTCTATGTCAAACTCCTGGAGTAGAAGGATCCATCTAGTCAATCTGGCCTTGGCATCCTTCTTTGCCACGAGGTACCTGATGGCGGTATGATCAGTATACAAGGTCACTCTAGATCCAATAATGTATGATCTGAACTTATCTAGGACGAAGACTAAGGCTAGCATCTCCTTCTCTGTGACTGTGTAGTTCCGCTGCACGGAATCCAATGTGCGGCTAGCGTAGTGAATGGCAAATGGAACTCCATCCCTCCTCTGTCCCAACACGGCCCCCACGACAAAATCAGAGGCATCTGTCATGATCTCGAATGGGAGAGACCAATCAGGCGGCTGGAGAATAGGAGCCTCAACAACACATCGCTTGAGAGTCTAGAAGGACGAAAGACACTTGTCATCGACAAGGAACTCAGTGTCTTTCGTCAGCAGGTCAGTCAACGGTCGGGCAATCCGGCTGAAATCATGAATGAATCGCCGGTAGAAATCGACGTGCCCTAGAAAAGACCGTAACTGCCGCAAATTAGACGGCGGTGCGAGTTTTCTAATGACATCTACCTTGGCCGGATCAACCTCCATGCCCCTGTTGGAGATGATATGGCCAAGCACCGTCCCTTGAGTCACCATGAAGTGACTCTTCTCCCAAGATAGCACAAGGTGAACCTCTATACATCGCTGAAGGACTCGATCTAGGCAGTCAAGACAGGAGTCGAATCCGTCGCCGTAGACTGAGAAATCATCCATGAAGACCTCCAAGCACTCCCCTACCATGTCCGAAAAGATCGACAACATGCATTTCTGAAAAGTCGCAGGGGCATTGCATAGCCCAAATGGCATGCATCTGAAGGCGTATGTGCCGAAGGGACAGGTAAAGGTAGTCTTGTCCTGGTCCTCGGGAGCGATGGCCACCTGGTTGTAGCCCGAGTACCCATCCAGAAAACAATAGTGTCTCTTCCCTGCCAGTCTCTCAATGATCTGATCTATAAAGGGCAGGGAGAAATGATCCTTCTTGGTGGCCTGGTTGAGTCGTCTGTAATCCACGCAGACCCGCCAAGAAGTGGGTACCCGAGTAGCAATCTCCTCTCCAGACTCGCTGACTACTGTAGTGATGTCCGTCTTCTTGGGCACCACATGCAAAGGGCTGACTCACTTGGAGTCGGAGATGGGGTAGATAAAATCGGTGCTCCACCATTTCGAAATCTCCTTCATGACAACCTCTCTCAGATTCGGGTCCAGCCGCCGCTGGAACTCACGCGACGGCTCTGCCTCATCCTCGAGATAGATATGGTGGGAGCATAGGGCCGGACTTATCCCTTGGAGATCTGCTATGCTCCATCTTATCATCTTGCGGTTCTTTTCAAGAACCCCCATCAGATGGGATTCCTGCTCTCCAGTCAAATCGGCGGAGATAATGACTGGGTACATCTCATGCTCACCCGCAAGGAATCTATACTTCAGCGACGCAAGAAGTGGCTTAGCTCTGGACAACTGGGTGCTGGTGGATCTGGCCTCTGAAAACTCTGCGTGAAAGCTTCCAAATCCGCATGGGAGAACTGAAACTCTCTATCACACTCTGAATCTGGAGAAGGCTACCCTGATGGACTGTCTCTGCTCTGCTCGGCATCTACCTCCTCTCTAGCTGCAGGCTCAGTGGAAGTCAGATCTGGTATGTAATCATCAAAATCTGCCCAGTCAAAATCTGACTCCGAGGGATCTGTATCATCCAAGGTGGCCTCAGTACCACCATCATCACAAAATAAATCAGTATCGCGGTCGAGAATCGGCTCTGCTGCCTCTAAGGTATCCTAGATCAGGAATGCGCTCTCCAGGCTCTCCTCTGTTGGCGTCTCTGCATCAGCGGACTCTGAAAGTGAGAGGATGGCCTGTGCATCTGGGTCTGCCCATACTGCCTCATCATCTGTGATCACAAAGTCGCAGTCCTGGTGGATGTCTGGCCCGGCATCTGTCATCTGCTCTGTATCGGAGGTAGTCTCTAAGCATGCTCTGTCTCTGGATCTGTTGTCCTCGACCGTCTCTATTTGTACACTTTCACCCTCGACGCAAAAGTATACCTTCCCGCCATCATGGTCGGTCACTGCCTTGGCTGTGGCCAAGAACGGGCGATCGAGAATGATGGGGGTATCGGTCACTGACTCAGGGATCTCCATGTCCAATACTACGAAGTCCACGGGGAATTGCAGGCCCTGAATTGTGACGACAACGTCCCTCAGCAACCCCTTCGGCCTCTTGACAGATCGATCAGCAAACTGAAGGTATGTCCTGCTCTGTCGAAGAGTGCCCAACTTGAAGCGGTCGAGAAGGGCTGCCGGAAGTAGGTTGATCGACGATCCATTGTCTAATAGAGTACGGTCGAACCTCTGCTCTCTGATATGGCATCTGACATATGGGGCTCCTGAGTCTGGCCTCTTGGCCGGCAGACGGTTCTGGATCGCGAAACAAGTAGCTCTGGTCAGCACATGAATCTCTGAATGGTGGTTCCTCCTCTTCCTCCTAACTGTAGTCCTATCTCTGAGTGAATGCTGGAATAGAGGGATGTGCTACAAAGCCTCCTGAAGAGTCAGCTGAATGTGAAAACCGTCTATCATCTGTTGGCTGAACTCTTCCTGCTGTCTCTTTTTGGGATTTTCAATTTTCTCCCCCTTTCCCATCTGATGAGATCTAGGGAAGGGGATCACAGGGTCCTTCTCAGATGAAGGACTAGGAACGGGTCTGAGCTGCTCGACGACAGGATCTACACATACATCAAGCACCACAGTGGGACCAGAAGAAAACAAACCCTTTCCTTTATTTCCAGAAGTGTTCCGAGATACATTAGCAAAAGGAAAAACTACAAGACTCTCAGAAGAGCTGGTGGCATCAGCACCACCCTCGGCTGGAAGACTCGCCGCCTCAGTACCGCGCTCTCGCTCAACAACATGGGTGGCCTCAGTACCACTTCCTCCAACTGGTGAAATGGCGGCCTCAGTACCGCCAGTGGGATCAGCATCTGTGGTGGCATCAATACCACCGTCATCATCTCTAGAGGCCTCAGTACCGCTCTCCTCCTCGTCGGGCGCTCTGGAAGTATCCTTTGGGTGTCGCTCAGACGAGTCGCCGCCTGCTGGCATCCTACCGCTCCTAAGTGTGACAAAATCAGTATCAAACAAATATGCAGACATATCTTCAAATATATCACTAGGAGTGGCATACTCAGTACAAACTACCTGCTCCGATTTCCTCTTCAGGTTATTCGGATTGGGCTATATCTGGGCAGGGATGGCGGCCTTCCCTCTCACGATGTCCCGCGTCTCCTGGCGAAACTCATCCATCTCCCGTCGGAAGGTAGCCTGCTGATCTGTAAGGAGGCGGGCTATGTCATCCAAGGCGGGGTTCTCATAGGATGGCCCATGAGAACCTGACGGGTAGCCTCTCTGGTAGTGAGGCTGTTGCTGCTGCTGCTGTGGGTGAGAGGGGTAAGACTGTGGATGATGTTGCGGCTGATGAGGCTGATCACGCCTCCAAGACTGTCCCTGCTAATAGGGACGAGGACCATACGACTGTGATTGCTGTTGCTGCGGGTACACTGGGGGCTGCTGCTGCTGGTGATCCCTCTGATGGCTGTACTGGCCACCCTGTCCTGACGGCTGCTGCTGGGAGCTGTAACCTCCGGCCGCCCAACGGAATCCAGGATGGTCTCGTCGGATACCGGGCTGGGGGCGGTCATACCAAATCCCGTTGACATCCATCAACGGCTCTGAATCGTACTGGGGTGGCGGGAGCACTGCCAGAGGCTGATCTGGCTGGTATACCACCATCTGTGTGTCCGGAGATGGCAGTGACTGGTAAGCGGGTTGCGGCTGCTGGTACGGCTCCGCCTGTACAAGGTGAACCTGTCTAGGCTGCTGGTGGGAGCTGGAGCGCTGGGACGAGCTGCTGCTGCTACTCGGATCGCCTCGTGCTTGAAGACGGGGCTGGGAAGCCGTCTGTGCCTCCTGGAGATACATGAGATGTGTCTTTAGGTCACTCAGAGTCTGTGCCATCTGCTCCATCTGCATGATGTCCTGGCACTGCTTCTTCTCAATAATCTCCATCCGGTCCAGCTTCTCGCTGATAATCCCCATGTTTGCGGCTGAACTCTCGGCCTGTGCTGCTGCCGCTGACGAACTGGAAGGACCAGCGTCAACCCGTGCTATCCTCAGGTACTGCACGGTCTGTGGTTGGGGTCTGCCCTGTGTGTAGAGTCTGGTCTGGGACATCACCATATAGTTCTCAGCCATCTCCTCGTAGATGGCCCAGACCTGATCATGATCCTTGGCGAAGTAGGACCCGTCACAAGAAGCGTCCACCAAGCCCTGTAGCTCTGGTGTCAGCCCGCTGAAGAAGCTCTGAACTAGGTTCGTCTTCGATATGTCATGGTGCGGGCATCTGTCAGTCAGCTCACGGAACCTCTCCCATGCCTCATGGAACTACTCGTTGGGGAGCATGGAGAAGTTACTGATCAGGGCTCTAGCGGCATTCGTCTGCCCGAGTGGGTAGTACTTGTGCAAGTTCTCGGTGCGGAGCTGCTCCCAAGTGTAGACAAACTTCCCCAAAAACTTCAGCCAGGTGGCTGCTCTGTCTGCTATAGAGAAGGGGAAGGCAATCATCCATATGGTATCCTGGTCCACCTAACGGTCGTGGACTGTGCTGTAGATCATCAAGATGTCCTGAAGGTGGAGATGAGGCTCTTCTGTGGCGAGCCCATGGAACCGGGGGAGAAGCTGCAAAGTGTTCGGGGGGAACTTGAAGTCCCCCACGATGGCTGGAAGAACAACCCAATGATGCATCAGTGTCGATCCGGGGTTGTGTAACTCCCGCATCAGTCTCGGCTGGTCCGGTACTGCTCCTGCTGCGGCGGCTGCTGCTGTGGCTGTGGTCGCGGCTGCTGCGGTTGTTGCTGCCTTATCGGGTATCCTCGGCCCGCCTCCGGGCTCGCGCTGGTCGCGAGCGGCTCTCAACTGCTCCATCTCACGCCTCATGTCCAACATGAATGCTCCATGGTCCCTCAACTGCTGCTGAACTGTCTCGTGGGAGGCGATCAGGGTGGAGTTGATCGCACCCTGGTCCAAAATGAAAGTATGATCATGCTGCGGACCTCTGGTGTGATCATCACTGCTGCCGGCCATAGTCTCTGTAAAATCAAAGCATCCAAACTCAGGTGCCGATAAATCATCTGATGGTCTCTCCTCTGGCACTGATATCTCAGAACTGAAAGAAGGGGGTCGAGGGGGAACAGGGTGGAGTCAAACTCGGGTTCAGAGCGGGTCTCGGCTCTCGCGAACCAACCTAGATGAGCGGGCATAAGTGCTGGGAAGCGGTGCAGCCAGAGGCTGTCTAAGAGACCTTCTGCCCATCATCTTGATCTGGCGAGTTAGGCGGATGAGATCTGGTAACAACTATGATCACAAGCAAACCCCCGATTCACCAACGCAACGCGAGCTGAAGACCGTAAAGGCTCGGTCAATTATCTTGTCAATTTTATTAAGTGATCAGTCAGGATAGCAGAGCGATTAGCGTGACCTGTTGGGTAATCCGATATTTTCTCAACCGACTGTCCCGTACAAAAATAGCCGGTAATCAGTCGAGAAAATTATCGGATATGGCTCTACCTAGTGTGTGGGTCACTCTCCCGCGCAAGCAAACCAGACAAGGAGGGGATTGCTCTCCCCAAGATAAATATTTCGGTGAGCGTCTTTTAGGGTCAATAGAGTTAACCAGTCCCAATTTTATGATTTCTCTTTTTAGGTATTTTTCAATAAAAAGCAAAATCGCTTAACGAATTTTTCGGTTCTCCTGGTTATTAAGTCCAAAAATCAGGGGGGAGAAGTCGAAAAAGCCGATGCGCGATGAAATCAATGATGCATGCAGAGTAAGAGATGTGTAACTGACTCCAGCAGTCTACATGCAAAATGATCCGTGCAGAATTTAAAGACTGAAAATAAACTACCTAAATGGTGCAGGCGGAAAACCGATTCCCTAAACAGCAATTCTACTCGAAAGAACGGCTAGTCGACCACCAGCCTCCAATCCAAAAGTCCGGTTTCGGTCCACCCCTCCTCCTCCCGACAAATCAGGTTCAGGAGTAGCGCTTGGCAGGGTGGGCTGCGGCACGTAGGCTCCCTTCTGCATGGAGCCGCAGGAGAGCGCAAGGAGACAACTAAGTGTGGGAGGCTTAGTTTAGTTTAGTCTAGATTTTATTTCAACACTATTTGAATAATTGTTGTAATAATACAGGGACAGGACACTCTCTCTTGGACTTAGACACTTTCGGGGTCTGTTTCGCCGAGCACCGGTGTGCTCAGGGGACCCTGTGGTTTCTACGCGGCTTTTACGCAGTTTTCATTTATTTTCACCTTATTCGGTTTCTCGTGAATTTTCGATCACGATCACCGCGGTTGCGCCGGCTCCTCGAAAGTTGTCGCCTCAGTCCTCGGGCCCTCGCAAGAATACAACAGAGTGTCAAACACCAGATAAAAATAAAGCAGCTAAAGCAAGTGAAATGAAACAGGGTATATATATGCAAAAATGCAAATAAAAACAAACAAGCAAAAACAATCAAAAACAAAAATAAAATAAAATAAAATAAAATAAAATGAAATAAAATGAAAACAAAAGAAAAAGAAAAAGCCACGAAAAGCCGCGGACTAAGAAAACCATATAAAAGGAAAAATAAAAATGACTACTAAGACGTGCTCCTCGGCAACGGCGCCATTCTGATGAGCCGCCCGCGCGACTAAGGTAAAGTATGAATCACTAAGGTCGTTGTGACCTCAGTTACTTGGGACTCAGAGCTCAACAAGAAAAATTCAGACCACCAAAGAAGGATAAAAATCGATGAAAACTCAAACTAGCGGTCTCGCTATTGGATTAACTTGGTATAGCACCCACGGTCGAACTCAAGGAGCACGGATTGGCCTTGCGGCCTATGGAGTAGTCGAAAATTAAGAAAAAAAAAGCAAGCAATTTTTGGTGGATTTTTAATATTTTTATATTTTTTGGAATTTTTAATTATAAAGAAAATAATAAAACAATAAAAGCAAGCAACTTTCAACAATTATTTAATTACTCTAAAATGCTCAAAAAATCAAATGAAAATATTTTTATGGTTTTTATATTTTTTACTATTTTTGGTGAATTTTTGGTATTTTTCTGATTTTTAGGGAATTTTATAAAAATGAAATAAGGCTGAAAACAGAAGACACTATCCAGCCAGGCTTCAAAGACCAATTAAAAATATTAAATGGTCCTTTTAAGGCCTGGAGGTATTTTTCTTTGAAAATAGAGACAAAAAGGAACAACCCAGAAAAAGAATTATTAATTTTTGGTTTTTCTATGAATTATTAGAATTTTTCTGAGATTTTTAATGTTTTTCAATTTTTATAATTTTTATAAATCCAAAAATGACCAAAATTGGTCAGAAAATAAAACAAATCAAAAACACAAAATATAATTTTTTAGAATTTTTGAGAAGGTTTTAATATTTTTTTGTGATTTTTATATCTGGACAGACAGAAAAAGGGGCGTTTTTGAATTTTTAAAAATAATAAAGGGACTCCAAAAATTTCCCAAAAATTAGTGAAACTTTTATACAGTGGCAGGATCCACGTGTCAAATTTTCACTTAATTTGGAGATAATTTGATATTTTATTTAAAACAACCAAGAGCCCACAGTGCATAGGGACCTGATCGAAATAAAAATATGTTCTGGGGGCCTAAACGTAACAAAAATAGAAACCCAGGGGGTCCCGATGCAAAAATCCCACATTCTCACGCGCAAGGCACGTGAACTGGGCACTCAGGGACCCAAATGCAAATAATTTAAGTTCCTGGACCTATTAGCAACATGTGCTAAAAGTTCAGGGGCTTAAGTGTAAAATGCCCACGATATTCAACACATGCTCAATTAAAAATACTCACAGGGGCATATTTGCAAATATCTAAAAATGTATTTCATTCATGAACAGAGAGAATCTACAGGCCCATATATGCAATTTCACCAAAATACACGTGACGAAGCACGTGTCCACAACACACAGGCACAGAAATGCAATTAAGATAAACCGACAGGTCCTAGGTGCAATTTTACAAAAATAAAAGAACTAGATCCGATATTTACAGGACTAAACAATAAAACAAAATAGAAGGGGGGCCTAAGTAATATTATCCCACTTATTCATTCGAGGGTGGAGGATGCGCCACGTGGTGTATCCAACGGCTGCTGGTGGCCGCTCCTCAACAAAGGGGTCCTCGGCTCTGATCCAACGATGGAGGGTGTGCCACGTGGAAGATCAACGGTCAAGAGGCGCTGGCTACCCTTCGCTGGATGGAGGGCGGAGAAGAGGCCATGTGTCGGATCGACGGTGGCTGCTAGGCCTCTTCTTCGCTCTAATCGGACGGTCCACGACAGATCTGGGCCTCTGGGGTCGAACGAACGGCAGAGGAGGGTCCTGGAGGAACTCCTCGCCAGCGAACTTCGCCGGAGGAATGTGAGCACGCTGGACCTCCTCACGAGTTGCTGATAGGTGGAACGAGATCGCTAAGGCCTCCTGCGTCGGTCAGGCTCCTCCGATGACGCTGGTATGCTCCGAAGAGCTCCAGCGATGACGGCGGAGCGTAAGCTCCCGTGCTGAATGTGGAGTACCTCAGATGGACCTCCTCAGACCTGCGAAATGGCACAGAAAGACTACTGGGTCGAGGGCAAAATGCCTCGACCCGGTTAGAAGCGAGGCGGGTGAACGATGCGTCGGGGCGGAGGAGCTCCGGCGATGCGACGACGAAGGAGCTCGAATCCCAGTTCTGTGGCGAACTGGGTTGAATGAAGGGGTGGAGAATGTGCAGGGGAGAAGGGCAAAGATGAGGGTCGAGTCCGATGGTCGAGATATGGACGGATGTGGTCGGAATCGACAGTCGTCGGCGAACGGGCGATTTAGGCGTAACTTGAAATTAGCTAAAACTAAAAGGAACGAAGCTTACCGGATGATCGGAGTCGACTGTGGGTGAGCTGCTGAAGCTCTGGGTCTTTGCCTCGAGGGCCGTCGATGCCCGAGGCTCGAGCACCACTCCTGGGCGGCGCACGGCGGTGCTAGGTCGCCGGATCAATGGTCGGGACTCCTCCTCCTCACTGCGACACCACCAATCGCTTGCTGTCACTCAGGAGAAGGTGATGGAGGTCCTGGGATGGAAAGAGCGGATCCAAAGATGCGTCAAATGTGCGGCGGAGCTCAGGCTATATAATCCTAGGGGTCCGGCTAGAAGGGTGTCGGGCGAGGAAATCGGAGCACGGACCCCGATAACCCACCCCGGGCGAAGGTGTCGGATCTACAAGGAAGAGATAAGACCTGGGGTTTAGGGTTTTCGTGATTGGATCGAGTGTGGAAAATATCAAGAAGTCGGCTCAAAAACTCAGATCCAGAAGTCTGTGGTCCAGGGGGGAGTTGACCGGGGGTCAACATCCCCCGTGGACCAATCAGGAGCGGCCACGTCAAAAAGATTTAGAAATTAAAAATAAAATAGTAAATGGCCGAATTAGGAAAAAGTTAAAATGAAAAAAATGTTCATTTATTTATAAACTATTTTTTTGTTATTTTTATTTATTTTTTTTGAAATAAAAATTAGGTATTTACAAAATAGTATTATATACATAGGTATATATAATATTGTATTTTTTATTTTTGATTTTTAATTATTTATTTTTATACATTTTTATTCCAATTTTATATTTTATTTATTTATAGGATAAAATTTGGAATATTTTGGTATTTTTATTTTATTTTTATTAATTATTTACAAGGGTTAAAATAAATAATTATGTACATTTATGATTTATATACATGGTATATATACAATATAGGAAATTGATTTTATTTTATTCCTTTTTATTTTATTTTTATTTTTGTAATTTTTATTTTATTTATTTACATTATGAGCTATAGAATATGTACAAATTTTTATGGAATTTAATTTATTTATTTACAAGGTGAAATAAATTGAAAAAGGGTTTCCATGTACAAGGTGTATATACAATAGATGAGGGATTTTATTTTCTTTTTAGTTTTCTTTAATTTTTCTCATTTTTATTCTAATTTAATATTTACAAATATATAAACAAATAAATACAACCCATTTTTTATTTTAGAGGAAAATATTTTTTATTTATTTATAGGTATATTTACACACATGAGCTTCCTTATCTCCCTCTACTTTGACTTTTATACGGTCAGGCCCATGCTGAGCCCTCCCTTGGGATTAGGTTGCTCAATATTTATTCTAAATATCTCCCTCCTTTTCTTTTGTTTCTTTATTCTTTTTTTTTGCACAAAAACATGCTAATTATTGATTTTTACACAATGCATGCAATTTGCTAATTATAAATATTTACATAAATATACATGTGTTTGGCAAATGTTTTGTAGCTAAAATAAAAGAATAAAGAGTGATGAATGGGTATTCATCAACAGCCGTGCGAGAGAGGGTCGAAGCAAGGCACGGGAAGCCGGAAACCACTGATCCGGCGGCTACACCGTCGTGCTCCACCGCGAGGTGGGCTAGAGCCTCTAGACTGTCGACCCTTCGAGGCGAAGACCCCCGGAGGTCCCCGACCTTCAGCACAGACACACTCCTTCACCAGGTAGCTTAGATATCTTGTAGGTTAGCCTAGATTTGATTTTTTTTTCGATTTCGGTTCTTTTAGCTCCGCCGCCGTTGTCCGCCATCTCCGATCATCCATTCGCCCTTGCGACCGCCCTACCACCTCCGTCAGACTTCCCTCCACCTGCTACGCCCTAGCATTCAACCCGGTTCGCCCAAGAACTGGGAGTTTGGTCCTCCTCCTCTGCCACTCGCCGGAGGACTACGCTGCGACCCATCTGACCGCCCATTTCACCCGCTGACGGGTCGAGGCACTTTGCCCTCGACCCAGTTATCGTTCTGTGCAGCTTGCAGGTCAAATCGACCTCATCTGGAGGTTGAGTCATTTGAGCACAGCAGCTCCGAGCCACCTTCGTCGCCGGAGCTCTCCAGGGTCGCCCAGTCCCATCGGAGCCACCCATTAGCTGTGGAAGACGCCGAGCATCATTTCGCCTATATCAACAACGTTTGAGGACCTCTCTACCACGCTTATCGAGCCAGCGAAGTTTGCCGGCGAGCTGTTCTTGGAGGAGGTTCAGCCACCGTTCGATAGAGCCCCTCGCCCAGTTCAGATCTCGTCCGTCCATTTGCGAGGAGCTGGCAGCCGTCAGATCGCCAGAGGACCTCATCTGGAGCGTCCATCGATGAAGGAGTACCACACATCTTAGCCGTCGATCATCCACGTGGTGCTTCTTCGTCCGCCGATCAAGCGAAGGGGTATCCAATATTCTCAGACGTCTGATCCACACATGGACACCCCTCGACCATCAGACCATAATAAAGGGGTAATTTCACTTAGGCCCCTGCCCTTTTCTTATTTGTCATTTAGTCCTGTAAATATTTTAGTGCGTTATTTTTATTTTGGAACAATTGCATTTAGATCCTAGGTTTATTTTATTTGCAGAATAGTCCTTGTTTGTGTGAGCCATGTGCATCGACACGTGAGGGTGTGGTGAAATTGCACTTTTATCCTCAAACTTTTTGGTTGTTAATGTTTGCATCTTTTTAGATAAGATTTACATTTATGCCCTTCCGTGACTGAACCACGTGCTGCGCTCGTGCGCTATTGGGCTTTTTGCAAAAGGGCCCCTGGACTTTCTTCATTTGTTACTGATTGGCCCTTAAACTATATTTCTTTGCAAATAGGTCCTTGCTTGCTGTGTACCTTGTTTTTATTGAATAAAATATCAAATCAAATCCAAATTAGGTGAAATTTGGATATGTGGCTCCTGCCACTGTGTAAACATTTCCATAAATTTTTGGGACATTTTTGAGATTTTTTGTTATTTTTAAAAAATCAAAAACATTGATTTTTGTTAATGCCTAGCATAGAAAATCAAAGAAAAATATAAAAATTCCTTTTAAAAATCCAAAAAATTTGTTTTGTTTATTTTGTTGTTTTTAAGCTTTAGTCCAATTTTGGTGTCATTTGGACTCATAAAAACCAAAAAAATTAGAAAACACTAAAAACCTTATAAAAATTCTAAAAAAATTCTATAAAATTCACAAAAACACAAACTCTTTTTCTGTAGTTTAGTTTTTGCATAAAATTTTCCATCAGATTTTTGTAGGCCAATTATATATTTTTAATTGGCCTTTCAAATCTGACTGTACATATTGTTACTGTTTGCCCCTTTCTTGATTTTTATAAAATTAATTAAAAATTGAAAAATTCTGAAAAATTCACCAAAAACACTTAAAAATATAAAAAGCATAAAACAATTTTTATTTGATTTTTGACTTTATTTTGAATGTTTTATAATTATTTGTTTGTTGGCTTTCTTATTTGTTTTTACATTTTCCTTATTATTAAAAATCCAAAGAATATTTTAAAATATTTGAAAATCCACCAAAAAGACTTTTATTTATTTTATTTCATCTTTAGACTACTTCGTAGGCCATCTCGGCCATCCCGTGCTCCTTGTGTTCGACCATGGTCGTTATACCAGGTTAAATAAAATAGCGAGGACCGCTTCGTGTTTTATTTATTTCATCTTTGATTTTGGTGGTTCTTTATTTTCTTGTTGAGCTGAGTTCTGAGATCCGGGTCGCAACGACCCTTGTTCTATTACCTTCACCCGGGTCTTGGTAGGTTTTCTCAGCTCATCAATAGGTCAGTACCATATCTTAAGGGAAGGAAGCCTTCCTTAGGATTTTCCAAGAATGGAACATGTCCAAGGTGTACTACAGATGTGATGGTCCCAATAGCCTCTTTTCTTTGCTTCTGAACACCTTCAGAACTAAGATCTAAGAGGTATTCTTGAAATCGTATTTCAAGATATGGAATAGCCAGTCTATAAAACACTTATTATCATTCTTATATCATTTTAAAATGATTAGGATAGCACGATGAACACAATAGCACTCCCACTAAGCTTCACATGGTTCATCAAGATTCTATCTGAAATCATAACAATTATAATTTCATCAAATCTTATGTTCCAGCTTCAAGAAGCTTATTTGAGTCCATAGATGGTTCTTTAGCTTGCACATCTTGCTTTCCTCTACCATGAAGCCCTTGGGCTACTTCATGTGAATATCCTCAGAGAGGTATTCATAGAGGAATACAATCTTGACTTACATCTTAAAGATTCCCAAGTTATGTAGCCATAGTTAGCAATATTCTGATGCAAGCATGGTCATTGAAGATCAAGTCTCATTGCAAGCAATGTCTTCTCTTCAATATGTAGCTCATGGCTACAAGCCGTGCTTTGAAGGTCTCTACCTTATCATCAGGTTCCCTTTCTCTTGAAGATACACCTTTATGGGTCTTACCCATATAGGTGGATCCTCGGGGTCGGTGCAGCGGACGACGAAGACGTGCCGTGGCAGCCTTGCACAAGAGGGTTGGGGCAAGCGCGACACCAGGGACGCCATGTGGCCGCGCGCAGCTGGGCGCGGAAGGTGAAGCGCGGGCCGGCTGCATCACTGAACGGGGCAGAGGCGGTGGCCGTGCGAGGTGGGGACGATGGTCGAGGAACTGGAATGTCGTGCGACGCGCGACGAGGGGCAGAGGCGGTGGTGTAGGCAAGGCAGTCGGCGACGTGGAGCGAGGGCTCCAGAACAAAGTTGAGCGGAGGGCTCGCTCCAGGTGGTGGCGCATTTCTCTAGAGGTGGAGGAGTTACTCTGGAAGAAGATGGGAAGGGAGGGGTTTCGCCAGAAGTTGGAGGAGGAGCTCCTCACTCCGGTGTTCGCCTCAGCCGCAGGCGACGTTGCGGCGAAGCTTGGCAGCATTGGAGGAAATGATGTACGACGGAGAGGGTCTTGCCGGAACACGCCAAGGTTGAAGCTCGCGCTACTGCTGTCACCAATAGGATGCAGAGCTCCCGTTCCTTGTTAATGGCAGATGCATGAAATGGCCGGAGCGGCGGGGTATTATAGGAGCGAGGGTGGCGGCAGTTACATGAGGGAGAGTCCGGTCTTGTAACGGTCGGAGAAAGGGAAGCGACGCAGCGGCGTTTAAATGCAGAGCATGGGCCGAGAAGCGGCTGAGCAGGGGGGGAGTTGTACGGCTGGAGGAAGGGGAAGGTGAGGTCACGTGCTGGGCATGTGACCCAGGGTGGCTTGGAGTGAGAAAGTGGGGTGCCACATGGCACGCCCAGGAGTTGCCACGTGGCACCCCAAAAATTTTTTCAAAATTAAAAAGGTAGAAGAAAATAGAAATAAAAATAGGAGAAGACCTCATATCAAAAAATTTCCTTGACGAAAGTTGTTCGTCTCGACGAGATCTACAACTTTCATGAAGGACCCGTGAGCAAAAGAGGTCATCTGTGCGAAGTGGTAATTTTGGTGGTTCTCCATGTGTATAGAAAACCGGCTTTTTGAAGTTTTGAAATTTTTTGGTGGTTTTAAAGAGGATAAAAAAAGAAAAAATACGATAAAATACAATAAAATTATTTACACACTAATCTATTTTTTTATTTTTAATAAATAAGAAAACATGAAACAAAAATAGAAGTCTGAAATACGGGATTTTTGTACAGACTCGCAACAGACACTTGGACTCAGTCACTTTCTTTTATTTCAGTTTTAATCAGGATTTGGATCTTTGTGTCGCTTAATAAAACTCTCATTAAAGAACACAAATGAAGAAGAAATAAAATTAAAAAGGTTAATTATGTGCATAACAACTTCGGTCAAAAATAGCAAAAAGTTAAAATGCGCAAAAGAGGCCCAAAACCCAACTTTCACATATGAGATCTGAATTTTATGAAATTGGTCTTGTTTTGAAGGGTTTTGAAAATGGAGTACTTTAAAAGTGAGTAGACCAAAATCGGACATTGTATGAGGGAGATATGCTCCTTTTAGTTCGTTAGATGTGAAATCAGACTTTGATATTATTTGACACTCATTTGAGTTAGTAAATTTTTTTGTATTTTTTATTTAATATTGCTAGTAATATATACACAATGATTTGTGGTCAATCGGAGTTATGATGAATTAATTAAAAATATGAGAAGTTAGCAACTTTTTGGGCTAATTTACAAATGGAATTTCTAATGCAATTATGCATGATGAAATGCAAATATTATTTACACATGTATGTAAGCTAATAATGCTCTATTATTGATTAAATGCATGTAAATTTTGGGGAACAAAGCCTAATTGACCAATTTTAGCATGATGAATACGGGATTCATCACTCATGTGACGCCCCACATGAGTGGACATTTTGTAGGCATGCCCCTGGACTTTCTTTGTATTTCTATTTAGTCCTGAAACATTTTAATTACGTTATATATTTTTGCAAAAATTGTAGTAAGGTCCTCGGACTTATTTCTATTTACAGAAATGCCCCTGCTAGTAATGTAGTTTCTCTTTATTGTTTCTATTTATTTAAAATAGCAATTAAACTCCAAAAATTCTCAAAAAATATGTATATGTTTCTGATTGTACACAATTCCACGCATATATTTTATTTTGAAATTTTAGGATGTTTTAATATTTATTAAAAATTAAAAACTGACCTTTTGTCCTTGTCTAAACTAGAAAATACATAAAAAAGATATAAAAACTTTTGAAAAAAATCCCCAAAATATATATTTACCTTATTTCTGTATTTTTAACCTTCAACCCAAAAATCACTAAAAATTACAAAAGAAAATGCTTAAATTTGAGAACCCTAAAAACACATAAAAATCTACAAAATTCCTAAAAATCTTAAAAATTGTGTTTTCTGTTTTATATTTTTCTCTATAATAATATTTACATATAAAGTTAATTTGGAGAAATTTTGATTCTGTTTGTTATTTTTCCTCTCCATTTTAATTTCGGGTATTTAATTAAATCTTGATTGAGGGTATTTTTGACTTTAAAAATATAATTCAAAAAAATCACAAAAATAGTAAAAATTTATTTACAACCCAAAAGATTTTATTTTCTTTATTTTGTATATTATTATTATTTATATCTATCTTAGTCTATAGTGTATATATACTTTATATATAGCTTTATTATATATTTTAAAAGAAAAGGAAATATAAAAATATAAAAAGAAAATATAAAATCAGATAATTAAAAATCAAAATACAAAATTATAAAATCAAAAATAAAAAAATAAAAAAAAACCCACAAAAAAGACACATAGACAAATAGTTCACAATCACTTTTATGCTTCATAGTCCAATCTAGCTTGTTTGCTTCCTGTGTTCGACACTCTACATACTTGCGCTATACACACATTTTGTAGAGTTAAATAAAATAAATTTTAACTCCACAATGCTTTTTATTGCTTAATTATCATTGTGGGTTAATTGTTGATTAACCCGGGCTTCGTGAGCAATCGCTTCAGTGACATCATGGTCTCGCCCTGTGTAAATTACTTTAGACCCTCGAAAAATCGGAGTTTTCAATGCCCTTGCTCAAAATCATTAAGTACATGCCTAACATAAAGAAATGTCTAAAAAAAGCATGTACTTCAAAGAGATAGCCGCGTAGAGCAAGAGAACGGAGCGTGGAGGCTCCTGGATTCGTCGATCAAAGCAACCTCCATGCGGTGTTATTAGGTGTTCTTCCAACACCCTTGAACATTGTTGGATCAAGAACCCTAGCCATGTTTAAACGCGGCCCTTGGATCAGACGAAGCCTCGCCCCACCAGAGCCATCAGATCTACCACGCATCACGTAGGAGACGGTCCGATCCAGGCATTTAAGTGGGTATATTTCAAAGAACTCCTCCACATTTTTATAGTTAATATTTAGTTCTGTAAATATTAAGTAACGTCTAAAAGGTATAATTTGCATGTAATCCCTCAGACATTTACATATTGCACTTTAGTCCCCCGCTACATAACCTCATGTGGCGTCCCACATGCGTGGGCAAATTGCATGTATAACCCTGTGCCTTTTGTAATTAAGTTTTAATATAAAAAGTTTGAATATTAGTTATAAATTTTTGGATATTTGCACGATGTCCCTTGTATTTATTTTTAATTGCGAATATATCCCCGCTAGTTTAAGTATTTTTGTGTATGTTGCATGAATTTTCAAAAAAAAAATCCCATGCTACAAAAATTATGAAAAAAAATAGGATGAGGTACCCAGATGCTCTTTTACGCCATATAATTAGATTTGCATTTTACGCCCTTTTCCTATTTATTAAAAATCAAAAATTGCACATATATAATATTAATAAAAAAAACCTAAGCAAATAGTGTGCATACATATATACAAATACATATATAGTTTATTCATTATTTATTTATTAATAATATTGAGTGCTACACCATTTTGCATCCTGTGTTCGACACCTTACTCTCTATACACATTTATTTGTATGGTTTATAATAAATATTGATTCACGCTTCTTGCTTGATTAAATTGTGTGTATTGATTGTTGTTTTGAGCACCTGGTTATCGTGAAGGTTCAGTTCAGAGACTTCGCTACCGCCTTGTGAGGAGCGTACGACTCTTTCCTCCGATTCAGGTGGGTAAACACCCTCGAACTTTGTGTGTTTCTTATTTATCCTAATTTATGCAATATTTTGTGTGATATTTACAACTGCCCCCTCGAACCTTGTATTGATTGCAAAAATACCGCTCCGAGTATATATTATTACAGATATTTGGGAAATTTGCAGTTTTGACCCCAAACTTCTTTAGGGTGTTCAGGAACAGTACCATAACTTTAAATATTCGCAAAAATATCCATGCCAGCATCAATTTTTTTAGATTCTATTTTCGCTAAAATAGCTCTGTGCCCTAAAAACTCGTAGAAAATTAGGCTAGATACCTTATACATTATTCTACTACATATATTTTTATTAAGCTATTTTATCATATATTTCTATTATTAAAAATAAAAACATATCTATTTTTCCCCGTATAACTTAGAAAAATACAAAAACAAATATAAACATCTTTTGAAAAATAAAAAAGTTTACTACTTGTTTATTATTGTATTTTGTTCCTCTAGACCAAAAATTCCTAAAAATAGACAAACAATCACTAAAAATTAAAAAGCTCTAAATCCTTATAAAAAATTATAAAGAATTCTATAAAAATCCAAAAATATTGGTTTATGTTCCTAAATTTTATTTATTATATCTACTACACATTAAAAAAATTGAAATTTTTTGGGATTATTAACTATTTTTAATTTATAAGACAATGGTCATTGTTTTGAAATTTTAATTCAATTAAAAATAGAAAAATAGCAAATATTATAAGAAAAATACCAAGCAAAAATAGTGAAAAACCTAAAAAATACAAAAATATTATATTTTGTGATTTTTAAGTACTTATAGATATATCTATAAAGATAAAACCTCTATTATATATAGCTATATTTACTTATATTATTATTTATAATTATTAAAATTATATAAAATACGAAAAATATTTTTTAAAACTAAAAAATAAAAAGGACATTACATGAGGATATTTTACTAATTTTAATTTCATTTTATATTTTTATCGCCTATATTATATATTACACCCTATATTATCTATACTTATATTGTAATTAATTATAAAAGAAAACCAAAATAAAAAATCAAAAAAATATAAAAAGAAAATAAAAATTTTTAAAAATTAAAAATCCTAAAAAATATGTAAGATATAAAATTCTAAAATAAATAAAATAATTAAAAACCCACAAAAACTTCAAAAATCCTCAAAAGCCCCAAAACACTTGTTCTCTTTTTAGTCAATTTTTGTTGTTTATCCCCCATTCTCCATGTGTTCAATACCCTATACATACTTCCACAATACATTTATATATAGGATTATAATAAATTTTGACCTCCTCGTTTTGACAGATTAATTGCTTGTGTGGGTTGATTCTTGATGGTCACTCGACTTTAGTAAACAGTCGCCTTAGTTAAAATTCATCTTCGCTCCTTATTGAGGATATTTTAGACACTCGCTAAAGCCAAGCTCATCAAGTATATATTAATATTAATTATTATAAATACATTATAAATATTTTAAATACTTTAAAAAATAAAAAAGGCTATTTTTATAAAAAAAATATTGTTTTTTTGTGCATTTTTATATACATTCTACTATATATATTACTTATATTAGATATATCACATTATATACCTTCATATATATTTACATATTAAAAAGAAATTTAAAATCAAAAATTTAAATTAAAAAATATTAATTAATAATATATATTCTTGATTAAAACCCACATCACATTGAGCGCATATTGCATAAGTATACATACACATACTTCCACTATACATTTATATATAGGGTTATAATAAATGTTTACCCCCTCATTTTGATTGATTAATTAATTATGTGCGTTGATTATTGATGATCACTCGACTTTAGTGAATGATCGTCTCAACGACAATTCATCTTCGCTCCTTAGTGAGCATATTTTAGACCATCGCCAAAGTCAAGCTCGTCAAGTATATATTAATTATTATAAATACCTTATAAATATTTAAATCCTTTAAAAAAATAGAAAAAGACTATTCTTTTGGATATTTTCTGATTTTTGTGCATTTATTATATATATTCTACTATATATTATACTATATATATCCTACGTTATATACCTTTGTATATACTCTTATTTATATTAATATTTATTTATTATACATTAAAAAGGGATTTGAAATTAAAATTTAAAATTAATATATCTATGAATAAATTAATATATATATTCTTGATTAAAACCCGCATCACATTGAATATATATTGTGCACATACTTATACATACATATACTGTTATATTATTTATTTACAGATAATATACCTACTACGTCCCTTGTTCCCTATGTTTGACCCCCTAATCTTCTTATATTATTTATTTATTTATAGATAATAAGCCTACTACGTCCCTTGTTCCTTGTGTTCAACCCCTACTCTACTTGTCACTATACATATATTTGTCTGTAGGGTTTATAATAAATTTTGATTTATGCTTGCTTTTGATGGTTTGAATTATTTGTATGGGTTGATTGTTGTGTTGATCCATTAAG
Source organism: Ottelia alismoides (assembly GCA_037367405.1). Classification (NCBI taxonomy): domain Eukaryota; kingdom Viridiplantae; phylum Streptophyta; class Magnoliopsida; order Alismatales; family Hydrocharitaceae; genus Ottelia; species Ottelia alismoides. The sequence goes on along the minus strand of JAZKJV010009465.1, from coordinate 301,783 downwards.
CTGCACATCGATCACCACAATGACTGCAGTCTCGCTTTGTGTGGACTGCACAACCGCTCCGCTCTGCTCTTTAGGTTAGATAGATCGTGCTGAACTAAATCATATAGGCCTACATTTTGATCTTAGGCTTTGTCGATTTTAGACCAAGTTAAGATGGCCGGATTTCAAGCTGGGTTAGACTAGGTTGGCCCAACCCAATGACCATCCATGATGTCAATAACGAAAGTCTCTCCTTGCAGTCATTTTAAAAGCATTGATATTCCAACTAGGATCGTTATGAATTTTATGACTACTCAATATTGTACTTACATTCCACTATTATCCTATGCTTCTCAATATTGATATTTATCAAATCATATCCACAGTTTATGCTAATTTTGCCCACTCTTTATTTCAATTTTGAATATACCATCTTGACAATCAGCATGAGGGAAAAATGACTTTCTAATATAAAGTACACTATCATTAGCTGCATTTAAGGATTCAAACATTTAACTTTCTCATCAAACTCATTGAGACCTTGGACATATCATTGGGGAAAAAGATAGTATGATATTGAGAAGATGCCTACCCCGTCCTTAGACATATAATATGGAAATATATTCAATTCCATTATATTCTACACCGTCATCCATGCGTGCTTTATTGTTAATGACTTCAAGCATCATCTCCAACAAGTTGCGGACATTTGTGACAAACGTTTCCTGTAACAAAATTTCATTCGCATAGTTATAGATGTACATGCCAAAGTATACCCCATCAATAGATACATCAGTATACAACAACAACAACAACAACAACAACAAAGCCTTTTCCCACAATTAAGTAATAGATACATCAGTATACTACATAAATTATCTTTAAAACACATTTCTGATTAACATTGTTCACATTTAAATAATAAAAAGATCTTATATGCAGTCCACAATATCAATTTCTACTATGCACCATTAGAAAATGAGAGAAAAACAATATTTAACATTCCGTCTACCCTCTTTCTACTATTATTGAGGCATTACCATTTTAGTGTGCATGTTAATAATGCTTCACATCTTCAAAAGCACTATCAACGTTCAAGTTAATAGTAAAAGTATTCTTATATGCACTTAACATATGTATTAGATCAGTAACATTCAAATAGATCTCTAACCTTGATTAAATAATTCTCATAAAATTACATAATAGATATCGTTGTTTTTTATTCAGATCCATTCGCTCCAAAATTGTGTGTAATTTTAGTGAAATGAGATCATGATCCAATTTGTCAAGATAATAAATATTCCCATCGTGTTAACTCAGATCAGATACTAAATTAATTTACCTTCAAAAAGCCCAATCAATTTGAAACCTCAATTCAGTAATCAGTATAGCTCTAAGAAATGCACACCCTACATGTCACAATAGAATATTTTGAATCACTTACACAAGCACTTATACATGTAAATTCAGTGACTGTAGAAACCAATATTTAAAATAAATAGCAAGATTCCAAACATTAACCAAATAAATGGTATGCGGATCATCCATCATGATTTATGATTTACAACAAGAAAAAGTCACCAGACATGTTTTGTGATAACAATTCTTAGATAAAAAGATAGTCATTTGCATGCTAAAGCAATCTGCAAAATGACGAGATCTTATTGATAAACAAGCAAATGATGAATGGAGATCCATACCTTGAAAGTGATGTTTTGCAATCTCACACAATGAGAGTTGTTGGAGATGTGAATGAAGACTCTCCGCAAGTGTCGGAAGGGATTTGGAGAGACGAGAGCTGAAAGGAGGTGAGCAGAAAAGTACTCTGAGAACAAACGAAATCGAGCCAATCAGTATAAAGATCAAAACTAACTCCATTATCAATTTTGGTGAGAGAGGGAAAACCTTTGTATTGTCAACTTGATCAGAGGGAGGTCTTTGCGCAAAATCAATACTAAGGAGAGTAGATCTAACCGGCCTCAAACTACAGTCAGTCTAGTATTAATACCTCTAAAACTATCAGAAACTAACCAGACTTGGATTAAAACCAAGATACCGAACTCCAAATCTTTTAATCTTGTATAAAAGAACAGAACCTTTACTGCAATTGGAAATGAGCCCAATTTCATCAACGAAGATCGAGCACTGTAAAGTGTCAAACCACATTGTTAAACTTAAACATTAGCAGTTAAGTAAAAGCACAAATTTGCCGACATAAGGATACTCACTTAAGGATACTCACTCTACGAAAACCAAATGCCATCTTCGCCAGTGATCAGATCTTTACATATCTGTAATAGAGGTGTCATCACAAGAATGTTGAAGTTCACAGTAACCATTATAAGTTCCAAGGATAAGTAAAAAAATCTAACACAGAATCAAACTTCACAAAAATCTACACAGTATCAAACTTTGCAAAGGAATTTATGATAAGAGAATTGAAACCATCGTATAAGACGCCATGACCCGTAGATCTGACAAAACCAACTCCCGATCTGCCTCAGATCTGGCAAAATCTCTTCAGATCTGAACGCAAAAATCTCCATTTGCTACATGTAAGAGGTTAAGAGACACAGAAGGAGGGGAGAGGGGAAGAGAGAGGAAGTATGGAACAAACAGAAGCAAGTACTAATATCGTTAGATGCGTACAAACCTGCAGGGCGTTTGTACTTGAGATCCCCTCCCTACTTCCCTTCGCCCAAGAAGATGACTCGATGGTTAATCCGTTCTCCCTCTTCGAAAACCCCATACTCCTCCTCTCTCTCTCTCTCTCTGCATAGGAAATAGGGAAAGAATGGACAGGACAACACAGGAACTCGAGCCCTGAGCACGACGTGTTCAAAAACGAGAGCAGCAGCCAAAAGAGCAGTAGCATCACAACACCACCTCACCCATGTGGCACCCCTGCATGAACGAGCACGGTCTCCACAGCCCACTTTTCCATGGACGTCAAGGCAAATCAAGGGAGGAGGAGAGAGCACTGCGAGGGGTTTGAGGGAGAGAGAGTTCGAAAGGGCTGACAGAAAGAGGAGTGAGCACAGGCAGCAGCGACTGCATAAGGGCTCTATGGAGGCACCGCCCTGTGCTCACTCTCTTCTGTCAGCGCCGCCCCCTTCTCTTCCACCACCATCGCAGCAGTTTTCTCTGTACTCTCATTTCGTCTTTATACCCAGCCAGCTCATTGCCTTGTGAAGGACGATGAGAAGAAGAAGAAGAAAGAGTTAGGGTTTTGACACTGGCGTCGTCTGATCTGGATGCCTCGAGGAGGAAAGGGTTTTTATAGAGAGTCCGAGGGATTTAAAATCGGAAGGTGATTCTCTGCATCGGTTTTTAGGGAATGGTTATTAGGGTTTTGGGATCTAATATTAGACAGAAGGAAATGGGGGCTTCTGTTCATCTGCGGCTTCTGGACTCGAGTGGCTTTACGTGGCAAGTGGGTGCATAGTGTGCAGCCACACCTCCTCATATCCTCAAATCTACCTTCAAGATATTTCTCTTGCATGCATCACTGATGTAAGGTTAAGATATTGCTCTCTGTAGGTTAAAATTGGGTGATCTTGGCAGTAAATTATTTCAATACCGTCATCTAATGCGCCTTCCTGCGGGTGGAAGATGGGGGAGATTAAACAGTAGGACTGTGTGAGCAAAAGAAGGGGAAGGGCGTACATGATGGGGCTCTTCATATGTACCAGCACATCTAGACAAAAGGATAAGCACATACAAGGGAAAAGAACGTAAGCTGTACAGCCAGTAATAGAATCTGTTCACAAAGGACAAGATTGAATACATAATTGCAGACTATTAGTTATTTCAAACAGTCAGGCATAGCTGTTTAATGGCATTGGATAAAATTTGAAAAGAGTTCAAACCAAGAAGGGCACCTTGCCCGATTAGGCATGGAGACCTGAAATTAATGAAGGTAGTCGTAGGTCGGATTTATATACTTTTATTTCTTTACAGCGAGCTAATTCGCTTGTATTCTCGCAAACTAATGACCCGTGTCATATGTGTTTAGTTTGAACAGTTCTTAACGAGTAGCTATCGGTTCCTGTGCATAATATGAATCACAACAAAAACAGCAAGTTTTACACGAAATAGAAGCCTTCTTAATGAGTGGTAAGTGTGGGATTTAGATGCAAAGCTGGTACAAGAACAGGTGTAAGAATTGCAATATATCTTCTTACTAATCAGGGAAGGGCTAATGTTTCCTTCATTTTGGAGTATTTTATCCTTAAGTATTGTTAGGTTTCTCCACGATTAAAGTAATCATTTTGGTTTCTAGTAGCATCCATTACAACAGAATTTCTTATCTTGCGTTTGTTTTAAAAGAACGATGAGATAGAATCAATGAAACTCAACATTTATTGATCTCTTGATTGTTTAAGTAATTAATATCGAGATAAGAATCATTATGTTAATATAAATGTGTAGTCGAACTATTCTATTTTTTTTTCTAATTTTAGAATTGAGCTATGTCGGCGTTTAATTACTTAACATACTTCAATATAAGTGCGGAATCTAATTGGAAATAAATTACCTTATCCCCAACACTGCCTTTGTAAAAATATATACATTTGTTAACAACTGATATTTAAAGGAGACTCCAAAATCTACAAACGTGATGAGTGTTTGATAACATGTCACTTAACAACCACCATGTATGAAAGAATCGATGGAGTCTTTGTGTATATGTTTATATTAGAGGCACTTCTCCGACTTTAGTATACTATTTCAGATTTTTATGACTTATGCCCTTCTTAATTTCTCCAATATCGGTTATGCCTCTCCTTTTGTAGTATCAGTTGTCCTCCTCACATGTTACAAAATTCACAGTTTTGCTAATATTACAAAAAGACAGAGTTGTAAAATTTGTAAGAAGTCAGGGAGCACAGCTGATATTACAAAAAAGAGATGAGCATAACTGATATTGAAGAAGTTAAGGACACATGTGATAAAAACGTTACTTCATATATATAATTACCCTTACGCCTCTCTAACAAGAGGAACTGAAGTATAATCAAACGATTAACATATTGGTGTTTAGCTAATGTTATATTCCAGCAAGTTCTATAGTGAATGCTTGAGATAACTTTCTTAACTAAATAAAATCGTACTTTATTGATGTTTTTTTTTTAAATTTACAAGGAAATAAACAAGTTTAAGGAAGAACGATAATATAAATTGCAGTGAACCAGTAGATCAAAGTAATATCATGTCCGTTGTTGTACCATTCATAGGCATGAGCACAGTGTTGTACATCAACTTTTGAAAATCGAAATGGAGAAAAATACAAAATTGGGCACAAAATGATTTAGGATTAATACATAAGCAGGGTTGCAATTGGGCACTTTATATGTCTACTATGTAAATGAATATGTCAATTTCCATGATATTGTATTAAGTGGTATTCTACCTGCACTGAGGCATGTACAGATCATGATACACAGAGGCAACCGTCAACGTGAGTTCCTCCTTTCAACTGGGAGAAAAACTTTTAATGGAAATTTTGTAATTTTATTAGGGTATCACACCATCAAGTATTTAATAGACTAACATTATATCAACAAGTTCAGAATTCAGCATTCATTCGGTGAAGTTACAAGATCCAAGCAGAAAGAAAAAGTATAGCAGAAAGAAAAAGTATCGGACATAATGTATATCAACATGAAAAATTAGCACGAAAAATTATGGAACTAATAACAAATTAACCATATAAGCTAATTAACAGACCAAATTAACAAAAGCTCTAGCTCCAGATCTGGTGGATGAGGAGGAGTTCTTCGACGGTGGATTAAGGAAGAATGCAGTCAGGTGGTGGGGATTGATTAGACCCCTTCCTTATCCTATTCTGAGCGAGAGAAGCCTGAGGCGCTCTGTTCTGATGATGGTTGGACATGTAGTGGAGGGTTGATGCTCCGCTGTTGCTGGAAGGGACGTCGATGGTTGGTTGAGTTGCTATACCTTGATGTGTTGTCTGTATACCTGCAAAAGAATGGGAGTGCTCTGGCTCAAAGCTGGGTTCATGGGTGAAGGTGAAGAGAAGGGCATGCATGGCGCTTTGATGTGAGTGGAGGAAGAAGAGCACGAAGCTCCGGCCACCGCGTGTAACTGGATGTGGAAGGTGGTGCAAGGTAAAAGACGGTGAAATGGTGGCGATCAGTCGGCTGGCAATGTTGGGTTTGAATCGAAGGAAGGTGAGGAAGAAATTTAGCATATTGAGCGAGGGAAGAAAACATGCTTCAGAGGTATATATACTTGGAGGGTTTCGGTGTTTGTGTGTGTGTGATGAGGCAGGGAGCTTCACGGTTTTTGATCTAATCTCTAACAATGAAAGTTGAGCTCAAAACACTTGGAGAAGGTCTGCAACAGAGGGTGTGAACCCACTGGATCACGCTTCGTCGGAGGATACCACACGTCTTACCTCGACGATGAAGCTCATTTTTTTCGCCGAAGGTGTGGCCAAAAGATGGAGGTTGGAACTCCTTTCTTATGTAGAGGATAGTTTAGACAGTATTTTGGTGACAAGCTTTTAAGTGAGGGTCAGTTCCAAGTGTGGGAGGGGAGAAGGATAGGTGAGGTGATGGCGTAGTGTTGAACAAAAGTGGGTTTATCTTGCTCAGAGGGGAAGGAAGGTGAGAGAACCAGTTGACTGGGAGGGTCAACATGTCTCAACTAGTGTGGCGTATAGTGGTTGGGTGAAGACCCTTTGGAATACCCCAGACATTGGGACTACCCGGGAGCCCGGATCCTCTACAGTACCGCAGAGGCTGGCTGTAAAAATGGGATGTCTCAAGCGGTTCACATGAAATGTGGGTATTTTTTAGCCTTTGTCGTGTGAATCGCTCAATCTTGATCGAACAACTGGAGGCACCCCCCATTTTTACAGCCGACCTCTGCAGTACTACATAGGATCCATGCTCACTACCTGGGGTCAAAGCAAACTAGGTGAGTTGGAGTGGCATGACTAATGAGAAGGCACCACTTTGCGCATTGACTAAGATTGTTCACTGCCATGTAGTACTATTCAAATAAAAAATAAAAGAACTCAAATTAAACAAATTCTATAAAAGATGTAGATCTCGGTGAAATCTACCAAGATCTATAACATTTATGAAGAATTCAAAGTCAAAAGAAGTTATATCACTCAAGTAAGAATTTTTTAGGTATTTTATAAGTTCAAAATACATGATTTTTAGTGTTTTTATTTTTTTCATTGTTTTTCTTTAATACTGCATACATACTATATTTTTCTAAAATAAAAAAATGGAAATATGTATATAAAATGATAAGTACAAGTCATTTTGATCGTGTAATAAACAATAGGGTTCCAAACACCAAGTCTCACATATGAATTCCAATTCTTGTGAATTTAGACTTTTTGTAGATAGTTTGATGTACATTAATTCAAAGGTGAGTGGTTTTTCCTAGAGGACCTCGCAAACTAGGGTTTAACTACAACGAAGCCAGTTGGCTATACACCATACGCAGGTCTTTATCGATAATTGCCAATCATTGTCATAGGCTTCAAAGACACAATATACTACGATTGACCTCTGTGTTGAACAAGGGTTTATGTCAGTCTAATATTCTATACAAGGCGAGAATAATGTCATTGTGGAACACAGTAAGCAAAAGGGAGTACAGAAAAATTGAGCACCTACTTAGGTGTTTGGTGTATTTTATTTTTTTCAATATTTGTGGTTTTTTCAATTTTATTAATTTTTATGGATTTTTAATATTTTATATATTTTGTTTTTAGTTTCTAATTTTTATTTTCTTTTTATATTTTTTTAATTTTTAACTTCCTTTTCTTTTTAAGATTAAATAATTATATATATAACTATATATAATAAGAGGATGGGGAGCTTGCACCAAGGTGCATGTAACTTTACATGCACCAGCGCTTATATCTTCCACATTTTTTACTTTTTTGAAAAATACCACCATGTATATTCATCTATATATCCCTCCAATATGTCATTCGAATTTCGTCGGAAACAGAGACTCATATGACCTCCATCTAGAACATGTAATTTTAACGGTCTTAGAATTGTTGTAATCGGCCTGTTCTAGATGGAGGTCATAGGAGTCTCTGTTTCTGACGAAATTCGAATGGCATATTGGAGGGATATATAGATGAGCATACACGGTGGTATTTTTCAAAAAAGTAAAAAAATGTGGAAGATATAAGGGTCGGTGCATGTAAAGCTACATGCACCCTGGTGCAAGCTCCCCATCCTCCTATAATATATTAAAGATAATTATAAATAATAGTAGTAATAATATACTATACAAGTAATATTATGTATATATACTATATAGAGTTTTTATTTATAAAATAGCTAAAAAGACTCAAATTTTTCAAAATAAAATCTTTTTTGTTTTTCTTTTTTTCTCTATTTTAGTGATTTTTAGGTATTTTTTGCTATTTTAAAGTATTTTTAAATTATTAAATATAGCAAAACAGAGACTTAATAAATATGCCGAATGTTATTAGGGTTTTAAAAATACATAAATATTCCAAAAATTCACAAAGATGGTTTTAATATATGATACATGATATAAATAAAAATATGAGGTAAAAAACTAATTTTTTAGAATTTTAAAAATTTTCTGTTATTTTTCGGGGTTAGGAGGGTTTTCAAGTTTTAAGATTTTTCTTTTATATTTTTTTGTAATTTTTAGTATGGAGTGATAAAATACAATAATAAAGATACTCTAATTTAGTTGGAATTTTTACAAGTGATTTTATATTTTTATATTTGTTATAGCTAAACAAGATAAATAAAGGTTCTAACTGATTTTAAATAAATGGAAAAGAGATGCAAAATGCGAACTAAAAATGTGGCAAATATCGAACATATCAAACATTCACACAAATTTTTTCCATAATTTTTGATGCACAAGAGCTATTTAATAAAAAAAATAAAAATATATAGATAAATAAAATAACCTAGTAGGGGTTTGCAATAAAAATAAAGTCTGGGGCCTAGCGTGCAAATATCCTAAAATTACTACACTAATATTACAATTTAAGATACTAAAATGAAATAGAATAACTCAGGGGGTATGCCTGCAAAATGTCCATCTCACGTGGGGCACCACGTGAAGAGACCTGACATGGACCCAACTACAGGAAGCGAAAAGAGAGGGGGCTTGGTTGTGATTTTTACGTAAGTTTTTGAATGTGAATTACTAATTACAAGATCAAAATGAAAACACAAAAGGCGGGGTTTTAGTGTGGAATTTAACCCGAATAGGCACCGACCAACGGCTAGATGGGTTTCACTTAGCCACGTGTCGCGCGAGGGACGGTCGATACCTCTTTGTTAGCGGACGCCTGAGATTAGATCTTCGATGGGGATCTAATGGTTGAAGGCACATCCATCCAACAGTGGTTGCTCTCCTGGAAGATCCATTCTTGATCGTACGGTTGATGAGCTGCCCGAACGACTAAGGTAAAGGAATCACTAAGGTCGTTGCGACCTCAGTCGCTCGGGACTCAAAGATCAACAAGAAACAAAAATCGGACCACCAAATAAAGATAGAAACACGAAGAAAACCAAATAGCAGTCCTAGCTATGGGATTGACCTGGTATAGCTCCCACGGTCGATCTGGAGGAGCACGAGTTGGCCTTGCAACCTACGAAGTAGTCTAAAAACAAATAAAATAAAATAAAAAATTTTTTGGTGGATTTTAATATTTTTATATTTTTTTGGATTTTTAAATATGAGGAAAAAGAATAAAAAGGCAACTACAAGCACATTCAAGCAATTATTTAATGACTCAAAAATAGTCCAAAAATTCAAATAAAAATATTTTTAAGTTTTATGGATTTTTTTACTGTTTTTAGTGGATTTTTGATAATTTTATAATTTTTTATAGAATTTTCTAAAAATAAAAGAAGGTTGAAACAAGGGTAAACTGTCCAGCCAAGCTTCAAGGACCAAAATAAAATATAAAATTGTCCTAAAATAGCCTGGAAGTATTTTTCATGTAAGATATAAACAAAAAGGAAAATCAGGAAAAAGGATTTATTAATTTTTGGATTTTCTTTAATTTTCTAGAATTTTTATGAGTTTTTCAGATTTTTTTCATTTTTACGTTTTCTATAAATCCAAAAACAGCCAAAAATAGAAAGAAAATCAAAAACACATAAATACACAAAACTTAAATTTTTTGTAATTTTTAAAAAGGTTTTTATATTTTTTATGAATTTTTAATCTGAACAAAGACAAAATTGGTTGTTTTTGAATTTTTAAAAATAATAAAAAGGCTCTAAAATGTATCCAAAAATTGATGAAAATTCTACACAGTGGCAGGAGCCAAACGTATCCAATTTTCACATGATTTGGACAAAAATTGATATTTTATTTAAATCATACAAGAGCCCACAGTGCATAGGGACCTGTTTGCAATAAAAATAAAGTTCTAGGGCTAAAAAGGAACAAATCCAGAAACCAGTGGGGTCCTCGTGCAAAATTTCCAGGTACCCACGCGCACGCCACGTGGTCTGGGCACTGAGGGACCTATATGCAATAAAAATAACTTCTAGGGACTTATTAGCAACAGGTGCTAAAAGTCCAGGGAAGACATTGCAAAATGTCCAATCAATTCAGCACATGTCCAATAAAACCATTCACAGGGGCATAAGTGCAAATATCAAGAAATATATTTCATTCAGTAACAAGTAGAATCTACAAGCCCATATTATGCAATTTCCACAAAAACCACGTGATGATGCGCGTGTCTAACATTCACAGGGATGGAAATGCAAATAAAATAAACAACCAGGTCTTCAGTGCAATTTTTACAAAAATAAAAGAACTATATCCGATATTTACAGGACTAAACAATAAAGACAAAACAGAAGGGGGCCTAAGTGATATTTACCCCTTATTATCCGAGGGCTGGCAGTGCGCCACGTGGCTTATCGGGCGGTGGAGATGCGCTGCGCCTCAACAAAGGGCCCTAGCTATGATCGGACGGTGGAAGGCTTACCACGTGGAGGGTCAAATGGCTGAGGTGCGTTGTGGCTAACCCTTCATTGGGAAGGACGGTCCAGATCCAGCCTCAGATGATCGAACGGTGGTTTGCTGCTCCTCAAGTGGACGGCATGGATCTAAACTAGAGCACAAGGCTGAATGGACGGCTGAGGAAGGTCCTCCAAAAACAGGTGGCCGGCGAACTTTGCCGGCCCGATACTCACGTTGGATGCCTCCTCTGCTGCTGCTATGGTGTGGAATGGATCCGCCTTGACGTCCCGCAGCTGATGCGGCTCTCCGATAAGGCCAGCGACCACCGGAGTGGCCCGGCGACAGCGGTGGCCTGGAGCTCCTGTGCTCGAATGCTTCGACCCTCAGATGGGCCTCTTCGAACCTGGAAAACACCACAGGAAGACTCCTGGGTCGAGGGCAAACTTCCTCGACCCTATGAGGGGTGAAATGGGTGGTTGGCGCGTCGGGGCGGATGACCTCCGGCGAAGCGACGACGAGGGAGGTCGGGGTCCCTGCTCCGGGGAGAGACAGGGGGTGTGAGTGGGTACAGAAGGTGCGGAGAGGTCTCGTGATGATGAAGGTCGAGTCCGATGATCGAGAGGGTGACTGAGATGGTCGGAATCGACGAGCGACGGCAAAAGATGAATTTGGGCGTAATTGGAAATTCAAGAAATATGGAAAGAAGCAAGCTTACCTAATGCGTGAGTTCGAATGGGGATGAGCTCATGGAGATCTTGGTCTTCGCCTCGAGGGACGTCGATGGCCCGAGGCTCAGGCGCAGCTCTGGGCAGCGCACGACGGCGATAAGCTGCCGGATCAGTGACGCGGTGCTCCTCCGCCTCTCTGCAACACTCCGACGGCTAGCTGTCACTCTAGGATATCGGGTGGAGGTTCTGGGTGGAAGGGGCGACACCAAAGATGAGTGTAATTGTACGGTGAAGCTGAAGCTTTATACACCTGCAGGTCCGAGAAGAGAGGGTCGGGCAGGGTTCCGTGAAGCGCGGATCCCAATGCGGATGTGTCGGTGTGGATCTCGGATGTAGGAGGAAGGATCGGAGCCCGGGGTTCACAGATTTGACGGTCGGATCGCGTCTGGATAATTTGGCGAATATCGGGTCGGACGCAGGATTCGCGGGGCAAAGGTCCAGGGGGGAGTTGACAGGGGGTCAACATCACCGTGGACCAATCAGGTGTGGCCACGCATTAAATATTTGGAAATTAAATAATAAATAGTAAATGACCGAATTTCGAAAAAGTTAAAACATGAAAAATGTTTATTTATTTTTAAACTATTTTTTTGTGATTTTAATTTTTTTTGAAATATAAATAATGTATTTACAAAATATGATTATTATATATAGGTATATACAATATACATTTTTAATTTTTGATTTTTAATTATTTATTTTTGTACATTTTATCCCAATTTTATATTTTATTTATTTATACAATAAAATTTAGAATAAAAAGGTATTTTTATTTTATTTTTATTATTTATTTACAAGGGGTAAATAAATATTTATATACATCTATGTACATAGTATATATACAATGTAGGTTTTGATTTTATTTTTATTTCTTTTATTTTATTTTCATTTTTGTGATTTTTATTTTATTTATTCACATTATGAAGTATAGAATATGTACATATTGTTATTGGATTTTTATTTATTTATTTATAAGGGTAAATAAATAGGTATGGTGTATATACAATGAGGAAGGGTATTTTATTTTTTTTAATTTTCTTTTATTTTTCTCATTTTTAATTTAATATTTACAAATATATACATATAAATACACACCCAATTTTTATTTTAAATAAGAGGAAAATATTTTTATTTATTTACAGATATATGTGTACACACATGAGCTTCCTTATCTCTCTCTACTTGGATTTTTATGCGGTCAGGCCCATGTTGTGCCCTACCTTGGGATTAGGTCACTCAATATTTATTCTAAATATCTCCCTATTTTTCTTTTATTTCTTTATTCTTTTATTTATGCACAAAAACATGCTAAAAATGCATATTTACACAATGCATGCTATTTGACAATTATTGATATTTACAGATATCTACATGTGTTTTGCATAGGTTTTGTAGCTAAAATAAAAGAATAAAGAGTGATGAATGGGTATTCATCACCCCCTATACTTAACTTTGCTAGTCCCTTAGCAAACACTTATTTGAAAAAGAAGTGAAAAAGAAAAAGAAAAAGAGGAGAAAATGCATGGATTAATGCTGATTATTAAACTTGCCTTCATTAAATTGAAATATGGAGCTCAATCAGATCTTTGGATTATTAATGTGCCGGAACCTTATTTAGACTTAGGTTTAAAACTCAACAGCCTCTAAGATCCACTAATCTATAATCAAGACTCCTCAACAATCCAGATCAGAACAAGTCTACATACACAAACCCTGAAGACTATGAATCTTTCCTTGTACAGTGTAAGTGAGATAAGCTCTCCACCTCAAAAGTAGCAACTTGACAACCCTCCCCAACAAGGTAACTCTATGACCCTAGTATGGCCACTCGTTCCTCGAGGAGCGGGTTATTCCCTTCTAAGTTCAAGTTCAACTGGCTCAAGAAGAGGGGGAAGAAGAGAATGGACCATGGCCAGTGTAGCCATGTATCCGTGGGAGCTCAACCAGTGTAGCTAAGTCTCCCTGCTGCAAGCTACATAAGATGGAACATGAGTCTCAAGCTTTGCTTATTTGCACTATATACATACTCCGGTGGGATTATCATTTTCTATCAGACCCACCACTTTTTTGGAGTTATTTTCTTTTTGCATTTTCTTTTTCGAGTGCATATGTACAACATATTTACAAGGTGCAGCATATGTACATAAGGAGTTTTTCCTCTTGAGCCAGTAGACTATCCCTCTTTTGAAGCATTATTGCAACCCACAACTCCTATCGTTAGACCTCATGGCTACCAGACCAAGTTGAGACGCACTTCCTTCACTAAAAGAAGAAGAGAGGTTCCGCCTAGAAGTACTACCCTCATATGCTACCCCAAGTCAAGGAAGATTACCTCCTCACCACCTCATCCGTAGAGAGCTCAGTGCAAAGTGCGGGTCCAAGTAAAGCCATTGTCTATATGAGTCATGCGTGTGTTGTTAAGTGCTCTACTTAGGCTCATTGAGATGACATGTGATCATAGCCTAGTGGACTCAAAGAATTAAGTCACCATGGACCTGAAAAGCCTTAACCCTAAGCCCTATAAGGTTCCTCTTAAAATTAGGTGGATTAAGATCTTAATCAAGCTCTATTTCCCAATTTAATTCTAGGCTAGTTTAAATGTCAACTATAATCTGGGAAAAACTATACAAGTATATACAAAGATGCTATTTACACAATATTTACACACATGCAGAATTTTTGAAAAATGTTTTGAAACCATGAATGAATGCATGAATGCAAGTTTTGCAAAATATTTACACAAATTTACACGAGGTTTTTGCGAACTTTTGATTTTCAAAACATTTTGGAAAACTTTTGTACTATATACATAGTTTTGATATGCACATATTTACACAAACTTTACACAAAAAGTTTTTGAAAACATTTTTACAAAAATAGTTTGTACAATAGCTATGTATGTGCAAATAAAAGAATGATTATTTACAGGAAATTTTTTTTAATTTTTATGGATTTTTGGGGTTTTTAGTCATTTTTATTTATTAACACACTCACACAAAGTACGAGTTATGGCTAAAGTATATATGAAATATATACACGCACCCCTATACTTAGCTCGAACGATGTCCTCAGAGTCAAGAGCAATGAAGAAGACATAACTCGTGCTTAGTACAGGGAAGTGAAAAGGAAGGCTATATACACAGACGGATGAAAGAATAGAAAATCAAGAGAGTCCCGGCTTTTCCCCCTATACTTAGGATCAAATAATCCTAAGTATAGCAGGCTGTACACAAAGGAAAAATCGAGTGAAGAATGTACAGGGTCTACCCCCCCTATACTTAGGGTAAAATATCCCTAAGTATAGGCAACAAAAACAGAGGTAGAAATGAATAAAAAGAATACCCGGGAGTCCTACATCCCCCCTATACTTAGGGTTAAGTACACCCTAAGTATAGCATAATCAAAAGATGAAGAAAGGGATGTGGGACTAAAGAATAGAGTGATATGGACAACTGGATCTATACAAGTCTGGAGAACAGTGATAATCAGGCGTGAGATGCAATAGATGTGAGTCAAGACACCACATCTCATGCAAAGTGAATATGGGCAACATCAATGACCCGCGGCTCATGATCTAGAAATGGCTTGAGCCGCTGGTCGTTCACTCGAAAGGTACTCTCAGAAGACAACTCAGATATATCAATACTCCCATTGTCGTGTACCTTTCTCACTAGATACGGTCCCTTCCATTTGCTCTGTAGCTTCCCTGGAAATAGACGAAGCCTAGCATCAAACATCCATACTCTCTGTCCAGGCTCAAAATGCTTGTGGCTGATATGAGAATCATGCCACTCCTTCACTCTCTCCTTGTACTGTAGGTTGTTTGAGAAGGCGGTATCATGAAGCTCCTCCAAGGTGGCTAACTCTTCCCTCCTCTGATCTCCTACACTATCTGTGAAAGCCCAAAGTGACTTGTGTCTCAACTCAACAGGTAAATGGCACGGCTTACCATAAACGAGGCGAAAGGGAGATGTGCCCAAAGGTGTCTTGAAAGACATCCTATATGCCCACAAGACCGAGTCCAAAAGCTGTGACCAATCCTTTCGGTCAGGGCGGACGACTTTCTGCAATATAGTCTTGATCTCCCTGTTCGACACTTCGGCTAGACCATTCGTCTGAGGATGGTATGGAGTGGCAACTCTATGGTCTATGCCGAACTCGCTAGCAAGGGCCTTCACCTGGTCATTGACGAAATGAGACCCCCCGTCAGATATCAACACTCGAGGTACCCCGAACCGTGAAATGATATGCTTCCTCAAAAATCTGCAAACAGTCCTAGCATCTGCGGTTCGGGCGGGGATGGCCTCAACCCAACGACTCACATAATCCACGGCCAACAGAATGTACTCAAATCCCTGACTCTTAGGGAATGGACCCATGAAATTGATGCCCCATGCGTCAAAAACCTCACAGAAGTGAATGGGCTGCATCGGCATCATATCACGTTGTCCACAAGTGCCCATCCTCTGACAGTCAGTACACCTCTTCACAAACTCATCAGAGTCCTTGAAGAGGGTAGGCCACCATAGGCCGGATTGGAGCACTTTCTGTGCAGTTCTCCTCCCAGAGTGATGTCCTCCTGCCTCAAGCTTGTGGCAGTAAGTGAGGACGCTATGGTGCTCCTCCTGAGGAATGCACCTATACCAGACGCTATCACCTCCTTCACGGTAAAGGATGGGATCCTCCCAGTGGTAAGACTTGGCCTTCGCGAGGAAGGTCTCAAGCTTCTGCCTGGGCCAATCTTGTGGAACTTTCTTAGCAACAAGAAAGTTCACAATATCGACATACCACGGGAGAGAGGCGATAGCAAGGATCGCCTCATCTGGGAAGGTCTCACATATAGGCTCAGTCTGCTCAGAATCCTCAAGATGCTCTAATCGGGAGAGATGATCCGCCACCACATTCTTGACTCCAGGCTTATCCTTAATCTCTATGTCGAACACCTGGAGTAGAAGGATCCATCTAGTCAATCTGGCCTTGGAATCCTTCTTTGCCATGAGGTACCTGATGGCGGTGTGATCAGTGTACAAGGTCACTCTAGATCCGATAATGTACGATCTCAACTTATCTAGGGCAAAGACTACGGCTAGCATCTCCTTCTCAGTGACTGTGTAGTTCCGCTGTGCGGCATCCAATGTACAGCTAGCGTAGTGAATGGTAAATGGGACTCCATCCCTCCTCTGTCCCAGCACGGCCCCTACGGCAAAATCGGAGGCATCCGTCATGATCTCGAATGGGAGAGACCAATCAGGCGGCTGGAGAACAGGAGCCTCAACAACACATCTCTTGAGAGTCTCGAACGACGAAAGACACTTGTCATCGACAAGTAACTCGGTGTCTTTCGTCAGCAGGTCAGTCAACGGCCGGGCAATCCTACTGAAATCCTGAATGAAGCGCCGGTAGAAACCGACGTGCCCTAGAAAAGACCGTAAATGCCGCAAGTTGGACGGTGGTACGAGTTTTCTAATGATATCTACCTTGGCCGGATCAACCTCCATACCCCTGTTGGAGATGATATGGCCAAGCACCGTCCCTTGAGTCACCATGAAGTGACTCTTCTCCCAAGACAGTACAAGGTGAACCTCAATGCATCGCTGAAGGACTCGGTCTAGGCAGTCAAGACAGGAGTCGAATCCGTCGCCGTAGACTGAGAAATCGTCCATGAAGACCTCCAAGCACTCCCCCACCATGTCCGAAAAGATAGACAACATGCATCTCTGAAAAGTTGCAGGGGCATTGCATAGCCCAAATGGCATGTGTCTGAAGGCGTATGTGCCAAAGGGACAGGTAAAGGTAGTCTTGTCCTGGTCCTCGGGAGCGATGGCCACCTGGTTGTAGCCGGAGTACCCATCCAGAAAACAGTAGTGCCTCTTCCCTGCCAGTCTCTCAATGATCTGATCTATAAAGGGCAGGGGGAAATGATCCTTCTTGGTGGCATGGTTGAGTCGTCTGTAATCCACGTAGACCCGCCAAGAAGTGGGTACCTGAGTAGCGATCTCCTCTCCAGACTCGCTGACTACTGTAGTGATGCCTGTCTTCTTAGGCACCACATGCAATGGACTGACCCACTTGGAGTCGGAGATGGGGTAGATAAAATCAACGCTCCACCATTTTGAAATCTCCTTTATGATAACCTCTCTCATATTCGGGTTCAGCCACCGCTGGAACTCACGCGACGGCTTCGCCTCATCCTCGAGATAGATATGGTGGGAGCACAGGGCCGGACTTATCCCCTGGAGATCGGCTATGCTCCATCCTATCGCCTTGCGGTTCTTTTCAAGAACCCCCATCAGACGGGATTCCTGCTCTCCAGTCAAATCAGCGGAGATAATGGTTGGGTACATCTCATGCTCACCCGCAAGGAACCTATACTTCAGCGACACAGGAAGTGGCTTCAGCTCTGGACAACTGGGTGCTGGTAGATCTGGCCTCTGAAAACTCTGAGTGAACGCTACCAAATCTGCATGGGAGAACTGAAACTCTCGATCACACTCTGAATCTGTAGAAGGTTGACTGTCTCTGCTCTGCTCGGTATCTACCTCCTCCCTAGCTGTAGGCTCAGTAGAAGTCATATCTGGTATAAAATCCTCAAACTCTGCCAAATCAAAATCTGACTCCGAGGGATCTGTATCATCCATGGTGGCCTCAGTACCACCGTCATCACAAAACAAATATGTCTCACGGTCAAGAACCTGCTCTGCCGACTGAATGGTATCCTGGACCAGGAATGAGCTCTCCAAGCTCTCCTCTGCTAGCGTCTTTGCATCAGCAGTCTCTGAAGGTGAGAGGATGGCCTGTGCGACTGAATCTGCCCAAACTACCTCATCATCTGTAATCACGAAGTCGCAGTCCTGGTGGATGTCTGGCCATGCATCTGTCATCTGCTCTGTATCGGAAGTAGTCTCTGAGCATGTTGTATCTCTGGCTCTGATGTCTTTGACCGTCTCTATTTGTACACTTTCACCCTCGACATGAAAGTATACCTTCCCGCTATCATGGTCGGTCACTGCCTTGGTTGTGGCCAAGAACGGGCGACCTAGAATGATGGAGGTATCGGTCACCGACTCAGGGATCTCCATGTCCAACACTACGAAGTCCACGGGGAATTGCAGGCCCTGAATCGTGACGATAATGTCCCTCAGCAACCCCTTCAGCCTCTTGACAGATCGATCAGTAAACTGAAGGACTGTCCTGCTCTGTCGAAGAGTGACCAACTCGAAGCGGTCGAGAAGGGTTGCCGACAGTAGGTTGATCGATGAACCGCTGTCTAATAGAGTGCGGTCGAACCTCTGCTCTCTGATGTGGCATCTGACATACGGGGCTCCAGAATCTGGCCTCTTGGTCGGCAGACGGTTCTGAATCGTGAAACAAGTAGCTCTGATCAGTACATGGATCTCTGACTGGTGGTTCCTCCTCTTCCTCCTAACTGTGGTCCTGTCTCTGAGCGATCGCTGGAGTAGAGGGATGTGTTGCAAAGCCTCCTGAAGAGTCAGCTGAATGTGAAAGCGGTCGATTATCTGCTGGCTGAACTCTTCCTGCTGCCTCTTTTTTAGGTTTTCTATTTTCTTTCCCTTTCCCCTATGAAGAGCTCTAGGGAAGGGGATCACAGGGTCCTTCTCAGATGAAGGACTAGGAGAGGGTTTAGGCTGCTCGACGGCAGGATCCACACATACATCAAGCACCACAGGTGGACCAGAAGAAAACAAACCCTTTCCTTTATTGCCAGAAGTGTTCTGAGATACATGCACAGAAGGAAAAACTACATGACTCTCATAAGTGAAAATGGTGGCATCAGCACCACCCTCGGCTGGTAGACGTGCGGCATCAGCACCGCGCTCTGGCTCGGCAACATCGGTGGCGTCAGTACCACCTCCTCCATCTGGTGAAATGACGGCCTCAGTACCGTCGGTGGGATCAGCATCCGTGGTGGCATCAGTACCACCGTCATCATCTCTAGCGGCATCAGCACCGCTCTCCTCCTCGCCCGGCGCTCTGGAAGTATCCTCAGGGTGTCGCTCAGACGAGGCGCCTCCTGCTGGCATCCTACTGCTCCTAAGTGTGACAAAGTCAGTATCAAACAGATAGGCAGACAAATCAACAAATGAATCACTCGGAGTGGCATACTCTGTGAAATCTACCTGCTCAAACTTCCGCTTGAGGTTGTTCGGATTGGGCTCGATCTGGGCAGGGATGGCGGCTTTCCCTCTCACAATGTCCCGCATCTCCTGGCGGAACTCATCCATCTCCCGTCTAAAGGTAGCCTGCTGATCGGTAAGGAGGCGGGCTATGTCATCTAAGGTGGGGTTCTCATAGGATGGCCCATGAGAACCTGACGGGTAGCCTCGCTGGTAGTGAGGTTGCTGCTGCTGGTGGTGCTGTGGGTGAGAGGGGTATGACTGTGGATGATGCTGCGGCTGAGGATGATCACGCCTCCAAGAATGTCCCTGTTGATAGGGACGAGGACCATACTGTTGTGACTGCTGCTGCTGTTGCTGGTACGTTGGGGGCTGCTGCTGCTGGTGATCTCTCTGATGGTTGTACTGGCCACCTTGTCCTGACGGCTGCTGTTGGGAGCTGGAACCTCCGGCCGACCAACGGAATCCAGGATGGTCTCATCGGATACCGGGCTGGGGTCAGTCGTACCAAATCCCGTTTACATCCATCAATCGCTCTGACTCGTACGGGGGTGGCAGAAGCACTGCCAAAGGCTGATCCGGCTGGTATACCACCATCTGTGTGTCTGGTGATGGTGGTGACTGGTAAGGAAGCTGCGGCTGCTGGTACGGCTCCGCCTGTACAAGGTGGTCATGTCCAGGATGTTGGTGGCTGGAGCGTTGGGACGAGCTGTCGGTGCTACTCGAATCGCCTCGTACCTGAAGACGGGGTTGGGAAGCTGTCTGTGCCTCCTAGAGACACATGAGCTGTGTCTTCAGGTCACTCAGAGTCTATGCCATCTGCTCCATCTGCGTGATGCCCTGGCACTGCTTCTTCTCAATGATCTCCATCCGGTCCAGCTTCTCGCTGATGATGCCCATGTCGGCGGTTGAGGACTCGGCCTGTGCTGCTGCCGCTGACAAAGTGGATGGACCGGCGTCGACCCGTGCTATCCTCTGGTACTGCATGGTCTGTGGCTGGGGTCATCCCTGTGTGTAGAGGAGGGTCTGGCACATCACTGTGTAGTTCTCTGCCATCTCCTCGTAGATGGCCCAGACCTGTCCTCATCCTTGGAGAAATAGGACCCGCCACAAGAAGCATTCACCGAGCCCTGAAGCTCTGGTGTCAGCCTGCAGAAAAAACTCTGAACAAGGTTCGGCTTCGATATGTCATGGTACGAGCATCTATCGGTCAGCTCACGGAACCTCTCCCATGCCTCATGGAATTGCTCATTGGGGAGCATGGAGAAGTTACTGATTAGGGCTCTAGTTGCATTCGTCCGCCCGAGTGGATAGTACTTGTTCAAGTACTCGGTGCAGAGCTGCTCCCAGGTGTAGACAAACTTCCCCAAGTGCTTCAGCCAGGTGGCTGCTCTGTCTGCTAAGGAGAAGGGGAAGGCAATCATCCGTCCAGTATCCTCGTCCACCTGTCTGTCGTGGACGGTGCTGCAGATCATCAAGAACTCCTGTAGGTAGAGATGGGGCTCCTCTGTGGCGAGCCCATGGAATCGGGGGAGGAGCTGCAAAGTGTTCGGGGGGAACTTGAAGTCCCCCACGATGGCTGGTAAAACAACCCAATGATGCGTCAACGTTGATTCGGGGTTGTGTAACTCCTGCATCGGTCTCGGCTGGTCCGGTACTACCGCGGTTGCGGTGGCTGCTGCTGCAGCTGCGGTTGCTGCTGCATCATCGGGTCTCCTCGGCTCGTCTCCTGGCTCGCGTTGGTCGTAGTCTACTCTCATCCGCTCCATCTCGTGCCTCATCTCAATCATAAATACTCCCTGATCCCTCAACTACTGTTGAACTGTCTCGAGGGATGCGATCAGGGTGGAGTTGATCGCACCCTGATCTAAAATGAATATCTGTTGGGGCTGGGGACCTGTGGTGCGGTCGTCACTGCTGCCGGCCATGGTCTCTGCAAAAGCAAAGGACCCCAAGCTCAGGTGCCAATAAATCATCTGATAGTCTCTCATCTGGCACTGGCATCTCAGAACTGAAAGAAGGGGGTCGAGAGGGAACAGGGTGGAATCGAACTCGGGTTCGGAGAGCGGGTCTCGGCTCTAGCGAACCAACCTAGATGAGCGGGCAGAAGTGCTGGGAACCAGTGCGGCCACAGACGGCCTAAGGGACCTTCTGCCCATTGATGAATACCCATTCATTACTCTTTATTCTCATATTTTAGCTACAAAAACCTATGCAAATGCATGTAGATATTTGTAAATAGGAATAATTAGCAAAAGCATGCATTGTGTAAAAACTTATAATTAGCATGTTTTTGTGCAAAAATAAAAGAATAAAGATTAAAAAGAAAAAGAGGGAAATATTTAGAATAAATATTGAGCAACCTAACCAAAGGGAGGGCTCAGCATGGGCCTGACCGCATAAAAACCAAAGTAGAGGGAGATAGGGGCTCATGTGTAAATATTTGTAAATAAATAAAAATGTTTTCCTCACTCAAAAATATGCTTGTAAATATTTGTATATATTTACAAAATATTAAAAACAAAATAAAAATTTGAAAATTAAAAAGATTAAAAATATCCTTTCACCATGTACATAGACCATACTCCTATATTTATTTAACCTTGCAAAGAAATAAACTTATTTTCTAAACTTTTTGTAAATATCCTATATTACATATTTTAAATAAATAAAATAAAAAGAATCAAAACAAAAATCAAATAAAATAACAAAACTAAAATAACAAAAATATATTGTACATATGCCATGTATATAAATGTATATATCTATTTATTTCACCTATGTATATAATAATAAAATAAAATAAAAATATCCTTTTATTCCTTATTTTATTCTATAAATAAATAAAATATAAAATAGGAATAAAATTGTAGAAAAATAATAATTAAAAATTAAAAATCAAAAACCAACATATTGTATATATACCTATGTATGGCTATATATTGTAAATACCTTATTTTTATTTCCAAAAATTAATTAAAAATCACCAAAAAATATAAAAAATTAAAATAAAAATATTTTATGTTTTGAGTTTTTAATAAATCGGCCATCTCCTATTTTTAAATGATTTTATAAATCTTTTTGACTTGGCCAATTCTCATTGGTCCACGGGGATTGTTGACCGCCCGGTCAACTCCCCCTGTGGACCACCTCCCACGGGTTTTGGGATGCCCGACCCGATTTCTTTCTATTTTCGCATCCAAACCCGATCCCTTCACACCTGAGCCCCGGGTCCATCTTGACCGTGACAGATCCGGCACCCTCGTCGGGGTGCCCGCCTCGGGATCCACGCTTCACGCTACCCTACCCGATCGAATCTTGCCGGACCTTCCACCGTATAAAGGCTGAGCTCCGCCCCCATTTTCAGGCATCTTTGGCTCTCCACTCTTCATCCCGTGACCTCCACAGCTATCCCTGAGGTGACAGCTCTCGGTTACCCGTGTCGCAGCGAGGAGAGAGTGGCCGGACCACTGATCCGGCGAATAGCTCCGCCGTAGCTCCGCCAGTGGTGTGAGCTCCGAGCCTCAGGACCAGACGACCTTCGAGGCTACGACCGGGAGCTTCCCCAGCTCCAGCCCAGTCTACTTCGCCACCCAGGTAATCATTTAGCTTCTTTATTTAGCCTAATTTCCGTTTTGCCCCAATTTGCATCGCCGCCGTGTTTCGTTGATTCCGACCACCTCGCGCATCATTTCGATCATCGGAACCCATATTCACCTTCGCCGTCCCTCCGCGCACCTTCTCCATACACCCATCCAACCCAGCTCGCACAGGAGCTGGGGTTCGAGCTCTACCGTCCGTCACTCGCCGGAGCTCGCTCATCCCGACGCATAGACCACCTTCACGCCGCCTAACCGGGTCGAGGCATTTTGCCCTCGGCCCGCGAAGCTTCTGAGCCTTTTTGCAGGACCAGAGGAGGCTATCTGAGGCCTCCCGACATTCGACCAGGAGCTCTCCTCCGCCGACCTCGCCGGAGCCCCTCCAGGGCTCGGCTGGGCCATCGGAGCCCACCTTCAGCTGCGGAGCTTCACCGCAGACCTGTTCCGATCTTCAGAGGCAGCAGACGAGGACCACCGCGCTCGCACGAGGCCGGCGAAAGTCGCTGGCGACCTGTTCTTCCTGGATCCTCCCAGACCGTCGATCGTGTCTCCTCGCTCCATGTGTGATCGGAGCCGTCCATCTGAGGAGCTGTTTCGAGCGTCAGATCTGAGGAGACGCCATCTGGAGTGCCCACCAGCCAGACCCGTCAGATCAGCCACGTGGAGCGCATCTGACGGCCCGCTTAATAAAGGGTAAATTACCCTTAGGCCCAGCTTTTGTTTTTATTTCGTTTTAGTCCTGTAATTACTTTCGTCAGTTGTTTAGTTTTAGGGTATTTTGCACACTGGACCTCATGCTTTAGTTTATTTGCATTTATGCCCCTGTTTGTGTGAGCCACGTGCGTCATCACGTGTATATTTGGTGTAATTGCAACTTTAGTCCTGTAGTTCTGGATGTTCGTTAATGAATGAAATGTTTTTAGTAATTGCATATATGCCCCTGTGAGTGTTTTAATTGCACATGTGCGTCTATTAGTGGGTTATTTGTAATACAGCCCCTGGACTTTTTGGTACGAGTTACCAAAAGGTCCTCGGACTTGTTTTTCTTACCAAAAGGTCCCTGAGTGCCCCAGGCACGCGCCGCGCGCGTGCGTTGCTGGGTTAATTGCACCTGGACCCCTAGAACTTCGGGCATTTGCACTTCAGTCCCTGTGCACAGTGCCCTCTTTTGATTTTTGAATAAAATATCAAATCACCTCCAAATTCGATGAAAATTTGATACATGGCTCCTGCCATGTTGTAGGATTTTTGAGAATTTTTGAGGACATTTTTGAGTTTATTTGTTATTTTTAAAAATTCAAAAACCTTTATTTCAGCTACTGTCTAGTTTTAAAAATCCCAAAAAAATATAAAAACCACCTCAAAAATTCTATAAAAATTAGGTACTGTTTCTTTTGTTCCTTGATTTTCTAGCCAATTTTGGCTATTTTTCATTGCTTAAAAGCCATAAAAATTTAAAAACACAAAAAAACTCATAAAAATTATATTAAATAATATAAAAACCCAAAAACAATATATTTGGTACTCAAATTTTCCTTGTTTTACCTAGTTTACAGGAAAAATACCTCCAGGCCCTTTTGAGATCCTTGGATATTTTATTTAGGGATTTTGGTCCTGGCTGGACAGTACCTTGCCTTTTTACAACTGTTTGATTTTTAGAAAATAAAATACACATCAGAAAAATTCCAAAAATTCACCAAAAACACTAAAAAACCTAAAAAACATAAAAACATTTTTGTTTGAATTTTTGTTTGATTTTTGACACATTAAATAAATTGCTAAAGTGTGCTTGTCTTTGTTTTCTTTTATTTTCTCACTATATTAAAAATCCAAAAAATATAAAAATCATTAAAAATCATTAAAAATACTTGTCTTTTATTTTCTTTTATTTTTACTACTTCGTAGGCCTTTGGCCAACCCGTGCTCCTTGAGTTCGACCCTGGGTGCTATACCAGGTTAATCTCATAGCTGGACTGCTGTCTTGAGCTTGATTGATTTTATTTCTATTAGTGGTTCGATTTTTCTTGATATACTTCGTCTGAGTGATTGAGGTCGCAACGACCATTTCTGTACCTTTACCTCTGTCACTTAGTCGGGTTATCAGAATGGCGCCGTTGCCGGGGAGCACGGCTTAGTAGTTCTTTTCGTTTTATTTTCGTTTTTGTTTTCGCGGCTTTTCGCGGCTCTTCGGAGCTCGCGGCTTTTGTATCTATTTTCTTTTTGTTTTATTTTGATTTTCTTTTATTTTTATTTTTGTTTTATTTTGTGTGTTTATTTCATTTTCCATTTTTTGCATATATACCCTCACTTGTATTTTCCTTTCTTTTCTTTATTATTTGATTATTTTTGCCGGTCTGACCACTCTTCTCTTTGTCTTGCGAGGGCTCGAGGACCGCGGAGGCGACTTTCGAGGAGCCGGTGCAGCCGAGGAACTTGGAGGCGGCCTCCTTCTTTACGAAGCCGCAGGAGAGAGCGAGAGAGAGAGAGTTGAGTGGGTGAGGATAGATTAGGTTTTTATTTCATTTATTATTATTATTGTAATAATACAGGGACAGGACCTGGACATTCTTGGACTTCTTGACCGTAGCGGGTCTGTTTCGCCGAGCACCGGCGTGTTCGGGGGACCCTTTAGGACTTGCGCGGTTTTTCGCGGCTTTCGCGGTTTTATTTTTCTTTTATTTCTGTCTTTTCCGGTTTTTCGCGGTTTTTGCTCGAGCCCCTAGATTTAGGATTTTCTGGTGAATGTGCCGTAATTAGTAGGATCCACACACCTAATTGCATATCTGTTCCCATAGATCGATTAATTGGACCTACTTAAAAAAACATAATAAAAATAACCGATTCATTTGCCTCCGTAGCCTACGTGCCGCAGCCCGTCCTGTAAAGCGCTTACTCCTACCCCCGATTTGTCGGACAGAGGAGGGACGGGCCAAGACCGGACTCTTTGGCTTGGAGGTCGGTGACCGGTTAGACGGCTCTTCGCTAGACTTGCTCGTCTAGGACTCGGTTTTACCGCTGCATCATTTAGGTTAGTTTTATTTCTGTCTTTACTTTTATGCGCGGATCATATTGCATGTAGAGAGCTGGAGACAGGTACGCATTTCTGACTTTGCATGCATCATTGATTTATCGCGCATCGGCTTTTTCGTCTTCTCCCCCCTGTTTTGGACTTAATAACCAGGAGAACCGAAAAATTCGTTAGGCGTTTCTTTTTATTGAAAAATATCTAAAAACAAAAACAATAAAATCGGGACTGCTAATCACACTTGACCTAAAAGACACCTCACGAAAAATCTGTCTTGGGGAGAGTAACCCCCTCCTTGTCTGGTTTGGATGAGCGAGAGAGTGATCCGCACATTAGGATAGAGCCTCTGATCTTTTCTTGACTGATTACCGGCTTTCAGTACGGGACAGTCGGTTGAGAAAGATTTGGATACCTATTGATCTCACGTAATCGCTCTGATAGACTGGATGATCACCTAAAATAAAATTGACAAGATAATTGACCGATCCCTTCGGTCTTCAGCTCAGTGTGCGTAGGTGAATTGGGGGTCTGCTTGTTCATCTTGTTTGATTGCCAGATCCCTTCGATCCTTTCTCATCTCCCTCCCTCACCACCCTTCATTTCTTTCTTCTTCTTCTTCTTTATCCCTGGATAATGGATTCCCCTCACTACGAGCCGACTCTTACGGCTTCTTCTCCATCCTCTGACCATCACTCCAGTCCACCTTCTAGGGAGGTCGGATCTCCGATCAACCTCCCGCTCCCTCCCTCCCTTTCATCTCATTACTCTGGGCATGCTGTGTTAGACGTCCGAGGATATCAGACAGAGCAGATGCGAGACCCGGACGATGTTGTTGCTGAGTTGAGAGCGTACTCCATTGGCGACCAGAGAGAGCAGTGGAGATCAGCAGACATATCCCTTTCCAGATTGAAGGAGGAACAGATAGCCTATGGAGCTCAGTCAGCTTCTACATTAGGTCCATTCGTCTTGGATTTGGGTTACGTTCAGCGACTGCCGACGTTTTCAGGAGAGGCGCACGAGGAGCCATATATTCACCTGTCCGCTTTCGAGGAGTTTTGCAGAGCACAGAGATATTCAGATGTCACTGCAGAAGAGCTGATGAGCAGGACCTTCCCTTCACGCTGCACGACAGAGCCATGAGATGGCACCGACGATTGGGGAGGACATTCGAGACGTGGGGAGAACTACGCCGAGAGTTCTTGCAGAGATACTTCCCTCCACGTAGAGCAGATTTCATGCGGTCTTTGATCATGGACTTTTCAGTTGACCCCCTGGAGCCATTGCACGAGGCATGGCCGAGGTTTTTTGACCTCTTGAGGAGATTTCCAGACCATGGACTTCCACTGACAGATGTGATTGAGATCTCCATGCGGGGGATGACCGCAGAGCAGATAGCACTGGTGATTACCACATGTGGCGGTTCACACCGCAGTTCCGACATTCACTTCCTGCATACCATCTCGAGGTTACTTTCACAGAGATCTTCTTCGCGAGATACCATGGTCGGGACAACACATGCGGATGATGCAGTACCAGTACGGTGTGTTACTTTGCATGATGAGACAATTTCTACACACCAGCCCGAGGATTTGGATGATGCCGCACCATTGACAGAGGAGATGACTGTGATAGCAGAGGTTCGGACCCAGAGTCTACTTGAGTTCCCGTTGGCCTTCCAGTTGGAGTTCGAGTCAGCCCCAGAGTTCCCTGTTGACGAGTCTTGGATATCAGATCTTCTGATACTCCAGGAGCCGGAGGAGCCCCAGCTTTTGCAGCCATTGATTCAGACACTTCAGCTTCCAGCCCCGAAGGAGTCAGTCTCCTTCCTGCAGAGACACTTCTCGGATACAGACAGTCACCAGGACTCAGCCCAGCAGCCACAGCTTGAGGAGGGACCGCACTTTGAGAGCACAGATATAGAGAGTCCCATCTTCGAGCCTTTGGTCCTCCACTTTGTTGAGATAGATACATTTCCTGAGGACCAGCTGACAGCCAGCATAGCCGCAGAGCGAGGATCAGCTGCAGACACTTTGCCAGCTTCCGCGGTGTTGACTAGTACCTTCTCCTGCTTCCAGATTGCCGAGACTGACACTTCCGATGATGATGCAGCCTGGTGCACTGAGTGGATACTTGATAGCAGCGTAGATGCCCATCTATATCCTGATCCTCTTCTAGTCGCTTCTGATCTTGCATATCTCCCCGAGGGTTATCTGCGGGAGGATGCCAAACTCGATGAGTACTCAGTTTCACCTGCCGAGAGTGTTTCCGATCTGGCGGAACACGGAACCGAGTCTTTAGATCATTCTGATTCTGAGTCTTCTCACCTCGATGACCCTCGCGAGGATGAGCCTATTTTGGAGATATTCGATGATTTCCCCGATCCGATTCTATTCTATTCATCGGATATCAGTCAATTTCTAGAGTCTCCTGATCTTGATTGCCCACACCTGCTTGAGACACTGATTGACGTGGAGGATTCTATTACTGATCCATCCTTCTCCACGTTTGATTTCGTCGGCTCCATACTCTCACTCCAGTCTGATCCAGAGCCGAGGATTTCTTTTGTGCTACCGGATCCCGATCACTTCTTCCCATATCACTGGCCGGTAGCAAACACCCGCCTAATTGCATACCTGGGTGTCTTACTTTACACTGTTGAGTTCGTCGTTGTTCTCACACCGAGACTGCGACGACAGTACGGCATTCGCCTTACCGATGCCGTCCTGAACCTTGATACTGCATTATCCTAGCCTTTGCGCCCAGCTAGGGGCGTAAAAACTAGCGCTTGTTGAGAGGCACCTCAACATTGTACTCTTTTGTATATATGTATATACGTGTTTCGTCTTATTTTGATCCTTCTTTCTTCCGTTCTTGTTTTCACCCCAGGTCTCGCTTAGGATTATCTTTGCTATACTTAGGATATTGCTCATCCTAAGTATAGGGGGGTGGAAACACCGGGTTGTTCTTTGTTCTGTTCCATCACTTCTGTCGTTGCCTATACTTAAGGTTCTTCACCCTAAGTATAGGGGGAGTGATGACCCTCCATCTTGTATATATTCGTGATTTTCTTTGTGTCTTGCTACCCTTGTTTTGTTGCCTATACTTAGGGATATTTCACCCTAAGTATAGGGGGGGTAGACCCTGTACATTCTGCACTCAGGTTTTCCCTTAGTATACAGCCTGCTATACTTAGGATTACTTGATCCTAAGTATAGGGGGGAGACCTGAGCCCCTCTTGACTTTTCATTCTTCTTTTGTATAGCCTTTCTTTTCACTTCCCTATACATAGCACGAGTTATGTCTTCTTCATCGCTCTTGACTCCGAGGACATCGTTCGAGCTAAGTATAGGGGGGTGTGTATATATTTCATATATACTTTAGCCATAACTCGTACTTTGTGTGAGTGTGTTAATAAATAAAAATGGCTAAAAATCACAAAAATTAAAAATTTTTCATGTACATAATCTTTTTTTATTTGCACATACATAGCTAGTGTACAAATTATTTTTGTAAAAATGATTTCAAAAATTTTTTGTGTAAAGCTTGTGTAAATATTTTTGTATCAAAATTATGTATATAGTACAAAATTTTTCCAAAATGTTTTGAAAATCAAAAGTTTGCAAAAATCTTGTGTAAATGTGTGTAAATATCTTTTTGCAAAACTTGCACTTCATGCATCATCATTCATGATTTCAAAACATTTTTCAAAAATTTTGCATGATTGTAAAAATGTGTGTAAATAAGCATCTTTTTGTACATATGTATATAGTTTTTCTTGGATGATAGTTGACATTTAAACTAGCCTGGAATCAAATTGAGAAATGGAGCTTGATTAAGATCTTAATCCACTTAATTCTAAGAGGAACCTTATAGGACTTAAGTTTAAGGCTTTTCAGGTCCATGGTGACTTAATTCTTTGAGTCCACTAGGCTATGATCACATGTCATCTCAATGAGCCTAAGTAGAGCACTTAACAACAACACATGACTCATATAGATTATGGCTTTACTTGGACACCAGCACTATGCACCGAGCTCTCTACGGATGAGGTGGTGAGGAGGCAGTCTTCCTTGACTTGGGGTAGCATATGAGGGTAGTACTTCTAGGCGGAACCTCTCTTCTTCTTATAGTGAAGGAAGTGCGTCTCAACTTGGTCTGGTTGCCATGAAGTCTAACGACGGGAGTTGTGGGTTGCAATAAAGATTCAAAAGAGGGATAGTCTACTGGCTCAAGAGGAAAAACTCCTTGTATATACGCTGCACATGTATATGTTGTATAGATGCACTTGAAAAAAAAATGTGCAAAAAGAAAAGAACTCCAAAAAAGTGGTGGGTCTGAGAGAAAATGATAATCCCACCGGAGTATGTATATAAGTGCAATAAGCAAAGCTTGGTTTCATGATCCACCTGTTGTAGCTTGCAGCAGGGAGACTTGGCTACACTGGTCAAGCTCCCAAGGGTACTTGGCTACACTAGCCTTGACCCATTCTCTTCTTCCCCCTCTTCTTGAGCCGGTTGTACTTGAACTTAGAAGGGAATACCCCGCTCCTCGAGGAAAGAGTGGCCAGATTGAGGTCATAGAGTTACCTTGTTGGGGAGGGTTGTCAAGTTGCCATTTCTGAGGTGGAGAGCTTAGACCTCACTTTCACAGGACAAGAAAAGATTCATGGTCTTCAGGGTTTGTGATTGATGACTTGTTCTGATCTGGAGCATTGAGGAGTCTTGATTGTAGATTGGTGGAACTTAGAGGCTGTTAGGTTTTAAGCTTAAGTCTAAATAAGGTTCCGACACATTAATAATCCAAAGATCTGATTGAGCTCCATATCTAAATTTAATAAGTGCAAGTTTAATAATCAACCTTGATCCATGTGCATCCTCTTTTTTTTTCTTTCTTTTTCACTTCTTTTTCAAATAAGTGTTTGCTAAGGGACTAGCAAAGTATAGTATAGGGGGGTGATGAATACCCATTCATCACTCTTTATTCTCATATTTTAGCTACAAAAACCTATGCAAATGCATGTAGATATTTGTAAATAGGAATAATTAGCAAAAGCATGC
This sequence comes from Ottelia alismoides, assembly GCA_037367405.1. NCBI lineage: Eukaryota > Viridiplantae > Streptophyta > Magnoliopsida > Alismatales > Hydrocharitaceae > Ottelia > Ottelia alismoides. Next base: position 270,283 of record JAZKJV010009465.1, on the reverse strand, counting down.
ATTGTGTAAAAACTTATAATTAGCATGTTTTTGTGCAAAAATAAAAGAATAAAGATTAAAAAGAAAAAGAGGGAAATATTTAGAATAAATATTGAGCAACCTAACCCAAGGGAGGGCTCAGCATGGGCCTGACCGCATAAAAACCAAAGTAGAGGGAGATAGGGGCTCAGTGTGTAAATATTTGTAAATAAATAAAAATGTTTTCCTCACTCAAAAATATGCTTGTAAATATTTGTATATATTTACAAAATATTAAAAACAAAATAAAAATTTGAAAATTAAAAAGATTAAAAATATCCTTTCACCATGTACATAGACCATACTCCTATATTTATTTAACCTTGCAAAGAAATAAAATTATTTTCTAAACTTTTTGTAAATATCCTATATTACATATTGTAAATAAATAAAATAAAAAGAATCAAAACAAAAATCAAATAAAAATAACAAAACTAAAATAACAAAAATATATTGTACATATGCCATGTATATAAATGTATATATCTATTTATTTCACCTATGTATATAAATAATAAAATAAAATAAAAATATCCTTTTATTCCTTATTTTATTCTATAAATAAATAAAATATAAAATAGGAATAAAATTGTAGAAAAATAATAATTAAAATTAAAAATCAAAAACCAACATATTGTATATATACCTATGTATGGCTATATATTGTAAATACCTTATTTTTATTTCCAAAAATTAATTAAAAATCACCAAAAAATAGAAAAAATTAAAATAAAAATATTTTATGTTTTGAGTTTTTAATAAATCGGCCATCTCCTATTTTTAAATGATTTTATAAATCTTTTTGACTTGGCCAATTCTCATTGGTCCACGGGGATTGTTGACCGCCCGGTCAACTCCCCCTGTGGACCACCTCCCACGGGTTTTGGGATGCCCGACCCGATTTCTTTCTATTTTCGCATCCAAACCCGATCCCTTCACACCTGAGCCCCGGGTCCATCTTGACCGTGACAGATCCGGCACCCTCGCCGGGGTGCCCGCCTCGGGATCCGCGCTTCACGCTACCCTACCCGATCGAATCTTGTCGGACCTTCCACCGTATAAAGGCTGAGCTCCGCCCCCATTTTCAGGCATCTTTGGCTCTCCACTCTTCATCCCGTGACCTCCACAGCTATCCCTGAGGTGACAGCTCTCGGTTACCCGTGTCGCAGCGAGGAGAGAGTGGCCGGACCACTGATCCGGCGAATAGCTCCGCCGTAGCTCCGCTAGTGGTGTGAGCTCCGAGCCTCAGGACCAGACGACCTTCGAGGCTACGACCGGGAGCTTCCCCAGCTCCAGCCCAGTCTACTTCGCCACCCAGGTAATCATTTAGCTTCTTTATTTAGCCTAATTTCCGTTTTGCCCCAATTTGCACCGCCGCCGTGTTTCGTTGATTCCGACCACCTCGCGCATCATTTCGATCATCGGAACCCATATTCACCTTCGCCGTCCCTCCACGCACCTTCTCCATACACCCATCCAACCCAGCTCGCACAGGAGCTGGGGTTCGAGCTCTACCGTCCGTCACTCGCCGGAGCTCGCTCATCCCGACGCATAGACCACCTTCACGCCGCCTAACCAGGTCGAGGCATTTTGCCCTCGACCCGCGAAGCTTCTGAGCCTTTTTACAGGACCAGAGGAGGCTATCTGAGGCCTCCCGACATTCGACCAGGAGCTCTCCTCCGCCGACCTCGCCGGAGCCCCTCCAGGGCTCGGTTGGGCCATCGGAGCCCACCTTCAGCTGCGGAGCTTCACCGCGGACCTGTTCCGATCTTCAGAGGCAGCAGACGAGGACCACCGCACTCGCACGAGGCCGGCGAAAGTCGCCGGCGACCTGTTCTTCCTGGATCCTCCCAGACCGTCGATCGTGTCTCCTCGCTCCAGGTGTGATCGGAGCCGTCCATCTGAGGAGCTGTTTCGAGCGTCAGATCTGAGGAGACGCCATCTGGAGCGCCCACCAGCCAGACCCGTCAGATCAGCCACGTGGAGCGCATCCGACGGCCCGCTTAATAAAGGGTAAATTACCCTTAGGCCCAGCTTTTGTTTTTATTTCGTTTTAGTCATGTAATTACTTTCGTCAGTTGTTTAGTTTTAGGGTATTTTGCACACTGGACCTCATGCTTTAGTTTATTTGCATTTATGCCCCTGTTTGTGTGAGCCACGTGCGTCGTCACGTGTATATTTGGTGTAATTGCAACTTTAGTCCTGTAGTTCTGGATGTTCGTTAATGAATGAAATGTTTTTAGTAATTGCATATATGCCCCTGTGAGTGTTTTAATTGCACATGTGCGTCTATTAGTGGGTTATTTGCAATACAGCCCCTGGACTTTTTGGTACGAGTTACCAAAAGGTCCTCGGACTTGTTTTTCTTACCAAAAGGTCCCTGAGTGCCCCAGGCACGCGCCGCGCGCGTGCGTTGCTGGGTTAATTGCACTCGGACCCCCAGAACTTCGGGCATTTGCACTTCAGTCCCTGTGCACAGTGCCCTCTTTTGATTTTTGAATAAAATATCAAATCACCTCCAAATTCGATGAAAATTTGACACATGGCTCCTGCCATGTTGTAGGATTTTTGAGACTTTTTGAGAACATTTTTGAGTTTATTTGTTATTTTTAAAAATTCAAAAACCTTTATTTCAGCTACTTTCTAGTTTTAAAAATCCCAAAAAAATATAAAAACCACCTCAAAAATTCTATAAAAATTAGGTACTGTTTCTTTTGTGTTCCTTGATTTTCTAGCCAATTTTGGCTATTTTTCATTGCTTAAAAGCCATAAAAACTAAAAAACACCAAAAAATTCATAGAAATTATATTAAATAATATAAAAACCCAAAAACAATAATTTTGGTACTCAAATTTTCCTTATTTTACCTAGTTTACAGGAAAAATACCTCCAGGCCCTTTTGAGATCCTTGGATATTTTATTTAGGGATTTTGGGCCTGGCTGGACAGTACCTTGCCATTTTACCACTGTTTGATTTTTAGAAAATAAAATACACATCAGAAAAATTCCAAAAATTCACCAAAAATACTAAAAAACCTAAAAAATATAAAAACATTTTTGTTTGAATTTTTGTTTGATTTTTGACACATTAAATAAATTGCTAAAGTGTGCTTGTCTTTGTTTTCTTTTATTTTCTCACTATATTAAAAATCCAAAAAATATAAAAATCATTAAAAATCATTAAAAATACTTGTCTTTTATTTTCTTTTATTTTTACTACTTCGTAGGCCTTTGGCCAACCCGTGCTCCTTGAGTTCGACCCTGGGTGCTATACCAGGTTAATCTCATAGCCGGACCGCTGTCTTGAGCTTGATTGATTTTATTTCTATTAGTGGTTCGATTTTTCTTGATATACTTCGTCTGAGTGATTGAGGTCGCAACGACCATTTCTGTACCTTTACCTCTGTCACTTAGTCGGGTTATCACCCATCATCTTGATCTGGCAAGTCGGGCGGATGAGATCTGGTAATAATAATGATCACAAGCAAACCCCTGATTCACCTACGCAACGCGAGCTGAAGACCGTAAAGGTTCAGTCAATTATCTTGTCAGTTTTTATTAGGTGATCAAGTCAAGATAGCAGAGTGATTAACGTGACCTGTTAGGAATCTGGTTTCCCCAGGAGACTGGCCCGATCCCGAACTAGATCTTTCCCAACTAGTACAAGCCGTGGACCGTTTACCGGCTATCCGATCAGCTCGCTCTGTTAAGGATATCGCGGCCCGCTTTATCGGAAACCGGAGCGATCCTCACTGGAGAACGACTAGCCTAGAAGCAGTAGTCTGAAGGAGGTCCAGATGTGGCTCTATCCTAGGGTGCGGGTCACTCTCTCGCATAAGCAAACCAGACAAGGAGGGGGTTGCTCTCCCCAAGACAGATTTTTATGATGAGTGTCTTTTAGGGTCAATAGAGTTAACCAGTCCCAATTTTATTGTTTCTCTTTTTTAGGTATTTTTCAATAATCAAACAAATCGCCTAATGAATTTTTCGGTTCTCCTGGTTATTTAAGTCCAAAAATCAGGGGGAGAAGTCGAAAAAGCCGATGAGCGAAAAAATCAATGATGCATGCAGAGTAAGAGATGCGTACCTGACTCCAGCAGTCTACATGTAAAATGATCCGTGCAGAATTTAAAGACGGGAATAAAACTACCTAAATGATGCAGGTGGAAATCCGAGCCCTAAGCAAGCAGTTCTACTCGACAGAACAGTGGCTAAGTGGTCAATCAAGAGTGGTCGGAGTCCGGTCTCGGATGCCGATCGGTGCCCGCCACAACGGGTCCTGCCAACATTGTATACGACCTCTAGCGATGCGTGACCCCTCAGGTGACCAAATAGTCTTTTTATTATCTTTTTATTGTTGGTCCAATTAATCGAACTATAGGTACAAGCAAAGTTATTAAGGTGTGTGGACCCTACTAATTACGTCACAGTCAAGCAAAAATCCTAAGGCTAGGGGCTGAAATCCGCGAGAATCAGAAAGGCAGGAAATAAACGATAAAGAAAACCGCGAAGATCGTGAAAACCGTGAAAAAGCCGAGGGGTCCCTCGAGCACACCGGTGCTCGGCGAAACAGACCCCGAGAGTCTAAAAAGTCCGAGAGTGTCCTGTCCCTGTTTTATTACAATAGTAGTCCAAATAAGCTATAAATAAACCTAATCTAAAACTACACTAATCCTCCCACACTCTGCTGCCTCCTCGCGCTCTCCTGCGGCTCCGTGGAGAAGGGAGCCGCCTCCGATTGCCGCGGTTGCGTCAGCTCCTCGAAAGTCACCGCCTCGATCCTCGGGCCCTCGCAAGAACACAACAAAGTGTCAAACCAGGTAAATAAAGCAAATAAAGCAAATAAAATAAAACAGTGTATATGTGTAGAAATTGAAATAAAAATGAATAAGAAAACAAACAAAAACAGAAGAAAATAAAATAAACGAATATGAAAACAAAAATAAAAATGCAAGAAAAACAAAAAGCCGTGAAAAGCTGCGGACGACGAATAAGCTGCGGAAAGCCGCGAAAAAGAAAACAAAATAAAATGAAAATGAAAGAGACTACTAAGCCGTGCTCCCCGGCAACGGTGCCATTCTGATGAGCCACCCGAACGACTAAGGTAAAGGAATCACTAAGGTCGTTGCGACCTCAGTCGCTCGGGACTTAGAGCTCAACAAGAAACAAAAATCGGACCACCAAATAAAGATAGAAACACGAAGAAAACCAAATAGCAGTCCTAGCTATGGGATTGACCTGGTATAGCTCCCAGAGTAGATCTCGAGGAGCATGAGTTGGCCTTGCGGCCTACGAAGTAGTCTAAAACCAAATAAAATAAAAACAAATATTTTTTGGTGGATTTTAATATTTTTATATTTTTTTGGATTTTTAATTATGAAAAAATAATAAAAAGGTGAAAACAAGCATAAACAACAATTTATTTAACTACTCTAAAAAGCTCAAAAAATTCAAACAAAAATATTTTTAAGTTTTATGGATTTTTACTGTTTTTGATGAATTTTTAATAATTTATGATTTTTATGGAATTTTCTAAAAATGAAAGAAGGAAGAAAATCAGTGCTACTGTCCAGCCAGGCTTCAAGGGCCAAAATAAAATATAAAATAGCCCTATCAAAGCCTGGAGGTATTTTTCATGGGAAGTATAAACAATGAAGAAAATTCAGGAAAAGAAATTTTGAAATTTTGAATTTTCTATGATTTATTATAATTTTTTGAGTTTTGGAGGGTTTTTTAATTTTTAGGGTTTTTATAAGTCCAAAAATAACCAAATTCACATAGAAAATCAAACAGGCAAAAAGACATAAAACTTAATTTTTTGTAATTTTTAAAGAGGTTTTAATAATTTTTTTGGGAATTTATAAACTGAACAGAGGCAAAAATAAAGGCTTTTGAATTTTTAAAAATACTAAAATGGCTCAAAAATGTATCCAAAAATTGGTGAAAATTCTACACGATGGCAGGAGCCATGTCAAATTTTCACACGATTTGGATAAAAATTGATATTTTATTGAAATCAAACAAGAGCCCACAGTGCACAGGGACCTGTTTGTAATAAAAGTAAAGTTTTGGGGCTGAAAAATAACAAGCTCAGAAATCTGGGGGGGTCCTCGTGCAAAATCTCCAAGTTGCCACACGCGCGGCACGTGGGCTGGGCACAGAGGGACCAATATGCACTAAAAAATACTTCCAGGGACTTAATAGCAACAGGTGCTAAAAGTCCAAGGAAGATATTGCAAAATGTCCAATCAATTCAGCACATGTCCAATAAAACCATTCACAGGGGCATAAGTGCAAATATCAAGAAATATATTTCATTCAATAACAAGCAGAATCTACAAGCCCATATTATGCAATTTCCACAAAAACCACGTAACAATGAACGTGTCTAACATTCACAGGGATAGAAATGCAAATAAAATAAACAACCAGGTCTTCAGTGCAATTTTTACAAAAATAAAAGAACTATATCCGATATTTACAGGACTAAAGAACAAAGACAAAACAGAAGGGGGCCTAAGTGATATTTACCCCTTATTATCCAAGGGCTGGCGGTGCGCCACGTGGCTGATCGGGCGGTGGAGATGCGCTGCGCCTCAACAAAGGGCCCTGGCTATGATCGGACGGTGGAAGGCTTGCCACATGGAGGGTCAAACGGCTAAGGTACGCTGTGGCTAACCCTTCATTGGGAAGGATGATCCAGATCCAGCCTCAGATGATCGAACAGTGGTCTGCTGCTCCTCAAGTGGACGGCGCGGATCTAAACTGGAGCACAAGGCTGAATGGACGGCTGAGGAAGGTCCTCCAAGAACAGGTGGCCGGCGAACTTCATCGGCCCGATACTCGCGCTGGATGCCTCCTCCGCTGCTACTAAGGTGCGGAATGGATCCGCCTTGACGTCCGCAGCTGATGCGCCTCTCCGATGAGGCCGGCGACCACCGGAGTGGCCCGGCGACGGCGGTGGCCTGGAGCTCCTGTGCTCAAATGCTTCGACCCTCAGATGGGCCTCTTCGGACCTGGAAAACACCACGGGAAGACTCCCGGGTCGAGGGCAAACTGCCTCGACCCTGTGAGGGGTGAAATGGGTGGCTGACACGTCGGGGCGGATGACCTCCGGCGAAGCGACGACGAGGGAGGTTGGGATCCCTGATCTGGGGTGAGACAGGGGGTGCGAGTGGGTGCAGAAGATGCGGAGAGGTCTCGTGATGATGAAGGACGAGTCCGATGATCGAGAGGGTGACTGAGATGGTCGGAATCGACGAGCGACGGCGAACGATGAATTTAGGCGTAATTGGAAATTCAAGAAATATGGAAAGAAGCAAGCTTACCTAATGCGTGAGTTCGACTGGGGATGAGCTCCTGTAGCTCTTGGTCTTCGCCTCGAGGGACGTCGATGGCCCGAGGCTCAGGCGCAGCTCTGGGCGGCGCACGGCGGCTTTAAGCTACCGGATCAGTGATGTGGTGCTCCTCCGCCTCTCTGCAACACTCTGACGGCTAGCTGTCACTCTAGGGTATCGGGTGGAGGTCCTTGGTGGAAGGGGCGATGCCAAAGATGAGTGTAATTGTGTGGCAGAGCTGAAGCTTTATACACCTGCAAGTTCGAGAAGAGAGGGTCGGGCAGGGTTCCGTGAAGCGCGGATCCCAATGCGGATGTGTCGGCATGGATCTCGAATGCAGGAGGAAGGATCGGAGCCCGTGGTTCAAGGATTTGAAGGTCGGATCGCGTCTGAATAATTTGGCAAATATCAGGTCGGACGTAGGATCCGCGGGGCAAAGGTCCAGGGGGAGTTGACCGGGGGTCAACATCCCCCGTGGACCAATCAGGTGCGACCACGCATTAAATATTTGGAAATTAAATAATAAATAGTAAATGGCCGAATTTCAAAAAAGTTAAAACATGAAAAATGTTTATTTATTTTTAAACTATTTTTTGTGATATTTATTTATTTATTTGAAATATAAATAATGTATTTACAAAATATGATTATTATATATAGGTATATACAATATACATTTTTAATTTTTGATTTTTAATTATTTATTTTTGTACATTTTATCCCAATTTTATATTTTATTTATTTATATAATAAAATTTGGAATAAAAATGTATTTTTATTTTATTTTTATTATTTATTTACAAGGGGTAAATAAATATTTATATACATATATGTACATGGTATATATACAATGTAGGTTTTGATTTTATTTTTATTTCTTTTTATTTTATTTCCATTTTTGTGATTTTTATTTCATTTATTCACATTATGAAGTATAGAATATGTACACATTTTTATTGGATTTTTATTTATTTATTTATAAGGGTAAATAAATAGGTATGGTGTATATATAATGAGGAAGGGTATTTTATTTTCTTTTTAATTTTCTTTTATTTTTCTCATTTTTAATTTAATATTTACAAATATATACATATAAATACACACCCAATTTTTATTTTAAATAAGAGGAAAATATTTTTATTTATTTACAGATATATATGTACACACATGAGCTTCCTTATCTCTCTCTACTTGGGTTTTTATGCGGTCAGGCCCATGCTGAGCCCTCCCTTGGGATTAGGTTGCTCAATATTTATTCTAAATATCTCCATCTTTTTCTTTTATTTCTTTATTCTTTTATTTATGCACAAAAACATGCTAAAAATGCATATTTACACAATGCATGCTATTTGACAATTATTGACATTTACAGATATCTACATGTGTTTTGCATAGGTTTTGTAGATAAAATAAAGAATAAAGAATGATGAATGGGTATTCATCAACGGTTCACGAAGGTCTTTGAAGAACACGCGAAGAACAAGCCACTGGGAAGCTTTGATTCGATGATTCGTAGCTCTCTGACATCCGTGGAGGTTGTTGAGGTGCTACTCTCTTTGTTGTTATTGTTCTACAGCTCCCAGGGGTACCACAAAGGTCCAGGACCCATGATGGGGTCTTGGAGGTCTTGAATGAGTTAGAGCACCTAGAGGTTCCTAGAACTAATTGGGGTTCTTCAGCAATGTTCTCTACAAAGAAAATAAGGGGGTTCGAGGGTGAAAGCTCTCAACCCCTTTAGACGGCACACAAACATGAAATTGGAAAGGATGTGGAGCTTCAGGGTGATGGTGGAAGACAAAGCTCGATGATCTTGATTCGTGCAGAATAGAGGTGACTCATTTGGAGGATCCGAAGAAGAACGTGTAGGGGTATGAAATGAGGTGGACGGCAAGGTGGTACGAGGTATTAAATAGGGTAACAAAGACGTGGATCCCAAGGACTCCAGGTACGAAATTCCTAGGGTTTTTTATTATAGATGAAATCAAAGAGAATTAAATATGTGGTTACACTAGAGATTAAAATGCAAATAAATATGAGAGTAAAGAGGCCTGATGAATCTTCGTTTTATCACCTTTGTTCTTTCATTCTGGCCTTAAATCCCTAGTTAAATGCATGTATATATCATTGATTTGTGAAAAAATACTCAATAATTCATCTAAAAAATTGTACAAAATATTGTATAAATATTGTATTTAATTCTAAAATAAAAGAATAAAGGGAAGAAAAGGAAAATAACGATCAAAGACACTGAGTGACCCTAGATCCAGAGACCCAGTCATCATGTTGACTTGATCGACAGGTAATAAAGTAGGGTGATATAGGGCAGAGAAGTTATAAAAAAATATACAGAAACCCTAGTTTGTAAGTCATCAATAAATACATTTCAGGACCTATTTTATTTTATTATTTTATACCTCAAATAACAAAACCTCAACATGAATATTGTAAATAAAACTATAAAGAAAAATACAAAAATGATTTCACTAAAAAATAATGCACATTATGCCTCTGGGACACACAGAAAAAGTTGTAAAGTACCTTTAGGAGCCTATACATGACGAATTAAAACTAATAAGGTTCATTTTTCTTGGACGTCGAAAACAAGATTGTATATAGTAGTCGCACTACTACTTACCCCCCCCCCCCCCAATAGTGGAGTAAACAATGCCTAGGAATGAGGCCACGGACTCATTTCTCAATGGGAGAGGTGGTAGTTATATTTGCATTTAGGGCTTTCATCCGAATATAAGAAATAGTTAGTAATTTAATAGGGTCGTGTTAGCCGTGAGCCCCTTGGGCTACTAAGAATGAGGGGAAAATGCTCATTACAATAGGTAAATTATGTAGTTGTAAATTATTACTAATTTAGCAATGATTAGCACAATCATAAGAAAATGCCATCTCATAACTATCATACAATCTTTTGAATAATGACATGCAATGAATATTTTCAACAAATGTGGTCTATAGTCAATGAAAGTTTTAATATATGCTGTCATATTTCCACTGTCAAAATTATAAAAGCGAATATTATTCGTTATGTAATATTCTTTAAATTCGTAAAGAATATCGTAGTTATTATTATATTACTCGCAAAGAATCAAATAAGAACGGTCTTTCATCAAATTTTTCTTATAATCAATGCTATATTAGCAACAGTTACGACAAACTTCAATGAAAGAGGCAACATGTAATCATTGTTATACGAAACTCTAGCTATAGATATTAAATTCATTATAAATTATAAGAGAAAAAATAATTTTATAAAAAAATATATTAATTTTTAAATTTAGCATCGAGATATTTTATATCGAATAGTGAAATTAGTTGTTTATCTATCCTAGATTATAAAATTAAAAAAATAATTTTGCGAAAAAAAACCATCTACCACCATATATCTTATAATGGATTGTATAAAACATGATTTTTAAAATTATTGCGACAGACGGATCGATTTTAAGAGTGTAAGAAGCGGTATGAGAGATGCTCAAAGATATGATTGATTTATCAAAAAAAAGAGTACACTTTTTTGGGCAATTATTTATGCATCTATTAAAAATATAATAGAATATATTCTCTTCTGTTCCTCGTGAGAATCGTTTCATCTCTCATTCACACTTCCACTATCACAGGCTGGAAATATGTGGGCATTTATGCTGCTGACAGAGAACATTTTTCCAAAGGGGAATCCAAAAAGGAATCCACTTTGGTAGGTCAAACATTTATTCCTTGCGAGAAGGCACATGCAAAGCATATAAGACATTCACTTGCATTAGGAAAATTACCTTGATTTTGATCCTAATCTCTCAGCTTGGCTGCAACTAAGTAGTCACAAAAGGCCAAACTCTATAGTAATGAAAAGCAATTAAAGGTTGAATACATGCAATAAAGGAAATTTTCTTTTTAGAATCAACATCTCTTGTTGAACAACAGTTGAGATTCCAGACGTCAGTCGCCTTCTCCTAGCGACTCGAGAAGAGAAAGCAAAAATTGATGCAAAGATTCCAAGGCATTTAGGTTGGAGTAATAGTGGTCATTGTCTAGAGATGGAAATTGATTTAGGAATGAAAATGGAAATGGATATCAGATATCTACCGTATTAAAAAAAGTAACTAATATCGATACTTATGTTCGAATATTGATATCTGTCCTAATTTTTTTTTGAATATGGCTATGGATAAGATAGCATCAAAAAGATCCGGAATTTCCGTATACAATATATATAGTATAATATATTCTATTTAGTAAATAACTAAGTTAAACTTATTCCTCCCAACCCAGGTCCAAGCATCTCCTCGACCTCCGACACCACTATGTCTCTTTTCCTCGGTAATTTTATAGGAATCATAATAGAACAAGTCTCATGTATACTTCAGCACCTCAATGACTATATATGCAGGGCAGTCCCTTCGCAATTATAACTTTAGTTGATTGGCTAAATAATTTATCATGTTATTCATATATATTTTAATGTGATTTTTATAAATCACTTTAAACTTGATAATGATTTGATACAAATTCATAATTCATCTTTAAATGATCATACTCGCATCTAACGCTAAGTCGATCAATATTCTTATTTGCTCTTTGTTCGACAAATTTGTATTCAATGAATATTCAATCCGAATTCGTATCCAATTAATTTAAAATATGATTTCCTAAATTTATATCCAATTTATATCTGTATTCTATTTGATATACATGAAGCGAATATGGATATGGAAATAACCATATCCAATCTATATTCGAACGGTTTTCATCGTTACAATTATCCCATGCTTGACTTGGTTTATGTTAACATGATTTTATATGGGAATTGGGGATAGATGTTCGACTATTCCCCCATTGATTATGGTGCATAATTCCCACTCTTATTTCCCGCCACTTTTATTTCTTTGTCATCTTATTCCACCGAACATTTTATTTCTAAAAATAAAAAGTATATGAATAATAATGAGTTATTTCTCTACATCCTCTCGCATCCTATCAAATGTCTTATTCATCTGACGTTTGAACCATGCTTATTTCACTGCATTAAAAATTTATTCCGAACATCCTAAGTGTCCCTTATCAAAATATGTCCACGTTTGTCTAAAGGAATATGATATTAGATTATTTACTTGCAGAGGAGTAAGTGTCATTAAGAAGATTAACATGTTCAGTTGTGGAGGAATAACTAATGGTTACCCTATTCCAACGTCCGAAGGAAGAAGTCGGGCAACCACTATCCAACATAAAGAACCTTCCAAAAAGACCTTCAAGCACCCAAGGTGTCTCGCGGCCACATCGTTTCCCATGTGAAAGGAGGTTCATCGAGTTAAGCTTAACTCGATGAACTTCCTTTCATCGAGGCTAATTGGATTCCTCATTTCTTAAGACTATCTTGGGCAATAAATTTATTGTGGAAAAAGAACCCAGAGAAGAATCTAATATGAAGGGGTCGAAGCGATTCCAAAGACATTGTAAAATGGATCTTTAATGTCACCATCAATCAAGATGCTATAGTAGATCCAGTTAAGTAGTATTTTTCTCTCCAAGAAAGCTCAAGGAGAAAACATCATTGGAGGTCTAAAGATAATTGTAGAAATCAAGGAATCTATCCCTCTCCCCAAACCTCAACTTATTGACCTTAAGCCTCGAAGCCTTCACCTAGTTGAAACGAGCGTGTTTAGTCGACAAAGCATTATGCATAGATGTATTGTTGTTGGACAATAGTTTGTATTCAAGAGGGCATGAAGTTGCTAAATATGGAAGGTACTCATTTTTTGCATATTAGGACGGTATATCGTGCCCATTGTCGATATCAAAGTTGAGCCCTATAGCGAAGACATTCCGCACTTTCAAGGATGCCATGGAGAATGGAGAGAGAGCTCTGAGATTACAACTAGGTCCTTTACAAATTTGCCTTCTCTTAATGATATTTTCTTATAATGGACATTCACGGTCTTTTACAAATTAAATTTTCCAATTAAATTTTCCAAAGGTTTTTAGCTAAGGAGAGGCCATATTCAACTCCCATAAGTTTAGTAGTCTCCTTATTGCAAGCCCATCTTCAATGAGTAAGTACATGGATCATAGTTATTAAGTCACATTGATAATAATATGCTTGATCCAAGCAATCACATGTTTGTGGAAATCGCGGCAATAGAGATATCTGAGAAGAAAGTCTTAGTCTACTAGATCAAATGCTTTTTAGAAAAAAAAAATCTTGACCACCGCACCTCTATTTTTTTTGCTATTTCTAATTGTTGGGAAACGGGAATCAGTTGTTTATTCCATAGCCCTAGGCTCTCTTATATAGGAGAGTAGCCTATGGGTAAATTACATAAAGAGGATAACAAGAAAATAAAATAGCAAAAAGACACAATAACTAAATATGCGTCAACACTCCCCCTCAAGATGGAGCATAGATGTCAATCATGCTCAGCTTGGAAGCACACTTCTGAAACGGGCCACGTAACAATGCCTTGGTGAATATATCTGCAGTCTGGTTCTCTGAAGTAACATGGGATGTGGTAATGAATCCTTTCTGAATCATATCACGTATGAAGTGGCAATCCACCTCAATATGCTTGGTCTGTTCATGAAATGCAGGATTGTTTGCAATGAACAAAGCAGCCTGATTATCACACTCCAAGTTCATAGGAAGTGGTATATCTAAGCATAAATCTGTCAGCACTGCTTTCACCCACATCATCTCTGTAGTAGCCTGGGCCATAGCCCTATATTCGGATTCAGCACTGGATCTAGCTACCACAGTTTGCTTCTTGCTCCTCCATGAGACTAGGGCATCTCCAACATAAACTGCATACCCTGAGGTGGACTTCCTATCCTTAGGACATCCTGCATAGTCTGCATCTGCGCATGCTGAGACAGAAATCCCCTTTCCTTTCTTGAATAGCAGACCTTTACCTGGAGAAGATTTGAGATATCTAAGTATCATGTGTATTGCATCCATATGCACCTGACGTGGCTGCTCCATGAACTGGCTCACACGGCTCACTGCAAATAATATGTCTGGCCTAGTGATCGTGACATATAACAATTTGCCTACCAGCTCTCTGTATCTTCTCCTGTCAACCTCCTCTGTGTCATCATCATACAGCTTCATGCTCGGGTCCATTGGTGTCGCAGCAGGTCGACACCCTAGCATACCTGTCTCACTCAGTGGATCTGTGACATACTTCCTCTGTGACATGACTAATCCATACGGATTTCTGGCAAACTCCAGCCCCAGAAAATATCTAAGGACTCCCAAGTCCTTGGTGACAAACTCGGTCCCCAGCCTTTCCTTTGCCTGCTTAATGCCCTGGTCATCATCACCTGTAATCAAGATATCGTCAACATAAACCATGATTACAACAATACCTCTTGCCGTCTTTTGTACAAACAAGGAATGATCAGCATTGGAACGTTTGTATCCTTGTTTCTCAAAGAGGTCTGACAGCTTTTGGAACCATGCTCTGGGGCTCTGCTTAAGGCCATAGATAGCCTTATGTAATCTGCAAACCTTGGAACACTCCCCCTCAACAGCAAAACCTGGTGGCTGTTGCATGTAGACTTCCTCCTGCAGGTCACCATACAGAAAGGCATTCTTCACATCCAGTTGATAGAGTGGCCAGTCCCTAGTAACTGCAACTGATAAGAGGATCCGCAGAGTGGAATGACGAGCCACCGGGGAGAACGTGTCAAGGTAATCTACTCCATATGTCTGTGTGAATCCCCTTGCAACTAGGCGTGCCTTGTACCTGTCAATGGAGCCATCTGCATTATGTTTCACTGTAAATACCCACTTACAACTCACCGGGTTGACATCCGGTGGTATAGTAACCAAGCTCCATGTTCCTCTAGACTGAAGTGCCGCCATCTCTTCCTCCATTGCTAGCCGCCATCGAGAATCCTGCAAAGCCTCATGGTGGTTCCGTGGAATATCCGTAGCTGAAAGTGCCAATGCAAACGTCCTGAATGGTCCAGATAGCCTCTCAAACGAAACTGCTGCTGATACTGGATACTTGGCACAGCTTCTCTTCGGCTTGCGTAGAGCAATTGGAACATCCAGATCCTCTGTGGTATCACCATGCTCCTGTAAGGCATCCTGCTGAGAAATGTCGTCAGATCCATCAACATTAATATTTTCATTACATACCATAGGCGAGCTAGTGGACTGGTCAGGACCATGAGCTTGATTCGGCCGCCGGGTGTAATGGAATGGTAACGGGGATATTATTGGTGGCGGTGGTGGTGGTGGTGGTATTGGTAATGGTGGTGACGGCTGTGGTGATGGTGGTGACGGCTGTGATGTTGGTGGTGCCATGAATACAGTATCAGGAGATAATGGTGGTGGCTGCATGTTCCCGGATTCTGAAAAATACATAATGGATTCAAAGAATGTAACATCTGCACTGATCATATACCGCCGACGCACAGGGTCAAAACACTTGTACCCCTTTTGGGTTCTGGGGTACCCCACAAAGACGCACTTGACAGCCCTAGGAGAGAGCTTGTCAGTACCGGGCGACAATTGATGGACAAATGCGACTGAACCAAACACACGAGGAGTAAGAATAAACAAATCCTTGTCAGGGTAAATAAGTGAGAAAGGAATTTGTTCATTCAAGACAGACGAAGGCATACGGTTGATAAGGTAACATGCAGTAAGAACTGCATCACCCCAGTAGGAGTACGGAACATGACTCTGAATAAGAAGTGACCTTGTAACATCAAGTAGGTGACGGTGTTTTCTTTCGGCAACCCCATTCTGTTGAGACGTATGAGCACACGATGTTTGGTGAATAATCCCTTTTGAGGAGTAGTAATTGGCTAGAATGTTGGTACATAATTCCAAGGCATTATCACTTCTCACAATCTTGACAGATGTAGAAAAAACATTTTGAATTTCATTTAGAAAATGGATAATAATATTTCCAGCTTCAGATTTATTTTTCATCAGAAAGACCCATGATGCTCTAGAGAAATCATCCACAAAAACAATATAAAACCTGTGTCCCTGATGATCGGGAACACGACTTGGACCCCAGACATCGACATGAAACAACTCAAACTTGGAGTTACTACTCCGACCTTGACTACTGGGAAAAGACGACCTGTGATGTTTTCCCAACTGACACGCCTCACACTGGATAGGTGTGTGAGAGATACTATATGGTAGGACTAGACGCAACTTCTGAAGCGGTATATGACCAAATCGCAAATGCCACAGGAGAGGAGATACTTGTTCAGCAGGAGAGGATGTGGTTCCAGCAAATGGGGTCTGGTTCAGACGGTAAAGGCCTCCTTGCTCATAGCCATGACCAATCACGTTGCCCGTACGGATGTCCTGAAAAATCAAAGAAGATGGATCAAAAATAGCTCGACAGTGAAGATCCTTCGTGATCTGACTAATCGACAACAGATTCATAGAAAAATGTGGTGCATGTAGGACATTCTTCAGTTGCATAGAGGGTGTCAATCTAATCTCCCCCTGACCAGTGATAGGGGAATGCGTGCCATCAGCAATTACTACTGTCCGTCCTGGAGGGATCTGGGTGTATCCTGTAAGTAGACCCTGGTCACCACATAAATGATGTGTGGCGCCCGAGTCCATGATCCATGGAAGTATATGAGATCTACTACTGTGGAGTGCAAGTGTACTACCTGAAGTACTGGTAGATGCAGAAGCAGTGGCAGAGGCAGCAGTATCAGTATGACTCTCTGTAGTCGGTGCTGGGCCAGATGGTGGGATAATGCCCCTGAGTCGGGCAACCAGGTCATCAAAGCGCTGATCCAGTGAAGCAGCAGACGGAGGCTCTATCTGTTCAGCGGCTCGTGCGGATGCAGGAAACCCATGCTTCGAGTAGCATGTATCTTCAGTATGTCCGACACGGTGACAATATGAGCATGTTGGCCTAGTGCGGCCACCTCTCCCACGAGGAGTACGTCCACGGCCCTGATGATGAAATCCGCGGCCTCTGTTGGCCGCCATAGCTGAGGGATTCTGATTCGCTGCTGCTGAAGGTACTGTGATCCTGCTCAGTCTGTGAAAAGCTTCCTCCATGGGAGGAATAGTTGAGTCCGCCAGAATCTGTGAACGTGCTGCCTCATACTCTGGGTCGAGAGCAGCAAGAAACACACCCACCATCGTCGCATTTCTGTACGTCTTCTGCTGTTCTGGTGTGGCAGTAAGAGGCATGAAGCTATAGAGCTTCTCAAACATCCCTCTCAATGATGTATAGAGAGAATGTAGAGGACGACCATTCTGCTTTATCGTGAAGATATCATGTTGCAGTTGCAGAATTTTCGTCTCGTTCTTTGCTTGTGAATAAGTTGCTGCCAGGATATCCCACATGTCTTTGGCTGTAGGTTGATGTAAAATGTCATTGGCGATTTCAATAGCCAATGTGCCAGATAGCCACACCTTGGCATAAGCATCATCAGCCTCCCATGAGGCATGAACTCCAGTCTTCTCTGCAGGCTCGGGTTCGGTAAGAATATGCTTCTTACCCGTAGACTTCATCATACTCATGAACTGCATTGCCCACAGTTCATAGTTCGTACCATCCATCTTGACAATTGGCGCTGGACCACGAAATGCGCCCATAGATGGGATATCTGCCTTGCTTTCTGACATACTGGAGACGGAAGACTGGAGTGACCGAGAGAAGATAATCTTTGTCTACACTGACATAGACGGGATTAGTTGCTTGTGTAGACCTCAAACAACTAACCCCATGGGTCTGCGCGCGCTACGATCCGCACGCGCACAGTATGTACACGTAATATGTAGCCTTCACGCACTGATTGGCAGGAGATAACTTGCGCGCTGTAAGATAGTGCACGCTACTGCTTCCTGTTACGCGATGTCTTGTGCCCTAGTGCACGCTATGAAGGAGTGCACAGCACGCTGGAAGGGTGCTGCACAGATGCGCGCTGGAAGGGTGCTGCACAGGTGTCGATGTCGATCAGCGCAGAGGCGATGCTGTGCGCCTACTGTGCGCCAGATGCGCTAGGGGCGATGCTGGAAGCGCCCGGTGCGCGAGATGCGCTAGGGCTGGAGGCGCAGATCGGCTGGAGACGCACAAGCGCACAAGGTGCAGATCGGAGAAGGGACCTTCGATCGGGGAGGCGCAGATCGGCTGATGATGGGTTTGGCGGCGCCGAGAGGGAGAGAGAGAGAGAAGAGAGGCCGGCGGGTGGGGAGGGGGTAGGTTTAGGGTTTCGAGAACTCCGGTCTAGGACCGTCGCTCTGATACCATGTTGGGAAACGGGAATCAGTTGTTTATTCCATAGCCCTAGGCTCTCTTATATAGGAGAGTAGCCTATGGGTAAATTACATAAAGAGGATAACAAGAAAATAAAATAGCAAAAAGACACAATAACTAAATATGCGTCAACACTAATCATCCAAGATTTCAGTCAGTGTGGCCACATTATCATATGTAGAGAGACCCTTTAGGAAGGCTTTGAAATTACATAGTAGATGATGTGCCATTATGTTATTAAAGTGATTGGTAGGATCTTTGGATAAAATCCTAACCTCACAGTTAATAAGGCTAATAGATATGAAGTTTTCAATTTGTTCAGGTCTATCGTGATGATCACCCAAAATGTTTAAGTCCAAGTTGTCATGTAGTAATCCCTACCTCACACTTTGTAAGTTTTAGATGTGGTACTATGTTTGGGGATATGGGTGTTACAACCTCCCCCACTTATATTCGCAACATCCTCGTTGCGACATGGCCCATCACTTATTCACAGTGACAGTGGCGGTTGCACGCTCCCGGCTTAGGTCCCTTCGGGTAGTCTTTTCCATTATCAGAGGGAAATTGGTTCTGATACCATTTGTAACATCCCAGGCTTAGGTCCCCGGTCAGTTATCGAGGAAAACTGACCCTGACAACTTGTTGGGCTCGGACCCAAATGGATACGTTGACAACCACCCTAAATGCTTAAGCCCAAGTTGTCAAGTAGTAATCCCCACCACTTATAACCCACTCTCATACTTTGTGAGTTTTAGATGTGGTACTATGTTTGGGGGTATGGGTGTTACAGATCATGTGCATTGTCCCTTTTAGATTAAAAACAGCCTTCCTAATTTCTATCAACGAAAATCTCACGAGTAAATTTCTTACCCAAATTGTAGCCATGCCAACAAAATCAAAGGGATAATTAACATTGTTATCCCTAGCATAAAGCTTCTTATAAAAGTTGAGAATGTGATTATTGATCAGGATGGGATCATATGATAAGGATCCCTGAATGTAAATAGATTTTATTTGATTTGTAACTCTACGCGTATAAGCATAAGTATGCAAGAACCTCGAGTTTACATCCCCAAGGTTTTTTTCCAACCTAGCTTGGACTGAGAAGATCGTGGAGTTCATTCTCATTTTAGGGCCTCTTCTTGAACCATTTTTTGTTCTGACAAAAGTGACTCTTTCCAAGGGTTGAGCTCAACTTTATATTGTTAGTATAATAGAGTTTTATTTAGCACATCACTTTTCTTAGAGAACTTTGTCATTGGAAAAGGCTTCCAATATGCCATCTTCTTCTAAAGTATATTAACTTTGGAAGCAAAAGAAACTTGGTAATGCTTCTTGGATGAAGTTATTGAAACCATCATAGTTTTTACTTAAATTTCATCTTTTAAGGAAGTCTTCAATATGACATATATACTTGGGCAAAAAATATAGATAGGGTTACGAACTGAGAAGGTCCTTGCAAGGCCCAAGAGCAAAGGTGCATAGGTGGCCGAGATCCAATCTGTCGAGCAGCCGTTTTGGTGCGTGGAGGAGTGAAGAGGAGGTTGATTCCACATCTCGGGTGGTGCTCTGCCATGAGGTACTTTATCTCGTGGTTCCCGAACACTCGAGGTCCATTTTCTTTGCTTTTTAGATATTTAAATCTAGTTTTCATTTCAAGCATTTAGTTTAGCTTTTAATCATTCGCCTTAGCTTAAAATTCCACCTTCGTAGTTCGTTGGAGTTCCTCTCCGGCGAACCACCATAGCATTTTGATTCTCCCCAGTTCCAACCCACCAAACGCACCCATTTACTTCCCCCATGCTTCTTCTACGCCTCACGTTACTCCACTCACCCAGGTCCACTGTGGATCTGGAAGTCAGAGCTCCGCCTCTGCCGAACCACCTCTGCCCCCTTCCATTCCGCCTCCATTCCACATGCTAACAGGTCGAGGTAATTTTCCCTCGACCCAACTATCCTTTTGTGCAGGTCCTGGAGATTATACACCTCATACAAGGCGATTTTGATGAAAGCAGAGGTTCCTAGAGCATCATTCTTTCCCTAACCTCTATGGACTGCTTCAGCGGTTTACAGAGCTTTTTGCGCCCTCTAGCAGCTAGAGGACACTTCCAGGGACATTTTGTGCCCCTTGGTTCAGCCCCAGGTGGTCGGAGTCGTCCAGCATCATCTATCGAACCCGCCCTCAGTCGTGTTCTTCCTTGTTCATCCAGGGGGTCCATAACCGTTAGATCGGGCTCCATATCTAGAAGCTCCAACCATCGTTGGATCCGCAGTGCAATCACCGTCCGATCCCATCTGAGGATCTGATCCCAACTGCTGAACCAAAGGGACATCACGCAAGGAAAGCGCGATACGTGGATAAGTGGGTTGCGTACAACCATCGATCTGCACCTTAGTGGCGGTAAATTATAGAGTATCTCCCCAGTCTTTTGTATTTTTATTTTAGTCCTATAAAATATTTTGTATGTTTAAACTTTCTGTAAAAATTGCAAGGAACCCTTGGATTTTTCGTATGTTGCTTTTAGGTCCAGTCCATGTCATCTCACACGCAGTCCCACGTGAGTTGTTGATTTTGCAGCGACACCCTTTCTCTTTTGTGCATTTCATTTTAGTACTTAAAATTTTAATATTAGTTATAAATTCATGAATATTTTGCATAAACAACCTCGTCTTTATTTTTAATTGCATTTATATCCTTTCTAGTATTTGTATTTTTTATTTGTATTTCACTTATTAAAAATATCATTTGTTCTCCAAAAATTATGAAAATAGATTAATGACATAATTTTAATTTTGCATTTTAGATATTTTACTTATTTATTAAAAATAAAAATAGCACGAAAACTCCTTATTTGTATTTAAAAATACCAAAAAAATATAAACCTTTTTGAAAAATTCAAAAAAAATTATGTATTTTAGTATTTTATATCTCCAGAACAAAAATCCTTAAAAATAAAAAAAGAAAAAGATGAAAAAATAAAAAAGCTCCAAAATCTAGTAAAAAATATAAAAATCATCAAAAAAATCTAAAAATACTTATTCTTGTATCAAAATTTGTTTATATTATTATTTATATATTAATATTAATTTTGAGAAATTTTGAGGCTTTTTCTATTTTTAAATCTCAAATCAATTCAACTTATTTATTTAATCCATGTTTTGAGGTATTTTAACTTTAATAATACTTAAAAATTATCAAAAAATCACAAAAATCACAAAATAATAACAAATTATAAAAAATACAGAAAGATTTTATTTTATAATATTTTATTATTTTTATTTGTGTTTATAAGTAAACTATCTTATATTGTATATATAGTTATATATATTCCTTTATATATTAAAAGGAAAAAGGAAATTAAAAACCAAAAAGTATAAAATAAAATAAAATTTATAAAATATAAAATATAAAATCCATCAAAATTATAAAATAAAAACCCACATAAAAAGACAATAAAAGAGAAAAGAGAAGGACAAAATTTTGCATTCACTTGCAGAATCTATCGTTTGCTCCCCGTGTTCGACATTCTACATATATTTATACCTATACACACATTTATAGAGTTATAATAATTTTAAATCCACAATTCTTAATTGTGTTGTTATATTTTGTTTGTAGGTTACTTATTGTTTGAATCGGGATTTCGTGAGCGGTCGCTTTAGCGACAGTGTAGTTCTCGCCTTGTGTAGACTATATTAGACCCTCGCAAAATCTAGTTCAAATCTAGTTCAACAGTCTCTCTAGGTCAACAAATTGGATGGCCACACTGTTGAGAAAGAGATGGAGGGCATGTTTGAGAATATGGAGAGAGAGAGAGAGAGAGACGTTTTTCTCCAATTGCTGCAAGTAGAAAATGCTAGGTGATGATTACAATATATACAGAGATAATATGATCAAATTATGTGATATGCAACCTAAATAATTGATCCATAAACTTCAAATTCACATAAATTGCATCTTATACACAGAGAAGATAAAATTATCATTCACATTTTATACTGAGATTAATTCTCATCTATAAAGATCAGACTTGTTGTTATCAAAGAAAAAAAATGAAGAACTATCGGATATGCTTACAATATAAACACATTTCACTTCACCTTTTTTTTGGGAAGAAATAGGGAGGGGGTTTAGTGTAAAAAATACACTCTTTATTATCATGCATAGAGCCACCCTACCACTCCCTTCCCCATGCATAAGTTGCACCTCACGTACTTCACCCATTCCCTTCCCCATGCAACAATTATGTTTTTGTCTTTACTCTCTCTTTATTTGCATGGCATGGAGCCGCACAATGCAAGGATAAAAAAGGCCATGCACGGACTCCCCTCCCATCCATTTTTATTTTTTTTCTCACTAACGCACCCTCCCTCTCCCCATTCTCTCTCTCGATCTCTCTCTCTCTCTCGTTTTCTTTGGTTTTATGCAGGCATAAGCGTCTCCAGTGGCTACCATTCTTCAGCTCCTTCCCCGAGGGCGTGTTCTTCTCCTTCAACGTGTACCGGCATCCGTCTCGTCGCAGCCAACAGTTGTGCACCGCAGTTGCACGCCCCAGCTCGCTTCCATCTCTTCCAGTCCGTACACACCTCCTCCTCAGCGGCTGTGTGCGAGTGCAGCCCGCAACGGCCCGTACGTCTATTTACCGGCACCATCCTCGACTGTTCAGCCACCGGCATCACCTCGCGCAGCCGCACCTCCTTGTGTGCGTCCAGCAGCCGTTCTCCAGCGACCCCCCTTACTTGCGCGTGTCCAGCCACTATCCACCACCGCGTTCTTCCCTTGTGCGTGCACCCTCGTCTACAGCTGAACGCGAGTGTGCACCTGGCCACCACCCTCCTCCAGTCTGACTACTTCTCCAGCCAGCACTATCATAGTGCTCCTCTACGCATCCAGCCCTCGATAGCGATACTTGCACATCCGGTGCACCTCTCAGTTAGCCAGGCTTCACGTACAACATTTTTGTTGTGTACTTCTGGACAGCTCTAGTTTTTCTGGAATCACCATTCGCCCCTTACAAGATTTTGATTGAGAAAACCAATCCCTTTATCTTACGTTGATGCTTCTAGTGGAACCATTCGTATTTTATTAAGATTCATATTATCTTTATCTAATCTCTTCATTTCATGCTTTTCAAATATCATGTGAAATTTACAAATCCACCCCCCTTTGTAGTTCTGCATTGAACAAAGCATCCCCCAACTTTGTGCTCACTTATTATTCAACCTCTGAAATATCATTTACTTTTCAAGTATACATCGGTAAAAAAAATATTGCTAATTTGCTTGGTCCCTGTGGATTCGAATCTCAACTTGCCCGTTACGTTCTCTTATGTTCATTTTGTGCAAGTAGTTGTAATATTATTTGTTTGACTTTGATTATTTGTGGTAACACAACGACTTCATAAAATCACCTTCATAAACCGCGAAAAATCTTGTCAACATTTTGGCGCCGTTGCCGGGGACTAGGCAACATTTGCAATTTTTTCCTTCTTCTTTCTAACTTAATTTCAAGTTTCTAATCCGTGCATTTTTTTTTGCAGGTACTTAGGCTTCAAAAAGAAAAAAAATTCTTTTCATGCATTTTGTTTTAGCGAACTTGTAATTTGTTTTAAAAAAAATTTGTAATCATAATTTCCCCCTCCCTTCTCGGAAAAGCTCGCCATCAGTAGGACAAAACATTACGGATTAGCGCCAGAAGTGCAGGCACTGTGAGTCCCTCTTTCTTAGGAATCTTAGGCTTTTAAAAAATTCCTGCATTTGATTGCGCTCCGAACATAAACCGAAAAAATTAAAAAACACTTCTTCTTTGCATCATCTCTGTGGTCTTCTCCCTCTGATAATATAACTCAAAGACCACCAAATCGTGTACTGATCATTTAAAAAGATAAGCTTGAAAGGCCACCGCAGTGGCCCGAGCAGAAAGCGGGAAAATTGTGATTGCTTGATTTGATGCACGTGTATGACACAAAAATCACGAGCACATGGAACCCTAGGATAGAAACAAAAATCCCTGGTGCTACGTGGAATTGCAGAGAGAAATCGTAATTCCTCGACGCGTTGGGCACAGGTTCTCGCGGGAAGAAGCAGATCCTCGATCTGAGTACCGCACCCTGGATCCCCCAGCCGGATTAGGACATCGATTTCTCACAATCTTCCACACCCACCTCATCCTTTAAGGACTCTAATTTCTCTGAAAACTTTTGTTGAATCACTAAATTAAAATCGAAAAGATAACCGCTTCCGCGGCAATTTTTATGTGAGTTGGTGAAACAACAAATTGCTTGGTGTTTGTGCTGTGTATGCTAGGTCGTATGTCTCTGAAAAATCCAGTGCAACAACCATTAGAGTACGACCCGATTTATAGGAGAAAACCCAACCCATCTCCATCAACTGACCTTGGAAATATGGGAGAAGAAAGACCAAACCCTATGGATCTCATCCTGCATCAATTACAACTGCTGAGAGAAGAAAATGCCACAATTCGCCACACCATAGCACCTCTCATCCGACCGCCACCCATTAGTACACATTACAACCCGGCTGCAGAAGACTTAGTTCATTGGGTCCAAATCCCGCCTGAGGTAGGAGACTTTGAGATAAAGCCCGCATCACTCTCCTTGATCCCAAAATACTATGGAAATGACTCTGAAGATCCCTTCCTCCACATCCAAGACTTCCGATCTGCTTGTGACACCATGAGTATCCCTGGGGTAGAAAAAGAATACATCTACATGAAAGCCTTCACTCACTCACTCAAGGACAAAGCACTCCAATGGTTTAGAAATTATGGAACCCCTCTCACCTCTTGGGACTCATTAAGAGAGGCATTCATCAAGAAATACTTCCCAATAGGAAAGACAAATGCCTTGAGACAAGCCATATCATCATTCACTCAGAAAAATAGAGAGCCCATTCATGAAGCTTGGGAACGATTTAAGGAACTTCAAAGGAAATGCCCTCATCATGCCATACCCAAATGGAAGCTAGTTCAGATATTCTATGAGGGCATAGATACATCATTTAAGAGAGTGATTGATGGCTCCTGCGATGGAAATTACATCAGCCGTGATGAGCATTTCGTTTGGAAATTATTTGAAAATATGGCTGACAATTCGATAAATAGTTCATCAATTGAACAATACGGTGCAAACACGAGGACAGTCAATATCATTGATTATGAGAGATCTAGCAATGAGAATCCTGACAAATGGGCAACCCTCTCAAAACAAATGAACCTCATGACTCAAGCCATAGAAAAATTGGCCATGAATAACCCCACCAACCAGGAAGTTAACCACACCACATTCACCCATAATCAAGACATAAATCCGGAGACTGTGAATTGGGTGCAGAGAAATCAAGGAGGAGGATATTCAAGTAACCACAACACATGGAGAGAACAACCAAATTCTGGGTGGAATGGACAAAACAATTATCATTTTCAAAATCACACCCAACCCAGACAACCGATAGCACCGCCCGTGACTCAACCCTCCACCACTGCGGTAAATTTTGACGCCTTGGCTCAGGCAATACAACAACTAGCTATAGCTCAACAACAGGCCACTGAAGCCCAACAAAAAGCCAACTCTGAGAATGCTCGTCAATTTGCTGAGATCAGATCGTACATCCCAGCCTTATCACCTCAACCGCTGCCCAATCCAAACACCAATAAGGCTAGCTCATCTGGAGTACTTCAAACTCCTCCACCTGTCGGATCGTTCACCTCACCACCTGGTTTTCAAAACCAGAGTCAAGGATTTTTTACACCTTCTAGGACAAACCAAGGGAACCCACAACAAGCACCTAGAAATCAAGTCAATTTCAAAACCCCACCCCATCCAAACCAATCTGCTAATGCTGTCACTTTGAGAAATGGGAAAACCACTTCTGCCTACACAAGACCACTAGCTTCTGAGGATCAAATTGAAATTGAGGAAGAGTTTGATGATGGAGAGAAATCAGCTGAAACAACCATGCTCCCTCCTTCCTCTCCAACAATAACCATCCCCTTTCCCGGAGCTCTTCATCGAAGAAAACCGCGATCATCCACCATCGATCCGGAGTTAGAAAAATTATTCTCGGACATCGTCATTGAAATCCCACTCTTGAAAGCCCTCGAACAAGTTCCAGCCTTCTCCCGATTTTTGAAGGACAAATGCACACCAAAACGAAAATCCAAAGGAAAAAGTAAAAAGGACAATGAACATATTGAGAGACATGTGCTCCCTCAAGCAACAACCAATGCCATCTCCCAATTCTTACCCACCAAAAAGAAAGACCCAGGAGCTCCTCTAGTTAGATGCACAATTGGCAAATTGACCTTTGATCACACACTGCTGGATAATGGCGCTTCTATCAATCTTCTTCCGTCTGCTATTCTGGAGCAATTTGACCTAGGAAAACTGAAACCTGTCTCAATGACTTTGCAAATGGCTGATCGATCTGTGAAAAGACCAAAAGGACTTCTTGAGGATGTGATAGTTGATGTTCAAGGTCATAAATTCCCGGTTGATTTTGTTGTGATGGATATGGATC
Organism: Ottelia alismoides; assembly: GCA_037367405.1. Classification (NCBI taxonomy): domain Eukaryota; kingdom Viridiplantae; phylum Streptophyta; class Magnoliopsida; order Alismatales; family Hydrocharitaceae; genus Ottelia; species Ottelia alismoides. The sequence continues at coordinate 243,132 of JAZKJV010009465.1, read as the reverse complement.
AAGCAAATATATTGAGTGAGACACCAATCATACTAGGACGACCATTTTTGGCCACTGCTAAAGCTCATTTTGATTATGAGGTTGGAAGAGTTGAATTTAAAATCAATGGCCAAGTCATTCCTGTTGATCTTGTCACCCCTACTTTCACTGAATCTGAGACCGAAGAATGTGGTTGGATAGAAAGATATGTTGTTCTCAACATTCAAAAAGACTTTGCCCCCATCCATCTCACCAAGGATCCTTTAGAGGTTAGTCTGAACACCTCTAGATCCACTTACAAAAACACTTTCCATGAAATTGCCACCTACAATCTGAATCTTGCACTAGAAGCTCCACCAAGCCCTCTCACCGGACAAGAAATTGAGGAGCTTGATAATGCCTGGGACACATTAGACTCTGAACTCTCATTGACCTCAACAATGATCATGCCCATGATGGAACCACCATTTGAGACTATTTCTGTAATAGACTCAGGAAACATTACAACTCCGAATCCATCGACAACCACTGTTGAATTAAAACCACTACCCAAAGATATGAAGTATGCTTTCTTGGATGATGCCCACACTCCACCAGTCGTTATCAATGCCAACCTAAATCATATGCAAGAGAGCCAACTAATGGAGGTGTTGAAAAAGAATTCTCAGGCTATTGGTTGGAAAATAACTGATTTGAAAGGTATAAGCCCGACATTCTGTACACACCACATATATTTGGAGAATGACAGTAAACCCTCTCGAGAAATGCAAAGGCGGTTGAATCCTAATCTACGAGAGGTTGTGAAGAATGAAATATACAAGTGGTCGAGTGCCGGCATCATTTATCCGATAGCCGATAGTCCTTGGATTAGTCCCCTCCAGGTTGTCCCCAAGAAAGCTGGATTAACAATCGTGAAAAATGAGAAAGGCGAGGACATACCTACCAGAGTAGCCACATCTTGGAGAGTCTGTGTAGATTATAGAAAACTCAATAAGGCTACTCGAAAAGATCATTTCCCATTACCATTCATTGACCAAATCATTGAGAAGCTAGCCGGAAAAGAATTTTTCTGCTTTTTAGATGGATATTCCGGCTACAACCAAGTTGCCATAGCACCGGAAGATCAAGACAAAACCACATTCACTTGTCCTTTTGGGACTTATGCATTCCGACGAATGCCTTTCGGATTATGCAATGCCCCTGCCACTTTTCAAAGATGTATGATGGGTATCTTTGCTGACATGGTTGGTGATTTTATGGAGATATTTATGGACGATTTTTCAATTTTTGGAGACTCTTTTGAGGAGACACTCGGATTTTTGGACAAAGTCTTACAAAAATGTATTGAGGTGAACCTGATCTTATCTTGGGAGAAATCACATTTCATGGTGAAACAAGGAATTGTGTTGGGACATATCGTATCGAAGAAAGGGATAGAAGTGGATCCATCGAAAATTGAGACCATCACTCACTTAGGTCCACCCGTGAATATAAAGGGTGTTCGATCCTTCCTAGGTCACGTCGGTTTTTACCGACGATTTATCAAGGATTTCTCAAAAATCTCCCGCCCTCTCACCAAACTACTGGAAAAAGATCAAGATTTCACGTTTACTGAGGATGCTTTTGAATCTTTCAAAACCCTGAAGAAAATCATCACTGAAGCACCCATCCTACAACCCCCAGATTGGAACTATGAATTTGAGATCATGTGCGATGCATCTGATTATGCTGTGGGGGCAGTATTGGGTCAAAGGAAAGATGGGAAACCTTATGCCATTCACTATGCCAGTAAAACTCTGGATGATGCTCAGAAGAACTACACTGTGACTGAGAAAGAACTTTTAGCTGTGGTATTTTCTTTAGAGAAATTTCGATCTTACATCCTAGGATCCCACATCATCATCTACACAGACCACTCTGCTCTGAAATATCTCTTCACAAAAACCGATGCTAAGCCTAGACTCATTAGGTGGGTATTACTGCTCCAAGAATTCGATTTAGAGATTCGAGATAAAGCCGGAGCAAAGAATGTCGTGGCGGATCATCTTTCAAGACTCCCTTCCTCAAACACAGACACAATCCCCATCTCTGACACTTTTTCAGACGAAAGTATCATGTCTGTTTCTCAACTCCCTTGGTATGCCGACATCGTCAATTACATCGTCACTTCCACATTTCCTGATGATTGGCCAAAACATAAGAAAGACAAAACCAAAGCCCAAGCCAGATACTATCACTGGGAAGATCCTTTGCTCTTCAAAGAGGGTACTGATTTAATATGGAGACGATGCATCCCCGAATCTGAAGTCAACGATGTCCTAACTCACTGCCACACTTCTGGGTGTGGAGGACACCACTCAGGGAAGCGCACAGCCGCTAAAGTCTTACAATGCGGTTTCTACTGGCCCACACTCTTTAAAGATGCCCATCATTTTGCTCAATCTTGTCCTACCTGCCAGACTCATGGGATAATGACCCGTCGTAACATGATGCCCCTCCAACCCGTGCATATAGTCGAGATCTTTGATACTTGGGGAATAGACTTCATGGGACCTTTCACCACATCACATGGTTACCAACACATTCTTCTCGCTGTTGATTACGTCTCTCGCTGGGTAGAAGCCATTCCTACTCGTGCTGCTGATAGCACAACTGTTGTCAAGTTCTTGAATGACCTATTCTCTCGATTTGGATTGCCAAAGGTGGTCATTAGTGATGGAGGCACCCACTTTCTGAATGCTTCAGTTAAGAATTTACTCAAGAAAAATGGAGTCGAACACCGTGTCTCAACTGCCTAACACCCTCAGACAAATGGAATGGCCGAGCTGTCAAACCGAGAAATCAAGACCATCCTCCAGAAAATTGTTCGCTCTGATCGTAAAGACTGGTCCCAACACTTACCTTCTGCTCTCTGGGCCTACCGCACCGCTTTTCGCACACCCTTAGGTATGAGCCCATTTCGATTAGTCTATGGAAAGCCGTGTCACCTACCTGTAGAGGTCCACCACAAATCACTCTGGGCAATCAAGAAGTGCCATCTGGATTATGATGAGGCTGGGAAGAAAAGACTATTGGATTTATCTGAACTGGAAGAACTGAGATCACAAGCCTATGATAACAACCTGCTATACAAAGAGAAAATCAAGTTGTGGCACGATGCCAATATTTCGAGGAAAACATTCAAAGAAAATCAGAAAGTATGGCTATTTGATGCAAAACTGAAGTTATTTCCAGGAAAATTGAGATCGAAATGGAAAGGACCATACATTGTAACTCAAGTATTTGATAATGGCTCGATAGAAATTTCTGACCCAAACACTAAAGCCACATTCAGAGTAAATGGTCAAAGACTAAAACCCGTTGTTGAACCATATGGTCCTATGCCTGTTTGCACAACATACCTTTTGCAGGAAAAATGAACCATCACATCGCCTAGCTGAGGCGTTAAATCATGCACTCTCGTGAGCCTCCCCTCACAGGTATCTTTTTACCGCTCGCATGTTTATTTTCACTGCATTGCATTAGATAAGTATGGGGGTACTCCTCTGCATTACTTTAAAAAAAACAAAAAAACAAAAACAAAAATACATTTCACATCCCTTTTGATCCTCCTATTGCACATTGTCTTCACCATGAGGACATGGTTTCTGTTAAGTATGGGGGGGTGTTTGCATATTTTTTCAAAATTGCATACTCTTTCAAAAAAAACTCTCTTTTGCAAAAATTCCCCTAAAAATATTTTCAAAAGCAAGAAAACCACCAAAAATACATCCTTCCTAGTTTTATCCTATTTTGAGAAATCAGATCTTCACTACATAAATCATAGACTGAGGTTGAGTTGACCCTAATCCACTAAACTTCATCAGAATTTCACTAGGCATGAGTTCTTAAACTTTCTTCAGGTCCATTTGGACTTTATTCTCTCAGTTCCACTAACTCTACTGGTGAATGAACTTCTGTATCTAACTAGATCACCTGAGCAACTAGTAGCACTCTTAAACTCTTCAGTGGATATTAAACAACTGCACATTGCACTTAGCTTGAGTGAGTTGAGTTTACGAGATACAATTACAATCTAGTTGAGGTGAGGAGTTATCCTCTTGGTTGTGCCAATGCCTGAACCTTATCTATAGTCAGTGAAGGAACCTGACTCAGGAGCAACATGATCTCTCTAGTCCAAGTGTGTCAGCAAATAAGCCAGTATCGTGCCCCCAAAGACAATATTAAGCCGATACTACCTCTTGATGCCAAAACCCAAGACAAAAATACCACAAAAAGGCATATCACAACACAATGCCAAAAACCACCAATCATGCAATGATGTGCGGAGCAAAAGCAAGGAAAGAAGACCACCAAATAACCCTCCTCCACCAAAAAGCCGTGGTAGCAGCCCAATGATGCTACCTAATTTTTAAAAGAGGCCCAAAGAGGCCCAGGGTTATGCTCTGCAAAAGGAAAAGAATGAGAGCAACGGACCAAAGCGGTCTACGGAAAACCCCGAAATTAAGTCCCATTCTCCAATAAACTATGACCTATTTTTTTTCTATGCTGACATACTTGGGTGAAAAGAGATTATGCCTGAATCTAGGTGAGGACTGAGGCTATTTGTATAGGGAATCATTCGGTACCTTGATAGATTGTGTTGTTAGCTCGTTCTCTTGACTCACGAAAGCTAAAACTATCACTAACACTGTTTATATCCACTCAAGGTCAAAGAGAATACCTGTTTCTTAGGGATGAGCTGACCTGATCGACCTTCTGAAATCATGTTTGATTTTGTTGGAACTGAGAGGCTGTTGAAACTACAAAACTCGAGTCAAGTTGACTATTCGAATAAATCATTAATCCATGGGTCAATTCTACTTAAGTTTGTGTGTCTGTGTGGTTAGGATCTGAAAACTCAAGACTTTGTGGGTATGTCTGCTGCAAACCCTTACCCAATCTATCTTGGCTATTTTCCTTCATTATTTCTTATCTTATTCTTGCTCGGGACTAGCAAGATTTAAGTATGGGGGTGTGATGATTACAATATATACAGAGATAATATGATCAAATTATGTGATATGCAACCTAAATAATTGATCCATAAACTTCAAATTCACATAAATTGCATCTTATACACATAGAAGATAAAATTATCATTCACATTTTATACTGAGATTAATTCTCAGCTATAAAGATCAGACTTGTTGTTATCAAAGAAAAAAAAAGAAGAACTATCGGATATGCTTACAATATAAACACATTTCACTTCACCTTTTTTTTGGGAAGAAATAGGGAGGGGGTTTAGTGTAAAAAATACACTCTTTATTATTATGCATAGAGCCACCCTACCACTCCCTTCCCCATGCATAAGTTGCACCTCACGTACTTCACCCATTCCCTTCCCCATGCAACAATTATGTTTTTGTCTTTACTCTCTCTTTATTTGCATGGCATGGAGCCGCACAATGCAAGGATAAAAAAGGCCATGCACGGACTCCCCTCCCATCCATTTTTATTTTTTTCTCACTAACGCACCCTCCCTCTCCCCATTCTCTCTCTCGATCTCTCTCTCTCTTGTTTTCTTTGGTTTTATGCAGGCATAAGCGTCTCCAGTGGCTACCATTCTTCAGCTCCTTCCCCGCGGGCGTGTTCTTCTCCTTCAACGTGTACCGGCATCCGTCTCGTCGCAGCCAACAGTTGTGCACCGCAGTTGCACGCCCCAGCTCGCTTCCATCTCTTCCAGTCCGTACACACCTCCTCCTCAGCGGCTGTGTGCGAGTGCAGCCCGCAACGGCCCGTACGTCTATTTACCGGCACCATCCTCGACTGTTCAGCCACCGGCATCACCTCGCGCAGCCGCACCTCCTTGTGTGCGTCCAGCAGCCGTTCTCCAGCGACCCCCCTTACTTGCGTGTGTCCAGCCACTATCCACCACCGCGTTCTTCCCTTGTGCGTGCACCCTCGTCTACAGCTGAACGCGAGTGTGCACCTGGCCACCACCCTCCTCCAGTCTGACTACTTCTCCAGCCAGCACTATCATAGTGCTCCTCTGCGCATCCAGCCCTCTATAGCGATACTTGCACATCCGGTGCACCTCTCAGTTAGCAAGGCTTCACGTACAACATTTTTGTTGTGCACTTCTGGACAGCTCTAGTTTTTCTGGAATCACCATTCGCCCCTTACAAGATTTTGATTGAGAAAACCAATCCCTTTATCTTACGTTGATGCTTCTAGTGGAACCATTCGTATTTTATTAAGATTCATATTATCTTTATCTAATCTCTTCATTTCATGCTTTTCAAATATCATGTGAAATTTACAAATCCACCCCCCTTTGTAGTTCTGCATTGAACAAAGCATCCCCCAACTTTGTGCTCACTTATTATTCAACCTCTGAAATATCATTTACTTTTCAAGTATACATCGTTAAAAAAAATATTGCTAATTTGCTTGGTCCCTGTGGATTCGAACCTCAACTTGCCCGTTACGTTCTCTTATGTTCATTTTGTGCAAGTAGTTGTAATATTATTTGTTTGACTTTGATTATTTGTGGTAACACAACGACTTCATAAAATCACCTTCATAAACCGCGAAAAATCTTGTCAACACTAGGGATACCCCTCCTTTTATACTAAATTGGATGTCCATGGATCTCAATCCACTCATAATAAAGGGTCTACATTATTGTGTACTTTCAATCAATAGCCATAATTTTTTTTGTATAAATTTGCAACAATGAATATTTAATTTAAAATAAATTTTTGTTGCAAATAATTTACAACACATTCAATTTAATTCAAAACAATCTCATATGGAAATAAAGTAAAGAGGACAAGCTTCCTTACCTTAATGGAGTGGACAACCATAAGTATAGTAGAACTCCATGGCCATCAACCCTCTTAAAGGGAAAGGTGGCTTCCATCTTCCTTAATTAAGAGATATCATATCTCTCCAAATATTCCACATGTGCAACAATTTTTGTTGCAAAATTATTTATCAAAATAATTCCAAATTATTCTGTAATAATTTTAGTCATGCCATCAACAATTATGAATCATATTCATACATCCAATATAAAATATAAATTACTTTTGCAATTAATTGTTCAATATGAATTCAATTAACATTAATATTTAATTCGTAAATACTATTTGCAGTTAAATCTCTCCATCATATTATCAATCATATTTATAATATTTATTATTATAGATAATGATATCCACATTAGTCATATCCTTGATAATTAAATCATATTTAGTTATTTTGGATGACTATTATCGTGTGCCCAAATAACACGAATCATATTCATATTATCCATGATAATTAAATCATATTTAATCATCAATTTTCCAATACTCAGATACATTAATGGAATTATTCTTGACATCTTTAAGAATAATGTGCTTTCTCCGCGGCTACTTGGAGATAAGGATAAGGCATTTGTAGATTCCATGTATATTGACTTGGATATTGAGATCGTATCTCAAATCCAGACCTCGGGGACATCTCATAGATGTTTGATGAAATCAAACTATATATCTTATCTTCTCATTGCATCGAAATCACATTCAGATCAATGTCCAACATTTGAACTAAGATTAATTTACTGATCTACTGAGAGGAGTCACTAAAATCCAAACTTGTTTCATCACTCCCTCGGAATGGAACTGTCACGGTTATACAATCGTTTGTGATCACATCACCCTCGAGTATTCCTAATACTTGTACATCCCGCATATTGGAAGACCTAGAATAAACATGAAGTTTTAGATCACATTTGAACTGTCTCCTTTCGAGTTTTATCATTAAGTTTCTCATTTGATCATTGGGAGTTGGTATCGATCGTATACTCTCCAAAAGTGCATATCATACCTATGTATTGATCATATACTTTCCAAAAGCATATATCATACCCATAAATTCAGTCAAGCTTACATTGTGAGACGACTGTATACGTAATTTGATCCCAATATCTCATGAGTGAGCTCATGTCTTCTGGTTCAGTAATGAACCTGTATGATTCCTTTGAGAGATCATATTACTCATATATCCTTGTATGCATACCACCTCATCGGTGTATAGACCTTGAATAAGTCATTAACCTATCAGTATGTCGAATGTACACACTCAAACATATAGTAACACATCTATCTTCAATCAGATGATGCATGCCTATATCGTGACAATATACGACATAGTTCTTGGTTATCGCGATCTCACTAAGTTAACTCTTTAACCTAACTTATCTAGCACATCTGAATCTCTATTCTTATGTAGAGGGCGTGCACTAAGAGGTCGATTAGATATCGACCTTTAGAGAAGAATTGCAATCTTCTTATCAGGCTAGAGATCCATTCTTAACAATCATTTGACGGTTCTTGATGAGACCTCAATCTAACTTTTTAGATATCATCCAAGCACCAGTCTCTATGATTCAACCATTGAATCAACAGTTATATGATTATTAAGATGTGCATGGCACAAAACCCTAATTGTACTAAGGAACCTATTATGCAAATTAGTTATTCTTCATTTCAGATTAAGGAGTGATTTGCAATAACATTTATTGCATAATGGCTCATTGTGGGCTCGCATGTCCAACAATGTGAGGGGAGTCGAACATCTTAAGGCTGAGCTAGAAGGGGTGTGCTATTTGATGGTTATAAAATGGAGAATTAACTGGTGGAGAGCATGCATCATAGAGGAGAGAATGGCCGGAGGTAGGAGACAACATGGTGATCATTGGATTGGGAAAGAGGAAAATGACTCTGATTGGGCCAAGTTGTGTCATTGGATCAAGTGATCCAACGACTCCAAATGAGGCACGATCGAAGCAGTAGGGACTATTGGATCAAGTGACCCAATGTCTCAAGATGAGGGGCACTGAAGGGTGACGTGGAACATCCAGAGGTGTCCATGTGGCTCAATAATGTAAAATCAAATGAAAATAAATAGAAATAAATGGAAGACTCAAATGAAAAAGTGTTCAACATGAAAGTTGTTCATCTCAATGAGATCTACAATTTTTATGAAGAAAAAAATGCAAAATACCTCAATTATACACACTTGTATTTTTGGATTTATACTCAAAGTGTATTGGATGTCAATTTTGTGATTCTTGTATTTTTATATTTTTAATAAGGAATATTTACACCCATAACAATGAGTAGTTTGTAATTACCTCAGGAACCCTCGATAATCACGAATTACATCCAGAACCCCGAGTAATGCTCAACCTTTACATGGCATAACATTATGTGAAGTTCCGTCTTAATTCTTCATTAACTATGACGAAAAAAGTCATATGTTGACCATTTTGCCCCTGCTCAAAGCCCCCCTCCCTCCCCTCCCCCCCCCCCCCCCCGAGCCCCGCGGAAGCCCACCCATGCTCGAAGCTCCCCCCCCCCGCCTGCGCCCCTGCTTGAAGCCCCGCCTGCCCATGCTCCAAGCCCCCCTCCCCCCGAGCCCCGCGGATGCCCCCCCACCGTTCGAAGCTCTGCCCCCCATGGAAGCTTGACCCTCCCCCCCCCCGGTGGAACACCCCCCTCCTACAAGCCCCACCTCCTCCAGACTTGGAAGTCGTCCTCCTTTTCTTCTGTCTATCTTTTTTTTTATTAATCTCAGTTGTTAGATCAATGAATGGTTAGATTAACTCAACTATCTGATTGAGTTAATGAACTAAACTAACGGAAGGTTATGGGTGTAAAACGGAGCGGTTATTTGGGGTCTTGGATGTAAATCGTGTTATCGAGGGTTCCTGGGGTAATTATGAAACTACTCAGCTTTATGGGTATAAGTATCCCTTTTAAAAATCTGTATATATACAATACTCAAAGACATTTTAGAACTAACTTTTATGAATTTTTTTGGGATTCAAATAAAAGATAAAATAGCTTATCAATGTACATTATATACAAGTGAAAATTGGATTCATTTAATAAAGAATAATAAACCCTAATTATGTACAACATATCAATTGTTTATTTTTGCATTTAGAGGGTTTTACTAAGTGAATTGTCTTGGAAATTGAGTTAAAATCAAGTAATAAGGTAGATGAATCATGAATTCATCAATCCCACCTCACCTGGAGCCCTCTCCCCCTCTACCTCAAGCCTTTCCACTCTGTTAGTAGAATCCCCTCCTCTGTCCCATTCCGCCTATAAATCCATCTCACCCTTGGGCTTGGACAATTCAACAATATAGTGGTATGTGTAAAGTTTTTCTAATCGGACATTGAACTGAATAAATCATGATTTTATCTAAGATATCGTTCACCAATGGAAGCGTATAAGTATTAAGGGTGCAAGAAAATAAGAGTACATGTATAACCTAAACAAAAAAAGTAGAAGCATAAGTATGCATCCTTGGTCTTAACTTGAGCGGTTATCAAAGGAAAACTGACCCTCCCGACTTATTGAACTCCAAGTCCAATTAGATCCATTTACAATTACCCAAAATGCTTAAACTCAAATTATCAAGGAACGATCGACTGTTCTTAAAACACTCTCGCGCTTTGTTTTATTGGATGTAGTAGTATTATCTAGTGTAATTGCGAAAACTCGAAAGAGCGCGAGTAGTAATATTCTTTTCAGTTATTATCATCCTCCTAGTGCTAGCTTGGGCAACAGAAAGATTGATGGTGAGAAAATTTGGACAGTGATACAGGAAAATGGATTGACTCAACAGTGGGACCTTGTCCATGTGATTATCTGCTCAGGCAAATTAAGTCGAGCAGAAGATATGAAGGAGAGCAGGAGTGCTTTTGTTTCCATGCCGGCAATAATAGATGAAATCAGAGAAGGATGCTGCCATAGGAGTCCAAGACAATAATATGACAACAAGAAGATGGTCAAGATGACCAAACTCTTATTATGTCGATTGGCACAGTGCCCAACATACCATCTTATCTCATCTTATCTTAGACATTTTCAACGAATGTTCTTTCACCATCCCTTCTACCACCTTATCTTTTCCTATAACAAACAGTGGAATATATCTGCACTAACAATTATTTTAGGTATTGTCTCCTTGTGATGCCGTGTTAACCATACGACAACAAGTGAATTTTTTTTAAATCCCTTCTATTGTTGAATATACAATGACAATATAATTCATTGTAAATTTATTTTTTATAAATTAAATTAACGGTGAATGTCAATCTTCGATATATTATAAGAAAAAATATTAATATATGAACGCTTATCCATTGTTATTTTTTAAAATAATGATTAGCTACAATTTTGAAAAATGGCCATGAATAAGCATTCCTATATGGGTTTGATGGGGCTGCCCCTTGAGGGCAGCCAACATGGCTGTCTCGTCCTATTTTTTCCGCAATTTTTTTTATTTTTTGAAAAAATTCACAGTGTATATTCATCTATACATCCCCCCAACTTGTCATTCGAATTTCGTCAGAAACAGAAACTCTTATACCCTCCATCTAGAACAGGTGGACGGGGCAGCCATGTTGGCTGACCGGAAGGGGCAACCCCATTTTTTCCTTCCTATATGCCCCACCGTTAATTATAAAACAATGGTTTAATTTGGCATTCGTCGCTAATTTCAAGTATAAAAAAATATTTCATGGTGAATAATATCATCTTGTATATTTTAACAGCGACAATATAATGATGGATTTTTTTAAAAAAATGTCATTTATAGAGATGTTTTGTTGTAGTGCCCGTGAATATAATCTATTGTAAACTAATATTTCTATTATAAAATTAGCAAATAAACATATTTAATTATCGGTATATTAATTTAGGCAAAAAAATAGTTGACACTATCAGTTGTTTTTTGTGAAGGGAGTTTTACCCGACAGACCCTATAAACTTTGCCAATTATCTCCACGACCTTTGAAACAATCTAATTCCCCCATCGACCCTGTAAACTTGCCAACGCTTACCCCATGAATCCTTCGGGTAATCTGTTTGAAGCATGTGGGGGTTCTTGGGGTAATTTACAGGGTCGATGGGGTGATTACGTTGTGCAAAAAGTTGTAGAGGTAATTTAAAAAGTTTACAAGGTCTGTCGGATAAAAATCCCTTTTGTGAATTGATGTTAAATTAGTGATGATTATTGCAGATTTCCATAAGAAATGTTATGCTAACCACTGCTAGCAAAATACCATTGAATGTCTATTTCGATAACATATATAATATATAGGTAATTTTGATCCTCGTTATTACTGAAAAAATAGGATGAAGAGTAAAAAGTTATTGTCATTATAAACCCACTTTGTTATTTTCAGATGATACCTTTTTTTAATGTATTGTCCTTAGATTCAGAATAATATAGACAAAATCGTGTGCGTATATACATATATTCTATCCATGTTACATGCTGGAATTTTTATAAAAAATAAAGATAATATGCCTTTATTATATCAATTAATATTCGTACTGCTTTCCTGATCGTAAAATAGATAACAACGTAATAATATCAGTATATGTATATTCGTTTTTAACCATTGGCATATGATTGATAAGCTAAGTTCCGAAATAATTAAGTGATTTCATCCTTTATTTATTTTGTAAAAAATATTGTAAATTTGTAATAGTTTCCTAAATATTAAAAAGCAAATGTTTATCCGATGAAGAGATTTTTACAAAATCCTGAATATATCGTTCCCCAACAGTTTTTACAAAACTCTGAGCACAGCTTCTAAGGGCCTGTTGGTTTGGAGAATAGGCCCCGGAATAAGGGGTCTATTCTCCTTTCGACGCGGATTTCTATGGTACGATTATTCCTCCTCATTACATCTTATTTCACTCTTATTCCTATCTTTATCCCACCTTTACTACCTTTATTTCACCTTATTCTCCTTATTCCTATCCTCCAACCGAACAAAGAATAGACCATTATTCTCCTTATTCCCCATCCTTATTCCTGCTTATTCCCGAACCGAACGGGCTCTAAGAATTGTTTTAATATTCTTCTGACAGTGGTTATATAGGCTTCCCTTCTAGTATTTTAATTATAACCTTATATTAGGATATTTTATATTTTAATATGCGATTATCAAATAAATGACAAAAGGAGTTGTATAGCAACGTTTACATATGTAATACCTCAAACCTCAAATATAATCCTACATCTAAAACTCACGAAACGTGAAAGTGGATTATAAGTTTTGGAGATTACTACTTGATAATTTAAGCATTTTGAGTGGTTGTTAACGGATCCAATTGGGCATGTATCCAACAAGTTGTCAGGGCCAGTTTTCCTCGAAAACGAACTGGAGACCTAAGCCCGAGACGTTACAATTGGTATCAGAGCGGGTTCTCTGTGATAGTAGAAAGGGATACCAGAAGGGACTTAAGCCGGGAGCGTGCAATCGCTACTGTCACTGGGAATAAGTGCTGGGTCATGTCGCAACGAGGACATTGCGAATATAAGTGGAGGAGATTGTAACACCCCAACACCAAAATATAGTCTCACATTAAAACTCATGAAAAGTGAGAGTGGGTTATAAGTGGTGGGGATTACTACTTGACAACTTATGCTTAATTATTTTGGGTGATTGTCAAGAGGGATCCAATTGTTTCCGAACCCAACAAGTTGTCAGGGACAATTTTCTTCCGAGACTTTACAATATATGTAGCAAAAACAGAGCTGCAAGAACGTCACATCTAAGTACTTCTAATCAATCACTTTTAACTCTTTGGACCTTCATCTAATGGTCTGAAAGTAAGCTACACTCCATGGGTGTCATCTCTTTAAGCATCATTAACACAGATTTTATTGTTTTCTTTTCTGCACTCATGCACACCACCATCATCGTCATCTCTTTTATAGCATATCGAAGACCTGCTATAAATATATAGCAAATCTTCCATCTTTTTATAACAGCTTCAAACTCTTATGTAAATATATATAGTATTTTCTTGATTGTATAGTAAGGGACAGAAAATAGCAGAGGCGGCGAAAAATCTCGAAAGGACAAAAAATAGAATGATAGAGCAAAAAATAGTAGGGGAAATGAAAATTTGCATGGAGAAATGGAAAATACAAGGGAGAATGGATAATTAACATGCTAAAGAGGAACGTATTAGTTATTTTGCAGCATATTAATTTTTTTGCTCCTTCTGCTCCTGTTATTTTCTGCTCATGCTATTTCCCACCTTATATTATTATTTTCTCTCTTGTTAATTTACCATTTCTCCTGCTAGCTTTCTTCCTCTTTATATTTGTTGCTCCCCCAACTATTTTTCGCTCCCCTCCTATTATTTGCTATTTCCTTTTATTTTTCGTTGCCCTACTATTTTATACTCCCCATACTATTTTGCAAGTGCCCATTCTATTTTTATATTCCTATGTCCTATTTTTCTCCATGGAGGCAGAAGATTGAATGGGATATTTATATACCCTTGTTGTCATTTATGTAAAAGGAAAGATGTCTTTTGATGGTTTGGACAGGTGGTATGAAACGTGGACAATGGCTTTTGACTACGTTGACCTCTTACTATACCCGAGAGGAAACCTAGTTGTTAGCATTGTTATAGCTACATCATCCCTTACACATACAATGCATATACACACATACATAGATAGAAATACACACACATATATACGCACACATATATACACACATTTAAAAAACACATATAGATGCACACGTGTACACACATATATACATATACTAATACGTATACATACAAATACATGCACACATATGAGGAACTTCAAATGAGATAGAGATCCTTCCCGAGTTAAAGAAGGACGACCTCATTTTCGACAAATAATATACTTTTATATCATTTAGTTTTGAATTTAACAAGTAAATAGTAGTAATACAATTAGATAAAGGCAAAATTAAGAATAATATATATATATATATTGGATGAAAAAATCAGCTAGATATATGCGATTTTATAATGTGCAGTTTTTAAGTTTATAATGCGCAGTTGATAGGTTACAAGTTGCTAAAAATTGTTTATTAATTTTACTAAACTATTGGTGGCTTTTACAAAAAGTGAGATAGAATTTTCGTGGCTCGAGAAAGACCATGTCTCATTTGAAGGGTCCAATTTTTTATTTTTCTCATTGGGATCCAAGCCACTGGATACGTAAAGATCATTTTTTTAGCCATCTGACGAAACACTAAGTGACATTGTTAATAACATCGAATAGTAGTATGACCAGTCAGCGATCTACCAAAAATCGAGCATGAATATCTCTAAGAGGAGGGGCTCCGTTTGATTAATTTATTAACCTGGGAAGTTCACGGTCGAACTTAGGGATACGAGCTACCTAATTGATTAATCAATCCTAATACCTAAGTTAAGTGAATATTTATCTACTTAGGTTAACAATGCATAACCAATACAATGTAAAACATCATGCATGAACAGAATGCATTTTTTGTTGGTTTTCATACAAGTTAATTTAAAAACAACATGCAATAGAATGCAATGCAATGCAAACAAAATGAGATGCATAAATATGCCCATAAATGATCAATAAATTAATCAATAAATCTAGGTTCAATTTCATTATCATTTAATGCATCAAAATTAATCTATGTGTAAGCAATTGGTATTTAAATGATGGAATTTTTACCCAGCAGACCCTATAAACTTTGTCAATTACCTCCACGACCTTTGAAACAATCTAATTCCCCCCTCGACCTCGTAGACTTGCCAACTCTTACCCCATGAACCCTCCGGGTAATATGTTTGAAGCTCGAGGGGGTTCTTGGGGCAATTTATAGGGTCGATGGGGTAATTACTTTATGCAAAAGGTCGTAGAGGTAATTTATAAAGTTTATAGGGTCTGTCAGGTAAAAATCCCTTAAATGATAGGTGAAATGGCACAATATGTATCAAATAAAACAACCGTGTTTCACATGTCAATTCAATCATTAATTCATGTCATTAGACAAAGGATCAAATAAGCATTAAAATAAAATTGAAATGATTGAAAACAAACTTCAAAAGCTCAAAATATAAAGAAAATGTTGTAGGGGCATACTGTTGAAACCACAATTTTAATGGATTTTAAGATTATTTAATGAAGAAAATGTGAAATGATGATATATCACAAGTGTGTCATTGTAACCCAAAATCTTCTCAATCAAAAATTATTTTTATTCATAAGAAAAATGAATAAATGCTATTATTTAACATGTATAGCAAATCGGGATCGAACTCAGAGAGGTTACAATATTCGAGGGCAAAATTAATTATTGTTAATTAAAAAAGAAATCTTTTTCTTTTCTGGTTTTTATGTCCTTTTAATGCTTTTTATATTTTTATAGTTTTTTAATATTTTTTATTTTTATATTTTCTGATTTTATGATTTTTTTATTAATTTTTAATTTTACAAATTTTTATATTTTAAAATTTAAAAAAATTATGAGTATATATACAAAAGAAACAAATGACCTTTTTGTATTTTTCAAATATAGCAAAAAATAGTCAAAACTACATAATAAAATTCTTTTTGTGTTTTCTATATACTATTTTGCAGTTTTTGTGTAGTTTTTAGATTTTTAAGGATTTTTAGCGAATAAAAACAATAAATAGTGAACAACACATATTAAGCTACTATTTTTGGATTTTTAAAATGTAAAACAAAATGAAATAAACTAAAAATCAATTTCAAATAGAAGAGAAATTTTTAAGCTTAAAAACAAGCGCATTTATGGATTTTTATGAATTTTCTGTGAATTTTTATGAATTTTTAAGATTTTTTATATTTTATCAATTTTATAATTTTTCGGAAGTATTTATGAATGATGTTTGTACAGGTGATATAATATAATAAAAGACAACTCCTATAATTTTGTTAGATTTTTCAAAAATTTCAATTTTTTTGAATTTTCAAAAGCAAACAGAGAAAATAAAAGGAATTTTTGAATTGGAAAAAAAACAAAACAAAGAAATTTTGAAAACAAAAATATCATTGATAAAATAAAACAATAGAAGCTTAACCTAATTTTTAGGGATTTTTAGAGTTATTTAGCTATTTAATTAATGAAATTAAAGAGAAATAAAATTACATCAATATTAGGACTGAAATACAATTATTTAAAGTTAGTAGACTAAATAATAACAAACAATAGAAACTCGGGAAAGATAATGTAATTTCTCCACTATTTCACATGATTGTGCACGTGAATCTACAATTGAAGGACTGATTTGCAATTATTAAAAATTCATGATCAAATGATAACAAAAGTTAATAGGATATTTATTGTGAAGTGTCCAAAAGTCACATGTCGACTCATGTGGATCTGAATCAAAAGGACTTAAATGTAAAATACAAAACAAGCAAGGATATCAACACAATTGTTTAGTTATTAATGAACTAACATGCGTATAAATTGTATTCATATACAAATAAAAGAAATGCAAGGGGAGGAGTGTAAATGTCACCACAATGCATGCAAGGCACGTGCGGAACGTGCAGTTGAGATCGGTACAGGATTCTTTGATATGATTGGGTGCGGGTGAACGATTTTGATTGAGTCTGGAGCTGGTGTTCCTAATCCAACATCTCTGAATTATCCTGGAAGAACTGCGAAAAAGATGACTCTAAATGAGCTTGATTCGACCAAATCTTGCCGATCTCACTTCAATATGATCTCCGACAACCTCAGTAGCCTCGTGTTGAATCTCCTCGTTGATCTAAAGTGAGAACTCGATCTAGATCCCACTGATCGGGGATATGCGGAGTTTTCATGAGCATGAACACGTGAACAAGCAACAAAGTAATTGCATCCACTGATAATCAACCAATTGTGAGCTGGAAAGATATACAATAGTGATAACCAAGATACTATTTCAGTTTGTAAAAGATTAGGAAATGCACTACCATCGAATGACAAATATTAAACTATTGTGCATTGATGAATCCCTGATGGATCATCATTATACTCTATTTTTATCCTCAGAGAATAAGAACTTCATGAGAAATCTTCATTATGCATCTTTGCCAAAATAAAGCCAACATCTATAATTAACATGTTTTCTGTATATAATGTAACCCTAATTCATTTTATTTATTACTAACATTTTCTTTGTTTTTCTATTTTATTAAAAACACGTAAAAATTATAATTAAATATTGCATATATTTGTTTTGGTTTCAAAAAGAAATTAAAAAGATAAAAAATCAAAACCACTAAAATACAATGTTTTTATCTAATAAAAATACTACCAAAAATATACCTTTGTATAAATGGCATCTTTTGGATCTTTGACAACATGAAACATGTTAATCTCATCGAGGTCTACAACTTTCATGTTTTGACTTTTTCCTAATTAGTCTCTAATTATTTATTTTCGATTTTTCTTTATTTTCTTAATTTTTGATTTTTCAGATTGGGCCACGTGGCATCCTCTGGGCTGCCCACGTGGCCCCATCCTCATCCCTCCACCCAGCCTCCTCCTAAGCCATTAGATCATCCTTTGGGCGCCTTCATCTTGGTTGTCCACTCTCGCTTCGTTGTTAGTTGCCATATCACATCTCCATATACCATACAAGCCACTCACACCTGCAACCATTGTATCCATTGGAGGGCGTGTCATCTTAGGGCTACGCATCTCCCACGCCACCCCATCTCCTATAGCCCTCAGATCTCGCTCCTTATCCATCCCAGCCGTTCACTCGTGCTCGTCCCCCAGCCACTAGATCAGATCACCTGATCAGAATCCTCACCGCTCTCCAACAGTTCCATCTTGATCGTTGGATCGCAAGATCCAACGGTCATCCTTCATCTTCCTCCTCCCTAACGTCTCCCCTCCAGTCGTTACTCCTCACAACCCCTTCGCCCACTTCGATTTTTATCCATCGCCTCAATCTCCATCTCCTCGATCCAACGCCTCTCCCACCTAGACCTAAGATCCATGACCCTCGCGTAAACTTCAATGAGCAGCTATCAAACACTAGTGCCTTTATTCAACCATTTCAAAATGCCCCACCACCGTCGGTAACCATCACCATTCCACTGATAAATCGACCACCTATGCCACCGCTCCACAACATCCACCATTCAACGGGCAGAGGCCCAGCTTCCTCCGCCCTCCAGTGACAACGGAGGGCGGGTGTTGAGGCGATCACGACCCCAGACCACAGGTGTGATCCATGGCATCTGCCATGCTTGCTCCATCTCTTCGGCGGTTGCACGAGCTCTGAGGCCAGACTGACCTCACTAGGTGAAGACCCCGAGCTTCTTATTAAGCTCAACCCAAGCCTCCGTCCACCAATTTTTCATCTCCGACCAGACATTCTCTCCTCCCTCATTTTCTTTGAATTTTCTCTCAATTCTTCTGATGCTCACACTCACCCTCACCTTCACCTGACCACCCCACAATCTCCGCCAATCATCCTTCATCCTCGTCGACCTATCCGCCCACACTCTCCTTCCCCCAAGACCCTCATCCGCACCGATCCATTTCTCCTCCGATTCGTCAGAGAAGAATCCTTGGACCACCACCTTCTTTATCCCCACGGTCCTCCGTTCGCCTCACAACAACCCCGCATTCGTCGCTTCGGCTATTGTCTAACAAATGCAGGTACATTTCTCCAATGGCCGGAAAGATCACACCTGCTCTGATCTCCTTCACCTCCTCTAGTGAGGTTTCATTGTTTCGCCTCGACGTTGCTGGCCAACACCTCTTGGTTCCCCAGCATCTCCACGAGCATTCCCAACTTTCAAATGTCATGGAGGAGCTCGGAGGATAAGATGGGCCCTCGCCGGAGGCCCAACATTGCCGCCACTCATGTTGCCGGTATCTAAGTACATATGTCGTTGGATGGTCCCCCCCCATCGGCAGCCATCCAACGGTGTTGATGCAACCACATCGTCCCCTCCACACCAACTGGATTGGTGGGCCCGAGCCTAATCCGAAGTGCAGTGGTCATGCCACGTGGTCTCCAACCATTGAGCTACTCGAGCCTCCGCTTTGCCTCCCAAGCCTAGTCCCCTCGCGTGCCTCACACATGTGGGGCTGGGTAAATTGCATATCAAACCTCTAAACTATCATAAATTGCAAATAAGTCCTCCAGGCGCATGCCTCATGTGCACACCTGGGGTAAATTTCAGGGAGGCCCGGCTAGTTTTAAGAAATTACAAAAATACCCTTGTACGAAAAGGGAAAAATTTCATTGGGGCCCCTCCGACTTTTTGGAATTACAAATAGATTCCTGGAGGGACCTATTTGTAATATTTATCTTTTATTTTCCATACATTTTCCCTACATTTATGTCCATGCATTGTTTTTAGCATATCTTGAGCATATGAACTCTGTTTTCCATGATTTTAGTTTCATTGTGTTGAAAATTTTATCCTCTATCTAATAGCAATTTATTTCAATATTTGACATTGTATTATAGTTGTTAATTTTTTGATTATCTATGGTATCTCCGGCTCATTATTTATAATGTCATTATTTATCCTTTGTGCTTAATTTGCCTATGAAATTGAACCTTAATTTGTTGCTCATTGATTTGACATTTGGAGGGCATATTTGCACATTATTGTATGCATCTTCATATTTCGCATGTATTGTGTTCATCTCATCCTTTAATTGCATTTTAAAATCAAACAAAAATTGCATGCATCAATTGAACTGTTTCTTGCATCATTTTTCTGCATAACATTTTGCATATCATAACTGCGTGAAGACCTAGTATTAGAAAATAATCACTTATTAATTATTTTCTAATCACTTAATAATTATGCAATAATTTTCGATAAATAGATTAAGAGGCTCATGTCCCTATGTTCGACCTTGGTAGACATACCAAGTAAAATTATTCCACAACATTTAAAGATTATGGTTTTTGATCGACCGAATTCATCTCCCATACTACAATTATCGATAATTAAAGAGACAATTAATTTGTTGTCATCAAATGGCATCGTTGCCAAGGACATGGCTCATCTTTATTTGTTTGTTAAATTTTATTGTATTATTTTTATGTGGATATTTTCAAAATTTTAGGCCTTTTTATCGTGTTGTTTTTACATCATTTGTTGATTATTTTTCTTGATATTTTTTCTGATTATTTCTTTTATAGCAGGGTCCATGGAGACCAAGGACATTCGATCTGCATGGAGGCATGGAGTTGGGAGCTCCCGCTGCGAGGAGCCGCAAAAGAAAACAAATACAAAGAAGATTCGTCAACATTTTATTCATGCATTTTGTTGTACAAAAAAAATAAATATGTGTCATGAGCATTTCTAGCGGTCCTCGTTCGAGGGCTCACATGTGTAAAAAAAAGTAGATCACTCGATGATCTATCCCCCCCCATACACACACATCCATCTCTATCTATTCACTCACACCCCCTCTATCCTTCCATTTATGAAAATCCACACCCCCTCTCCCTCACATCCATTAAAATGCATACACCCCTCCCCCACATCTTCATCTTCATCTGTAAAAATTCATCACCTTCCCTCTCCAAGCGATGAACATCACTATAAATGCCCCCTCTAACCCTAACAAATCAGGGGTCCCCCCAGCTGATACTTAGTCTATTTTCAACCTAAGTATAGGGGGACCCGACTCAATCAACCTTCCCCGTAGTTGTCTTCTTATACTTAGGCCATTTTGACCTAAGTATAGGGGAACCTCCGAGTCAGTTCCGCTATATCATCTTATATTTAACCGGAGCTATGGCTTCATATCACTTGTGCTATGAGGACATATCAAAAGTTAAGTATATGGGGGGTGTACCGTGTATTATTGTGTATATATACACTTTAGACATAAGTCATATGTTAAAATTTTTGAAAACTTTTTGAGCTAGGGTTTAGGTATGCTGGTGAACTAATTTTTGAAAAAAAAGTGTAAAAAACTTTTTTAAAATTGGAGGATTAACTTTTTGTAAATAAAATTAACCTTATTCAAAAATTCTATAAAAATATGAAAAATTTCCTTTTATAGAGGCTCTGACTACTAGGCTTAAAATAAGTAGCTACTCTTTGGTGGGGGAACTACAGTCTCCCTTAGTAGGGTAGGTGGTTTAGAGGACACTGTATATGGCTCCATCCTCAAGTAACATGGGTACCTGTCTAACAGTCCGTATTTACACCCATACTGGCTGGAAGTATATGCAACTATTCATATCAGCTTGGGCCAGTCAGTATCTCTCTGAAGAATTAGAAAAATGAAAAACTAAAATTCATAGAATTTTGCAAAAGATAAAAATCACAAAATTCACTAATGCTGGAGTTGGTGTAATCTTGACACATTCACTATCACTCAAGGCTTGAGGATTCGAAGACACTGGATTTCTGATATCTTGAGAGTCTGAATTAACATACCTTAGTCATTAGGGTTTTTGAAAGTTGATAGTCCACACTTCCCTAGTTAGAAAGATTTGAGCGCTATATTGCACTCTTCATCTCTACCTTCTAAAGAATATGATCAGCACATCACTTTCACAAAATGCATGATTAATGAGATGAGTTGAATTATCACTTGAGGAATTAGGACTAATGATGTGAGTTTAGACCCGATTTAATGATGCTCGAGGATAAGATAAAGCTAATGAAGGCTTTAAGAAACCTGAGTGTCAGCAAAACCCTAGCCAGTGATGAACCGCTAAATCGGCCCTTTAATAGTACTGAATTAGCACCTAAAGTTGTCATCACAGCCGGGCCGAGATGGGGCATCAAAAGACCATCTGATTGATAATTCAATAAGAATCAGATGGTTCAATTTATTTTTTACTTGGTAAGATACCAAGATCGAACTCAGGGACACGAGCCTCTCTCGCATTATCCAGATTTTTATCTATTTAACTAAGTGTTGAGTTGAAAGAATATAAAGGTCAAAGCATGCATGAAGGCACAACAATGCATTAAAACAAAACATGCATTTTTTTTATTTTATCATGCAAATAAATTTGATGAAATGCAATGCAAATAATACGCCCTAGGTCAGAATGATGAGAAAAATTAACAAGCATTAATTTCAAGTTTAATTAAGAAGACCTACTTGATTTAAAATTTGAACAAGGCATACGAGACACATGGCTAAAAAAATAATTCATAAAAATTCAAGTATCCAAAATCAGAAATTTAATATTCCATTAAAAAGACCATCAAGCAAGCTTCAAAATGAAATTAAAATCAACTTAATCGGACATATGTAGCTCAAGATATGCAATAAAGAATGCAAGGGCATAAATGAAAGAAAACATGAAAAGATAACTACAAATAGGTCCCTGGGAGGGACTAAAATATAAATATGAAAAAATGCGAGGCCTTCCCTGTAAAATACCCACACACGCGGGGGCATTTTTGCAATTTTGGAAATCTGCAGAGGTATGGTTGCAAAATACCCAATGCGCGTGTGGTCTGCACGTGCTATCAGGACCTATTTGCAAATTGAAGAACTTGGCGGGCTTCTGCGCAATTTACCCAGATGGCACGTGCTATGCACGCGCCATCCAGGCTCGGAGGAAGGCTAGGGCTCGGTAGAGGCTCGATGTAGCTTCGGATCGGTTCGTGTAGGCTCGGTGCTGGTCGAAGCTCCAGGAGGGTCGGCGTAGGCTCCGGAGGCTCCAGACCTCATGGCTCGTAAGCAAGGCTCGGGGCTGTTCAGGAAATGACACGTGTCCGGTCGTAGGCCATTGGATTATGAGAATCCAACGGTACCTGTATCCTCCGTTGTTGCATACGTGGTCCATCGTGGATCATTGGATGTTGAAGATCCAACGGTGCCTGCTTGTCGTTCTTCCATAGCAGCTGGCGGCGATAATCGATCTCCGTTGAAGGTGCTCGTTCTCCGCCGCTCCATCTCAAGCACTGAGGACCTCCCCGGAGCTCTATAAACGTTCGGCGAGAAAGATGGGAGCTCGGGGAAGGTCCGTGAGCCTCTGGAGCTGTGCGTCGGAGCTCGGGTGATTGATGCGGAGTCGGCGAAGCTGGCTCCGGCAAGCTCTTCGGCCATTGAAGAAGTTCCTGCAGAGTTAGTAACGCATAGTCGAAGCAAGAAGACTTGTGCATGAGTGATTGGGAGCTCGTGTTGGGCGGAGAACGTGGGAGCTCGGAGCTCCTCCACCGTGGGTGGCGGAGGAGATGGGTCGATAGTGGAGAGGTTGCGAAGGACGGAGAAGGATGGCCGGATGGAGCGCCTGAAAGGGGGTTGAAAGGCAGAGCTCGGGAGGATAATGGCGAAGAGCGAACGTGGGATTAGTGACCTACAAAATTAAGCGAAAATAAAGGAAAAATACAGAAGAGATCAGAAGCTTACCTGAGGTTGGGCGGAGGTAATGGCCTGGGCTCGAGGTCATCGGAGGACCTCGGGGTCATTGCTGAACTCCCCTGGCTACGGGGAGCAGCTTGGCGGAGGCGAAGCTCCGCGGGCCTGGCCTACCATGGCCAGGGGTCGTCACCGGAGGTAACCTCCGTCTTTGCGCTCCTCTCCGTCCCCTCGCTGTCACCGAGGGGCGGGGGCTTGCTGGGAGGCACCTCACGTAAAGGTGGACAAGGGAAATGGGTGGAGGGGAGGGCGTATTTGAAGGGAGGTGGTCGGTGGTTCCGGTGATGGGAGTGGTGACTTTATTGGAGGATATGGAGTGACTGGAGGAGGATTGTGGATCGTGGAACGATTGGCGAAGATGGTGGGTGAGTGGAGAAGGACAGAGGCTACTGAGATCGTGGAGAGGGTGGCCGGTGTTGCGGAGAAAAAAGGAAGGGTAGAGCGTGCGCGAGATGGGGAACGTGTGAGAGAGGAGGGCATGAGGTGGAAGACGAAGTGCTGGCCGTTGGATCTTGAGATCCAACGGCTAGAAGTTGGGCGCGAAGAAGCGATGTGGATTTAATCGGGGGCGGCACGATCGGAGCGTCAGGATAGTGCCACGTGTCATAATGAGATCAAGGCGCTGGTGGACGATCATGATGCGAAGGAAGCTATGATCGAAAGGTCGAGGACGCAGCGGGAATGTGAGGTGGGGATTGCTGCTTCAAACACTGATCTAATGGCGGAGAAGGTGACACTTGGCGCACGTAGAGCGAGGCGGGAAGGAATGGATTAGATGAGAGGTGAGGGTAGATCAGACGGCTAGGAACATGGTCGCGTGTGGAAAGAGCTGGGCCGTTGGATTCAAAGAATAATCCAACAGCCAGGGGGCATGGGCGGATGATGCAAGGATAAGCGGCCACGTGGCTCACCCAGAACGGGCCACGTGGCCCAATCAGATTATTCCAAACGAAAAAATTATTTTTGAGGGTCTAAATGGCCGAATTTGAGAAAATCAAAACATGAAAGTTGTAGATCTCGATGAGATCTACAAGTTTCATGTTGACCAAAATTGGAGATGAGATCAAACAAAGAGTTGAAATATTTTAGGGGTATTTTTAAGGCTAAAAATACCACGAATTTTAGTTTTGCCATTTTTTTGTGATTTTTAATTTATTAAGGACTCTGATAATTACAAGACAATAACTGGGTTTTATTGACACAAAGCTAAGCAAGGGGGTTAATAATTGGAAATTAAGACGATGAAATTGGGTTTCATCAGCCATGTGAACAAGTTCGCATGCTATTGTTTGATATCTACCTGTGTGCTAGGGTGTGATGAAACTAAATAAATTGTTGATCAGTGTGCACTAGCTTTTGGTAAAGCAGTGGAGCTAGCCAAAAAATGAAATGAAAATTCAAGAGAAGTTTTGTCATACAAAGAAAAGCTCGATCGTTACAAAAATAAATTCAAAAGAGCTTCAACCAAAGGCAGGCGCTCCCAATCATTTCAAAGTGTCTACTCGGACCAAATGTTATTAGGACTAAGGAGTCGGGATAGCACCAAAAAAGGGCTCTGCACCGTATAGTGATACAAGTCTTTGTGTCGAAGGTATATTAGATACTCAAAAGAGACACACCCCGGTGTACTCTCAGGAAAACAAGTGCAGACGACTTCGAATTCTCTTGACGGACACATTAATCAACAACCAAAAATCTATATGTGTTGAGTAATAAGACACTTGAGAGGCCCCTTGTTCCAATGTAAGGGAGAGAAAAAGTAGACACAATCCTATGCCATCCATCATCTGACCGTCCATCTACACTTTCAAGTATGAGGAACTAATGAGGCGGTTGATTGAAGCAAGAACTGACTTATTCCCTAGTGTTGAGGATTAGGTCTAAAGGAGAGTCTCCTGGACTGGAACCTTGGGTGACATCTCGACTTGACTCTCATGATTGTAGTATGCTAATTATCATATCCTTATAGTTTATGTACAAACAGAGAGTCTGATAATTAGAGAAGTTGGATTCCTTTTGACTAGAGCATTGTTGAGCCTAGAATTTTAGGATCGCTCAAATTGAGGGTCTTCGATAAATTAAGCCTTGAAAAATCACATGCACTATCAGGAATTAATCCAGCTCTTTCATTCTTTAGATGCTCGAGGACGAGCATAGTTTAAGTATAGGAGTATGATGAATCCCTGCTGGACCATCATTACACTCTATTTTTATCCTAAAAAAAGAACTTCATGAGAAATCTTCATTAATTCTGTATCTTTGTCAAATAAACCCAACACTTATAATTAACATATTTTCTGCATATAATCTAACTCTAATTTATTTTATTTATTACTAATAGTTTCTTTGTTTTTCTATTTTATTATAAACCCCCTAAAAAGATTAAATATTGTATATATTTGTTTTGATTTCAAACAGAAATTGAAAAGGTAAAAAATATCAAAACCACTAAAATACAGTGTTTTCATCTACTAAAACTACTACCAAAAATGTACCTTTATACAAATGACATCTTTTGGATTTTTGACCAACATGAAACTTGTAGATCTCATTAAGATCTACAACTTTCATGTTTTGACCTTTTTTCTAATTCAGCCTTAATCATTTCTTTTTTATTTTTCTTTTTTTCTTAATTTTTGATTTTTCTGATTGGGCCACGTGGCACGCCCTCTGGGCCGCCAACATGGCTCCGTCATCTTCCCTCAACCCGGCCTCCTCCTTGGCTGCTGGAGCGTCCTCTAGGCACCTTCATTTTGGTCGTCCACTCTCGCTTTGCTGTCAATCGTCAGATCACATCTCCATATACCATCCAAGCCACTCATACCTGCAACCATTGTATCCATTGGATGGCACATCATCTTAGGGCTACGCATCTCACACGTCGCCCCTTCTCCAATAGCCCTCAGATCTCGCTCCTTCTCCGTCCCAATCATTCACCCACACTTATCCCCCAGCCAATAGATCAGATCACCTGATAAGAATCCTCACCGCTCGCCAGCACTTGCATCTTGATCGTTGGATCGCAAGATCCAACTGTCATCCTTTATTATCCTCCTCCCTAATGTCTCCCCTCCAGCTGTTACACCTCACGACCCCTTTGCCCACTTCCATTTTTACCCACCGCCTCGATCTCCATCTCCTCGATCCAACGCCTCTCCCACATAGACTAAGATCCATGACCCTCGTGTAAACTTAAATGAGCTGCTATCAAACCCTAGCGCCTTTATTCAACCCTTTCAAAATGCCCCACCACCTTCGGTAACCACCGTTGTTCCACCGATAAATCGACCACCTACGCCCCCGCTCCACAACATCCACCATTCAACGGGAGAGGCTCAACTTCCTCCGCACTCTGGTGACAGCGGAGGGAGGGTGTTGAGGTGATCATGACCCCAGACCACAGGTGTGATCCATGGCATCCACCATGTTTGCTCCGTCACTTCGGCGGTTGCACGAGCTCTGAGGCCAGGCTGACCTCGCTGGGCAACGACCCCGAGCTTCTAATGAAGCTCAACCCAAGCCTCCATCCACCAATTTTTCATCTCTGACCAAGTATTCTCTCCTCCCTCATTTTCTTTGAATTTTCTCTCAATTCTTCTGACGCTCATACTCACCCTCACCGTCACCTAACCTCCTCACAAGCTCCCACACTCTCCTTCTGCCAAGACCCTCATCCACACCGATCCATTTCTCCTCTGGTTCGTCGAAGAAGAAGCCTTGGACCACCACCTTCTTTATCCCTACGATCCTTCGTTCGCCTCACAACAACCCTACACTCGTCGCTTCGGCTATTGCCTAACGAATGCATGTATATTTCTCCAATGGCCGAAAAGATCACAGCCACTCCGATTTCCTTCACCTCCTCGGACGAGGTTTCACTGTTTCGCCTCGATGTCGACGACCAACACCTCTTGGTTCCCCCATCATCTCCGCCTGATGATCAACGAGCCTCCCCAACTTTCAGATGTCAGGGAGGAGCGCGGAGGAGGAGAGGGGCCCTCGCCGAACGCCCAACATCGCCGCTACTCCTGCAACATGTGTCTAAGTACAAATGCTGTTGGATGGTTCCCCCCCCCCCATATGCGGCCATCCAACGGTGTTGATGCAACCACGTCGTCCCCTCCACACCAACTGGCTTGGTGGGCCCAAGCCTGATCCGAATCGCGGAGGTCACACCATGTGGCCTCCAACCTAGAGCCGCCCGAGCCTCCGCTTTGCCTCCTGAGTCTAGTCCCCTCGTGTGCCCTGCACGTGAGGGGTTGTATAAATTGCAGATTAGACCTCCAAACTATCATAAATTGCAAACACTCCTCCAGGCGTGTGCCTCATGTGCGTGTCTAGGGTAAGGTTTAGGGAGGCCCTATCGGTTCTAAGAAATTACAAAAATGCCCCTGTGTGCAAAAGAAAATTTTCATTGGGGCCCTCCAACTTTTTGGAATCACAAATAGGTCCCTCCATGGACCTATTTTTAATATTTGTATTTTATTTTCCATGCATTTTCCCCACATTTATGCCCATGCATTGTTTTTAGCATATCTTGAGCACATGAACTCTGTTTTCCATGATTTCAGTTTCATTGTGTTGTAAATTTTATCCTCTGTCTAATGGCATAATTATATTCATGATTTGACACTGAATTATAGTAGCTACTTTTTTGATGATCTATGGTGTCTCCTACCCATTATTTATAATGCCATTATTTATCCTTTGTGCTTAATTTGCATCTGAAATTGAACCCTAATTTATTGCCCATTGATTTGACATCTGGAGGGTATATCTGCACATTATTGTATGCATCTTCATATTTTGCATGTTTGTGCTTATCTCATCCTTTAATTGCATTTTAAAATCAAACAAAAATTGCATGCATCACTTGAACCGGCTCTTGCATCATTTTATCTGCATATCATTTTGCATATCATATATGCATGGAGACATAGGATTAGAAAATAATCACCTATTAATTCAACAATAATTTTTAATAAATAGACTAAGAGGCTCGTGTCCCTGTGTTCGACTTTGGTAGACTTAGCAAGTAAAAATTGTTCCACATCATCGAAAGATCGACCGAATTTTGTCTCATATACTACAATTATTGACAATTAAATAGATCACTAATTTGCGCTAATCATGCATGGAGGAAAGGCAAGTCCAAGCATGTGATAGACGGCATGCATACAATGAGCAAAAAAGAAGCAGAAAATCATAACCCGCATCCATTTAACATTCCAGATCCAGTTTTCAATCATGGACAGCGAATTGTATGCGCCCTATGATTGAGGAAGACCAAAAATATCTAGCTCCATATGAGAATTTATACGGATTAGTAATTAATTCAAGCATTTTAAAATATAGCATCAACATGAGTAATCCATTCAGGCAGCATTCCCAAATCAGTATGCAGATGTAAACAGGGTAACACATTCATCATTCCCAAATCACTCCCATATCAACATTCCCTTGTAATCACTCCCAAATCAGCATTCCCAAATCACTCCCAAGGAAGTGACATGGGTAATTCAACATTCCTAAATCAACATTACCATATTAGTATGCAACAAGGGTAATCCATCCAAGCAACAGGGGCAATCCAATCAGTATTTAGCAGCTCCCTCGTTAAGCAGCAAATGTAATGCACAGGAGTAATCCATTCAAGCAGCAATAAGGATAATGCACAAAGCATGTAAATCAGTCCCAAATGTAATGCACAAAGCATATAAATCACCTTATGCATGCAACATTCAAACCATAATCAGTATGCATCATACGATCGGTGCATGTCTAATGCATAAAGCATGTAAATCGCTCCCAAATGTAACACATGCATCATGTAAATAAGTCCCAAATCAGATCATATATCTAAATTAGTCAACATGGATTTCCTCATCATTCGCATCCATATGTAGCCTTCAACAGCCATCACAGTTTGCTGACAAGGGAGCTCGAGGATATACTCCTCTACCTCTGAACCCTCTCATGAACACATGGGCTTTTGCCCAAAATATTCTTCCAATTGGAGATTAAACTCGAAAAAGCACAAAACAAGACATGGTTGGCCAAAACCCTTGTTTGAAGGTGATGCAAACACCCCCTTCTCTACCAGAAAAAGACCAGATCGGAGGTTACCTTATGTCGTGCTTGTAGGGCGAGTCACCGTACTCCTCACACCAGACCTGCTCCACGAGATCGTGGAAGATAAGATGGAGCTCAAGGGGGTGGAAGATAAGATGGAGCTCAAGGGTCAGTGCGTACTTCCAGTCCAACTCCAGGCATCTCCTCTTCCTCCTCAAGACGGAGATGCAAAAGCATTATGATTCGAATGAAGAAATCATGTCAAAAAAGGGGATATCAGGGGAGGAGGGAGATGTTGCAATGGTTGCGTATCTCGAACGTGACAAGATGGTGGCATGCATGGGTCGGCGGGTGGGATATGTCGTGGGGATTTTTTTAAATAATTATTAAAAAAATCATAATTAATTAAATAAACATGAAGAAAAAAATAAAAAAATAGGCATCGATCAGCACCTGAGGTGCCGATTTGGGGCGCCTCCTCCAAATCGGCACCTAAGGTGCTGATTTGGGCGATACCCGTTGGCCTCCACTCCAAATCGGCACCTCAGGTGCCGATTTGGGAGGGGTGCCAACGGCTATGGCCCAAATCGGCACCTGAGATGCCGATTTGGGAGAGGGCCGTTGGAAATTTGCCAACGGTCCCCTCCTCCCCATTTGTTATATATACCGCCCCCCTCATTCCATCCTCCTCACAATTTCCCCCTCTCCTTCTCCTTCTTCATCATCTCCCCATTCATTCTCTCTTGTTCACTCATTCTGTATTCTGAAGTGCGATTGCTGCTCTCGATCGACTAATCTTATTCAAGTAAGAATAAGATATTTTTGTTTGTAGATTTTGTTGTGCGTTTTTTGCAGGATTTTATCAGTGAGGACGCTATATACATCGGATATCGGATTATATTATTAACTTTTGGAGAACATTTCTTGTAGAAGACACACATCTTTCAGGTAATTTTACTCAAGATTTTTTTTAATTTAACAAGTAATTAGTTGTGCAAAGTTGATACTTAGTTAAAACATATTTCAAAATAATTCTTGTTTATTTTTAATGGTAAATCATTTGTCTATGAAGTAATCTAATGATGTTGGAAAATAGTAATTATAAATGTAATATGATTTTTTAATGTCACTCACATTAGACATTTTATGAAGAGATTTTTGTAATAGTTATTAAAATCGAAATTAATTAAGTAGGGGACAGTAGAAATTTTATTAGGAGATTTTTGTAATAATTATTAAAAAAATTGAAATTAATTAAGGACAGTAGACATTTTATTATGAGATTTTTGTAATAATTATTAAAAAATGAAATTAATTAAATAGGGGACATTAGACATTACATTAGCATTTCATTCATTTAGATTTAAAAGTGCACATATTCAAGTTAAAATTACTGTCATTTAGATTTGGAATCGAGCGCCGAGAGGGTCTCTATACAGCGCTGGCAGGACTCACTGTGGTGAGCACCGATGAGCTCCCAAGACCGGACTTTTGGATTCCATTTCTGAGTGATTGGTATATCAATTAAATTATTGATTATTAAAGATAACATCCGACTGAAATGTTAATTAAACTAATTATTACATCTGATTATTAAGTAATTGTTTTGTGTAATTAAACTAATTAAATCATTATTTTATTCGTATAGATGGCCTCCAACACCGCTCATGTCTTAATATATTGGGGAAGATCGATTGATGTCTCTGATGACCGCGTAGAATATATTGAGGGCAAGAAACGGATGGTTACATTACCACGCCAATTAACATACATTGGCTTACTGTCTCGAGTTTCTGAAGTCACTGATCTCCCGCTTGACCAGTATATACTTACATTAACTTGTAAGTGGTTGTATGAGGGATCAACTTTCTTTGCAGTACCGATTGACGATGATGAATCAACATTAGCAATGTTGAGTTCAATCGTCGATGTGAGATTTATCCATCTTTTTGTACAAGCTACTCCCTTTAATATGGAAAATATGTCGTCATCTTCGAGGTAAAATTATTCACATTCAAATTATAGAAAAATTTCACCATTTATATTTAAACTGACAAAAAATTAAATTAATCAGGCCAACAAATGAGACCATGTTTGAGGATA
Organism: Ottelia alismoides; assembly: GCA_037367405.1. Classification (NCBI taxonomy): domain Eukaryota; kingdom Viridiplantae; phylum Streptophyta; class Magnoliopsida; order Alismatales; family Hydrocharitaceae; genus Ottelia; species Ottelia alismoides. The sequence goes on along the minus strand of JAZKJV010009465.1, from coordinate 210,770 downwards.
TCGAAGGGTCATCACAAGTAAATGTAGAAGATGACTTAGTGACAGAAATATCTGAAGAAAATGAGGAGTCCGAAAATGACGAGTCAGAAATGAGACTCAAACATTAGAAGAAAATGAGGAGTCTGAAATGACGAGCCAGAAAATGATACTCAAACATTAGAAGAAAATATTGGTGGTAATACTTGTCATGATTTTGGATATGGTTCGCTAGTTCTAGCCGTAGGTAATGAGGAAAGGGGGAACTCATATTCTGCTAATAACGATGATGCTGAAGAAGAACCGATGGAGGAGTTGCCGAACGTTTTTGATCATGAAATCGCAGAAGCAGAAGATGTAGTATTTGTAGAGAGTCAATCAGAATCCACCGATGATTCCGGATTAAGTTATTGGTTAGGTAGGAGATATAAGTCGAAAAGGGATCTGCAATACGATTTACAGAAATGGAGCATGGAAAATCATGTGCAATACAAACCCAAGGCATCAAACAAGAATGTTTTAACGGTTGTTTGTATTTATGATGATTGTGGGTGGCGTTTACATGCATCAGAAAGAAAAACGCAAGGAGATTTGTACGTTTCAGGATATAGGGGGAAGCACACATGCAGAAATCCTGTCCTTTTAGTAAAACATCGTCAATGCACTTCTATTTTTGTAGCGCAGTAAATTTTATCTTCCTTTAAAGCAAAAGTTAGTATGACCCCACGAGCGATAATATACAAGATAAAGGACGAGTTGAAAACTGAAATCAACTACATGACAGCTTGGAATGCTAGACGTCGTGCAATGGATATAGTTTATGGAAATGAGCTTGAATCATATCGTAATCTCCGGAGATTCATTCGTGCTTTAGAAAGACATAACCCTGGCACATATACGTGGTTCAAGACATTAGAAGGCCAAAACGCCAGCACTATACATTTCCAGAGAGTGTTTGTAGCATTTGCAGCGTGTCGTAGAGCGTTCAGATTTTGTCGACCTGTTTTGTCTATTGACGGAACACATTTATACGGGAGATACGCCGGTCACATGTACGTAGCCACAGCAATTGACACCAATAATGGCCTTTTTTCGTTGGCATTTGCCATTGCTGAAAAGAACGAGAATATTTCGGCATGGGGCTGGTTTTTGAATTTATTAAAACAAATTATCGATCGTCGGGACATTTGTTTTATAAGTGATAGATTTCCTGGTTTAAAGAATGTTGTACGTGGTTTATTTTCACTGGAAGAGGGATTCACGCATCGTCATTGTCTCAGACACATGCGTGCAAACATGCAGAGAGCCAGTCATAGAAATCGTACAGTTCTAACCCGATTTTACGCTGCTGGACAAGAACCATGTCAGAACAAGTTCAACAGTATGATGCGTGAAATTTTCATTCTAGATAGAAGTGCTTTCGAGTGGATCGGATCTCAGGACAATGGCGATCAGAGATATTGGGCATTAAGTTTAGATGATGGACATCGTTATGGACATATGACAACCAATTTATCTGAAAGTTTTAACGGTGCCTTTAAAGAAGCACGTGATTTGCCAATTATTTCTCTCATCCTAACAGTATTCATTAGAATAAATGGTTATTTCAATGATCGTCGTGAGGAGTCAGAAGGAATGACTACATATTTGACTAAGAAATATGAAGAGTTGTTAGATAAACAAACCAGGGAGGCAAGAGCATGTCACGTTGAAAGATATTCGTTAACTCAGTTTCAAGTCCGCGATCGTGATGGATTTGCACATGAAGTCAATCTAAATGGAGAAGAAGATGCTATTGTTATGTTACCTCCAAAAATGGGAAAGAGAAATGCCGGAAGACCTGTGCAGGGAAGAATTAGAAATGAAATGGACGAAATGTGCGTCCGACCGAAATTATGTAGAATCTGCAAGCAACCAGGACATAATAGATTAAGTTGTCCACGCAGAACATAGGCACACTTGCATTTGTAAGGGTAATTTAATTTCATTTTTAATATATCATTTTCCTTACAAATTTATTGTTATTTTTTCATGACATTTGTAATTATTAATGTAGATGGCACAGATGGATAGGCTTCCTGGACCAATAGATACCTCAATATTGTATATGCAGAATGACCATCGATCAACACAACCCACTAGTTCGGTAAGTACTTTTTATAATTTTTTAAATTTACTAGTTCGGTAATACTGTTTCTCATTTTTTTATTCAATATATTTTACATATTCGATTTGTAGAGCATAATGAGTTACTGAACTCCATTTCTGACAAGAAGAGTAGCGTAGTAGAACGATTAATAGAAGCGTCGGGTTTTTCATGTGTGGTGAACATGAGAAGAGTCCAAATGGATCCATCATTACTGACCAGCTTACTAGAGAGATGGAGACCTGAGACACACATTTCACCTACGCTTAGGAGAGGCTACTATTACTCTTCAGAATATGGGATTAATTAGTGGTTTAAAGGTTGATGGTCTACCTGTAACTGGTCCGGATTCTCCACCTGGTGGATGGGATGCAGAGTGCATGAGTTTGTTAGGAGTAGTACCTACTCGGATAAAGAGTGGAAAGGTGAAGCTGTCTTGGAAACGCGACGTCTTCTTTAAGACAGAACATCCGTTGCAAGGTATTGATGACGAATAACAAGCGACCCGTGTGGTTAAAGCACTCATTTTTTATCATATAGGATGTAGTGTACTTGCAGACATCAGCGGAGATATGGTGCTTCTAAGGTATGCATTAATGATTGACTGTATTACATTAGTAATTGTTGTTGTATTCTTAGGTTTGATTAATTTTTTAGGTACCTATTACACTTACGTGAACTGCAAGGATGTGCTCAACTGGCTTGGGGTGCTGCTGCTTTGGCGCATATGTATTCAGAACTCGATAGGGGTGCAAAGATCGGCACGTCTAGGATGTATGCTTTCTTCTCAATTTTACAGGTATGTAGAGTACCCCTACATGTCTCAATTTGATTTATTTGCATCTTCTAATATTTTTAATTACAGGTTTGGGCATGGGAGCATGTACATATTGGACGGCCGATAGTACGTGCTGGTGCTCAGATAACTGGAGGTTCATTAGCGTTGAAGTGGATAGGAGTGCGCAATTTTAAAGAGAACGTGCATACGACAACATTAGCATTCTATCGTAACGAGCTCGATACACAAGAACCTCATCAGGTATAAAAACTTTAATACTCATATTAATTTTAAATTATTGTAAACTACAATATCTAATTTTTTTTACTAAAATACAGATGATTTGGACACCATACGCTGAAGTTGAGATATCACAATTGCATCCTATCTGCAGAAGTGGACAGCCTGTATGGATGAGTCGTGTTCCACTTATTTGTTACGATCTTGTAGTGATGCACCTACCTGATCGTGTGATGCGACAATTTGGATGCGTCAGCACCTTCCTGTTTCTGTGGAGAGGATAAATGCTATATCTAGACGTAACAAAACCCGAAGTGGGGACATCCTAAACTGGGCTACTATACATCGACAGTACGTGGATCATTGGGCTGATAGGGAAGCCGCAGTTGTTCATGAGCACCCGGATTCCGATACCGATCTTTATATGCAATGGTATTGGAATATAACAAGAAGATGGATCCAAACACAGATTCCTCCTCCTGTAGTAGCTTACCGACCACACGGACCAATGGAAAGATGTCTGGTATGTTTAAAAACTATACTTATTCTACTGAGATTCAATTAAATTATTCTTAATATATTTGTAAATGGACTAGGTGGATACGATTGTACAAGGAAGAAACATTATGGGACAACTTAGACGATCAACAGACTTACCTACCGACATGAGGACGACAGTCGAAAATACAATTAGCATGTTCGATGAAACACTCAATATGTTCTCCTTGATGTATCCCTTCCATCAATATGAGCATCAACAATTCATGCCATCACAGGAGCATCATACTTCGGGAGCATCAGGTTTTGTAATTTTTTTCTTACAAATGTAAACTAATTTTTTATCTTAAAATCGTGAATTTATAAATTTCTATGTTGTAAATTGTACAGGAAGGGAGTACACGGAATATAGTGGGGAGGGGACGCAACCACCACCGATGTTTGCTAGTTCAGGTTTTAGTTATTTGTTTATGTATAGTCAACTCTTATCCATATATCGATTTTTAGACATATAAATACAACTCCTCATAAAATATAGCAGGACTCGGTGAGCAGGCATTTTCCCAGGGTCAGACAATGGAGGAGTCAATATTTGGCACCTCAGGAATGACGTCTGCAGGATATGGCGGGCAAGGGTACTCATCAGGTCATCAAGGACTCGCATCTCAATATGACCAAACTGGATTTGGAGCTTCAGGTAATAAAATGACTAAATTAAATAACTAATTTTTATCTTATGTATTATTTTCTAAAAGATGAATATCTAATTCTTGCAGGATATGGAGAAGCTTTTAGTCAATCGCAATTTGCAGGATCATCATTTGCTGGTCCTTCGAGTCAGGGATACAGCGGACAGGAAGTTCCACCAATTCAACGAGGATTCGTATCTACAGGTAAAATTGTACTTAATTTATTACATTGCATTCTCCTCTTACTTATTAGGTAATTTATGTGACATATAATGTAATTAACATCTTTCAGGTATGAGCTATATCGAGTATGGCTTTAGAGGGTCTCAAATCGGTGAAGCCGGATTTAGAGGTTCAGGTATAAATATATTATAGAATATACGAACTCATTTCAATACGTTATGTTTAAATTTTGTGATACTTATAACAATGAAAATGTCTCAATCTTGTAGGACCATCGCTTGTTGGACCTTCGAGTCAATTTGACTCTGAACCCTCTCAGCTCATACCGTCTACTCAATACAGTTCAGGAGATTTGCAGTCGCAAATATTTGATAATGTTCGGCAAATGGAGGTAACTGATTTTGATAGATAGTTGTTTGGTATATCCAAGATACCACAACAACGTCCGGAGCTGCCTCGAAGACCTTCTCCCGGAGTAAGGATCACTGAGCCTCCTCCATCAGAGCCGCCTCGCCATTCAACAAGTGTACGAACGTCAAGGAATCAGGAATCACAAACAATCGAACCGCCACGGAAGTCGTCAGCTAGACTGCATCCTCCAGGGCACGTTCCAACGCATTCAGAACAAATGTCCAAGCAGAAGAAGAAGAAGAAGATAACACATGAGGAGACTCACAAAAAATTGGGAGATGGAGGGAAAGGAAACGACAAGGGAGGTGGTGCAGGAGGTGGAGGAGGAGGTCTGAAGGAATTTCTGAAGATATGGAAAGTTTAAGTTATTGTAAATTTTTGTCTTATTATTTGTAAACTCATATTTCTTCTCTTATGAATTTAATAAAATACTTGTAATTTTTTTAAATTAATTCATGTCAAGTTGTACCTTGTTGAGTTCACATATATCAATGGTAAATGATGTTGTTCACACTATCAATTTTTTTATATTTACTACAATATTGTTGACATGTCAATTATAAATATTCTAAGTATGTATCAATAATGAAGAGTATACTAAAAAAATAGAGATATACTTAACATTTTACAATAACGTTATCGGGAAGAAGATGAGACCACGAAGCTCTATTGATAGATCAAAAAATAGTGTGATGAAGGAAAATATTGATAGCTTATTAAATTTATTTTATTTTTTAAATTTATTTACGTAATTCCTCAAATGTACTCAAATGAACATAAATATAATTGTAGAATAATATTTTGTAAAATTATTTACATAATTCCTCAAAATATTTTTAAATTATTCATATCTAATGAACATAATAATAATTTGTAATCTCCGGCAGTACTGAAATTGAATTACATTATTAAAGGGATTTGTTTTGTAAAATGCCCAGGTGCCGATTTGGCGCCTCTGCCAAAATCGGCACTCACCCCAAATCGGCACCTCAGGTGCCGATAGATACCTATTTTTTTAATTTTCTCCCTTGATGCTTATTTAACTAATTATGGTTTTTTAATAATTATTTAAAAAAAAACCCTATGTCGTGCCTCGCTACATGACAATGATCGGGAGATGGGTTTTGGGAGAAAACCCGATTAGAAACCCTCATGTTTTTTTACCAAAACCCGCATAGAGCGTGGGTCCAGGGTTTTGTGAACTGTGCTCACTTATGTAATTTAGAACTTTTTATAATGTATGTAAATTTGAATTTTTTAGTGATAATCACATTTAATGCATATTTTAATGCATATAAGTATGGGATTTTATGTACATTAACAAGTATTTTAGTCTATTTACATGTGTTTTAACTTTTAAGTTTGATTTTGGGTTGATTTATTCATGGTAATATTATGAATCAGATACTCATCACACCTCCACTTGTCAGTCCCTAGTAAAATACTTATTAGATAAAAGTAACGCATAGAAATAATTACATGAAATAACACTTATAAGATAACAAGATAAGTTAAAAGATAAGGAGACGTTGAGGGATATAGTGATGAATATACACATTTTTATTTTCCAAAAAAATAAAAAAATTTGAGGGAAAATGGGGGTGGGAGTAGCCCCATTTACCTCTCTCTCTCTGGGAGCAGCCAACGGGCTGCTCCCACCCCCATTTTACCCCAAATTTTTTTGGAAAATAAAAATTTGTATATTCATCACTATATCCTTCTAACATTCTATTAAAATTTTGTTAGAAACAAAGACTCCTACAGCCTCTATCCAAACATGGTCGATTTAAAAAATCCTGCAACCGTTAAAAAATGACGTCTGAATGGAGGGCTTAGGAATCTTTGTTTCTTATGAAATTTTAGTAGAATGTTAGAGGGATATAGTGATGAATATACACATTTTTATTTTCTAAAAAAATAAAAAAAATGAGGGAAAATAGGGGCGGGAGAAGCCCCGTTGACTACTCCCAAATAGGACTGTCAAGAAAGCTCGAACTCGATGAGCTCAACTCGGGCTCGGCTCGTTAAGGGCTCGTGAGCCGGACTCGAAACCTTAACGAGCCCGAGCCCGAGTTGGATTTTATGGCTCGTTAGCTTATCGAGTCGAGTTCGAGTTGACCATTGTTCAACTCGGAAACTCGACTCGATAACTCGTTTTCTCTCTTAATAAAAAATTAAAAATATATATACCAAAACTTCCACATTGAGTTTGATTAAACTAGAGGTTAACATTTTTCTTGCCCAAAAAACTACACAAAAGAGTATAAAAAATCAAAATTACAAATGTCATTTGCATAATTTAATGTATAAAATGGAACAATGACTCATTAAGAGGTTGATGAGCCTGCTCATTTTGAGGCTCATGAGCCAGCTCAGAAACTCACGACTCGATAAGAGGCTCGTGAGCCAGCTCATTTTGAAGCTTGTGAGCCAGCTCAGAAACTCGTGGCCCGATAAGATGCGCGTGAGTCAACTCAAACTCGACGAGTTCGAGTTCGAGTTGGTGATCCAGGGCTCGATCCTTATCGAGCCCGAGTTCGAGCTTAGGTTTCTTATCGAGTTCGAGTCCGAGTTGAGGCCAACTCGGCTCGTTGAACTCGATAGACACCCCTACTCCCAAAGAGCATACTCATTTCCCCCTATATATATGGGGCCTTTCAAATGAGGTGGGGGTTTTTCTGAAATTGTAAAGACCACTGTGAATTTATTAAAAACTCTGTAACATTTTTGTAAAAGTATAAACTGCACATTGTAAAAAAATAAATTTTGTAAAATATAGCATCCAAATTTAAATTAATATTTTCATCCAATATAATAATATTTTCATAATTTATTTTACTATACATGTTGTGTTAATATTTATTGTTATATGTATGAAACAAAAAATTGTAAAATATATTGGGAAGATGCCTAAATTGAGGGTGACTCACCGTATATATGGTGAGACCCCACCTCATTTTAAGTTTCTCATATATATATATAGGATATCTTTCAAATGGGACGTGGTCCTTCCATCTCTAAGGAAGACCAACGATCCCATCCATTCGTAACTAATCGGGTGGTTATTAAAAATGGTATGTTAATAATATTATTTAATTAACCACAAACTCATTTTGGTCATTATTTATTACCTAAATATAGTATGCAACCATCTAAAATATCTCCTCGTTAATTACTCTTAATTTGCCATTAAACGTTGCCTCTCTCTCTCTCTCCTAATTTTCCATTCACGTCACCAAAGAGCTCAATTCTCTCCAATTCATTTGTTTGTGTTTGTTGAGAGATAGAGATTGAGAGAGAGATGGAGACGGTGTGCGTGATCAACGGCAGCAGCTTCATCCTGAGCCTTGCATGGCCGGCGGACGTCGTCAGGGGGAAGGACTGCTGGACAGATGTTGAACGAGGTGACACCATTTTGATGTTCATTTAAATTCATATTTCGAATTACGCTGTTTTTTTAATGTTATATGATTCAAGATTGATAGGGATCTCTGGTCGTTTAGACAGATGCGGGTAAGGATATGCAGTAGGATTTATATATATTAGTGAGCATTGTACTCCTGCATTGTCGATCTTGTCGGCGACCCTGAGGTTCGGTGCAAATCGGTCTGTTCGCGTCGGTTTTGATGGATTCTCTTATCGTAGTGCGTAGTTGACGACGTCATGTGCGGCCTCATTGACAAGTTCTTCACGCGGACTCCAACGACAATGTGTCGGTCCGATCTGGATGGTGGGGGATCTGTCCAAGGACTACGCGGGAGTGTGGTGACTATCGTAGAAGTTCTTCATGCATGCGACAGCGATAAAAAAGTGCTGCACCAAGTCCTAGATGAAGAACAATTCACAATTTCATACAATATTGATGTGTACTATACAATATTAATGTGGATTACCCAAATATGATATGTATTATACATATTTGTTAAGTATTTTTACATTTCAATTGGTTGCGAATGAAAAATATATTTTTTATATATCTTGTATATTTGATGTGCATTATACATCTTGGATGTGCATTATACATTTTAGATGTGTATTATACACATTGGTTCGTATTTAATCATCAAATAAGCATGAATGACTACCGCATTTTTACAAAGAACAATACAAGTTTTATTATACAAAACCATACAATCGTTACAAAAAACCACACATTAATTGAGAACATGAATTGTATTATACAAAGGAACCATGCAAAATTTACAAAAATCTGACGACTTTTTGAATGAACCACATATTCTACAAAAGAACATACAGTCGTTGCAAAAAGAACCACGGATTATACAAAAAAACATGTGAGGATACAAACATATGCCCCACGTAATGTCGTCCGGCACAAAATTGGATATTGTTTAAATATGGTATTACGAAAAATACCAAAAATAAAACTAGCTAAATTTATTATTTCAGAATATTGATTAGTGTGCATAATTAATGTAAAAGTTGATGATCAAAATGCCCTTTTGGGCAACAAAATTGAAGGTGCCGTTGGATTTGAATCCGATGGTTCAGATCGTTGGTCTTCCTTAGAGATGGAAGGACTACGTCTCATTTGAAAGGCCCCATATATATATATATATATATATATATATATATATATATATATATATATATAGAGAGAGAGAGAGAGAGAGATAGAGAGAGAGAGAGAGAGAGAGAGTTGGGGAGGGTTGGCAAGCATGTGGAGGATATTGGGAGCACTAAAGTTACCATATGGATCACTAAGGAAGGCTTGGAATGAGGATCGCAACCACAAGGGAATGTCCTCATCATTTAAGCAAGCTATTTTCTTTCCAAAAAAAAGAAGCTATTTGAGTGGGAGTTTTGTCTAACTGAAGATACAGTTATACGAGTCCTTCCTTCTTTCATGCTCTATGGAGTCGGAGGATAACCATAATAGCCGGATTTATGGGATTAAAGTCAAGGCTAAGCATGATCTGGTTCCCATAGTTACTCTATTTAGTAACCTTGAGTTTTGGCATAACAATCCTATGAATTCGATCATTTTTAGTTGTAGTTCCTTTAGCTCCAAAATAAATTAAATATCTTTATCAAATCTTAATTATTTTGCTTTATCTTAGGTGATTATTGAAGAGTTATCATTGCATAAATGGTTTATCATTGCATAAATGGTTTCTTCTAAAAATAAATAAATAAATCATTTACTTAGAAAGTTGTTATATGTTTGAGATTATATTTTCGGGTGTTCGTTACTTTTATACGCACTCATGATTCGATACTAAGGCTTCGTTTGGTTGCAGGGTTGGGCAGGGTTAGGTTGGTGTACTCCGGTGTACCCCTCCTTCCAACCCTCCCAATTCTCCTCATAATTTACTATTCACAGGGGTATCCCAACCCAACCCAACCCAGTCCAACCCTGCAACCAAACGAACGGGCCTGTTTGGTTACTGGGATGGACTGGGTTGGCACAACCCTGATTACTATTCACAAGGGTACTTCCTCCTCACAGATTACTATTCACCCACCCCAACCCAGCCCAACCCAACCCAGTCCAACCCAGCAACCAAACAGGCCAATCATAACTCCATAGTTAAAGGTAAAAAACCATTTTGGATTCTCACTTTGATCAATTATTTTTCAATTCAAAATTAATATATGACAAAATAAAGAACATTATGGTTAGATGTTAGTTTAATAAATAATTAGATTTTTTTATCATGAATTTGTTAATTCTATTTGTTATTTTTAGGAATTAGATATCATAATTCTTCATATATTTATTTAGGGATAATTACACCCATAACCCTGAGTAATTCCTCAATCTCAATCATAAGCCTGCATAATCGTGAATTACATGAGAAACCCCGAGTAATGCTTAACTCTTACATGGCATAACCCTGGGTTCAGTTCCGTTTGAAATGTCCGTAAACTTTGACGGTTTCCGTTGAAGAAGACAAAATTACCCTTATTGTTCACTCATATTTGCAAAACATGCCAGCCCTCCCCACTCCCACAGCATCCACGCCCGCCCCTCTCTCCCCTGTCGAGCACCATCTCCTCCTCCCCTGCTGTCGAGCTCGTCCCCTTCGCCCCACGGCCCGCCGTCCTCGTCGATCTCCCTCTACCGGAACCTCTCCAGGCTCCACCGATCCCCTGTTGGAAGCTCTCTGCAAGCAAAGCCCCCCATCTCGGTATGCGAATCATGGCCCGCCGCAACCCCGTTGACCTCCCTCTGCAAGCAAAGTTCCTACTCCCGTCGTCCCCTCCCCCCCTCCCCCTCGGCGGACCTCTCCAGACCCACAGATCCCCACGCCCCTGCCAGACCCACCTATATCCCCTTCTCTTTAAATCATCCCAAATCGAACAAACAATCATCTATTTCCACATCGAGTCCACTCCTTTCCATCGTTCCATTCAGAGCAGTGCATTTTTGCATTGTCTACATTCGATCCATCATTGCATCCAATGGAGCTTTGAATCCATGCGTCTGAACAACATGCATCACAAAGTAGAAGTTTGATCATCTGGTCGACATCGAGCTATCCAGAACCTGCACATCTGAAGCCACGGCTTTATCACTGTCGACTATTGCTTGGATGAAGCATCATCACATGCATATCGATCTATAACCTTCAATTAACCATTCCCGGAGATGCGAAGACCGAGCTGATAGAGAAGCGACGACGGGTGATCTAACTCGAGATCCATCATGCTTCTATCGAGAAATACGTATCATCTGGAAATCTGAAATGAAGAATCCGATCCGAAATGTTTGTTGGAGAAATGAATCTGATTTGATCGTCGGAGACAGAGCATCACATTCGAGTATCGAGTAAAGCCACTGAATGTCACCGACATTGTTTTGAGTCACCGCAACATTCATGGTAACGGACCTGCAACATCGTCGTCAACCTGGAGAGCATCTTACTTCAAGCATAATCAGAACCGAGGATGCAGTATGTGTAGAGATATATCCACATATCCACGGATTTGAAGAAATTAGAAAAATATTCTAGTCTGGATTTCCGTCAGATTGAATCTAAGCACTCATGCATTTGAGATCAGCATCACCTGAATTTCATATGATTTTGGAGAAATGGAAACTCCCAGACCCACCGACCTGCTCGAAGCTAATCCCCCGCCGCCCCCTCACAAAGCACCTCTCCAGACTCACCCCCCCAAACCACGCGGACCTCTCCAGATCCGCCGCTAGAAGCCCCATGTCGAAAGCAGCCCCCGCCGCCGAGCCTTCCCCTCCCTGTTTCAAGCCCCCGTCGAAGAACTCCCCCTCCCGTGCCGACCCTTCCTCGCTCCCCACCCCGCAGAGCTTCTCCTCCTGCTCGAAGCTGGCCAACGACCTCTCCTCCGTCCGAAGCTCAAAGCCCCACTCACTCCCAACCAAGCTTCCAAACGCCACCAGCCCGCCGACATTTATTTTTTTCCTTCTATTTTTTTGGTTAATCCTAGCCGTTAGATCATAGTTTGGTTAGATAAACCCACTCATATGGTTGAGTTAACATATTAAACTAACGGAGGGTTATGTGTGTGAAACGGAGTAACTATCCGGGGTTTCACATGTAATTCGCGATTATGCAGGGTTATGATTGAGATTGAGGAATTACTCAGGGTCATAAAAATGCGTAATCTTTTAGAGATTTTGTCAAAAATATGCTTTAATAGTTTTTACATCATTTCACCTAGAAACATGTTGTCAAAAATATGTTGTTATCCCTCTGAATGCCTTTGAGTATCTAGAGTGAGCTCTAATAGTCTGGATGGTTCGATAGGAATGAACCACATTAAAATAACACACATATATGGTATGTGTATATAAGGCACATATGTGGTATATGTGTGAAAGGAACACGAGTTATCCCTACCTCGGATGAAGAATGAACAATTTGAGAATGAATGTGTACATCCCTTGCTTTTTTGTGAAGTTAACAACTAAAGAGATAGTGGACTAGGGTTGTGAAACTACAACTAAAGAGACGGTGGACTAGGGTGAGATCTATTATCTAGAAATGTGTTTCATGTCTTAAATTGTAGACTAATATCCGCCATTCTTAATCAAACTGCCAACTACACACTTGTGAATGTCATGAGTTAAAAAAATGACGTCTGGATGGAGGGCTTAGAAGTATCTGTTTTTGACGAAATTTTAATAGAATGTTAGAGGGATATAGTGATGAATATACAAATTTTTATTTTCCAAAAAAAAATAAAAGGGGGGGGATAGGGGTGGGAGCAGCCCCGTTGGCTACTCCCAGGGAGCGTACTCCTTTTTCCCATATATATATATATATATATATATATATATATATATATATATATATGAGTGATCCTATGGGAGCCAAAATCTGTGAGAGCATGAGAGCATGCATTCTGGACCACATGATTCAATCAGGAGAGAGAAGGCCATGAGTGAGAAGACAGAATCATGTGGTCCAGAATGCATGCTCTCATGCTCTCACATGTTTTGGCTCTCATAGGATCACTCATCTCTCTCTCTCTCTCTCTATATATATATATATAATATTATTGAGTATGATTAGGTTAGTGAAGTAAATTAAGGGTAGATTGTACGTGAAAATGGAGCGATGTTAGAGGAGGCGTCAAATATTACAAAGGTTATTGAGTAACTTAAAAGATAATATGGGTATGTACATGAAAATCCCTTAAAATTCCGATTTCTCTTATTGACATAAATGGATCACCATACTACAGGAACATATATGGATCGAATTATTTGTCAAAAAAGTAGAAAGTTCTGAAGTTTGATACAAGGGACATTTGAGTTAACAACATTAAATATGTTTCCAACTTTTGGAAGGGAATTTACATGGTCTTTCCACGGTTGATCCCGCTCGTGCGACTAGCTCTTGGTGGTGGTCGTAACTTTTGATTCAAGATTGATGATTGGACTAACTAGGGAATGTTGCACGCTCACTTTTCCCGTTTTTTTGCTTTGGTAGCATCTGCAGGGGCCTCCATGAGGGATTGTTGGGAGGTCGAGAGTTGGCTCCCTCTATTTCGGTCTGAGCTTTCTGACCATTGTTTTCTCGAGTTTTTATGACTTCTGGGGTTTGCAAGTGGGTGAGGAGTTTCATGACGTGAGAGGCCACTGGTCATGGGCTGATGGACATTTTACTGTTTGGAACGCCTAAATGGCCTTCTATGGGTTGTTGTTCTTTGATCCAACGAGTGCATCAGACAGGTTTATTGACATTTGGAGGTAGAAGGACCCTCTACAAGTGAGGATTTTTGTTTGGTTGCTACAAAGGAATTGCATGTTGACCGATGAGCAGAGCCTAATTCTTCCTTGGAGCATGTGGCACGAGTCAATGGTGTCTTGTAGCGAATGAGGATGTCGAGCATCTCTATACCCGATTGCGAAGGAGGTGGGGGAGGCATCACAGATCACTGCTAGAGACAACCACCGATTGGATTGGTTTTTGAGACTCGATGGATAGGTTGGGAAATGCGAGCAGTCGAACCAAAGTTTGGGTGGTGGTTATTCTTTGGTCCATGTGGCTTGCACAAAATGATAATATCTTCCGTGGAGAGAGAATGTATATGGAAAATGTTATAAAGCAACCGAAAAATGTGAGGACCTTTTGGTCTATGTAATCCTCTTTTGATATTTAATGTTAATATACAGAAGTTTACGGGTGAAAGTCTACATGGCATCGTTTTCTTAAAAAAAACATTAAAATCTGTATGATTTTTCATGCAACAATGAAGGACATAATGCCAACTTTTTGTAGGGAATTATTTGCAAAAGTTCACTATCTTTTAATTCAAAAAACAGAGTAACAGGCCCAAAAGATCTCCCTCCCAGCGAGATATCCAAGCCGTCGAGTTCCCGTACATCCCGGTGGATCCAACGGCCAGAGCTAAAAAAATGGGGTCAGAAACCCTAGAAACGATATTATTAAAGGTGGGGATTGGCAGCTTACTTGGTTCCTTTGTTCTTCCCGACCTCCATTTCCCACTAATTTGACAATTCTCGAGATCTGAGAGGTCGAGAGAGAGAAGGAGAATGTCGGACGAGGAACACCACTTCGAATCCAAGGCGGACGCGGGGGCATCCAAAACCTACCCCCAGCAGGCCGGAACAATCCGCAAGAACGGTTACATCGTCATCAAGGGCAGGCCCTGCAAGGTATCTTTGATCGATCCATCTATCTATCTAGCCTTTTTTCCCCTTAAAAATGGCATTTGTTGTGTCTGTGGATGTTTTTGTAGTTTGAATCAGTTGTCTTGCTTGTTATTGGAATTGGATTGGTTAAGTTCGTTTATTGTATTTGCATAAAGTTCAAATTTTGATAGGAGATATAGAATCTTGCCGTTGCTTGATTGAAGATACCGTTTTTTTTCCAGTGAATGTGATAGATCCTGAAATGTTTAATTTTAGTTACATTCGCGATTTGTGATGATCGAACAAATGGTTTATATTCTTGGTAAATGATTGAGAGCTGTATTTGATTTACTCTTACAATGATGGATTTCTATTTAAGTTACGCATGAATGGTATTGATGTAAATGTGGGGATCTCACCCGTTCGGATATTTTTAGCTCCTGTTTTCATTTATGCGGAAACTGTAAGTAAACTTGCCATCGGTCATTTTCTTTTCAATCTTGTACTGAGTTTGGACTTTGGTTGGACCTATTATTTGATTAGGTATAATGATGGCAGATCGAGTTGCCTTCAAAACAAATAATTCCTGAACTTAATTTTATGCTATCTAAATCAATTCTTCTTTGCTAAAAAGCACAATCTTTAGTTTTGTTGACCGCACTAACGCATTGGCATATGGAGGTGATTCTAACGAGTTATAACTTTGATTTATTTAGGCTACCTGATCATAATTGTCTGATCAGTATCCTTCTGATACTGAACAATGGTTTCTATCCTTGTTCTTTTCTCTGTAAATATCAGTTCTGATTGTTTTAGATTTTATGTGATCCTGTTGTTTTGTTTATTTGATAGAGTAATCATTTAAACGGTGATTGCCTTTCTCATCTTACTTGTTGAAAAATCTCTTTGCTACTTATCTTGACCATTTTGTTTTATGTCTGCTGTCATAAACAAGAATGATGTTAACACTGATATTCTGTGTAACTTACTCGAAATGATTTTATCTTCTTGATTTGTAATTGTGTCGACTGTCCCGTATTCCTTAGAAAGTTGGATTTGTTGTTATGGATTAAAGAGTCGATCTGTTCTGATTCCTGAAATAGCAGTAGACTTAACTTTTTATATTTCTATTTTTTAGTTGTCATTTTTTGCATTCAGATAATAGATTTTTAGTTCTAATATCAAGTAGAGCTTTTATGACTTTTAGACTTGTAGACTTGACCATTTTTTTGCCATAGGTTGTTGAAGTGTCTACTTCAAAAACTGGAAAGCACGGCCATGCAAAATGTCACTTTGTCGCTATTGACATCTTCAATGGAAAGAAACTTGAAGATATTGTGCCTTCTTCCCACAACTGTGACGTGAGTTTCCTTTTTGGACTCTAATTGCATATTCTACATGCATATGATGGAATCATAGAAAAACAGGAGATGTTTTCTTCTCATTATTTTTTTCTTCTCATTGTTTTTTACATTATCCATGCATATAATGAAATCACAGAAAAAAGGCTTTATCTGTCTTATTCTTATTGTTTGCACAGGTGCCGCATGTTAATCGTACTGACTATCAGCTTATTGACATTTCTGAAGATGGATTTGTATGTTCAATTACCTACTTTTCTTTTCATTTGGAAAATGCAGTTGTACTTAATCAATCTTCATATTGCAGGTGAGTCTTCTGACTGAGAATGGAGCCACGAAGGATGATCTAAGGCTCCCAACGGATGAACCTCTGCTTACCCAGGTTTGTGCTTTTTTGGTTGCTTCAATGAAGCTGTCAAGGAAGATATTTCACTTTGTCGAATAACTGGAGGATTGCCATATATTTGTTTGTTATAACTATGGTTTGAGAATGGAGTATGTAACTAGCAGTACAACAACAACAGCAACAACAACAAAGCCTTTTCCCACAATTAAGTAGGGTCGGCTACATGGATTCTTCGCCTCCATTCAGATCTATCTTGGATCAGTCTCGAGCTTATATCCAAAAAACTAAGATCCCTTCGTATAGTCTCTTTCCATCACTTCTTGGACCGTCCTCGCTCTCTCTTAGCCAGTTCAACATCCCAATACTCGCATCTCCTAACTGGTGCATAAAATATGTAACTAGCAGTAAATAGGAAATGAATCTTGATCCTTAAATATGTATCTGGTTCTTTTTAGTAACCTTTGGCGTGAATAACAGATGCATTGAATAACACCAGTTTTTTAGTGGAGATAGCAATTTCAACTCCAAGACTTTTCTCACTTAAGTAGGGTTGCTAGTTGTATATCAGTTTGTTTATAACTCTGATTGAGAATGTTGCATGCAAATATAGGAAATATATCTCAATCCCCAGATTATTTGTATCTGGTCCCTTTTAGTAATGTTTTGGAGCAACCGAAAAGATGCATCGGATTAGAAAAGTTCTGTGAATAGAATGATTTCAATGCATAGATCTGTCCCACATGAAGTAGGGGTTGATAGATGTATCTATTGTCCCAAAACTGATCAGCTTATTTTTTTAATTCCCAGAGGAGATTTGGTTACCCCTTTCATTTTAGAGATTGAAAAGTTACAATAGGGGCCCTTCAAGGGATATAAATTAATGATGAAACACAAGGGAAAGGCAACAAACACAGGGACCTACATATTAGTCGAAACTCGATATAACAGTTCTTCAATGGATCAATAGGTTTTCCTTCCCAAAGATCTTGCAAGGTCTCCACCACGTTGACTGAATGTTGCAGCAGCCAAATTGTTGCTTCAAATCAGCGAATAATGTAACAGCAACACCTTCCCATAAATCAGCAGGCCCTAATGGATCAGCTTCAAAGTACAGTTGGACCATATTTCCAAGCAGCATTAGCTTAGCGACTTAATTTAGAAGTCTGAAGTCATTGTATAACACTTTGAACTTTACAACCCATAGTTAGCTGCAACAAGCACATCACTTTTCGGTTATCTTCAAGTGAAATAACAAAAATATAGCAGCCCAACAGCCTCTTTATAAAATATTCATCACTAAATCCTTGATAGTATCTTTTGCATTCAACTCCAAACTTTCTTCACCTTTTGACATTCAAGCAACACTGCATCAAATTCTACCAGCTTATTAAAGAACAGCAACATCCACTTGTCACAGAACCCAGTTCAAAGTCTCGATTGCACAAGAATATGCATTATCAAAAGCATCATGTAGTCAAAGATAGACTTCATATCATTTTGATGAAAGTACAAGTTAGAACGAAATCAAACATAGACTGAATCCCGTAACCAATGCATATAAGAAATTCACTTAGCTCGTGCATGCATATCAATTTGATATGCACCATCCCATTTTACTCGGCTATTCCCGATTCCAAAGCCTCGGTCATCTGTATGTTTTTCAGCAACACTACTTGTCAAATCACATCATTGTGCTAATACAACCATCCTAAGATGACTCCATCAACGAACCATTGAGAATGTGTTTCATGCTATTCTTTGTATAACACATCACTAACAAAATCCGCTTTAACATGAATCAAAAAGCAAAGGGAAAGATGCTTAACTGTTGTGCATAGGGACGCGATCAGATACATACACATATATATATATATATATATATGTATCCGACCGCCATCATATCCATTTTTAGGAGGATATGGATCTACATTTTTTATTTTGGCAAATACAGATATTGATACGGATATGGATATGGTTTTTTTTGCTTATACATACATGGATATGGATACCATTTCAATTTTTTTGAGGATACGGATACATATATGTTACAAATATATCTGGTGGATACAAATATCTGTGTTACTAACTATCTGCATTTTTGTATGATAGAAATATAATCAAGGTTGCAAAAGTTGGTAGTCGGTACTCGGTCAGTCAGGTCACTGACTAAGGATTAATTGTCACTTGGGCGACTAATCGGATTTAGTCGGTCTTTACTCGGCTTTGAATTTTTTGATTATTTTAAATGTATAAATCATTTTTATACATTTATTTACATAGATTTTGTACATTTTTATACTATCATAATGAAATAAAAAAGTAATTGAATTTAAATAAAACATTAAGCATATTATAATAAATTTGCTTTTAAAAAGAGCAAAATAAAAAATATGGTATTTTCAAGCAAAAATCTCCCGACTAGTGTGCCTAGTTGGAATTAGTCAGTACTCGGTTGGTCACTCCACTGACTAGACTAGTCGGTCCTACTAGTCAGGCCAGTCAGGTGACTTTTACAACACTGGACATATTTACCAATGTGTGTATAAACAAATATCTAAATATATTAGAATGTTACACTTAATATAATTTGTTTTAGAATAATTTCAAATGCAAGAGGAAAAATAAGAGTAAATTACAAAAATACCTCAAGTATACCTCGCTTTCCAATTAGGACCTTATTTTGGAATTGTAATGATAATGGATGCGATTTTATTTTTTTATCTTAAATACATGCTTTCATAAACTTCCACAACCCTTCTGTATTGATATTAAAGCATAAAGTTGAAATTTTAGTACATTCTTTGTATCATTTCAAAAAGGAGGACCCTAAATAAAAAAATGGGGCAGAGTTGGACACTTTTTCTTGATAATTTACCCAAGTACATATCTTATGGTGTAACTATTTGTTATAAAAGTTTAGTTTAACATTTTACTTTATTACCTTTTTATTTTATTAAATTTATAATTTGTGTAATTTGGTCATTGGATTTAACTCTTAGGAAAATTTTATTATCTGTAGGATAATTCGTGTCCGTTTGTAAAATATCCATATTTGAATTATGATTGTCTGTTTCCATATCTGTATCTACGTTTAAGGATATGGTTTGCGATTGTCATTATCCGCAAAATATCCATTTCTGTATCTGCATCCAGATTTTAAAAAGACTAAGGATATGGTAACACATATATCTGTATCTGTATCTGTATCTGTCTGTTTGCATCCCTACTTGTGCACGTACTTATTTGATGTGCACACTTCCAAGAACATCCGCCAATGCATGAGCCAAACATGCCCTCAAATGCCGGAACTTGAAGTTTTTAATTCCTAATTATACCACATTTCTTGATGCACCTATTCAGTAGCATGAAAATGATCCGCCTTATAAAATATCTAGCTCATGTCCAATCTAAATTTATACAATTCAACTACTATATTTGGGGTACCCACTTCAATTGTTTGGTGGTAGAGTAGCGTGCCTACCACCCAAAAGACTAGGGTTCAAATTCCCCCTTGAGAAGGGTTGCATTAGGAAGCTAGTCCCCAACATAAAAATGGTTCGGATATTTCAACATGGATTTGATAAGAATTCATATAATCAACCCTACTTAAAATTGGAGAAGGCTTCACCATTTTTTGACTAATATATTTGGGGATATTAGATGGAATCTTGATAATATGTAACTTAATTGAGGTAGTCTGTTCATGTTAGATATTCATTAGCCTAACATTATGAAGTTAGCAAGTATTTTTTACTCAAACTGTACTACTTTTATTTAAAAATACTCGGAATGTTTTAAATTGTCGGCCTAACTGAACAAATAATACTCAACCAATTGTCGGTCTGATCGGATAGTCGGTCCGACTATTTAATTAACTGGCTGACTATTCAGCTGACTATTCGGGCGACTATTGGATCCATGTTATTTTATTTTTTAATTATGAAAGCTTACCATTTATAACAATATTATCAGAAATGTCAAAGTTTCATATGTATCTCGTTAATTGGTACTTTTATCATCAATTCTTCCTAATTGATGGTCATATATGTATAAACATATAAGAATATATGTATTAAAATTAAATATTATATTTAAAATAAGTAAAAAGTACAAAATCGAATAATTCTGAATAATTGTTCGAATACCGATTATTCTCTATTCAGTGACCACTCCAATTGAGTATCGAATACCGACTTCTGCAACACCGCCTGTTGGCTCCCTTACTATTACATTGGTTTTGTTGCAGTTGAAGTCACTTAACAAGAAGAATGACACCTTGAGGCTTATGTATACAAGTTGCTAAAGAAGGTACACAAAATGAGTAAGCTATGATGACTTATCTTTGTGGGCTGAATTTTTGTACCATGTTGCATGTGATCAGATGGTGAGGGGCACTACACTTACCACTCCGAAAGATGCTTATGACATACTAGTCGCCTCGGTGTCTTCCGATAGTCAAAGATATCAGGGTCTCAAATGTTTGTGATGCAAATGAGAAATTTGCACGTCGATGAAAATAATTTGATTGTGGATTTTTGTGGAGAAGAACAATGGAGGGGTTGAGAGGAGAGAAGGCATGCCGGTTGCGCGAGATTCAAGGAAGAAGAAGCGCGAAAATCGCGTCGATGGAGAAAGAGACGAGAGAGGGAGATAGAGATAAAATCTCAAGTTTTCATATAATCTGACCTGCCTTACAATAGACTACCATCCCCTTTATATAGGAGGGGTGGAATTACAAAAATAGAAAGAAATCAAATTCAAATTTAATTTGATTTTAATTGATTTGAATCAAAATTCAAATCTACCTTATCCTAATTTGACTCTAATTCGAAATTTAAAATTCAAATTTAAAATCGACTAACTAATTTGAGATCGCATGCGATCTCGATTATTTAAATAAAATTGCATTGACTCGAATAAACGCAAATAAAATTAGACTTTAATTAACGGATAAAAATAGGAAAATAAGACCCAATTTATCCGATTCACGCTGCATCAGTTCTCCTCTGCTTGAAAAATTCGTCTCCAGACGAATTGCTTGATCTAGATGCGTTGTTGGAGAATTCGTCCTTGAAATTGTACCTTCAAATTCTCCCAATTAGATCCTTTTCAACGTTACGTCTGTAATTATTTTCAATTGGAGGGCGTCTCTGCAATTTTTGTACCTCTTCATTCAAATTATCTCTTCTTAAATACCCCTTCATATAAATAATTTTAGGGGGCTGGACGGCTATGCAATTTCTCCAAATTTGTTTCCAATCCCCACGTGGATTGATCTTTTTCCATCGACAATGGATCCCAACTGCTACTAGGGTTTCATCTTCTCCAGAGCTTCGGCGGCGCCGTGTTTAGTGTTGCAAGCAGCGATCGCGCGCGTAGTAACAAGCATCGAGGTGGCGGGTGAAGGCTAGGGAAGGAAGGGAGGATGCAGTGGCAACGACGACACGGGTGGGGAGGTGGCGGGTTGGAAAGGCCAAGGGGACCCGTAGAACGTGTGGGGGTGGCGGGAGAAGGCGACAGCAGGGCTGGGGGGGGGGTCGCTGGGTTTGCGGGAGGAGGGGGTGTGGGATGGGTGGCGATGGTACGAGTCTCAGGCAAGGAAGGAAATATCGATATCGATATCGTTTCGATACAATGTCGATACCAATATATCGCCGATATATCGGCGATATATCGACGCATATCGTCGAAACCCGGTATCCATTAGGCATTTTCTCCTGTCGATACCCGATGTCGTCCATATCGGCGATATATCGGTGACCTGTCGATACCGATATATCGCCGATATATCGACGATATATCGCGATATGGCGATCCCTGGTCTCAGGGGAGGCACCAAACAAAGGGGGGAGAAAGGTCGGTGGGGTTGGGGTGGTTTGCCGGGGGTGCACATGTAGTGAATGGGAATGGGGCGATAGTGGGGCGGAGGCTGGGGTTGCGAGGGTGATGACTGGAGGGGATAACGGGCCTGTGGGGGTAGCAGCGGGAGGGGGTGGCGGTGATGAGGTTGGTGATTTCGCTAGGGCTGCTGGGATGTCGGGGAGGGGGGTTGACGGGATGGCGGGGAGGGCAGCGGGACTCGCTGGAGGTGTCGGGGCTGAGGGCTGTGTAGCAGGGGGTGCGGGGTTAGGGGAGGGAGGGGGGTTTGGTGGCGGTACAGGGGGTGCGAGGGTAGGAGGGGATGGAGGTGATGGCAATAGGGGGTCTGGGTTTGCGGATGGGGAAGAAACTGTGGAGGGCGGGGTCGTGGTCGTCGAGGAAGGCAGGGGGAGTACCTGGGATAGTTTGGGCAATGCCGGGACGGTCAGAGACAGTGAGATAGTTGTTGCCGAAGGTGATGGCTGCTCGAATACGGACTGTACAACAAGCAATTCGATATTTTTTCTCCTGAAACGGCCTAGACAACGAGCAAATCATCATCGATGATGAGTTTTTCTTCGACAAAAATCTGGACATCGGCTTCGATGGTGGGGAACTTCGATTTGGCGGCATTTTCTTCTAGTTGGCGCGCCAATACCTCGATATTCCGCGGCTCTTGTATCTGTGACGTCAAAGCTTGCATATCGGCACAAACTTGGAGCATATTCGATAGTGCTTGTCTAATCTCGGCACGCCATGCACGGTCATTGGAGCGAGATCCTTTGGACTTTTCGCGTGAACGACGGGAGGGATCGTCAGATCGTGAGGACGATCTAGATGCCATGCTCTGATACCAATTGATGCAAATGAGAATTTTGCACGTCGATGAAAATAATTTGATTGTGGATTTTTGGTGGAGAAGAAAAATGGAGGGTTGAGAGGAGAGAAGGCGCGTCGGTTGCACGAGATTCAAGGAAGAAGAAGCGCGAAGATCGCGTCGAGGGAGAAAGAGACGAGAGAGGGAGACAGAGATAAAAATCTCAAGTTTCCATATAATCTGACCTACCTTACAATAGACTACCATCCTTTTTATATAGGAGGGGTGGAATTACAAAAATAGAAAGAAATCAAATTCAAATTTAAATTGACTCTAATTGATTTGAATCAAAATTCAAATCTACCTTATCCTAATTTGACTCTAATTCGAAATTCAAATTTAAAATCGACTAACTAATTTGAGATCGCATGCGATCCCGATTATTTAAATTAAATTGCATTGACTCGAATAAATGTAAATAAAATTAAACTCTAATTAACTGATAAAAATAGGAAAATGAGGCCCTATTTATCCGATTCACGCTGCATCAGTTTGCCTTGACAATATCATCTGGTCCTGGAGGGTGTGGTTCGTTTGAGGTCTTGGCATTGGTTGTGGCAGGTTTTTTTCTTTGACGCTCTTGTGGCAAGTTTGTTGTGGAACAAAGTGTTCCCTTTGTCCTATTGCTTCTATTAGATGAGGTAAAGTTAAATGCATATTTTGTGGCTGGCAGGAGATCACATTTTTTTTTGACACTCAAAAGAGGGGGAGACACTCATAGGTGTTCACCCCATTATATTAAGGAAGAAGATAGAAAATACTTACAGCGGGGAATACAACAAAAAGTCAAGGTAGATGGTATGAAAGAGGATACCATCCGCCACCCAAAAGACGCTACACGGATATCCAATAAATACAAAACCGATTTGCAGCGATACAAATATTTTCCTTATAAAAACGCTGCCCCGCAAAAATCAATTTGTTTCTCCCCAGCCAAATACTCCAGATACGCGCAATGGGAATAATTCTTTCCGCCCTCGGACGATTAGCATCGGCAGATAGGCTCTCCCAAAAATCTTCAATAGTGGAACGATTCATCCATCCCACGTCATCCCAGATGGCCCGCACGAGGTTGCATTGAAGGAAAAGATGGTTGGATGTCTCAACATCGGAGCCGCACAGACCACACAAGGCTGAGACATTCGGGAAGATGGAGGCGCATCGATCACGAGTAAGCAATCTTCCACGTTTAAGAATCCATAGAAAAACACCAATCCTTTCCGGAAGCTTGAGATCCCAAATGAACTTGCAGTGTCGTAGAAAAGATGCTTCCGCAGACATGACGGAGGGAAGAATAGAGAAATATGCCTTCCGAGAGCTGAAAGTCCCTTCCTTCCATTCAAAGTGATCACGGCCCGTAGATGGGGCAGGAGCGTCCACAAGGAGAGTCATCAAAGCGGCGAAGTCAAGTAGCCGCTGGGCCGAAAGTGTGCCCAACAAAATAGGGCACCAGACGCCATCGCACCAGCAAGAAGCCACCGAAGCGAGTTTATCTCCGGCTTGCGCATAAAGACGAGGAAAGAGATTCATGAATATACCCTTACCGGACCAATCCACCGACCAGAACCGGAAAGAGTTCCCATCGCCGAGAGCCGGTCTAACCAGAGACCGGTTAGAGTTGAAGACAGAGAAGACATCGTGCCAGAAGGAGTTAAAGATTCCATGGGAATGCCCGCCAAAAACGGAGTCAAAGGCATTCCCCGCCGCCACGCGAAGGCACTGCACCAACAGACTCCATCCCGGCCTAAAAGCCTCATCGCCCATTTGAGAAGGCAAGCATCACACACCACATCCAACCGCCGAACGCCCAGACCCCCGTCGCGTTTTGGCCGAGAAATGTCATCCCACCCTACCAAGTGCATCCCTCTTCTATCAATTCCATTCTTACCCCATAGAAATCTCTTCATTAATTTCTCCAATCGATGTTGGATCCCCTTAGGCAGGCCGCGAGCCGATAAGAAGTAAATGGGAATAGCCGAGAGGACAGATTTAATAAGAACCAACCGACCGCCTTAGGAGATCACATTGAGGAGCCATTCTAGATCAAAAAGACTAGAGCCCCCCTAGTATTCGATTGGCCACCAAGTGGATATGGTGACTCTTTTTTGCATTGATTTTGATGAGATGTTCACATATTTTTCTCAGACTCTATCCATATTTACTTACTCACCAATTAAACTTGTACCCTTGTTTTCTTTCCAAGTACACTTGTACCCTTGAGATAACGTCCACTTGGAGGGGAATGGGCGGCAATTAACTCGGAGGGGATCATTGTTAATCGCCTAAGAATATATGGGAACAAGTGATATTAAAAACAAGAGGGGCATAACTATATTTGCACAATCTCAAAGGAGCACAAGTGTAAAAAACCCTTAGATGTATCCTTAAGTATTATTCTTTTCATTATTTAAGTAAAGAAGAAATTTGGGTAATGATAAAAACTGTTCAATTGATAATGCTATAGAATCTACCTTGACAATTATATGATTTATGTATTCCTAATCATATATCGTATGTCCATACCTTAAAATAAATGCTATAGTAGGGCTCTATCCAATTCGATTATGCAACCAAGTAAAGAGTTGTGCCCTGTGGGGCATGATGACCGTTGATGTTTCATTTGTTATAGGTCATATGAACTCGCTATAGCTCTTCTTGTTGTCTTATAATCGATTTGTGAAATACTTCGCACCCTTAAGGTAGGTAAATCTCCAAATAACCTCTATGCCTCCATCCATTACTTCTGAATGCAAACATCGGGTTATAGTTATACTCTATGTTGTCATGACTATTTATTTATACAATTGCTCTCGTACCTTACATGGGAGATGCACTACTCATAGCTTCATATCTCATTAATTGTCTTCTTCCCTCAACAACTGATGATAAATTCCTATTGTGGCCCTATATCCTTAGCATCATATTTTTCCCTTTATATCCTTTTGGATATCAAGTTGTGTTACTTTGGCGCAATAATTTGAATTTTGTGTGAAACAAGTTTACTCCACGGGTAATACTTATACGTATATTTTTTGGACTACGCTAGAAATTAGAATCTTGGAGGGAAACTAGTGTGCTTCACATGCATTATACCCTTCAACCGCAAGAAAGGATCATGGAGGAGGTGTTGACAACTCTGGTTTTTAAGACTACCTATGATATGAGTGTTTATTGTGAAGCATAACCATATGGAACCTTTTCAAGACTCGTCGTTAGAGGATTCACTTGGACTTATGAACCTTTTTGACATTTCTTTCTGGTTTCCATCTTTCGAATCTAAGAATTCTTTTTGCCATTATGCACAATTGTTGGTTTTATATCACCAAGATATAAAGAATGCACTCCTCTATGGGGATCTTGATGAGGTTGTGTATACACCGCAATCAGCTATGTTTGAGTTTAAGGGGAGTCCATGAGCTTTTTTAATTTGGAGAAGACCATTTATGACCTTAAGCAGACTCCCAAAGCATGGCTCCACAAGCACTCAGATGTACTAAAGAGTAAAGGTTTTGCCAAATGTTTTTCTGACATTTGCTATTGGGTAGGTAGAGGCATTCTAGCTATGTCTTGACCTGAAATGCCATTGATGTTTCAGCGATATTTCAATTTCGGTAGGTGAGCGATGTCGATACTCCTATACCTTT
The DNA here is from genome assembly GCA_037367405.1 of Ottelia alismoides. Taxonomy (NCBI): domain Eukaryota; kingdom Viridiplantae; phylum Streptophyta; class Magnoliopsida; order Alismatales; family Hydrocharitaceae; genus Ottelia; species Ottelia alismoides. Next base: position 183,660 of record JAZKJV010009465.1, on the reverse strand, counting down.
GTTTTCTCGCATATCATGTCGATGGTATTTCAATTTTCCCTTGATCGACGCTACCGATTTTTAAGTATGTCCATAAATTCCCCTAAATCGATGCCTATTTCGCCCATTTCATCTCATTAGATCGTGTTTCCTTCTTTCAAGCTTCCTTGCCTCTTTCAGAAGCCCACCATGGAGAAATTTTGAGATGATTTGCCTCGCTTATTTGTACGGTACACTTTCGCAAATGTGATACATGAGAATAATTCTTCTTTTTTCCCACCATTTTGTGTGTAAAGAGTGATGGTCAAAGTCTTCAACCTTCAGATTGTGTTCAAGATATTTTGATATAGATGTCGATAACTTGATATTGTGAAAATATTCATCGATATTGCGATAACTTGATATTGAGTGTTTGTGTTTTGTTATTTCATAAGTTATGAGTTATGAGATATATTTGAAGTTTTAACTTTTATATTCATGACTAAACTTTTAAATTCTAATTGCATGCTTTAAAGGTTCTAGCGTATTTTGTTTTTCTAATGTGTTGTAGTTGTCAATACTATACAAAATTTGTATTTAAACCTCTATTTTTAGCAAATAAGTGTATGTTTCTATTTTTTTTATTTAGGAAATCTTCATTCTTAAAATAAATCAAATTTTATATGCATTTCTCCCATTTTTGGCCAACTTGGGTAAAATGGCGACATGTCAATATCGACGACATGTCGTCAACATTTCATTTCCTAATGCCCACGATTTTCCTGCAAAATTGACATTTAGGACCTTGAATGACAGTCTTGATTGGAGATGACAAGTATAGGATCAAAGAAGTGAAGTAGACGATTGTGTATCAATTTGTGATTAAGAATATGGGCCCATAGAGATATTTCCTTGAACTGGAGATAGCCTGTCTTCAGCCATAAAAGGATTGGTTCTATTTTAGACGTAATACATCTTTTGTGAAAGAATTGCATATTAGGTGTCTAACTAGTTCAGATTGGTATGCATCCCTGTCTCGAGCCGTAAAGGATTGGTTCTATCTTAGATGAAATATATCTTTTGTAAAAGAATTGCATATCAGGTGTCTAACTAGTTCAGATTGTTTTTTGATCCTGATGCTCATTTGTATGAGGACAAGGCAGTGCCAAGTGTTAACATCATTGTTAGGCAGGGTAGCTCTTCTATCTCGCTATCATTAGACCTCACCTTCTTGGATGATGGGAAAACTTGGTTTATAAGCAAGAGCACACATGCTCACTGGGATGTATCCATGATGTTTTTAAGGTACATCAAAGTTGCCTTGGAAAGGGAGTCTTCAGTATAGTAGTGTTTTCACTGGACATTATATCATACTATGATGTGGATTATACTGAGTGCCTTGCAAAGAGGAAGTCCACCTCTGATTTTTGCACCCACGTGAGAATCAATCTCATTGCATGATGGTCTTGAGGTATATTAAAGTTGCTCTAGAAAAGAACTATTTTTACGGCAGTGTCATGGCTCTTCTTTATAGTAGTGTTTTCACTGGATATTATATCATATTCTGATGCGGATTCTTCTGAGTACCTTGCAAACGAGAATACCCTTGATTGTTGCACCTATGTGAGAGTCAATCTTGTTGCATGATGGTATTGAGGTATATTAAAGTTGCTCTAGAAATGGACTATTTTTACTACAGGGTCATTACTGGATGGTGGATATTGCAACATATTATGATGCATAGTATACAGTAATGCTTTGCAGACAGGAAACTCCACCACTGGTTTGTGCAACTACTTGGGCATCTTGTAATGGAGGAACAAGAAAAAATTAGTGGCATTTTGTTTGGGTGTAGAAAGCGAATATAGAGCAGTGGCATAAGTAGCAACATGGCGCATTGGATTTAGGCGGTACTTCCTATTTTCATCTTCCTCCAGATAGTTTGGATTGCGATGCAACAATGCAACATTAATTATAATCAGTGCAGACTGTTGCACTAAACAAACTCCTTGAGTGTTCATGTCTTTTGATCAGTGCAGACTATTGATGTTCTCTGTGGATAAAATTTCTAGATTATCGGTTCCTTAAATGCATGACAGACATGTTACATTTGCAACAAAGATGGCAGCTTGAGGAGTAGAGCAATTCATTATGTGAACGTAATAGAGAACAGGAAATCGACACTTATGATGCGAAGTCGATGTGGTTAACTTAGGGATGCAATGCGTGAGAAATTGGATGAGGGAGATGTACTGTTGCAATGGAGTCAGTAAGCAGTGATTATTTTTTAATCAGTGCAGAAAATTAATGTTCTCTGTGGATAAAATGTCCAAATGACCTGTTGCCCTTTTAGTCCCCAAATGCATGAAATAAATGTGTCATGTACACCATTGACATCCTGTGAGGTTGCCAAGTTCCAGACAGATATGTAGTGGAGAATAAAACTTACACTTGTGAAGTTGTGAGCCAACGATGAGGAGTTAGGGGTAGAGCAATTCAGGATATAAATGTAGTAGAGAATATAAGATAGAACGATGCAAAGTCGAGGAGGTTAACTTATGGATGTGATAATCTTCTAATGCATGAAATAGTTGTCATGTACACTGGTGGCATCCTATGCAAGTAGTGAAGTTTGAGACATGTAGGTTGAGGCAATGACAAGGAGGTAGGGCTGTGAGTGTGATAGATTTGATGTGGGAGATGGTACTGTTGGAGAAGATGGGGGCCTTGGGGTTTGGTTGTTGTTTGCGGTTGGGGAGATTGGTTCGTTGGTGATTGTGGAAGGGCGATGAGTTTATGTGACTTATGTCAAGATGTGGAGATAAATTGGGGAAGATAAGATGCATTGGCTTTCTAAGATTTTTGGACAATGAATTTATTTGCAGGGCATCTGAACGTCATTCCCTATGTTAAATATGAAGTATGGTCTGTGTATGACTGTCCTATTTCAACTGAAAAGGTTCTTATGTATAAACTCCTTCAGCTGTTCCAATCTCCATAAATATGCTCATAAGTATCTATCCAATCCCACAAAAACTCCTTCAGCATTGAAATACTGTAAATGACTTCTGCGCTTATGATAATGGTTTCAAAATTCAGAATTAGGGACACCTTAGGTTTGTTGTAATGGTAAATTTTTATATCGACAATACAGTACATTCTGCGTTGCATGATGCTTAAGAGATCGCATCCATGCATACAAATATTGTATGCAGGTATCTTAGGTTTGGCTTATTTCTAATTTTCTAGTCTATGGTTTCATACAAATATTAAGTTTACATTTTCTTTTTGTTATGGCGTCTTCATTATCCTTCAAGTTGCCTGTACTTGTGCATGCAGATCAAGGACGGGTTTGGTGAAGGAAAGGATTTGGTTGTTACTGTCATGTCTGCCATGGGAGAGGAGCAAATCTGCTCCCTGAAGGATATTGGCCCCAAATAATCCTAGTTGCTCTCATCGAATCAGTGAGAATCTTGTTAGCACTTCATCCCATCTTAGTATTACCGACTTGAATCTTGTTGGGGTCCTTGAATCCTTATTGTCACGTTTTTGAAACTGTATTCACTAAGTATGTATTTGTTGGAACAGTATAATTGGCTTTTGATATTTCGTTTTCCCCTTATTACGTTATCAGGAGTGGTTTATGTTTGCTTCGGATTTACAATTATAGGTTCTGTTGTGCCCATGGTTTCCAGTGCTACTGAGTTCTGTTGAAGCTCGTCTTATTGTGGTGATATATTTAGCCCTAGTTTTTTGTCAGTTACGTGTAAAATGCAGGATGGGTTGCGTTTGGGTACCTAACTCCAGATAACAAGGCGATATATGATTCATGATGTCAAAATTGCATTCATAATTGATTATTTGTCGCTGTGGTCATGCTTAAATTACGTTTAAGTGGTGGCAGATTCTCTATTTTTCTATTATTATCATTGTCTTCTTTATCACTAAGATTATGCTGGCTTAATTGTTCTACTCTGCCCTTCTGGATTGATGCATGCAGCGTAGGATTATATGTTTGTGTATGGGAACGGCTCTTTATACAAAACTGTTGAAGGGTTTATTTTAGTTGATAAAATGTTAGCCATCACTTGATCAAATCAAATTAGATTTGGATATTTGAGTTGATTAAGGAGGGTGGCTCCAGAACTAAGTTGATGGACGGTCACCTATCACCCACGACTCTTGGTCTAAGAATATTTACTCTTAACATGCTATTTCGCTGCTTCTCATGCTACTTCCCCTCTCAACCTGCTATTTCACTATTTCCCCCACCCTTTTCGTTATTTCTCCAATCTCAACATGTTATTTTCCCATTCTCTTACCCTCGTGCTAATTTTCATCTCACAACCTGTTGTTCCTCCCACTCGTCCTGCTATTTCCTCACTCCCAACTTTCTATTTCCCCATTTCTGCCATGTTGCTTCTCCTCTCATCAGTCTCTTCCTCCATTTCCTTCTTTTTTCTCGTTTCTTCACTGCTATTTCCTACATGCTTTGGTGTGATGAGAGTGGGATATGGTTTATTCTTCCTTAAATTGACTTGTTCATTGTCCTTTTTGACCTTATCACATATGATATGACAAGACAAGAACATGCATTAATCAACATGATCATTACATTAGCGACCACACATCGTTTTAGGTTTTCGGATATCTTGGTGGTGTATAAATCATCTCTACTTTTTAGGGTCAATATCAGCGATGTGGTTACATAATTTATACACAATATGAGGGTTTGGTGTTTAATGGTGCAGGCTGCAGCCTATTGAAATCTGGGAGCGGATCCTCTGCTGTGCAGCAGGGATCTGCTGTAACTCGGGAGTGTGCGTGAGCCGCACGATCGAGATCGATACCGTGCTAACCGCTTGATCTTGATCGAGTGGCTCACGCACACTCCTGGGTTACAGCAGATCCCTGCTGCTGCAGAGGATCCGCTCGGATCAAAATCTAGCATTTTCTCACACATTCACACAAGTCACATGCACGAAGGTTGAGACATGTCATCCGACTATCCCACATTCACTGCACATAGGATGTATAAGAAGTGAATGAACCATTGTGATCGGATACACCGGATATCAATAGTGATACCAGCCACCTCCACCTGCTGCCAACTATGCGCCCCTCCACCCCCTGTGCGCCCCCCTCCACCGCGGCTGTGACCCCCCTGCTGTGTGCCCCCTTGCGCGACAACATGCCCCTTTGCGCTCCCTCCTCTGTTTGGTTGCTGGGTTGGGTTGGGTTGGGATAACCCTGTGAATAGTAAACTGTAAGGAGGGTTGAGAAGGTTGGAAGGAGGGGTACACCGGTGTACCCCAGCCCAACCCTGCAACCAAACGAACCCTTTGGGTTTGCAGTGTGCACCCCCTCCCTCTTAGAAGCGCGTGATCTGTTGTGCGTGCGACTCTTTGCAATGGGCAAGCCTTAGCTGTGCACGATCTGTTGTGCAACATCCCCCATGCCCCCATCCTCTTGGCTACGTCATCTCCTCAATGGTGTGTACCTCTGGTGTGCGAGGATTAAAGGTTGATAGACCCGGAGGGTCTCTGTGTGAGTTATCCCTGCCCTTGTTCTGTTCCTTATTACTTGTTGATAGACGTGCGTGGTCTATTCTGATTGTTCTGACTGGCTGTGGCTGCTTTTTTTAATTTATCCTCGTTTGGCAAACATTTTGGCATCATTTGTGTCGCGATGCTTGTTGAAAGAACCCTTGTTGCGATATTGTGGTAAGGGTTCATGGCTTCAGAAGAAATTACAGACACAGTAACCGTCAAGATGGACAATGTTATAACTCAGATGAATATTGTGAAGATGACAAAGAGTAATTACTTAATATGATTTATGGCTATAGTGGTGGCCTTAACCTCTCACAGAAGGGGATGATACATTGATGGTCGAAAAAAGGTTGTGGTTGTTACCGATAAGTTGTATGAGCAGTGGTATGTCGAAGATAGTCAATGCATGAATTGGATGATCATTGTTGTGTCGTCAGGCATTCAACTACTTATCCTTCGTAAGAAGTCGGCTAGAGAACAATGTCTTACCCTCGAGAGTATGTACGGGCAACAGAAACATGACATCCAGATGTATTAGATGCCTATACCATGAAACAAGGGGAGATGACTGTCGCTTGGAACTATGTTGCTTTGAAGATCAAATGTGCGGAAATTGATTATTATTGTGACAATACCTAGACAAGTACAAATGATCAAAAGAAATATTGGGATGAGGTGTGGAAACATAGGATTTCCATCTTCCTTGGTGGCCTTAATACTGAATTTGAATCGGCTAGGAGTCAGCTTTTGCTAGGAGGGATTGGATCTAACATTGGGGAGATATATCATGATGTTGAATCTGAGGAGCAATTGCGTATTGTTATGTAAGATGATCGTACCTCTTCATTTGAAAGGTCTGCCTTGCTAACAAAAGAAGAGAGTGAATATTGGAAGATAAGAAGTTTAGTCATTGCAAGAAAACATGGCATGTGATTGGCTATTATTGGGAACTCCAAAAAGACAACTGCAATGCATGCTGGAGGCAAAATGTTGACAACGGATTAAATCAGGAATTTGCATGTGTATATTCATAAGATATCGATTTCTGATAAGGGCAAGGGTCATGTTGATATTGTGAATGATGCCATGGCTGCAGCAAAATACAAGGGTAAAAGCTCTTTTCATGATCAATGGATTATCGATAGTGATATTTCTAGTCATATGACAAGAAATTCTAAGATGTTTCACGTGTATAACTTACTTTTGGATAGGAACGGGTTAACTTTGCCGATGGATCATTTGTCACTACGACCGAAAAAGGATGCATATCTATCATAGATAAATTTCTTCTGAAAGATGCTCTCCAAGTTTTGGATTTTTCGATTAGTTTATTATCTATCCACCACATTGCTAAAGACCTGCGTCATTGTCTAATTTTCGATGCAAACATGTATGTATTGCAAGACATGGGGACGGAGAAGTAGATTGGGATTGGTTTGGTTGTCGATGTTGTGACCACTAATAACAACACTGAAGATGCTCATGAGCTGAAGAAGTGGTATGAACACCTGGACCATCCTAGTTATTATGTGCTTTGTGTTTTATTTCCATACTTAAACAATAAAGTAGATCATGAGATATTTTCTTGTGAGGTGTGTCGGTTGTTGAAACACACTAAAACCACTTATGTTATTTGAAATAGTAAAAGTACTACAGTTTTTCAATTGTTCATTCCAATGTTTGGGGACCGTCAAATGTAAAGAGTTTTGGAGGTCGTCAATATTTATAACTTTCATGGATTCCTCCTCCAGCTCGCCCCACCCCTGCCAACCACCTCCCCTTCTTCCTCCTCCAGCTCGCCCACCCTTGCCTCCGACCTCCTCATGGGTTACTGTCTTCTCAAGGACATTGGACAATCACCCAGCACCATCTCTTAGACTGTGGTGATCGACGGGTTCGCCCGATGCCTTGATGCCTACACTGCAGCTGTTTGTGTGTAAGTGTGGGTTTGCGTGCGCGTGTGCGTGCGCATGTGCACGTGTGTGGTGCGTATGTGGATGCGTGCGTGTGTGCGCACGCGTGTGCATGTCCATGCGTGTGCGTGGGTCCATGCGTGTGTGGATGCGTGCGTGTATGTGTCAGTGCATGCGTGTGCGTGTATGTGCATGTGTGCGTTCAGATGTACTGTTCCTTTCAGATATCGAAGAATCCTCTTTATAGCTTCCCAATGTGCTGGACCGGGATTGCTTTGATATCTACTGACTAGGCTTACTGGATAAGCTAAATCAGGTCGAGTACACAACATTGCATACATTAAACTTCCTACCGCTTGTGCATATGGTACATCTAAAGGTTTTTGCCCCTTTCCGGGACACTGACTCTTACTGAGTCTCTTTCCCATCACAAGTGGTGTTGGAGCTGGAGTGCTATTCTGCATTCCAAATCTCCTTAATACAGTATGCAAATATCTTTCCTGACTAAGGCTCAATGTCCTTGAGTCCCTGTCTCTTGTTATTTGAATTCCAAGAACATAGGATGCTTTGCCCATGTCCTTCATCTCAAATTCATTGCTCAATTTCTGTTTGATTTCATTGAGCATTTGTATGTCATTACCTGCGAGCAGAATGTCATCTACATACAATGACATGATTGCAAACCTCCTCCCACTCTTCATGACATACACACAGTTATCCAATTTATTTGAAACAAATCCAAATTGAATAACTTTCTCATGAAATTTGAGATACCATTGCCGTGAAGACTGCTTTAAGCCATATAATGACTTTCTTAACCTGTAAACCTTTTTCTCCTGACCTTCAACCTGAGATCCATCAGGTTGTCGCATATAAATCTCCTCCCTCAATTCTCCATTAAGGAAGGCTGTCTTCACATCCATTTGGAATAATTCCAAATCCATATATGCGACTATGGCTAAGATCATCCGAATGGATGCAAACTTAGCCACTGGAGAGTAGGTTTCCTGGAAATCTATTCCAGCTTGCTGAGTATAACCCTTGGCAACTAATCTAGCTTTGTATTTATCAACAGTACCGTCAACTCGGTACTTTTTCTTAAATACCCACTTACATCCTATGGATTGCCTACCTTCTGGCAAATCACATAATTCCCAAACACCGTTTCTTTCGATTGAGTCCAACTCATCTCTCATGGCGGCCGACCATGATTCCGACTCAGATGAAGCCATAGCTTCATCAAAGGATATGGGATCTGTACAATCCGCGACATCCTTATCTACGGTGTAGCACGACGCCTCGCATCCATAGAAATGGTAATCTTCCATCCATGCGGGCCGTGTTCTGGGTCTCTTGTTGCCGATTATACTCGTGGGTTGTGTGGGTCCACCCACTTCTTCTAAAGGATCATTATGTTCCATAGGTTCATTCTCTACGTTTGGATGATCGATATCATCCTCAAGTTCTTGTCTAATGCTCAAGTCGTCTTCATTATCTTGTAAGACAATCAGAGGATCTGATTCCTCTACTTCATGCTCCTTTTCTTGATGAATTTCAAGAAAAGTTGCATCACGACTTTCGATCAGACCTTTATTTTCATGGAAGAACCTATACCCTTTAGAATGTTCACTATATCCAATAAACTTGCACTTTAATGTTCTGAAGTCTAGCTTGTCCCTAAGCTGACTCGGTACCAGAACATGTGCAACACATCCCCATTTCCGGAGATGGCCCAACTCGGGCTTTCTGCCATTCCATATTTCATATGGCGTTGATTCTACGGACTTGGTGGGAATCCTATTCTGTATATAGTTCGCAGTCAACACTGCCTCTCCCCAGAATTTCTTGGAGAGTCCTGAGTGTGAAAGCATACACCTTACTGCATTCATCAAAGTTCGATTCTTTCTTTCTGCTACACCATTCTGCTGTGCTGTATATGGCATTGTAGTCTGTCTACGAATGCCTGCTTGAATGCAATAATCCTCAAATTCCTTTGAGGTATATTCCCCACCTCTATCTGTCCTAAGAGTCTTGATTGGTTTTCCCAATCTTGTCTTCACTTCTGTCTTATATCTCTTAAATGTTTCAAGTGCTTCCGACTTTCTTCCTAAGAGATAGACATAGGAGAACTTCGAATAGTCATCAATGAATGTTATAAAATATTCCTTATTTCTATGTGTACTGACGCTCAGTGGTCCACATATGTCTGAATGGATCAAACCTAATAACTCCGTTGACCGAATTCCGGTTGAGAAGGGTTTTCTCGTCATTTTACCGGTCAGACAGTGTTCGCCGGACAATGTCCTTGCACCCGTGATTTTAGGCAACAAATTTGCCTTAATCATTTGATCCATTTTAGAATTTCCTGGATGACCCAGTCGCATGTGCCACAAGTCATAATCAGACAAACAACACAAGGAATAATCAGAAGAGACATTCATTGATTCACTAGAAGTTATTACAGGAAGACAGAACAGGTCATGCTCGGGCACAAACTTTCCCATCGCATAGACCTTCTTATTCTTGCCTATTGAGACACGCTTATTATAAAATCTAACTTCAAAGTCTTTCTTGAGCAGCACTGGGACAGAGATCAGGTTCCGGCGTATCCCTGGGGCATACAGTACATCATTCAGCACCATAATACTATCCCCCAGGTCAAGTCTATATGTCCCAACACCTTCCACGTCCAGGTAGGTGTTGTTCCCCATGAAGATCCTCTGTTCGCCTTTGCTCAGCTCCTTAAAGTCCACCAGGCCCTCCTTCGTCTTCGCGATATGTCTGGTTGCTCCAGAGTCGATCCACCATCCATCACTGTCCGTGATGACAGAGTTGCATTCCACGACAGCCGCGAATTCCATTTTCTTTTTGCCTTTATTTTCAGGCACTTTAGAATTTCCCGGCTTCTTCTTATTGGGGCAATTGACCTTGAAATGGCCATATTTGCCACAACCGTAGCAAGAGCCGCGTGGGTATTTCCCACTCTTTCCCTTGAAATTCGCCTTGGAGGGGCCTAGTCTTTTCTTTGCGTGCACGGCATTTGCTTCTTCTTCCTCCTCGACCTCAAAGATCTCAGCTTTCGATCTTTGTTTGGAGAGGTCCTGCTCAATCGCCAGCTGTGCAGGTAGGTCCGTCACAGACTTAATGTTGCCGTTCATTCTCAGAGATGTGGCAACCATGTCGAATGACGGAGGGAGACTTCCTAGTATGGTTGCGATCTGCATCCTCTCCGGAATTGCGCAATCAACAGCCGCAAGATCCTTGGCCATCACGATCATCTTGTTCACGTGCTCGAGGACGCTTTCAGATTCCTTCATTCTACACGAGTTGTACTTGTGTAGAAGAAGCTGGACGCTCACTTCGGATTTGGAGTGATATTTCTCCTTAACCGCGGTCCAGAGCTCGTAAGCTGATTCGCAGGTCTCAAAGACCCGAATCAGGTTCAGATCCATGTGGGTCAGCATAAAACTTCTACCCCTATTATCTGTTTTCTCCCACTGTTCGCGGGACCTAATTTCATCCACAGTTGGATTTTCTGATAAAGCTGGGCCAGGTTTGTCTATGATGGTGTGTATGCTATCGTGTAGCAGACCATAGTAGATCTTCCTACTCCATAATTCATAATTGGTACCGTTAAGGTACTCAATTTTTCCTACCTCAGTGGCAATAGTTTTGCTTGTCATTTTGTTGATCTAAAGAAATAAATGTAGGATTGAGTGAGATTGAATAATCTAACAAGAATAAGTAAAGTTTTTGTTGATCTAATGAAATAGATATAGGTTTGTGTGAGAATAAGTACAAACTAAAAAATAACAAAAAAAATTATTAAGTATGGTTAAGATGAACGTGAAGCTTATTGAACTGAAGTTTAGCAATGAAAAAAAAAAGGTCTACTTAGTTCATCCAACAAAGTGCATAAAAGTTAATAGGATTAACTAGTTACGCAAAAAAAAATAATGGTGCAAGAGTGTTTTAATTTAACAACAAAAAAAATAACTACAAGGAATTACAAGCAATAAACCGAAGATCAATGTCGGTATGAGATTAAGTAAATTAATGAAGGTCTCCTTTTTTTATAAACAACAAGACAAGGTAGTGATGTAAAAAAAAATAATAATTGCAAGTTTATTAACAAAGTGCCTAAAGGTTAATGGAGATATAAGATTATCTAGTTTAACATTTACAACAAAGGTATAAAGTAAAAAAAAACTATCTTAATTTTTTTTTAAAACGGCAAGATCTCCAAAAAAAACTTCCAATTTTTTTGATAGATAATAACATAAAAAAAAACTTTTGCAAAGGTAACAAAACTTGGATCGATACAAAAAAAATTTAAACACCAATATTTGTAGAGAAAACAAACATCTTTTCTTTGTTACCCCCCAAAAAAAAACGTGAACCCTCCCCCTTTTAAAATAACTAATTATAGCTTAAACACGATCTAAATTATAACATAGGTCTAACCAAAAAACAATTTCGGAATTCGGTCAAGTAAACTTTTAATTCAACAAATAATTGTCAAAACAAAAAAAACTCCTTTTATATTTTCCTAACCCCACCTTAAAAGAAAAGTCCAAAAAAAAACGGTGAGGCTAACGAAAAAATTGAGCAATAGTGGACCAAACACTTGATATTAGGTATTTGATAGCAGCATCTTAATCTCAAAAAAAAACTGAGTGGGTGGTCAAAAAAAACGGATTTAATTGACTATAAACAAGTGATGCACGGCTATAAAAAATAGCAATTAAAAAAAAATTCCAAAAAAATGCCCAAACCCTTAACGTCAAAGCTAAAAGAAATGGACAAAAAACAACAAGTAAAAAAACGGAGGTGGTCAAAGCAAAAACAAACGGTTGAGTCTAAAAAAAACAGGAATAGATTTGCAAAGTCACATGAATAGTTTTTTTTTAAGAAAACAACAACAGAAATGTAAGACGAGACCTGTCGTGCCTTAGGATTTCTACTTGAGTCGTTCTTCCAGGAGAAAATGCAAGCAGCGGCGGCGGCAAGGATCGAAGGCGGACTGCAGGGGCGGTGATGACGAACGTGTGGATGAGAGGCTCTGATACCAGTCTTGGAGTCGATCCCAGGTACGCCGTTCCTCTTGTGCGAGAAAGCGAGAGAGATATAGAGAGAGGGAGAGATGGAGAGAATGAGAGGGGGCTCCCTATGGCGAGTTTGTTCTCGGATGATAATCTTCCTCCCATGTGAGGTAGATTTATAGGGGCGTGTTCACCCCTCGCCAAGTCCGCCCCCTCCCCCACGCCCCGGCGGTTGCGGTCCTCCTTGCGACCCAGCCACGCCGCAACTGACGCCCCCCGGATCGGGCGGCGACGGTTCTTGGCCACTTGGTCAACAAACCGTTCTACAGTGATGATGTATGTATGTTTGTTCGCATGGATGTATGTATGTATGTTCGTGTGTATGTATATATGTATGTATGTTTGTGTGTATGTATGTATGTATGTATGGATGTATGTTAGTGTAGATGTATGGATGTATGTATGCACACATGTGCATGCATGAGGTGTGTGTGGGGTGTACAATGTGCATGAGATGAGTTTAGATGATTAATAGTAGTGCTACATCTCGGTGGCCATGGAGATTGTTGTGTGCGCGCGCGTTATCTAATAATGCAACTGTGTTATATAAATCTTGGTATTTGCATCCAAATTATGAAACACAAATATAATTATAGATTATTAATAAATGTATGCGATAAAACCATATTCGTTCTTTCACAGTATTTTATAAAAATTATGATGTAATAATTGCATTTACAATAATTAGTTCATGTGTTAGCCACTCAATACATGTAATTTTAAGCTAACATGTAAAATATTCCGTATCCAATCTGCATTATCTGTATCTATATTTATGGATATTATAACTTGATATTTTTCATATTCATTAATATCTGTATAAATATCTATATTCATATCTCAAAATGAATACAGGATGGTATGTCACATATGGAACTATTTATATAATAGTTCTTGATCTATTGCATTATTTAAATAATTTATGTATTTATATGTTTGCATGCAACCATGGTCCATTTGGTGTTTATTGAGCCAAGATCGGCTCGACTTAATTAACTCAATGAACACCCCAGCTCGTAAGCCATTATTAGGTAAAACAATTAGTTAATTGCTTGCATAGCTATAACACATTTCATTTGTTTCATTATATGCAATAGATAGCCACATAGCACACCACCACTTGTAATTGGATATAGCATTGGGCAGGATCAATTCAGTCTAGCCCGAAACCGTCTTCGCCCCACCCGACCAAGTCCAAACACGACTGTAATCGATAGCCACATCGCATTAAGCTGTTCGAATCAAATTCTCACTTCAGAGCTAAACGTGAGAATTACGGAATAGTTCGAATTGTTTAACATGATTGGATAGTTCCAAAAATACAAGCATGCTAATCGAGTTCAGTGATTCGCATGCCATCCTTACAAATGGAAGACACAAGCATATTGATATAACCCATTACTGGCATAAATGTCAACAGAAAGGATATCAACATCGCATTCGATAACGGTTCCTAACATGCAAAATAGTTGGCATTTCATGGTGTAATGGGACTATGTAGCAGTTGGTTCTTACTGGCTATTATTGGGCCAACAGCATCGACCTGAGCAGACTACAAGATCCGGAAATGGCACCTGCCAACAAAAGAAATCGGCATCAGGATAAGTGCGAGATAACTGAAAGAAAAGAGGAAAGCTTTATCCTATATCTGTACGATGTGTTTTCTATCTACAAGAAAGATGGACAAGAATACAAAGGAAACGTACAATGGCCAGCACTACCCGTTGTATGCATACAGCTGAAAGCTTTATAAAAACTGTTGATTACTTAATACAGTTAAAAATAAAACTGGTGTTAAGTTTATCTTATTCAAACGCCATATGGGAATAAGACATCAAGCTCGGCCTAATATATTCCCAAAAAATCTACAATTGTTATACGGATATAGATATTTAAGCGTAGATTAAAATTTAATGACAGATTCAAAAAAGCTTTTCAATGGTTATGGGTAGTAGCTAAAGAATTCTCAGACTCCATGTAGGCTATAAAAAAGCAAGGCAAATTGTTTGCAATGAATAATGGGAAATTTACACCCATAACCATAACCTTGAGTAGTTACCTATTTTCGTGCATAACCCTCGATAACCACGAATTATATGAGAAGTCTCGAATAGTCACTCTGTCTCACAACCTTAACCCTCCCTTAGTTTAATCTACTAGCTCAACCAAACTGTCGAGTTAATCTAACCCGTCTTCAATCCAAGGGTTGTGAATTAAAAGTCAAAAGAAAGAAAAAACCACCCCCTTCCTCCGCCCACACCCTTCGTCGTCCCCTCCACCACCTCCAACCATAGCCCCCCGCCCCCCAACCACCCCCGCCCTCCCAAACTGCCACCACCCCCTCCTCCGCCCCCTACAGCGCACTCTCCGGCCCCCCTCCACCGCATGTCGCCGTCTTCGCACATCCTCGACAAGCTCCGTTGTGCACGAGATCAGAATAGGAAGACGACGGGATGGCAGTGCTCCGGTTGTCCAAGTTGAGGAAGATAGAGGGGCATCTTTTGGAAATGTAATTTTTTTCAAGGGGGTAAAATTGTCAAAAATTGATGGATTCTGTCAAAGTTAATGGAGTAAATGGAAGGAACTTGACACAAGGTTGTGATGTAAGGGTTAAGCATTATTCGAGGTTCTAGGTGTAATTTGTGATTATCGAGAGTTACCAAATTATCTAGAGTTATGGGCGTAAATATCCCGTTAATAACCAATTTGAACTGTGAGAGATGATAATCAGGAACTATGTCAAAAACTGCCTACTCATCACCTCTTAAAATAGGGTTTACTAAGAGGAACTGCCATTTCTGCATGGCAAGACAAAGCATGCTGAGACAGTAGAAAAAAAACCATGGAAGGAAATATCGCGATATATCGGCGACATGGGACCGATATGGGCACCGATATGGCGATATATCCCGATTTACAGGCATTTTCTTCACAAAGGCTCGTCGATATGGGCGATATTTCGGCGATATATCGTCGAAATATCGTATCCATACGATATCGAAACGATATCGATATCGATACGGCCTTCCATGGGAAAAAAACATCTTTTAATAAGACGGATAAACAGCGTATTGTTGTGCTACAAAATCATTGCCAAATTCACGAGGAATGAGAATTCTGTCAAATACAAAGGAAAAACTCGCTAAGTGAACTTAAGCTATATAATCTTGAATATATGTAAATGTGAACATAACTTGAAAGTACATTCTACTCTTACCTGCCCAGATTTTGTCCGAACAGCCGGGAGCGGCAAAAATGTAAAACATGTTCTAATTTTAGTCTTAATGAAGGTTGATAGGCAGAGACTTCTCTATCTGCCTCAAAGCTAAGGTCACAATTTCTTCAAGGTGGTCTTCCGGCACATGACCAAGGAAGGATAAAAGAGGAGACATGCAAAACACACTTCATAATATCCCGTACATACCAAAAAGAAAGAAAGAGAAACAGAGGAAAGAAGTAGAAAATAGGACAAAAACTTCACGACGTTAAGTGGAGTTGGATAAGGGCTCACTGCTTCTAGACATATACACATCATAGATCATACCAAATTTTAGAGGCACACCAAGTTGTATAGTTTCTTTAAAAAACTTCTTCCTTCTTCTACACCACCACCTCTATATGGAGAGATGCAAAAGCCACCTTTTTTTTTCAAATTTTATCTTTAGTTAGAATATAAAGAAATGGTGAAGTCTTCTCCCACTATAAGCAGGATCGGCTACGTAGATTCTTGTTTTAGTCCATGTTGAAAGATTCGCCTACTACCCCAAAAGGGAAGATTTGAATCCTGATCTTTTGGGTGGTAAACACACTGCACTATCGCACTATCGCCTGAACATTTAAGTGGATACATCTTAAGTTAGAACATAATAACTTATTATTGCTATTAAAATTAAGGATCAAATTCACCTTTTAGTGAGCACATAACCAGCTCGATGTCCATTTCTGCTCCAAAATTCCCATGCATGTATCAATAATAAGTCTCAATACTCGACCCGAGACATGGCAGGCCTTGCTGGTGTTGTATTTCTCAGGCATCTTTTTGTCAGGGTTTAAGATATTATGATATATAGGCAATATATCGTCGATATATCGCTATCGACGAGATGAAGGTGTGTGTATTTTTCCAAGATATCGACCAGTATCTCGTGAGATATATCACCATATCGAGCCATACGTACAAATATCATAGATTTTAGTGCAAAATTTCTCGAATATCGACTGATATTGCCGATATCTATGTATAT
The DNA here is from genome assembly GCA_037367405.1 of Ottelia alismoides. Lineage (NCBI taxonomy): Eukaryota > Viridiplantae > Streptophyta > Magnoliopsida > Alismatales > Hydrocharitaceae > Ottelia > Ottelia alismoides. Next base: position 166,891 of record JAZKJV010009465.1, on the reverse strand, counting down.
CAAACGCTATCACTTGTGTAAACTTAATTTCGCTACTTATCTAGCTACTAATAGTACCAAAACACATAATGATTTATAGACTTTGTTCCAAATTGGGGGCACTGCCTCCACACTCCTGCATGGGGAGCACACATGCTCTCCCTAGACCCCCCCCCCCCAGTTTTAAAAAGCGTCGCCTCGAGGCGAGGCACACCAAAATTGTCATGAGGCGCACGCTTTGGGTCCTCTGGGTGGGGCGTACACCTTGACTTGACGTGAGCCGTTCGAGACGTGAGGCGCTCGAGGCGAGGCGGAAGCGTAAGCCTCGAGCATGAGACTTTTTTTATCTTTTTAGTTATGCACATGACCCTATTTTCCGTAAGCATTATGTTTCTTATGTTTGTGTTTTTGTTTCCATGTTAAACCTTGCATATTTCTATATATAGCTCCATGCAAAGAGAAGAGATCACTTGAAACAAGTGAATCTCCATGATCTTGTATATATCATATTTATTTATCATACAACAACAACAAAGCCTTTTCCCACAATTAAGTAGGGTCGGCTACATGGATTTTTCGCCTCCATTCAGATCTATCTTGGGTCAATCTCGGACTTATATCTAAAAAACTAAGATCCCTTCGTATAGTCTCTTTCCAACACTTCTTGGGCCGTCCTCGCCCTCTCTTAGCTGGCTCAACATCCCAACACTCGCATCTCCTAACCGGTGCATCAGTTGACCTTCTTTGCAAATGACCAAACCATCTTAAGCGGTTTTCTCGCATCTTATCCTCGATCGGAGCTACACCAACTTTCTTTCTGATTGCATCATTCCGAATCCGATCTTTACGTGTATGTCCACACATCCATCTTAGCATTTTCATTTCTGCTACAGCCATTCTCTGCACATGTTTATGGTCCACAGGCCAACATTCAGAACCATAAAGCATAGCAAGTCTCACGGCTGCTTTGTAAAACTTTCCTTTAATTTTTAAAGGAATTTTCTTATCACAGAGAACAGCGGAGGCTCCTCTCCACTTTAGTCAGCCTGCATTTATTCTATTAGCAATATCTCCATCAATTTCCCTATCATGTTGCAAAATAGATCCCAGATATCTAAAAGAATCTCTCTTCTGAATGTTATCGTCACCAATCTTCACCTCGATTCCTTCACCATTGCTTCCATCAAAGGTGCATTCCATATATTCCGTCTTAGCCCTACTTATACGAAAACCTTTAGTCTCCAATGCATGTCTCCAAACCTCAAGCTTCTCATTTACTCCATCTCTAGTCTCGTCAATCAGCACAATATCATCAGCAAATAACATACACCAAGGTAACTCATCCTGAATGTGACTTGTCAACTCGTCCATAATCAAAGTAAAAAGAAATGGACTCAAAGTTGAACCTTGATGTAAACCAATGTTGATATCAAAATAGTAAGTCTTCCCCGTCGGGGTCCTTACACAAGATAAAGCCCTATCATACATATCCTTTATGAGATTAATGTATAGGACAGGTACTTATCTATTCTCAAAAACTCTCCACAGTATCTCTCGTGGGACGGAATCATAAGCTTTCTCCAAATCAATAAAGATCATATGGAGATTTTTCCTTTTAGCTCTATAGATCTCCATTGTTCTCCTCAGCAAATGGATGGCTTCAATAGTTGAGCGACCTGGCATGAATCCGAATTGATTTTCTTTTACTTGGGAAACTTGCCTCAACCTTCTTTCGATCACACGTTCCCAAATTTTCATAGTGTGACTCATCAGCTTGATACCTCTGTAATTTGAACAATTTTGAATGTCTCCTTTGTTCTTATAAAGAGGCACCACGATACTCCTCCAATCTTCAGGCATTTTCTTGCTTCGCCAAATAACATTGAATAGATTCGTAAGCCAAGTCAAACCACGCTCACCTAAAACTTTCCATACTTCTACAGGGATGTCATCCGGTCCAATACCTTTCCCAGGTCTCATAACCTTCAAAGCCCCCTCTACTTCTTTTCTTTGTATTCGTCTATAGCATGCACGATTCAAGTAACTTTCACTACTAGCTAGGTCATCCAAAGTGATCTCTCTATTTCCTTCTCCAATGAAAAGTTTATGGAAATACTGCTCCCATCTAGTCTCTATATCCTTCTGAGTAACAAGCACGTGACCTTCCTCGTCCTTAATGCATCTCACTTGAGAAAGGTCTTTGGTCTTTCTTTCTCTTGCTTTGGCCAACCTGAATATATCCTTCTGGCCCTCCTTAGAGTTGAGATTTTTATACAAAACCTCATAAGCTTTTGACTTAGCTTCGCTTACAGTCTTCTTTGCTTCCTTCTTCGCTATTTTATAGTCTGGGACAGTTTCCTCTGTTCTATCCTTAGACATAGCTTTAAAGCAAGCTCTTTTGATTTTTAGCTTCTCTTGCACCCCTTCACTCCACCACCAAGCCTCCTTTTGACCCGGAGCTCCTCCTTTTGACTCGTCTAGCATCTCTTTGGCTACCTTTTGGATACAAGATGCTACTGACTCCCACATCTCGTTTGCACTACCGCTACAATCCCAAGATAAGTCTTCTAAAACCTTCTCCCTGAAGCTTGATTGCTTCAGCGGAAGATTCCACCACCTAGTTTTAGTGATCTTCGGAACCTTCCTTTTCTTTACCAGCCCTTTTATTTGTAAATCCAAGACTAACAAGCGATGTTGGGTTGTCAAACTCTCTCCAGGGATTACTTTGCAATCTTTGCAACACAACCGGTCTCTTCTCCTCAATGCAAAGTAATCTATCTGTGTTCTAGTTGAGCCACTCTTATAAGTAATTAAATGCTCCTCCCTCTTCTTGAAAAGAGTGTTTGCTATGAAAAGATCATATGCAGTTACAAAATCCAGAATGACTAGGGCTGTAAGAAAATTCTCGAGTTCGATATTCGCTCAGGTTCGGCTCGCTAAAAGTTCGATTCAGATTCGGTTCGGAAATAAACGAACCGAACCTGAACACAAGTTAGGCTCGATTAAATAAACGAACCAAACCTAAAAATCATAGGTTCGCTCGGGTTCGATTCGTTAAAAGCTCGATAAACATGCACATATACATATTTACAAATCCGTATCCGTAGAAGTGGACCTTATTTTGAGATAAGTCAATTTTGTCCCAGGATAAGTGAATTTTGTCTAGAGATAACTGGATATTTACAGGATAAGTAGGTTTTATCTCGTTATAAACTATCCAAAAATAAATAGTCATATCGTGTTTACAACATCCATCATCTATGTGTCTAATATTTTTCCCTTCTTTATCTTCAAATCAACAGAACAAGTATAAACCCTACTTATCGAATATCTCCATATTATTCTTATTCCTTATTCCCATCGGAACAAATGTAAAAATATATTATAATTATACTTTTTCAAACAGATGAATCCATATTAATCTATTTTTTTTTAAAAGACGAAGATGAGTTAGATAAAGAAAAAACTAAATGAATATTTATTCTAATTGTAATTCACTCCCTCTGAATTCTTAAGTTCGATATTCGCTTAGGTTCGATTCGTTTAAAAAGAGGTTCGATTCGGATTCGATTCGAAAATAAACGAATCGAACCTGAACACAAGTTTAGGCTCGATTAAATAAACGAATCGAACCTAAAAAATATAGGTTTGCTCAGGTTCGGTCCGTTTACACCCCTAAGAATGACTTTTCCCTCTTCGTTTCTATCCCCAAAACCACGTCCTCCATGCACACTTGCATACCCTGAAACATCTTTTCCCACATGTCCATTAAGATCTCCACCTATGCAAACCATCTCGCTCTGTGGGATTCCTTGTAAAATCTTATCCAGATCCTCCCAAAAAGCTTGTTTAGTCCTTTCATCTAAACCAATTTGTGGTGCATAAACTGAGATGATATTCAGAATTTCTTCTTCAAGCACCAACTTTAGCAAAATAATTCGAACCCCAAATCTTTGCACCTCAACCACACAATCCTTCAAATCTTTATGAACAACCACTCCAACACCGTTTATGCCCTTATCTTTACCTGAATACCAAAGTTTAAAGCTTGTCTTCTCGATCTCCCTTGCTTTCTCTCCAACCCATTTAGTCTCTTGAAGACATAATATATGAATCTTCCTTCTTTCTCCACTATCTCCATCAATTTTTCAGTTAAAGTACCGATATTCCAACTACCAATCCGTAACTTCCTTTGCAATCTCTTTTGAACTAACTTATTTACTCGCATGCATCCATTATGCGAGAACCCTTGCAAAGTTTGGACTGCATCCGGGCGGTGATGCAGCGGAACTAGCTTATTTACCCGCATGCGTTCCTAATGCGAGAACCCTTGCAAATTTTGAACTACATCCAGGCTGCGATGTGGTGGCCCTTGCCAATTTTTCATTGCATTCGGGCGATGCAACGCGTCGCAAGTAGGGAACGTCCCAACAAAATCTGTATGTTTGTTTAATCCATGTTTAAAAGATCCGAACGGTTTCGAGATAAATTCATAAATAGCCTTCTTAGAAGAACTTTAAGAACACTATTTACGAATTTATCTCTCCTACGCTGGTTGTCGGCTACCTAACGCGCAACCCTCCTCATTTACCCGGGCTTGGGACCGGCCATGGCTGAGTTATATTCATTTATCATACATCTACACATATTAGTTCTATTGCACACAGATTTTTGTTTGAATTGTAATAAATGTTTTATATTAGTTTCAAGGTTGCACCTTCATGTTGTTATTTCGTTGTATAAGTTTGAATCTTAGAATAGTTACCACATATATGGACCACCGTCTTGTTGGGGTATGATATGTCAGGAGGAGATGCATATCCAACTACGTCCAGCAAGGCAAATGGTTGGGAATCAAGGCATATTAATATTTTTTACTTCGAACACTAAAAAATATGATTTCTATTGTACTTTACTATCAAGTATAGACTTCAGTTCAATACTCGTATAGAATCATTGAAGTTGGAGTTGGAACTTGATTTTTATTATATTAATGGCTTATTATTAATTTTTTTGAACTTCAATGCCTTCATCGTTTATGTACTAAATCTTTAATTAGTTTTAAATTATTCTTGAATGTGTTTTTTGGCAAAACTTAATATTATTATATGGTTTCTTCAATGTATTTTGCTTTAATATTAATTTTTTTTCCAAAAAATTGAGGCTTACGCCTCGCCTCAATTTCGGAAAAAACACCCCGGACCGCCTCACGGTTTTTTAAACCTTGCACCCACCTGCTGACTGAGCAGCAAGGGAGGGTATGGTGTGACAGGGGGGTCGCATAAGGGGTTCTTCATCTTGGAGGTCCAATTGATTTTAATTCATCTTTTTTCATTCAAAAATATTATTATTATGAATTATATTCTTTAAAAATTATATGTTACTACGATCTTTGTTTGTTTGTCATTGCTCGAAATTTTGTTATGCATAATATGTAATGCAATATAAACATAATGTGTTAAATAAATGTCATTTATGTCTCTAGGTTGTTATTTAAATTTCATAATTTCCTTTTTAATACCTCTCAGCAGCAGTTACTGATGCAAGTCCTTCCCTTCTGAATCAGATAGATTCATATCGGAAAAAGGCTGACAATAAGTTCTTTCCAAATTGACTTTATGTTCCTCTGTTAGAGGTGTTTCAGAAATGTCTGCGATCGAGTAAATAGCCCTACGAACGAATGGATCGAATCGAATTGGAAAATGGAAAGATTTGTACAAGTTATACATTCCGTCACCACTTTGTGGAAAATCGTTAGATATGAATATGTCAGATACCCGTAACTCGATTGGTGAAATAGTCTCTCTCCAAAAAAGTAGTTTTCTTTTACCAACACACAAAGAAAATATTTTGTTGCGAATGAACAAGATATTGAGGAATTGTCCATATGTAAGATCATAATTATTGATACGGGTCTTTTCCACATAAAAAGGGAATCCTTTGTTGCAATGGAACCAGAAGTGACGTGGATTATTCAAAAATCGAAGTCGATTTGCTTTATAAAAAGAAGATATCAATGAACTTCCATGAAATGGTTTCACAGGATTCAGCCAAATGTTTCGATCATGGGATATCATTGAGAAATAGGAATCCATGTTATCAAAGGATTTCCTGCGATTATTTCTAGTATGGAATGAGTCAATCATCCACTTTGGTATCTTATTGAACAAAAATGGTAATATTGTTTCCTCCATTGATCAAGAATTTCGGTCTTTGGGAAGTATCATGATCATCCAATAATAAGGGTTTCAATTTATTCAAATGAACAATTTGAACACCTATTGATTCTAATAACTGATTGCGGGGTTGATCATTCGGGTCTTTCAATTCATAGATGTGAATCTCGGACCTATGAATGGGGGTATTTCTGATACTCACAAAGAAAAAAGGAAGTGTCTTGGACAAAAAGAGAAGTGACTTGGACAAAAAGAGAAGTGACTTAGACAAAAAGAAACGAAGTGACTTAGACAAGACTCCGCAAAGCTCCAGTACCGCTCAGTGTCCATTACCACTACGTTCAGTTCCCTGGAAGAAAGAGGCCCAGGATATATAGTAGAAGCTTTTCATAGGTCTCATCCTAGGATGATACCTGAAAGCGCCAATGGATCAATGCCAATCGAACTGTCTCACGGCGTTCTAAACCCAACTCACGTACCACTTGAATCGGCGAACAATCGAACCCTTGGGACCTTCTTGGGCCTTTCTCGTGATGAAAGAAGCTGGGCCGATGTGGCATTTCTTTGATCAACCCCCTTTTTTTGACAATCACGGGTCGGGACTTGAAATCTCGTAGTTAGAGTGACCCGGAAATAAAAGAATGAATATACATAGACCATCCTAGACCTGGTTATGAATGAGGGCTACCTTTGAAACTAGTCAAATATTAAGCGTGAACCTCTCATCCGAGGGTTTCCCGATCGGAGATCCATGGATCACAGACGGTTCAATATGATCTTGCGTGCAAGATGATCGATGATAAGGCCCATCACCAAAACCAGGTCACTCGGTTTAGTTAGTCTTAGCGGAGGTGAGCCTTTAAGCGAATTTCTAGTCCGGGTGTCGACGAGGGATGAGACTAGAAAGCAGAAGTGAAGCAAGAAAAGAGTTGGGGCGAGGCATTATCTACGTGGGAAAAGAAAATGACCTCAGAAAAAGAAGAGAGGTAGAGAGGGCAAAGGCTAGCGGGAGGTCTCAGAAAGCTACCATTTCACCATATCTGTAGATCCAGGAAGCGAGGCAGAGGTAGGAGGCTAAAAGCGCAGCATAGTCGAGGTTAGAAGCGGTTAGAGTCCGAGGGAAAAAGTCGACAGCCAGAGATCAGATAGTGAGTAGAAAAGGATCCCTTATGGTGAAGAAAGATCGACTACTATGTGTGCAGGTCGAGGAAGACAAGGCGTTTTCAATTCTGAAAGAAAAAAAGGGAACCCGGACTAGAAATTCGCTTAAAGGCTCACCTGAGTTTGACCTATAATTGGCCGTAAGTAGAGGAACGGCTCCCTGAATTCGACTATATTAATAATTAATAGGAGCTTCCCAAAACAAATAAAAAGTCTCCCTGTCTCCCAGGAAATTCAGTGGTTGAATCATTAGTTCAGGTTCACGGCGCCGGAGGCTCCTTTCTCTCGTGACTGAGATCAGTCAACTGTCAAACAGCTAGCGATATATGCGATATAATATGCATTGTTGATTTAAATACACCCATTCTTGCATATAAATGTATATTTGTATGTTATTTGTTGCTTTAATATTTAGGATGATCTTCAAACGTGAAAAATCAACTTTTATGTTATTTTTGATATTTCCACCGATATCGTCGATATATCCCGATATATCCTTTTCCGGGCGAACCGATACAATATAGATAGTGGTATTTCGAACCATACCTTAGGTCACAAAGAATACATCACTACAAACAGCTTCTTCGGAATACATTTCATGATTATCTTTATATCCATCCCATTCATATTTTTCTCTTTTGCAGAAATTACATTACCACATACTCCATCATCGTCTAATTAACAAAAAAGGTGGTTTTTTTCGTCTCGGACAACATACATTGATCACACTACGTAGTATATTAGCTTTTTCTTTATAACAAGATAATTCAACCCAGGGTTCAGGAAAGCAGTATGTGTATGCGTTCGAACTGGTCACTGAATAGCGATTAAGCGGTATGCGGGGGCATATACGGGGTATATGCGGTTCTACATGGTTTCCTAATTTTTTATTTCAAAATAAATAAATATATACAAAATTGACTACAATTGAACTAAATTTATGTATAATTGTGATCCAACAGAAGATCTAAGAAAAATGACTTTCATATAGAGCTCAAAACAATCTCTATCAATCAAATATCAATACTTCAATAGATTAGTTGTCACACGTAATAATTGACAATAATCACCAAAATATGCAAGTATCCAAAAGAAAATCAAAATTTAATACTAATAACAAGAGTAATGTACTAATTGAAATAGTATAAGAAAACAAAAATGTTCAAGCGACAATATTTTAACTGATAAACTCCAATATGTGGAGGTGAGACTTGTAACTATGTATTTCTATTAAAATTCATGATACGATGATATGATGCCCTGAATAATAAATTAAGTGGATTGACTTTTGTTGCAACTTGTATACCAATATATGTGAATATATATATTTATATATATATTTATATAAATGCCTCTATTGTTGAATTATAATGTCATTTATCTATGACATTATATTTATTACCGATTCTCCATTAAAAGTATCAAACTCTACATATACCAATATATTGCATTCAAAATAACTATTAGTTGACTAAATTAGTTTGTTAAATTATTGGTACATTATTCTTTTTCTTACTCGCGCATTTCCTCATACAATAAAAAACATGGCATATGCGGAAAACCCGCATATGCAACCCGCATAAGCGCCATGGGCGCATAATGGAGAGCTTCATGAAATCGGTGCATTGAAGGTGCCGCACACGCATATGCGGCCGCATATGCGGTTGCATAAGCCGATTTTGTGAACACTGGTCCAACCCTATTTATCTACTACTTTGGCATGGAGCAAACTGGCTATATGTTTATAGTAGCACTTTGGACTCAACCATTTTCCATTGGCTTGCCTATACTTCCATAATATGATTGATCAATGCGGTAGTCTTTGTACCTCCTATCAATGCATGATAAACACACATAACAGATTCTTTAGTGGAGCACACTTTTTATAGAAAAAAGAGGGTGGCATCCCAAGCTGGGACCCACCACAGTGTGTGTGTGTGTGTCAAAAAGGTATTACATCATTTCACAGTTGTCATGCTATACAGAGAGCCCTACAATGCCCCAATACATTCTCGGTATGAAACAACTCCCCCCTCCCCCCGAAATAACCTTGTTCCTAGCACACCATATTGCCCATATAACCGCAAACGGGAATGAACAATCTTCATGCCCAAAACCGCATACCGACCTAATGTCACGCCAGAAAGTGATGCAATCGCTTCGCGTCAACCACATGATGTTGGCCTGACTCCATATCTCCGCAGAGAACAGACGAGAAAAAAATAAGTGATTAATTTCCTCCCTTGCATCCCTGCATATGTCGCATATAACATCCTCCAAACCAAGCAACGACCTCCGACGACCCTTGGTAAGGCTCTCCCAAATTTGAAGAGCCACATGAAAACCTTATCCATGTTTGGCACGTGACATCACCATATAAATCCTGAGTCCATATGTACCTCTTCATCCACCTCCTCCCCCTCCCCTACCAGAAAACGATAGGCCTTCCACACCAAGAACCGGCCATCACCCAATGTATAATGATCCTCATCCGAAGACGGACTCACACCCTGTAACAGCTCTACCTACAGCAATAGGAACTCCTCAACCCTCTAATCCGACAATGCATATACGAACACTAGAGACCAGGCCCCATGATCCTAGACATGTTGCACCTGCACCTCGTCCTCTGCCAACCTCATGAGGCATGTGTATCGCTCCCCCAATGGCCATCCCTCGTCCAGTCATCCATCCAAAAATGGAACCACGCGCCATCTCCCAACACCAGACTCATCCTGATAGCAATCTCCAGAATAATCGCAGTAATCTCCTTCCAAAGGGAGGAGGGAAGACGCCTCGAGACAACCTCTTGTGACATGGTAACACCATAGATCCTCCTGAGCAAGCGGCAAACCATGTCCTGTGATTTCCCCTATATTCTCACAAACCACTTTATCATAAATGCTTTATTCATCTCCTCCATGTGCAATACTCCAAGTTCAATATGTCTCTTGGCCGACGTCATCATGTCCCACTCCACAAGGTAAAAATCCTTCTTATCTTGCTTCCCATCTGACCAGAAAATCTCCTCGTCAATATCTTAATCTTTGCATGTATCCCAGCAGATAGCGATCTTGTGTAACAAAAGAAGAGCGAGATGGCTGAAAAGAACATGCCAACATCACCAACTCCCCCCTCCCTTTAGATAGCATCATCGCCTTCCAACCTGTCATCCTCTCCTCCAATCTCTCCAGCAACCCCTTCCAATCAACGAACTTTGGCTTTCCCGCCAGTAATGGTAGCCCCAAGTACGTCATTGGCAGAGCCGGCGTGGAGCAGCCCAGCACATCAGATACCTGCCATAATTCCTCCTCCGCAAGGCCGAATGCCACCACAATCGACTTCTCCCAATTGATTCGAAGATCGGAAATGTCCCCAAAAATATCCATGATACATGCAGCCCTCTGAATCTTCTCCTCCACCCTCAAGAACAGAACCGTGTCGTCAGCATACTGTAGAAGCAGAATAGATATGCCCTCCCTCCCATATCCAGAACACCAATTCCCTTGAACCACCAGCCTCATCATCATTGCCAGAGCATCTGCCACAATCACAAAGAGTAACGGACCCTATCTGGTTCCTCTTTGTGGCTGAAAGAAACCTCCCTTCGATCTACTGTTAACCAGCACGGCATGGAATGCAGTTGTAGCACACCGCTTGATTCAAGAACCCATGTCCCCGAGGGTTTAGAGTTTTAGGGTTTAGGGTTTAGGTTAAGGGTCTCTTCTCTCCAGGAAGGCCCACATGAATCTCTAATCAACACAATCGCTTTGGAGAAGTCGACTTTCCAAAGCATACCTTTGATCTTGTTTCTCTTCAATTCAGTTACCATTTCATATGACATTATCAACCCATCAACCATAGCCCTCCCAGGCACAAACGCGGTCTGTTCAGGCGAGATGATCTGATGCAAGACCCCTCTCAAGTGAAGCACACTTGCAAGCTTCAATTCTAATCATTCCCTAAAGAGCCCAAAAAAGAGGTTTAGTTGATCAAAACACCTTCTGTTCTCATCAAAATTGATTTCATCACAATATCCCACGGGGCCACGAATCTCCTGATTGTTGAATTCCCCCCATAACAGCTTCTAAATCTACACATTTGATACCTTCAAAAAAACCATCAAAACGGCCTCTCACATATGAGAATGCATTCATCATGGTCCTACTAGGGTGAATCATCATCAGATAAAAATATCACATATATTTTCAGGCATCGATAAGCAATCACATAACAAAAAGTGCCACTTTGTTTTTTTAAAGGAAAAGGTTGGAGTCCTGAGCTAGGATCCACCACTCATATGTTATATTTTTTTGACACTCTCTCACATATGTTATATTAATAAATAAAACTAACATTACATATTGCCAAACAGAACAAAGGGCCATATAGTGTTCCCAACCATTCTCATAATATAACAGCATTCCACAAAAGGTGAGCTCATTACTAGCACACAACACAAGATGGCCCACATGAGTGCAAAAGGAAATGAATAGGAATTGCCACACAACACCCGAGTAATAGCCCAAGAGGACGAACTGCTCTTCGCATCAAGCCAAGCAATCTACACCCTCCCCCCAACTAGAGCCAAACATCTACAACTGAAAAGAAATCGGTTCATGCCTTCAGCCTCATCCCCACATCTATCACATGTTGGATCACTAGTATGTCCAAGCCGCACCTTCGTGAGCAGACATCCCTGTCTGATCAGCCATAAGAACTTTATTCTCTGAATACCTTTATTCTCACAAAACATGCTTCTCCAAATGATTCTAAAATCAAGACCCAAGTCCTCATATATTAGTGACCACGTGCCCATAAAAAATTGATAGGCCTTCTTCACCGAAAATTTTCCATCCGCCCAAGGATAGTGATCCCCCCATGCGTTGGGCCATCGATCCCCTCCAAATCGCTAAGCATGTCCACAAACTCCACCAACCAGGTTCGAGAACCCTGCCGTGAAAGAGGAAGCCCAAGCGCACTATGCCCAAACCAGACCCGCCACCATGTTTAGGTCCACCGCAAGAGCGAAGAGTCAAAGATAGCGTTCACCAAGCACATCATCTCACGTCATCCACCCAGAAATGAGACACCTCACCGTTGCCCAATATCAATCTCATAGTCATGCCAATCGATGAAACAAACTTCTGAATGCCTTGCCATAGGGAGGATGGCACACGTATACTCCTACCAGTCGAAGGTCCATGTATATCATAAATGTTCCGCAACAATCAGCAAACAAGATTTTCTCAATCTACTAGGCGATCAGACTCGAAGGACCCACTTCGTAAGGAGAGCCTTATTCATACATTCCACATCCTAAACACCCACTACCCCATCTTTCTTTGGCCGCTTGACATTCCCAATCTACTAGGCGATCACCGCCTTCTCTTGGTTCCAATCCACCCAAAAACCCTCCTCATCAACGCTTCAATCCTTGTACGCACTCCCATTTAGAGTAGTTTGGCAAAACAGAAAGATATAGCAATGGCTGAAAGAACAAGTTTAAGTGACACCAACTTCATGCTTCTAAACAACGTCGCCGCCCTCTATTCTGCAACCTTACACTCCAACCTATCTAGAAAAAACCTCCAATTAGAAGATCTGAGTTTTCCCGCAACTAGAGGGAGCCCCAGATAGTTAATATGCAGATCACCCACAGGGCATCACAGTGACGCACAAGCCTCCTGAAGTTCCAGTTGAGAAAGTCCAAACGGCACAACCACCCACTTCTCTATATTAGGTAGCATCATTGAAACATCTTTAAAAATATCCATAATCTAAGATGCCCTCCTAGTGTGCCATGCTTCCCCGCACATATAAATCATTGTATCATATGCATATTACAACAGTAGAATCGAGATGTCCCCATTACAATCGCTCGAGCATCGACCGCCATCATAACCCAAATCATCATAACAGCTAACATGTTTGCGACAACCCCAAAAGTTAGGTGGGCCAAAGGGCACCCCTAACCAAGGTTCGAGATATCACAATATATCAGTGATATATCGTATCGGCCATAGAAGGTTGTGTCGGCGATATATCGTCGATATATCGTCGATATTTCAATTTTGCCAGACATTGTATCTCAACATCCCCTTGTATTTCCATTTACCCGGTATCGGCGATATATCGTCGATATATCGACAATATATCGATTATCGACGATATATCGCCGAAACAGAGCATATTCCTTTCTTAATTTACAAGGTTTCAGGGTCCCATTTCGGTTATAAAAACCATTTCACCCTCCATTTCGTGCATCTCGACGGTGAAAGTTGTAGGTGATAGGGTTCCCTTCTTCCATATTTCCATTGCATTTTGAGGTATGATCTTCTTTTAATTGATGAATAAAATTACAAAATTAGTTAGGCCTTTTGTTTATGGTGGTTATTTAATGCATAATCTTCTTTTTTGTAAAATTTGGAATGAATGATGTTGGATCTCATGTTTTAGACGTAGGAAACATGTTTTCAAGGTGATTTTTATTAACAAAAGGATTGTAACTGATTAAATCCGAAAATAAAAAATATATCTACAATTTATTGAGATTTTTGTTCATGTAATTTGGGGCTTTGATTTTTGTGCAGTATAAGGATCATAGTCCTCATAAATTATCTATGTGTGTTATCTAAGTATGTATTTGTAGTATTTCATGTTATAAGAACTTGAATGGAATCCGTTTCCAATATTTATAAGTCAAGAATCAACATTAACATCGATATGACCGATATGTGCGATACTGATATGTGTGATATATGGTCTATACATGACCGATATGTATGATATAAGTTTGTATTTGTAGATTATTTGTTGTTTTAATATCCTGGATGATCTAAATTTCTGAAAAAAATGCCAAAAATATTTGGCTTTTTGAACCATTTTTGACATTTCCACCGATATCGTCGATATATCGGCGATATATCCCGATATTTCCTTTTCCGGACGGATCGAAACGATATCGATATCGATACGGCCTTCCTTGGTTTCGACATAGGACCGATGTATCAAGCGATATGGTGATATATGCCTCTGAAAAGGTCTTTCCTTCACAAATGATCATCGATATAGGCTATATTTCGCCGATATATCACCAAGATTTCGTATCAACATGGTACCGATATAAAGTCTAATATCGATATTAAACCCTTACCCTTTACGCACTCCCCATTGTGGTTGTGGAGAAGAATACTTTGTTGTTTATTCATAGAGCCTAAGTGTTCTCTTACGTAGAAGAGAGAAACCCTAATGGGTAAATTACATATTACGAACAAAGGAAATAAATAGCTGTAAAACAGTGACATAACATAAAACTCTCCAATACTCCCTCTCAAGCTAGAGCATAGATGTCGATCAGGCTCATCTTGGAACATCATCTTTGAAAGGGTCCTCTGGCTAGAGCCTTGGTGGGCATGTCTGTCATTTGCTCACTGGAACTGACATGGATGTAGAAATGAGATACTTCTGGATTATATCTCGAGTGTAGTAACAGTCTACCTCAATATGCTTGGTTCCCTCATAGAAGGTTGAATTGTTTGCAATGAATAGTGCAGTTTGGTTGTCGCATTGGAGGTGCATAGGAAGAGACACCTTAATGGCTAGGTCGGTCAGAAATTCAGAATTGATCTAACACACATAATCTCTGTGTTGCCTTGTGCCCTCTGTACTCTGATTCAGTACTCGATCGGGCAACAACTGTATGTTTCTTGCTATTCTATGATACTAATGAATTCCCTACAAATACTGCAAATTCGGAAGTTGACTTCCTGTCCTTGGGACATCCTATGTAGTCTACATATGCACAAACTGTAACAGCAAGGGATGTACCTCTACTAAACAAAAGACCAGTGCCAGGTGAGGTCTTCAGATACCTTAAAATCATATGGTTTGCATTCATATGGGTCTGTCTTGATTGATCCATGAATTAACCCACTTTACTTACTGCAAAGGATATGTTTGGCCCATTGATGGTCACATATAGCAGCTTCCCAACTAGCTCCTTGTATCTCCTCTTGTCGACCTCATCAATGTTGCCACCATAGAACTTCATGCTCGGATCCATGGGAGTAGTGGTTGGCTTGCAATCTGACATACATATCTCTGATAGGAGATCTGTAACATACTTTCTCTGGGTCATCACAAGACCTCGCTTGTTCCTGGCGAAGTCCAATCCAAAGAACTAGCGCAAATACCCAGGAAATCCTTAACTGCTTGAATCTCTTGTGCATTGTCACTTATAATGATGATGTCATCGACGTATACCAATATAGCAACGGTGCCCTTCTGGGACCTCTGGCCAAATAAGGAGCGATCTACAATGGATCTCACAAACCCCATCTGTTGTATCACATCTGAGAGCTTTCGAAACCATGCTCTCGAACTCTGCTTAAGGTCGTAGATCGCCTTATGAAGTCAGCACACCTTCTGAGACTCCCCCTCAACAGCGAACCCAGGTGGCTGCTGCATGTAGACTTCCTCCTGAAGATCACCATAGAGAAAGTCACATCAAGCTGGTACAGAGGCCAGTCCTGGTTGACAGCAACAGAGAGAAGAACCCAAAGAGTGGAGTGTCGAGCTGCGGGAGAGAAAGTGTCCTGATAGTCCACACACTATAGGTCTGGATGAACCCTCGAGCTACGAGTCGTGCCTTGTAGTGATCAATGCTACCATCTGCTCGATGCTTCACAGTGAACACCCACTTGCATCCTACAACATGCACATCTGCGGGAGCTGTAACAGTACTCTACGTGCCACGAGACTATAAAGGAGCCATCTCTGCTTCCATGGCCAGGCACCATTCGCTCACTTTGAGTGCCTCCTGATATGTGCATGGGATTTCAACAACGGATAACCCACAATAAATTTTCGGAAGTCTGGTGAGAGTCGCTCCAAAGACACTTGACATACAATTAGATGTCGTGTAAAAGAACGTTCACCTTTCCGCAAAGCTATGGACAACCCTAAATCATTCTCTACTAGTGGTTATGGCTCAACCTGTATATATGCATACTCATCTTGTACATCATGCACACCAATAGTTCCATCAGTCAAAAACAACTTTTCAGAATTTACCTGGGGCATGCTTAATGCTGGGGAAAGCGCTGGAACATAGAGTGCAGGCTGAGGTATATGTGTAGGTAAAGGTGGGAGAATAACAGCATCCTCAGACTCAGAATGACTCATCATGTCTCTTGTAGGAGAGTAGTACATGATGGACTCAAAGGTGACGTCAACACTGACATAGTACTATCCATGTACAGGATCAAAACACTGATAACCCTTCTGAGTATAGGAGTGACCAATAAACATACATTTGACAGCTTGAGGAGCGAGCTTGTCATGACCAAGACGTAGGATATGGGCAAATGCCATGCACTCAAACACTCGTGGGGTAAGAGAGAAGCGGTCTTTATCAGGAAAAACAAGATAAAATGGTGCCTTTTCACCCAAGATTGTGGAGGGCGTCCGATTTATGAGATAACAAGTTGTCATCAGAGCATCACCCAAAAAGAATGTGGAGCCCAACTCTGTATTAGGAGAGTCCTGATAATATCTAGAAAATGTCGATGTTTGTGTTTTGCCACACCGTTCTGTTGAGACGTATAAGGACAAGATGTCAGATGAATGATTTCACGTGAGCTAAAACATTGTGACAAATGTGTAGTACAAAACTCAAGCACACTATCCGAACAAATGTATTTTATTGATGTAGAGAAAATATTTTTTATTTCAACCATAAAATTTTGAATAATAGTACTTGACTCAAACTTTTGCTTGAAAAGAAAGACTCGGGATAATATGGAAAACTCATCAACACAAAAAAGATAATACATGTGTCCCTGATGATCAAGTACACGACTTGGACCCCACATATCCAGATGAAATAAATCAAACATATCATGCCTATGTTGACCTTGACGACTTAGAAAGTTGAACCGATGATGCTTTCCAAGTTCACATGACTCACTCTGGAAACTAAACTTGATAGGGGCGCCAGGTATGAGATGACAAATTTTCTGATGTGGTAGGTGATCAAATATGTGATGCCATGTGTATGGAGAAATGGACCTTGCAGAAAGGGAAGTAGCACTTGCATACAGAGAGTTGGATACTAAGACAACATGTATAGCCCTCCATATTCACGGGCACATCCAATCACCCTGCCGTAAGTATATCCTGGAAAACAAAGGAACTAGGGTCAAATATAGCACGACAATGTAAATCTTTTGTAATCTGGCTAATAGACGGTAAATTTATGGAAAAGCAGATGATGAAGAACATTCTGCAGGTGTATGGAGGGTGCCAGATGAACCTCCTCCTGTCCAATAATTGGAGATTGAGCCCCATCAACAATCACTACCGATCTACTTAGTTGTGTTGGACTGTATGTACCAAACTGCAATCTAACTCCGCAGAGATGGTGTGATGCTCCGGAATCCATTATCCACGCTGAAGGATCTGCTTGAGAGCAACAAGTAAATGCATGAGTAATACTTGAGCTACTAGTAGAGGTAGAGGCTACAGTGTCTGATGAACCGGTCCTGGAAGATCCAGCGGCTGGATGCATGATCTCTCTCAGGCGAGCAACAAAATCATCGTAGCAATGAATCAATGATCAGTGAGATCATGAGCAGTCTGACTTTGCTCTGCGACACGAGCTGATGGTGGGAATCCGTGCTTGGAGCAGTACGTGTCCTCTGAATGACTTGTATAGTGGTACTATGAACATGTTTGACATGGGCGTGAAGCGCATCTGCCGTGTGTGCCTCATAATCTGAAAGGAGTAGATCCACCTCTACCACGTGATGCAACCTTAGTCGACGAAATCTGAGAAGGTGTGGCAGAGGAGATACTCGATCGGCTCATCATACGGTATGCTTCCTCCATAGGAGGTATGGTAGCATCGGTAAGAAGCTGAGAGCGAGCTGAGTCATATTCTGGGTTGAGGGCAACCAGAAAAACACCAGTCATGACAGAGTCTTTGTAGGCCTTATGTTGCTCTGGAGAGGCCATCAGGGGTATGTAGCTATTACGCCGCTCAAACATACCCCTCAAAGATGTATACAAGGCATGAAGGGGACGATCACCATGTTTGGTCGTGAAGATATCGTGTTGGAGCTACAGTATCTTGACTCATTCTTCGCATGAGAATATGTCGAGAATATGTCCCTGCAGAATATGTCCCTGCAAGAATGTCCATTGCAAGTGACAAGTCTTGCTCTGTCGCGGCTTGCTGGAGCGATGGTCTTTGGTGCCCCACTTTCGCCGCTTCCCTTTCTGAACAGAGATTCGATGACTTCCTGGCTCTACTGGAGTCCCTTCGAGAGGTTCGTCTGCCGGGTGTGGGTAGGGACCACTGGCCGTGGAGGGAGGGATCCTTCTCGGTGAGAGGGGCTTATGGCGCTATCTCCAGACCACCTCCGGCTGGCTCTAACTTGCTCTACAGAGATTGTTTGATGATATGGGCTCTGAAGCTACCGGAGCGGATTGGATTTTTCTTGTGGCTCCTTAGGCGTAAGCGCTTGATGACGAGGGATAGGTGCATGAGGCTGCTTGGGGTCACTTCTGATATGTGCCCCCTTTGTCATGCGGCAATTGAATCGATCGAGCACCTGTTCTTCACCTGCTCCGTGGTAACTCAGGTCTGGCTGGACTTATGTCCGCCTTGGTGCAACAGCGGCGACTTCCTCTCCTTTTGGGAATCGGTCCATGCTAACATCCATAGAACGCGGAGGGAGCGGGCTCTGCCTATGGCCATCCTTTGGGCAGTTTGGAGGGGCAGAAACGATCTTCTCTTCTCGGGACAGCGTTTTTACAAGGAAAATGTGTGTGTGTTGGTTAATCGGCTGCTGATCGATTGGAACCTGTAATGGGTGGGGTGCGATCCTGTGGGATCTCTTGTTACTTTTTATATCTCCCACTTTTCCTCTTAATATATTTTGGGGTGGACACCACTGAGTGTTTCCCCCTTCCTTTTAGACTTCAAAAAAAAAGAATGTCCCACATTGCCTTCGTTATGGATTGACTAAGGATATCGTTGGCTATCTCCACAGAAATGGTACCAGATAGCCACACCTTGGCATATGCATCATCAACCTCCCATGTGGCATTGGTCCCAGTCTTGTCCACTGATTCGTCCGGAATCAGAATATTATTCTTACCATGGCACTGCATCAGATTTATGAACTACATTGCCCACAACTCGTAGTCAGTATCGTCCATCTTGACAATAGTTGTAGGACCCTGGAAGGCACCCGTAGATGGCGTATCAGCTCTGCTTTAGGACATCATGAACAATCACTAGGACCTTAGACTAATCGTAAGGTGTCTAAACGGACATGAGAAGAGATGGTTGCGGACTTAGACTCATACCACATACATCTTGAGACAAAACATGGTCTGATTTTGATCTTAAATAAGGTAAATTAGACCCCAAACCTCTGATATCAGACTAAAAAACACGAACTCAGGACTGCAGGATCTCCTAGACCGTGTTTGTCGGGTCATGAATCATCTTTGGGAGGCCAAAAACCCCTTAGGGTGGCGCCGCCAGGCTGCTGCTGCAAGGTAGAGCAGCAGAGAAGCTGAGAGGCGGTAGGCTGGCGGCACACGAGGTGGCAACCGCTGGCTGCTACTGCTGGCGATGCACAAGGCGGCAGCAGCAGCGAGGGGGCAGCGCCAAGGATCGAAATCTCAATTTCGATTTTGTTTCGTTCACCTCCAATACCGAAATTTCGCTGATATTTCGGGAAATTTCGACGATTTCGGTGGAAATTTCGGAAATGGCTCAAAAAGTCATTTTTCGATCATTTTTTTGGAAATTAAGATCTTTTAAGTTATTTACAACAATAAATAGCTCACAAATACACAGTTTTATCATACATATTGCTCATATATGCCCCTTATATCACACATATCGGTCATATCGGTCATATCGATCATTTCGTTGTTAAGGCTGATTATTGATGGATACATATTGGAAATGGATATCATTAAATCCAAGTTCTTAAAACAACAATAGCTAACAAATGCGTACTCATATCACACATATCTCTCATCTATATGCCTTATATCGCAGATATCGGTCATATCGGTCATTTCGTTGTTCAGGCTGATTATTGATTGATACATATTGAAAATGAATATCATTAAATTCAAGTTCTTAAAACAATAATAGCTAACAAATGCACACTTATATCACACATATCTCTCATCCATATGCCTTATATCGCACATATCGGGGCATATCGTTGAGCTGATTGATAGATATTAGAATCGAAATTAAATAAACTAAGTTAAAAATACTTATAAGATGTCTTTTTTGTTCAAAAAATAGATGAGTACTTTTTATTCTAAAATGTAGATAATACTTAATAAGACAATGTTTAGTTCATAGAAATAACGATCGTAGGAGCAGTTCTAGTGAATTACATAATTAATTATAGACTTACAGCAAAGATGATATATTTTACAAAGATAAATGACAAAAGGAATGAAGCAAAGAAGCTATAGCGGATCTCTAGAATCTATAGAGTTGTTTCATCTCCATTGCAAAGGGAGGTGAAGCTCCCTACGTTGAAGAAACATTGTATGCATCCCCCCTGTTGCACCATACCCTACCAGAACGGGGGCCCAGAGAATTGGTAAATACTAAATAGTTAGTAAAATTGTTAAAATTAAGATCACATGGTTAATATCGTTGATTTACACAGGTATCGGCGAAATTTCGCCCATATCGGTCGAAATCAAGGTTGTAAAAGTCGCCCGACTGGCCCGACTAGTAGGTCCGACTAGTCTAGTCAGTGGGGTGGCCGACCGAGTACCGACTAATTCCGACTAGGTACACTAGTCGACCAACTTTTTACTTGGAGATGCCATATTCTTATATGTTTTGCATTTTTTTACAAGCAAACTTGTTATAATATGCTCAATGTTTATTTAAATTCAATTACTTTTTTTATTTTATTAAGATAGTATAAAAATATAAAAAATCTATGTAAATATATGTATAAAAATGAGTTATATATTTAAAATAATCATAAAATTCAAACCGGATTAAAGTCCGACTAAATCCTATTAGTCGCCCGACTGCCGATTAATCCTTAGTCAGTGACCCAACCGACCGAGTACCGACTATCGACTTTTGCAACCTTGGTCGAAATCCAAGAAATTTTGAACTGAAAACATGAATTTCGACCGATATGGGTCGAAATGTCGAAATATCACCAATATTTCGACCCATTTCGATCGAAATCCGGGAAATCGATATATATAGGTGTTTCGAAAGACCCTCCCTGTCAAAACTGAAATTTCGACGAAATTTCGCCGAAATTTCTCGAAATTTAAATCCCTGGGCAGCGCTACCGTCTGCGGAAGATGGAGGCTCCGCACGAAGGAGGAGGAGGCCCGCAGACGAGGCTAGAACGTAGGGTTAGGGTTTTAGCTCAAGGCTTCGGTCTAGGATCGACGCTCTGATACCATGTGGCGAAGAATACTTTGTTGTTTATTCATAGAGCTCAATGGTTCTCTTATATAGAAGATAGAAACTCTAATGGATAAATTACATATTACGGACAAAGGAAATAAATAACTGTAAAATAGTGACAGCATAAAACTCTTCAACAGCGGTTGAAAGAAGCCTCCCTTTGGTCGCCTATTCACCAGCACTCCAGCACGACGTACAATGTCGTCATAATACACCTCTTGATCCACGATATCCATATACCTTAGAGAGACCTCACCGTCATAGTGATGCCCAAGTGAAACAACACTCGACATTTGTTAGAAAACGAGAATGTGGAAGCGTAATATCATAGATAAAGAATAAGAACATGAAAGAACACTGGGATTTTACGTAGAACCATGCTCCGTAAGGAGCGGGATGAAACCACGAGAGAACACCTCAAAGGGTTGATGTGTTCACTGAACTTTCCCATCTGATACAAGTGGTGTGTAGGGCTTTTTACATAGCCCCCATTGACTCTCCAAGTCTCACAGCTAGTAGATGTGGGATTAAACATAAGAGAGTGCAGTAACTGAACCCTAAAGTGATCCAATTACCCATCTATACATGATGCATACTCCAACAC
This sequence comes from Ottelia alismoides, assembly GCA_037367405.1. Taxonomy (NCBI): domain Eukaryota; kingdom Viridiplantae; phylum Streptophyta; class Magnoliopsida; order Alismatales; family Hydrocharitaceae; genus Ottelia; species Ottelia alismoides. Next base: position 144,483 of record JAZKJV010009465.1, on the reverse strand, counting down.
TCTCCCTCAAGATGGAGCATGCAATGCTCACCTTGTATACATATAAAGAAATCGCTCAAACTCACAATACAAGACACTACGGACAATATCAACTCAACGCATACATAACTGTGGTTGCAGTCGAGGGTGTGGCTTCTCATGTCGTGCAGGTGAGGAGGAACAAACAGGTTGGAGTGTGAGTTGAGTTGGGTCTCCTCGTCGGAGAATGTATGCTATGTACTGCACTTGTCAGGGTTACTGAAACAGAATGAGTCTCCTCGTTAGAGTACTGAGGGTCTCTCCCATACTGGCTCAAAGAATGGATTTCTACTCTGGAGTCTTATGAAACCACATGAAAACCCTAGCCCACAATGGCATAGAGAATGGGATCTCTACTCTAGAGTCCCTATGGATCACATAAAACTCCGAGACCAAAAAGCAAAGATGGGGACCACACAAATAATGATCGCATCCATGTGCGTATCAAACTAAAGACTCAAAAATCAATCTGAATGTCGAGATTGAATCTGAACTGTAGAGTTTGACAACTAGCTGGCATCTGGATTGGAGAATTTGAACCAGAGAATCTAAACTTACAAAACACTACATAATACTCCCCCTTTCTCCCATACTTGTCGGAAAACAATGACATCAACAAAGTTGGAAGAAGACAGGAAAATGGAGAGAAACAATCTCAAATATTTTTTTCGCATTGCTATTCCTTCTTCCTTATTTAATTATTTTAGCCGTCTCATTTTTTCTCGCGTACGATCTTTTTTTGTGTACGTGCACCTTCTTCTTCTTTGTAAAAAATAACTCTCAACCTCTTTTCTCTCTCCCTCTCTCTCTCAGCCCAAAGGGCCCATGTATAATATTTCTCTTCTCCATTTTTTATTTTGAAACACGATCTAATGGGCCAAAACAAACAATCCCTTTTCTTTTTTTTCTCAGGTAGCTCCCCCTTTTTTTCCTCAGTCCCAACCCCAATTGGGCTTTTACACAATTTTCACATAAAAGAATCATACGTGATCAAGGTTGCAGAAAGCCGTAGTCGATACTCGATAGGATGGGTCACTGACTAAGGATTAATTGGCAGTCAGTCGACTAATCAGATTTAGTCGCCCATTAGTCAGTTTTGAATTTTTTTTAAATATATAAATCATTTTTGATGCATATATTCTTATATATTGACATATATTTGTACATTTGCTATACTATTATAATGAAACAAAAGCACTAATTGACTTTAAATATAACACTAAACATATTAGTATAAATTTGCTTTTAAAAAAAGCAAAAAACTAGTCGACCCGAGTAGTCGGGTTGACAGACTAATGGCCAACTAGGCTTAGTCGAGTCAGCTTCCCCCCCCCCAACTCGCCTAGTCGGGCCGACTAGTCGACCGACTTTTACAAGCTTGCACGTGATCGTTTTTTATAGGGTTCTTAATTTGGGAACCCTCCTCACGAAGGGAGCCGCCCCCACGATGGGGCTTGGTGTTCGATTGCCGCCGCCTGTAGTGCATAGAAAGAGGCACTTCAATTGTTAAATCGGTCAAGACAGATTTGACCCACACCATTGCCCTATATTCTGATTCCGCACTAGATCGAGCAACAACAGTTTGTTTCTTACTCTTCCATGAGACTAGTGAGCTGTCAACAAATACAATGAAGCATGAAGTAGACTTCATGTCCTTAGGACACCCAGCATAATCTGCATCTGCACACCATGTAACTGAGAGAGATGTATCTCTTCTAAACAGAAGACATGCACTTGGAGATGACTTCAAATATCTCAGGATCATGAATACTGCATCCATGTGCGATTGGCCGACTGCATGGGTTGCTCTATGAACTGACTTACTCTACTCACAACGAAAGATATATCAGGTCTGGTAATAGTAACATACAATAATTTCCCTACCATCTCTTTGTACCGTCTCTTGTCCACCTCCTCAAATCCGTCATCATGGAGCTTCATATTAGGATCCATCGAGGTAGTAGCTGGTCTACATCCTATCATGCATGTCTCAGATAGAAGATTAGTAACGTACTTCCTTTGTGTCATAACCATACCCTGCTGATTTCGTGCAAACTCCATGCCAAGGAAGTAACGAAGCGTGCCAAGGTTCTTGGTAATAAACTGTTGTCCAAGGAAATCCTTAGCTGCTTGAATGCTATGTTCATCGCTGCCAGTGATAACAATGTCCTCAACATAAACCAAAATGACTACAATACCGCTCTGGTGTCTCTTTACAAAGAGAGTATGATCTGCAGTAGATCTAACAAACCCCTTCTGTTCAATCAATTCTGAGACCTTCTGAAACCAAGCCCTCGAACACTGCTTAAGGCCATATATACCCTATGAAGACGGCACACCATACTGGACTCCCCCTCAGTAGCAAATCCAGGTGGCTGCTACATGTAAACCTCTTCATGCATATCACCATACAAGAAAGCATTCTTGACATCCAATTGAAAAAATGACCAATCACGTACCACAACAACAACAATAAGAATCCGCAAGGTAGAGTGACGCGCTACAGGAGAAAAAGTGTCATGATAGTCCACCCCATAGGTCTGGATGAACCCACGAGCAACCAGCCTGGCCTTGTATCTGTCTACTGTACCACAGTAAATACCCACTTGCTTCCAACAACAGACGCACCTAGTGGAGCATGGACCACACTCCACGTAACTCGTGACTGTAAAGTTGCCATCTCCTCCTCCATAGCCAGACCCCACTGACTGCTTTGCAGTGCCTCCTGATATGACTGTGGTATCTCTATAGCAGACAATCCCACAACAAAATGCTGATAATCCTTGGAAAGACGTTCCAAGGAAACAAGAGAACCAATAGGGTGCACAGTGCATGATCGTGTTTGCTGCCGAAGTGCTATAGGCATATCCAGATCCTCAGGAAGAGTAGTAGAGACAGTATCTGCACTCTGTACCTCAATCTGTACATGCAAATCACTCGTGCCATTAGAAGAACTCAAATGCTCAATATATATATACCTTGAGCGTGCTGGATGATGGAGGAGGCGCATGAGCACGAGACCTTCGCTGGTAGACCTGTGGAAAGAAAATAGGGGACGGCGGTGGCGGTGGTGGTAGAGGTGGGGGTGGAAGTGGCAGTAATGGAATAGAACATGGTAAAGACGGAGGAGGAGGCATATAAATCTCTTCTCCATCCTCTGAAGGAGTAAGCATGTCACCTGTGGGAGAAAAATACATAATAGACTCAAAGAAGGTAACATCAGGACTGACATAGTACCTTCATCGAATAGGGTCAAAACAGCGATATCCCTTTTGGGTTTTGGAATACTCAACAAACACACATTTGACAGCTTTGGGAGAGAACTTGTCAAGACCAGGAGATAGTTGATGAACAAATGCTACCGAACCAAAGACACGAGGGGTAAGCGAGAAAAGATCCGTCTCGAGTAAAGCAATCAAGAACGGGATCTCCTCCCCTAACACCGAAGAAGGCATACGATTTACCAGATAACAAGCAGTTAGAACCGCATCTCCCCAATAGGAATGAGGAGCACGAATCTGAATCAAGAGGATTCTGGTAATATCCAAAAGATGGTGGAGTTTCCTTTCAGCCACCCCATTCTGTTGGGAGGTATATGCATATGATGTCTGATGCACAATACCATGAGACCTAAGAAATTGAGAGAGCTGAGTACAGCAAATTCTAGTGCATTATCAGAACGTATGTACTTGACTCTGGCAGAAAAAAATGTTCTTTATTTCATTAATAAAAGATTGAATAACATGACTAGCATCAGACTTGTTTTTAAGAAGGAAAACCCAAGACAATCTAGAAAACTCATCAACCGCAACAAGATAAAACCTCTGTCCCCGATGATCTGGGAACGACTCAGACCCCGAAAATCGAAATGGAGTAACTCAAACAGACTATAACAACTTGGACCCTGACGACTCAAGAAAATGGACCGAAGATGCTTCCCAAGCTGGCAGGCCTCGCACTGAAAAGTGGAGCGAGGAGAAATCTGTGGAAGAACATGAATCAACTTTTGCAGAGGAAGATGGCCAAATCGCAGATGCCACATATACGGAGAAACAGATCCAGTGCGAAGAGAAGAAGAGGCGCCAGCGTACGAAGACTGCACTAGTTTGTAAAAGCCCCCTTGCTCACGGTCAGTTCCAATCACTCTGCCCGTGAGTATGTCTTGAAACACAAGAGCAGATGGATCAAATATGGCACGACAATGTAAATCTCTAGTGATTTGACTAATTGATAATAAATTCATAGAAAATTCAGGAGCGTAGAGAACATTAGGAAGCTTCAATGTAGAAGTCAATTGCACCTCCCCCTGACCAATGATGGGGGAATGTGTACCATCTGCTATCACAACTGATCGTCTAGGCTGAGTAGGACGAAAAACACTAAACTGACCTCTGTCACCACAGAGATGATGGGATGCGTCGGAATCCATGATCCATTCCGATAAGTATGCCATGTAGCAACTAGTAAAAGCATAGTCTATACCTGGTGTAGACACAGATGCTGAGGCAACATCTGAGGATCCTGAAGGAGAGCTAGTAGATCCAGACGTGCCAGGCATGATCTCTCTCAGTCGTGCTACAAGCTCGTCAAACCTCTGATCAGATGCAGGTGATGGACTCCCAGTCTGTTACTGGTGTCTGCTCTGCAACTCTGGCTGACGCAGGAAACCCATGCTTAGAATAGCAGGTTTCCTCAGAGTGGCGTGTCTTGTGGCAGTAGGTGCACAGTTGGCGAGGTCGACCACCCCCTCCTCTGCCGAGGTTGGAACTTCCCCTGCCACAATATAATGTATGGTTGCCTCTACCACGTGATGCCGCCATAGCTGAAGACGTCTGTTGCTGTAAAGTACTCCCAGAGGGTATAGATAGTCTGCTCAATCTGCGATACGCCTCCTTCATAGGAGGTATGGTAGCATCAGTGAGGATCTGGGCACGAGCTGCATCATATTATGGATCCAGGGCTGCTAGAAATACTCCTGTCATAACAGAGTCTTTGTATGCCTTGAGCTGCTCTGGTGTAGCAGTCAAGGGTATGTAGCCATGTAACTTCTTAAACATACCCCTCAAAGAAGTATAGAGGGTGTGAAGAAGGCGACCATTCTGCTTCGATGTGAAGATATCATGCTGGTGCTGGAGTATCTTCAACTCATTCTTTGCGGAGATTATGTCGCGGCAAGAATGTCCCACATAGCTTTTGTTGTAGGCTGACTCAGTATATCATTAGCTATCTACGTGGATACAGTCCTAGATAGCCATATGCGAGCATATGCATCATCTACCTCCCATGAGGCATTAGTCCCAATCTTGACACGTGGCTCCTCTGTCGTGAGAATGTGCTTCTTGCCATTATATTGCATCAAACTCATGAACCGCATGCCCCGCATTTCATAGTTGGTTCCATCCATTCTGACAATGGGTGCCGGACCTTTGAAGGCACCCAGGGATGTGACTTCAACTTTATTTTCGGACATGATGACAACAATCTTTAAGACTGTGCTAGCAACAAGAGATACCGGCGTCTACACTGACATGCAGGATGATGGTTGTGGGTGTAGACTCATACCACAACCTCTTCCATTCTTCTGGAAAGTCCTTTGGGTAAATAGGGCGCTTTTAGATGCTCATGTTACACCTTATGTACCCAAGAGTCTGCGGGACAGTGCACGCCAAAGAGACAGAGAGCTAGGCGGCATGAAAGCCCGCGGCCTGGATGCGTGAGCAGCGGCGGGACCGTCGAGTGACGCCCGCGGCTTGGATGTGTGAGCGGCGGCGTGGACGCATGGGCGGCATCGACATTGACGCTCGGAGGGGCTAGGCGGCGGCGGCGTAGACCCATGGAGGAAGGGGGGGCTAGGCGGCGGCGTATGAGGTGTAATGTGGAGCATGCGGCTAGAGTTTTTGGCGAGGGTGGGATTTTAGGGCACAGGCTCCAGCCTAGGACCGTCGCTCCGATATCATGTGGAAGGGAAAAGAAAAGTTGTATTCCATCTAACCCTAGAGCTCTCTTATATAGGAGAAAAGCTATAAGAGTAAATTACATAAACATGACAATAAAAATAAACAATATAGGAAAATGAAGAAATAACATAAATATCTTAAAAGAATCAGAATTCTAATTGGTTTTGTAAATAATTGACTGCAGGCATGTAGAGGGCTAGCAGTAGTAGTTTGAAATAATTTTCAATTGGGAAACAAAGAAAGGAAACAAATATACCCCAATAGTCCTCTGCCGCGCCATTGTCTTGGAGTAACCGTTAGATTTACCAGTGAACCATGCCTCATAATAATCACAGACACTTGCTCTCCCTCTTTGGACTGAGCTTCTGAGGCAAGCCTTGAAAGCAATAGATCTCCAATTTCCACACTTCCAAATTTTACAATCTGATCTCCAAGTTGCAAACCATCTTCTGCTGCCGGAGATTCCTCAGTAATTTCATCAATAATGGCAAAGGGAATCTTGACAGACGGGTCCATGTGCATCATATCAACAGACTCCAGAGAAGAATCAGTGGTGACACCTGTCCAGATAATTTGGTTGAGATTGGTGTATAATATTACAACCCATAGGTGGTTTTACATCCCCTGGATAAGAGTACCTCGTGCTAAATGTCAATATATGTCATAGGATCCCCTTTCTTTCAAAAGGAAAAAACAGTCAATGAGCATATATACAGGTAGTGCTTACGGCAACCTGAGTAACTTGATGACACCGTAGCGTTCTGGGCAACTTTTCCAGAGTGCAGGATCTCCAAGCATCTCTCTATTTTGTTTGTTATAACCTCGTAGTCATTGCGCAACTCTGCAAATTGCATTAAATAAATACAATCACAAAACTGCAAATTGCCTTCCTACTTTATGCAAAGACAGTTGAAATAAATTTGCAGATCACAGCAAGAACACAAGAGAGGTTTGGGAATCTACTACTACATGACTGATATTGACCAGGCCCACAAACACTTGCATCAGCAGAGATGCAGGTGACAAAGTCGCAGATCTATATGATAGCATCATCAGCCGCACAGCACCCATGTGCAGGCACCACGGCATACTTTCCTGTACTACCAAACACATCAACCCTTGGTGTGTACACAGAATCTCACAAATTAAGAATATGTGCATGTTAATACACAGGTAAAAACTTATGACGCCATTCATAGGAGTAAACTACGTGAAATGAGCTAATTCATTAGTGAAGAAAGAAATTCACACATGACATAATATGTAAGGAAATTAAATAGCAATTGCTATGTTCTCCGTAAACACACACAACAATATGTAATATGCAAGATTCATATATGAATGAGGCTTAAATTCACTCCAAATGTGCATATGTATGACTATATGAGTTTGTGCACTTGTTGCACACATTATTTGGCATGTTGCCCCATACAGCATCATTTGGGGGTCGGGATCTCAAATTGTTCTCAGGAAGGATCATTAATTTCAATTCGAATCCAAACCCTTTTACTCTGCGGTCAGCATAACAACAAAGAAGACTAGTTTTCTCTATCATGCGTTGGTTTTCACAATACGATTACGTTAACAATTATGCTAAATCGTATAATCCCAGCAGATATTCCAATTCAACAAATCCATGTCCCCTCGAGAATAGCGAAAGAGAGGATTCATCTTACCAGAAAGACGACACCTATCCGATCTAACACTTGGAATGTCGATATCCGCTCTCGGGAATCCCTAATTCCACCACAATCGTGTCAGCTTCAGTTCGAAGCAAAAAAAAGGAAAGGAAAAAAACTTCTCTTTTAAACTAATAGAAAGTTCTCTGTATCTAAGAATAGGATAAAGAACATAAGTTCGATCAAAGACGAACATATGCAGATTTGGAGATCACCTCAGCATCAACGAGGTTGCCGGAAATGCCGGGGCCGCCGGGGCGGCACAGGCGTTCAATGATGGCATTCATCTGAGCCTCGAGAGATGCCCTCTGGTCCATCAGAGCAAACGTCTCGGCCTTGAGATTGGGCGCCACCATGACTAGGGTTTCGAGCTTTCGAAGTCTCCGGAAGGGAACTACACGCTCCGACCAGGCGAAACTCCTCGCGCAAGAAATGCGGAGAGTAGCGAAATTTACTTCGGGTAATTGTAAATACAATGGTTTTTTATCAGTTGCGTCTCTCCGAGGTATTGCAATATCAGATGTATCTTTCTTCTTTGAAAATGTCAGTTATACCCCTAACTTCTTGTCATTCTATCACTTATGTCTCTGTGTTACATTGACCATCAATAAGTTGAATTTAATCATTATTTAATCAAGGGATTTTTACACCCATAACCCTGAGTAATTTCGCAATAACATTCATAACCCCGCATAATCGTGAATTACATGAGAAACCTCGAATAGTCACTCCGTCTCACACTCATAACCCTCTGTTAATTTAATACGTTAACTCAACCATACAAGTGAGTTAATCTAACCAATCTATCAATGAACGTTTAAGATTTACTTAAAATAAAAAAAATAAAAAATCCAACAAAGCCTTGCAAAAGGATCGGGAGGCTGCGCGCGGGTCGGCGGCGGGGGGAAGCTTAGGTTACTGCAGGTGGCTCAGTTCCTGGGGAAGAAGAAACCCGAGGTGAGGGGGTGGAGGGGACGAACAGGGAGGCTGGGCACGGGGGCTCGAGCAGGGAGGTTGGGCACGAGGGCTCGAGCAGGGAGGTTGTTGGGCTCCATCGACGCTCAAGCAGGGAAGTTGTTCCATCGGCGGGGGGAGCTTGGGTTCCTGCGGGTGGGGAGGCTCAGCTCGGCAGGGAGGCTGTAGGCCGTCATGACATGTCGTCACGGCGGGTTGGGGTGTGGGGTGGGCTAATGTCGGTCGGGGGTGGGAGGGAATCTGCAGGTCGTCGGGGGGGAGGGGGCGCTTCGTCATGGGGCGCAAAGGGATCTGAGGTCGGTCGGGTCGTTGCCAGGGGGCTTCGTCACGGGGGCGCGTAGGGATCTGAGGTCGATCGGGGGCGGGGGCGGGGGCGGGGGGTGGGGGATTGAGGTCGGTCGGGGGTGGGATCTGCACAGGTCGTCGCCGGGTCGCCGCATTTTTCCAACGGTAAGCAGCAGCCCAGAGCGAATCCTTCATCGCGAACGACCCCCATGGGAGCACTATCTTCGACATTGATTTCTCTATTGTTCAAACCCATCCCTTCACGAGCAGCACTGCCGCATTTGAACAAGCATCCTTTGCCCCATTCCAGCATCCTCATTGCCCGTGTATCAGCTGGAGGACCCGTAGCCCTATATCTCAATCATGGATCGAAATAGACGAAGGAAGGGGAGCTTCAACATCCGCCACCATGCCCTTCCTCTGATTTGGTTCGAAGTAAAACAAAGCAGCGGTCTTCGTCCCCGCCACCAGGTCGCTCCTCCATTGGGAGCATAATCGTGTGCGACCAAATAGAACTGATCCCCCTTCCAGAAGCTGAAGGGCTTTGTGGGTTGTCGTGGGGCCGCGGGTCGTCGGGAGCAGGCGGGGGTGGGCCTTGCACGCTGGTCGAATCAGGGAGAAGGGTTGGAGGGGGCATGTTTTGCAAATAAGAATAAACATCAGGGTTATTTCTGTCTTTTTCAACGGAAACCGTCAAATATGACGGGTGTTCCAAACGGAACATAACATAGGGTTATGTTATGTAAGAGTTAAGCATTACTCGGGGTTTCTCATGTAATTCGTGATTATACAGGGTTATGAATGTTATTGCGAGATTATTCAGGGTTATGGGTGTAAAAAGTCCTTTAATCAAAACACGGTATAATTAAGAGGGGCATATCTGGAAGAAAAGTTCATACTTCCTCATCCAACCCATCCTCCTCCTCCTGATAGGTTATTGAAGAAGACTCCAACCAGGGGCGCCTTCTCCTCTAGAGTAGACTGCATGCATTGCTAGTCTCTTCTCTTTCAATCCGCTTGAGATCCATCCCAACGTGCTCCATGTCGCTTCAATCGAACATGGTGATTTCCCGATACATTCTTGTAAAAGAAGCATTAAAATATCCAGTCTAGCTAACGCAAAACGAATGTTAGTGGTTTATTTATTTTAATAGGGATCACCTTCTGAATGACAAAGAGATGCTGAAGAGGATTCACAAGTTCCCTTACTAAATATGCTAGAGTTGAGCAAGTCATATTTGCCTTGAGGGTCCCCGAAGCTTGCGAATTGGATCTCGAAGATGGTTCTTCCTCCTTGGCATTCCAAATTGAGGGTCTTGCCTTCATTAACTACGCTACATCGAGGGCAGCATGCAAAGGAGCATCGGGCGGAGGAGGAGGTCACGGGGGAGGAGCAACAAGTGGCGGAGGAGAAAGGGAAGCGGGGGAGGAGCAGCGGGCGAAGGAGGCGGGGAAGGAGCAACGGTGGAGGAGGAGGGGAGCGCGAGGGAGGGGGAGGGGTGCCGGAAGAGGGGAATGGGGAGGTTGTATTTCAACCCCTTTTTTTAAAATTTAATTCCCTTTGTGTCTGCAGAGTTAATATTTGTTTGTGTTAGGTATGGACGACAACTAACTCGGGGGTACAAGTAAGAGAACGGTAAGAAGTCCGAGGCACAACTGATATTCCAAAAGGGAGAGACATAATCGATATTGCAATATCTCAGAGGGACACAACTGATAAAAATTCAATAAACAAACATATGTAAAAATAAATAAATAAATAGTGTTATTGGATGCTACAACAGGCCTCTCATGCCAAGTTTCCGAGCTCCGCTAGACCTGGTCATGGATTCAGGTTGTAGATAGTCCTAAATCACCGCGGTTGATCTGTGTTATCTAGATCAAGTTATAGACTAGTCTGATTAATCCAACTTGGTGTTAAAATAGCGATACATTATAATGTAAAGAAGAATGACGACTGGCCTTGTATCGAAAGTACATGGAAACACAATCAACATGCATGTGGAGAAACAACACACACTCCAATATTAAATTAGGCTTCCGTTAGAAGGGAGCATTGTGCATAAATAAGCAAGGGTGACTCTATTATGTATAGATCAAACCAAGTTACTGACTAGAATTAAACTCGGTACTAGTACGGTGATGCATTATTATATAAAGAAGAATGACGAATACCATTGTGACAAAGGTAGATGGAAACATAATCAACATGTTTGTGGAGAAATAACACCCACTCGAAGGTAGATAACGTCTTATGTTAGAAGGGAAAACTGCAGATAAATAGGCAAGGGTTATTCAAGTTTAGTGTATATAGATTCCTTGTACCGATGGAGATAAGAAAAACATTAGCTGACTAGGATTGAACGGTTGATAAAAGTAGTCAGGGGAGAATTTACTAGGAGAGATATTTGTTGGGCATGTGAGCTCGGTGCCTACCATTTCTGTAGTAAATGTTATTGTGATCTTTTTATATATCGATAAAAGTTATTGATTTTCACTATATATTTAAGATTAATGAATGCATGCACTTATAGGGTCCCTTAGTACAATTAAAGTTGTGTACCATGATCACCTTGATAATTTTATAGATGGTGATCCAATGGTTAGATCATAGAGGGTGATGCTAAGATGCTATTTAAAGAGTTATATTGAGTACTCAACTAGCACCGTCAAATGGTTGTCAATACACCATCTCCAACATGAAAAGGAGATGGCAATCTTTACTCCAAAGGTTGAGACCCGACCAACCTCTAGATGCAGGTCCTCTGCATAGCAATAGAGATTCAGAGGTATCGGATATGTTAAACCAAAGAGTTGAGTTAGCAAGTGAGAGTTTAACAGACCATTTCTGCAATAAATATTGTTGCAAATTAAATATCAACAAAAGTTATTGACTTTTACTCCCTTTCCGAGTTTATAAAATACATGCACTTATTGGGTCCCTTCGTACAAATAAGGTTATATATATATATATTGGTCATCTTGATATCTTACAGTTGTTGATCCAATTGTTGGATCATAAAGGTTAGTGCTGAGCTGAATATTCAAAGGACTCAACCGCACTGTCAAGCGATTATCAAGAAAGGATCTCTAGCATGAGAAGGAGATTGCAATCCTTACTCTAAAGGTTGACATCTAACCGACCTCTTGATACATGTCCTCTGCATAGGAATAGAGATTCAGAGGTGTTGGATGAGCTAAGTCAAAGAGTTGACTTTGTGAGATCGAGATAACAAAGTCCTATGTCGTAAGCGGTCACGATATAGGCACACATCCTCTTACCAAAGATATATATTTTACTATATGTCTGAGTGTACATTTAGCAGAATAAGAGGTTCATAACCTAACAAAGGTCTATATACTGGCACGTTGGACTGCATATAAGGGCATATGAGTGATACAATCTCTTAAAGGGATGGTACACGTTCACTACTGAAATGGAAGACTCGAGCTCACTCATGAGATATTGGGATAAATCATATTCCATCGATGATCATCTTGTTGTGGAAATAGGACAGTTTAGGTATGATATATGCTTTTGAAAATATATAATCAATATCAACTCCCAATGATCAAATGAGAAACTTGATGATAAAAGTCTGAAGAAGACAGTTCAAACGATATCAGAATCACGGTCTTCCAGTATGCAGGATGTACGGGTATTAGGAATATTCGAGGGTGATGTGATATTAAATTAATTGTATACCATGTGATGAATACTCATTCATTCACTTTATTCATTTATTTTATCTTTAAATACCTAGATAAATGCATGTAAATATAGCTGACTTGAACAAATTAGCATAACGATTAATATTTGTAAATAGTACATAAATACATGTATTTAAACATAAAATAAATGAATAAAGAAAAGGAAAGGAAAGAAAAATAAAGGAATTATTGTAATTGCTGACTGATCTTAAACCCGAGACTAAGCCAAATTGACTTGATCGACAAAGAATAAAGTTGGTGAGATAAGGGCAAATAAATACAAAGAAAATAACACTATCGTCTAGAAACCCTAAGTGCCCAATACACTGCACATATAGCTGAAACTTACACTAATTTATACATACTCTTACACGCTTCAAATAAAGATAATCTCTACATAAAATATGTACATAATAATACATAGAAAAATACAAAAATAAGTGAACATAAAAATGACACACCATGTGACTGGGACACGTAGATGAAAAGTCGTAAACAGAACTTCATATATCAATATATTCTCTATATGAACTCAAAATTGACTAAAATCACCTTTATTATATTCTGAATTAATTTATCTATCTGATAAAGGTGGTATCATTAAAATTAGAGTTAAGATATAAAATTAGCTTTTTGAGTCCCGTTGTACCATATAATTATGTATTTTTAGTCATTTAATCCATTCCTTATATTATCCATCCTTTTATATTTTTAAATACTTGTAAAAATTATTAGAGTTATATTAAAAATACAAACATAAAAAGAAACCATTAAAATCAATTAAAAAATAATGCATATAATATATATGTATACTATACGTGTGATATATATACCCATATTTATTCAAGTGTATAAATAAACTCAAAAAAATAAAATAAAAATATGTAAATGCATATTTAGTTATTTTATAAATATATACATTATGTACATAAAATAATAAAATATAAAATACATAATATATATGTATTTATAGCTATAATCATACTTGTAAAAATTAACACCAAATAAATAGATCGTTGAAAATAAATAAAAATCACCTAAAAATACTACATAAAAAAGAAACAACTTTCATGTTTCTAGAAAAAATTAATAAAATTGTTTACTATTTTATTTCTATTTTCTTTCTATTTTTATTTCTATATTGGCTTGTAGTGTCTGACTATACCCTTCAAGAAGCAATCATGGTTGACCTAGGTCAACTCCCCGCTCCCCGCTTAGACTGGTCCATCCCGTGTCCCCCCCCCTCCATTTTTACCTCATTTTCCTGGTCGATACAGAACTCTTATGTCCCCGATTCATTCCTTGAAATCTTCACCCAACTATGATCTTTCACGCAGATCAAGTAGACACCAATCAACCCTCAATTTCACTAAAACTCTAGGTGAAGTTCCATATTTATGGGCAGCTTGTATATATTCTTCTCCTCCTCCATTTTTGAATTTCAATCACTCTTGATTCGCTTTTGACCCCTTGGATCAGAGATTGGAGCAATCCTCTATGACAGGGAGTGATTCTCATCGAGCCACAATGAAGAGGAAGGGAAGTCTGAGGACGATTCAACCCTCGTTGGAGCTCCTCCATGTGACTTCTACCCCCAATCACATCAGGTGGTTGAGCATTTATTTCCTTTTCTTTTTCAATTCTTATGAGTAGCAGAAGCATAACCCTACATTTTGTTTCGTTTAATTTCATCTAGTTTTCCCTAAAAAGACACAAATCGTAATTCGTTGGAGCTCTAGGCTTCGGCCTCTATTCACTGTGTTTTTATTTTTGACTGACCATTATATCGCCCACACCTTGAGCATTCCATCTCCTTTCACTCCGATCTATTTTTACCCCAGATCTCACTCAGATCTGGGAGATTAGTGCTCCTCCTCCTCACCTCGCTGGGGCACTTCTACCGCACCCATTCCCCTGTCTTTTTAGAGGCTAACGGGTCGAGGAGCTTCGCCCTCATCCCAAGAGCCTTCTTGTACAGGTAGGGACCGCAGAGAACCTTTTGTGGGGCTTGATTAATCCATGGACAGAAGCTCTAGGTCCTTGAGCTTCATCGAGCTCCCATACATCCATTATTGAGGTTTAGATCCATCTGAGACCTCAAGCCACCGCAGAGTTGACCAAGGAACCTTTTGAGCCAACCAACAGCCCAAGAGACCCTCGAGATCAAGAGTTGTGTTGGATCGAAGCTCAACCAGTCGAGCCTCTTCCATGTTATTCCGTTCCCTCTCCCAGCGTTAGATGAAGAACGAGTACCATGTGCAACAATAGTCGTTCGATCAAGAGCCATATCGCCGTCAGATCGAGCACTGAGATCTAATCTCATACGCACTTTTGCAAACCATCATCGAGCATTCATCTACCTGTTGGACATGCGAGCCCACGGCGAGCCATTGTGCAATAAATGTTATTGCAATTCACTCCTTAATCTGAAATAAAGAGTACATAATTTGCATAATAGTCCCTTAGTACAATTAGGGTTATGTACCATGGCCATCTTAATGATCATACAGCTGTTGATTCAATTATTGAATCATAGAGGCTGGTGCTTGGATGAATATCTAATGAGTTATATTGAGGACTCGTCAAGCACCGTTAAATGATTGTTAAGAAGATGATCTCCAGCCTGAGTAGGAGATGGCAATCCTATCTCATTTAGGTTGATATCTGACCGATCTCTTGATGCAGGTCCTCTGCATAGGAATAGAGATTCAGAGGTGTCGGATGAGTTAGGTCAATAAGTTGACCTAACGAGATCGAGATAACCTAAGTCATATATCATAAGTTGTCATGATATAGGCACACATCCTCTGACCGGAGACAGATGTGCTACTATATATCTGAGTATGTACATTTGGCAGACCAATAGGTTGATGACCTAATCAAGGTATATACACCGGCGCGCTGGTGTGCATATAAGGGCATATGAGTAATACGATCTCTCAAAGGGATCATACAGGTTCAGTTACTGAACCGGAAGACATGATCTCACTCATGAGATATTGGGAAGAATCAAATTCCATGCGCATGGTCGTCTCGCTTTGGAAGCTTGACTGAATTTGTAGGTTTGATATATACTTTTGGAAAGTATATGATCAAGACCTAGGTATGATATATGCTTTTGGAAAGTACATGATCGATACCAACTCCCAATGATCGAATGAGAAACTTACTGATAAAACCCTGAAGTAGACAGTATAAAGTTGATCTAATACTTCGGGTTTATTCTGAGTCTTCTAGTATGCAAGATGTACAGGTATTGGGAATACCTGAGGGTGATGTGATCATAAACGATTGTATAACCATGACACTTCCATTCCTAGGGAGTGATGAAACGGGTCTGGATTTTAGTGACTCCTCTCAGTAGAGAAGTAATCTGATCTTAGTCCAAATGTTGGACATTGATCTGAATGTGATTCAGATGCAATGAGAAGATTAGATTTGCGATCTTGATTTAATCAAGCATCTATGGGAGGCCCGCGATCTGGATTTGAGATATGATCTCAATATCCATGTCACTATACGTGGAACAATACAATCGCAATGTCCTTATCTCCAAGTATTCGCGGAGAAAGCGCATTATCCTTGAAAGAGTTCATGGATAATTCTATTGTTGATATATGTATCCGAGCATTGAGAAAATGGATAATTAAATGTGATTTAATTATCATGAATAATATGAATTTGATTCGTATTATAAGGAGAGTTATCTTAGATAATTAAATGTGATTTGATTATCAAAGATGTGAATAACGTGAATGTGATTCATATTATTTGGGCACATGAGAATAAGTTATCCAATATAATTAAATGTGATTTAATTATTATGGATAAGAATAATGTGGATAGTAATATCCAATTATTCATAATATATTATAAATGTGAGTTATAATGTATTAGAGAGAACTAATTATAATTTATATGTGTTGATTAATTATTATGTGTATTGAATACACATTGTGTAATTAATTGACAATGTAAATTATATGTTGTTTTGGGTTGTGAATATGATTCACAATTTTTTCCATGGTAAGATTGCAATATTCTCAAATATAATTGTGAATTATTTTTGAAGAATAAAAGCCCACAAAAGTTGTTGGAAATAAATAAAGGAGATTTTCAAGGAGATATGCAATCTCATGGATTTCCATGAGATTGCAATCTCCATGGAATCTTTGGGCGGCACATCATTCCTATAAGGAATGTGTGGCCGTCCACTTTGGAAGGTACATGGAGATGAAATCTCCATGTATCTTCTCTCCTTATTTATTGGTTTGATTTAGGACTAATTTATATTTGATTTTGTCAAATATATTTTAACCTAAATTTGTTGGTTTTACCAACAACAATCTTGACCATTGGATTGACATAAATCAATATCATCCATTGATTTTATATGTCCCATGGATTGAGATCCATGGATCCCAAAATCCTATAAATAGAGAGGCATACCCATGCTCTCTCTTTACACATAATGCTTGAGAAGCATCTCTCTCTCTCTAGACGTCAGCCCTCTCTCTCTCCCTCTCATGGCCGTCCACCATGGATGCCATGGAGAGAGTCTTCATCGCCGCAGCGTCGTCGTTATGCTGCCCGATCGTCTGCTCGTGGATCTCCGTCTCCTTCGGTGCGCCTCGCTTGTGAAGAAGACGTCGGATCTCGTGTGTCGAGATCAAGAGTTCCGCCGCTTGGATCATCAACATGGATTGCGAGAAGAACGCGGTTCATCCCCGCGCTCGCAAGCGTCTCCTCCGTCGGATCGGACTTGAGACATGAGGTCTCTTCGTTTAGAGACTCGATCGCAACTACGCTTCAAGAGGTAATCCTATTACTTATTTGTGGTTTAGACGAAACGATCTGAGAAGTGTTCTTGGATCATGTGGTTTCGTTGTAAGATTTTTTTTTTAAATTCCGCTGCATCGAGCAACTAGTGCGACTAGTCGCTCTTCGTCGTATTCGATACGACGCTCACGCTTCCGTGATGCGCTTGAAGATCTAACCATATCCTTCAAGTGGTATCAGAGCCTTAGGTCGACGGTTTCGAATATGATTCGCTAACCAAGGACGACTTGGGTTCGTTATGGTCGCGAAAGTTTTTATCGCATTTGATTTCGCAGATCTGTTTAGTAAATAATTTCGGACATGTTTAAAATGTTTAAGCACGAATTATTTACTTGGATTTTGTTCCCCATTAAATAAGGAAACCATAGGATCTGAGTTTGCGTAAATCGAATTTCGTTTGCTCTAGATATTGTTGTTTTAATGAACATGTATTCACTGTTACAGGAACTGCGAATCTTAACGTAATTAAGGAGTTAATTACTGTTTAGAGACGCCTCTAAATGCGTGCAAAATATATAGGTTCTGTTGTAAATCAAGTTAGCAAACTATGGAAACTTACTTTGCGTAATTTGGATTTAAATTGATTGAGATATGCTAATTTTAGTAAGTAGGGGTCACTGCTGAAATTACTTTCCTAATCAAGAACCATGTGATTGTCAATTAGTGAAATTAATTGTTAATTTCATGAAATAATTATGGAAAATATTTGAGAAATATTGGAATATGATTATTTCCTTAATTGACTTGACCTCAACCAATTAATTGATTAGATTTGATCTAGATCATAATTGGAAACACAATCATCAAACTCCTTGCTTGAATAGGATTGGGAATTTGTCTAGCAAATTTACTTATAATCAAAACTGTTTTGATTACTATATGGTATAATTTCGGTTGAAGAACCGATGATCATCTCAAGTACAAATTAATCAATTTGGCATTATCCTTTCCCGAGGCGGATATGGTGTCTAGTCGGGGATCGCTGGGGTAGCGGGTTGCAACGTATGCGGTCCGTCCCACTCCCGCCGGTACTGGCCATGACAGCGGGTAGGGTTGGGATAATGTCCGAGGGATTAAGTTGTATTTTTCTAATTATTAAAATACGAATTAATACGTACTTTGAGAATAATACCATATATATTCAAGCATAAAAATCGAGTTTGATTGATTGAATTGGATTGATAATTAATTTAATATGATTGAATTAATTATATCCAATTAAACCACTCTACTATGAATAGAGTTATTATTTCTCTTGGAAGAATTAATTATGTGAATATGATTCATGATAATTAATTAGAATTTGAATATGATATGGAGGATCACATAAGTGACATCCATGGTCTCCCGTCAAGGCGAAGAGTTTCGTCGCCAGATATTATATGCAGGAGACGCCTGTCTGAAGTGACAACTCTTGCATATGATCCATTTAGATCGGGCTCGTCGCTTCTCGAAAGAGTAAGGACGTATGCGTAGTGACCCCAATATCGGGTCCTCATATTATTGGGGCGATATTGGATTGCGCATAACGAGTTGTATTCCTGTTGACGGTTGGTTCAATTAATGACGGGTCAACATTGCCTTAGGGGTGGTGGGCCCGGGTGTTAAAGACCAAATTGAGAGATGCAAGTTGGACTTGCAAGGCGGAATGTGTTCCCGCTTCTTTTTATCCTAGTTGTAGGTTCTCATATTATTGGGATGCAACAAAGATAAGGAAGGAGATCCCAGATCTTGCTTGAGATATAATAGTAAGTATATCTCTTACATTGAAAGTGATTAAGGGAATGAACTTTCATTGTTGACATGGCAAGACAACTTTGATATAAAAATTCCTAAATCAAAGTAAAACATGTATATATATAAATATTTATCCCTATGCAAATTTCTTATTTCAGATAATCCTTCATTAAACCCACTCAATGTTATACTCAATAATAACCAGTAGAATATCTTGGATTAGACCCATGATCCAGATATTGTACTTGCAATTAGACACATAATGTATGTGGTTGCAATGTGCAAGTTTCCTCATAATAATGAGGAATGATGATTAAATAAGACAATAGGACTAAAACCCTAGGGTTTGTATGTCTCTATAAGTCTTGATCTTATCGAATGTACTTTTGAAGTGACATGTCGATAATGATCGTAATTATCAAATAATCCTTATAAAATTCTAAGAAGATGTTCTGGCATACATATGTGCTCTCGACATTTAATCATGAATGATATGGTTCTCTGCATCATGTAGAATGGTGGCTCTATAAGAGATGATGTATTCAAATTGTTTGAGTACCTACCTGAACCAATATTTTAAGAGTCTAGATGGATGTAGATACGATGAATGTCATCATTCTACTATCTATACTCTAGTCATTCATGAAGCTTCATAATATTCATATTGTATGAACTTAAATGAAGCTTGTATAAATGTTGAAATCCTCTTATATTGAAATTTTTGATTTTAACATAAGAGATCCTTGGTCTTGAACAATGGTTGCTTATAGAAAAAGGGAGCGTAGTGGAAGCATGGGTTGGACCCAAGTAAGAAGTATAGTCAAAGAGTTGATTGTACTTATGTGACTTCCATCCAAATAGTTGGATGAATGCCAATACTGCAATAAGTTGATGTGTTGATAGTATGACTACCAAGTCTGTCTAGAATCCTCAGAGAAGGACTCGGATGGAGCATCAGTATAATCTATATATAATCATTGAAATTGACTAACTTATTTGATAAGATAAAGTCTAATAATTGTATCTCAATCTTCTAATGACACTTGCAATTGGTTACATCTGTATTAGAATAATAGAAATTTGATCTTAAGGTTTAATGGTCATCCATGTTGGAATTGATGCAATTGTTGCAATAATTTCCACCGGATGAATATACTTCATATTTTCAGTGGGAGCACTTAGTCTTAGAGAATGTCTCTATGACCTAGATATTAGAATGCACTCATTGTTTATTTCTAAATGTTGGGAATAAACATGAAATCTGGAATAGAACTATCATAAAGAGTTATGATGAAGATATTTCAGATAGTAATCTAGCATCTAGTGGACTCCACAAAATTAGAAATTAATGAACGGTTCATTAAGATTTCTAATACTGAAAATTAAACATTTAAAGATCAATAGGAGGACACAGATCATTTGATAATGATCTGGCGTCATGTTTTGGACATTTATTTGTTGATGTGATCAATAGACTGATAAGAGATGAACCTTTAGATTGTCTAAATGTTCAAATCTTACATACTTGTGAATATTGTATTCAAGAGTAAAAATGTCCAATACACCCTTCTTTGGGAAAGATGTAAGATGTCAAGGTATTTAGGATCTCATACATATTGATGTATGTGAATCATCCATATCATAGTAAACATTATAAATATGTGATATCTATCAATGATTAGGTATGATATGAAATTTCTTCTCTTCACCTAAGAAACCTTTGAAATGTTCAAAGATTTCACAATTTTGGTTTAGAACCAAAGTTTGAAGGAAGATGAAATGAATTTGATCTAAGGTAGCTTGTACCTATTAGAAGAATTCAAAGAATACCGTGTGGAGATGTGAATATGATTCCTATCTCAATCCTCCTAAAGAACCTTGACTCAATGGAGTTGTAGGGAGATACAATTGATCATGTGTGACATGATTTGATTAATGATTAATCTTAGCATAATTATCTCTTAGTTTCCAGGTATATATATGTGGTAGAGACTACATTATATATATCCTTAATAAGGTTCCATCTGATTAAGCTGGAATATGGCACTAGAGAGTGCTACTTCATTAAGAAAATAAAGGATGGTATTGGATACCTACTTTATGACCTTGAGATTCTTAAAGGATCTCATCTCTAAGAATGTGATTCTTAGATGATGACTCTCTTAAGAATCAAGATAAAATGAAGTGAAGGAACTCATTTAATTTTGAGAAGATAATGAGGCTCCTGAAATCGGAAACTAAAAGAATAACTGAAGATGAAACACTAATACTTCTTCAAATAAGTTTGAGGATGGATTCCATGTGTCAGTTGAGTCTGAAAATGATCGGACTTCATGTGATGAAGCTCCTGAGGATCATGACATGGAAAGATGGATGTTAGCAATAAAAGTCTAATGTAGACTTCATATACAAGTGTTGTATATGGACCCTCGAGGATCCACCTATATGGGTCAGACCCATTAAGGTGTAAATGGATCTTCAAGAGAAAGAGGGAACCTGATGAGAAGGTAGAGACCTTCAAAGCACGGTTTGTAGTCATGAGCTACGCACCAAAGAGAAGACATCACTCGCGATGAGATTTGCTCTCCAGTGACCTTGCTTTAACCCATCAGAATATTGCTAACTATAGCTAAATAACTTGACTATGACATCTTCGTGATGTGAGTCAAGATTGCATTCCTCTATGAATACCTTTCTAAGGATATTCATATGAAGTAGCCCCAGGGCTTCAAGATTGAGGAAAGCAAGATGTGCTAGCTAAAGAACTCCATCTTTGAACTCCAATAAGTTTCTTGTAGTTGGAACATAAGATTTGATGAAATTATAAATGTTGTGATTTCAGATAAAATCTTGATGAACCATGTGAAGCTTAGTGGGAGTGCCATTGTGTTCATCGTGCTAAATGTAGATATTATTCTAATCATTTAGAATGATATAAGAATAAATAATAAGTGTTTTATAATTTGGTCGCTCCATACCTTGAGATACGATCTCAAGGATACCTCTTAGATCTTAACTCTGAAGTCGTTCAGAAGCAAAGAGAAGAGGGTATTGGGACCATCACACTAGTAATACACCTTGGACTTGTTCCATTTTCTGGAAAATTCCAAGAGAGGCTTCCTTCCCTTAAGATGTGGTAGTGACATGTCTAAAGGGATAGCACCTCAAAGAGTTGAGGAAGTAAATGCTAGAACTGCTTGCACTTATGCATCAGTTACGCGAATCTGAAGTATATGCTAGATGTGTACAAAAGCCATATGTCTGTCATGCAGTGGGAGTAGTAAATTGTTACTAATCCTACTCTGGAAATAAAACACTTGGTCGCAGTAATAACAATATCTTCAAAGATGATGAAACTTAGAGATAGTGATCTCAAAGTATTATCTTCAAAAGTTTAAGACCTTGTAGATAGTGATCTATAAGGGTCTTAATTGTAGATACCTTAGGAGATAGAGATCTCCAGGAATGAAGGTATTCTAATAAGGATTATGGGAATACTGGTTATGATAATTAATAAGATGTAGTGTCAAGGACACTATACCGACAAAATGATTTTGGTTACATAAGATGCAACATTCGCATTTGATGCGAGCACTGTTACTAGGAGATATGCAAGTGTCGTAAAAGGACTTGGCATAGTCTCTTGGGAACGGAGTGACTGATCAACTTACCTAGCTATTTTCTAAATAGCCTATGATTGTCACATGAGTGTGGGTTTAAATGATTAGCCCATTAATGGCCCTTTGGGCTAGTGGGAGATTGTTGGACATGCGAGCCCACGACGAGCCATTATGCAATAAATGTTATTGCAATTCACTCCTTAATCTGAAATAAAGAGTACATAATTTGCATAATAGGTCCCTTAGTACAATTAGGGTTATGTACCATGGCCATCTTAATGATCATACAGCTGTTGATTCAATTATCGAATCATAGAGGCTGGTGCTTGGATGAATATCTAATGAGTTAGATTGAGGACTCATCAAGCACCGTTAAATGATTGTTAAGAAGATGATCTCCAGCCTGAGTAGGAGATGGCAATCCTATCTCATTTAGGTTGATATCTGACCGACCTCTTGATGTAGGTTCTCTGCATAGGAATAGAGATTCGGAGGTGTCGGATGAGTTAGGTCAAAGAGTTGACTTAACGAGATCGAGATAACCTAAGTCCTATATCATAAGCTGTCATGATATAGGCACACATCCTCTGACCAGAGACAGATGTGTTACTATATATCTGAGTATGTACATTTGGCAGACCAATAGGTTGATGACCTAATCAAGGTCTATACACCGGTGCGCTGGTGTGCATATAAGGGCATATGAGTAATACTATCTCTCAAAGGGATCATACAGGTTCAGTTATTGAACCGAAAGACATGAGCTCACTCATGAGATATTGGGAAGAATCAAATTCCATGCGCATGGTCGTCTTGCTTTGGAAGCTTGATTGAATTTGTAGGTTTGATATATACTTTTGGAAAGTATATGATCAAGACCTAGGTATGATATATGCTTTTGAAAAGTATATGATCGATACCAATTCCCAATGATCGAATGAGAAACTTACTGATAAATCCTGAAGTAGACAAGTATAAAGTTGATCTAATACTTCAGGTTTATTCTGAGTCTTCTAGTATGCAGGATGTACATGTATTGGGAATAACTGAGGGTGATGTGATCATAAATGATTGTATAACTATGACACTTCCATTCCTAGGGAGTGATGAAACGGGTCTGGATTTTAGTGACTCCTCTCAGTAGAGAAGTAATCTGATCTTAGTCCAAATGTTGGACATTGATCTGAATGTGATTCAGATGCAATGAGAAGATTAAATTTGCGATCTTGATTTAATCAAGCATCTATGGGAGGCCCGCGATCTGGATTTGAGATATGATCTCAATATCCATGTCACTATACGTGGAACAATACAATCGCCCTGTCCTTATCTCCAAGTATTCGCGGAGAAAGCGCATTATCCTTGAAAGAGTTCATGGATAATTCTATTGTTGATATATGTATCCGAGCATTAAGAAAATGGATAATTAAATGTGATTTAATTATCGTGAATAATATGAATTTGATTCGTATTATAAGGAGAGTTATCTTAGATAATTAAATGTGATTTGATTATCAAAGATGTGAATAATGTGAATGTGATTCATATTATTTGGACACATGAGAATAAGTTATCCAATATAATTAAATGTGATTTAATTATTATGGATAAGAATAATGTGGATAGTAATATCCAATTATTCATAATATATTATAAATGTGATTTATAATGTATTAGAGAGAGCTAATTATAATTTATATGTGTTGATTAATTATTATGTGTATTGAATACACATTGTGTAATTAATTGACAATGTAAATTATATGTTATTTTGGGTTGTGAATATGATTCACAATTTTTTCCATGGTAAGATTGCAATATTCTCAAATATAATTGTGAATTATTTTTGAAGAATAAAAGCCAACAAAAGTTGTTGGAAATAAATAAAGGAGATTTTCAAGGAGATATGCAATCTCATGGATTTCCATGAGATTGCAATCTCCATGGAATCTTTGGGCGGCACATCATTCCTATAAGGAATGTGTGGCCGCCCACTTTGGAAGGTACATGGAGATGAAATCTCCATGTATCTTCTCTCCTTATTTATTGGTTTGATTTAGGACTAATTTATATTTGATTTTGTCAAATATATTTTAACCTAAATTTATTGGTTTTACCAACAACAATCTTGACCATTGGATTGACATAAATCAATCTCATCCATTGATTTTATATGTCCCATGGATTGAGATCCATGGATCCCAAAATCCTATAAATAGAGAGGCATACCCATGCTCTCTCTTTACACATAATGCTTGAGAAGCATCTCTCTCTCTCTCTTTCTCTCTAGACGTCAGCCCTCTCTCTCTCTCTCTCCCTCTCATGGCCATCCACCATGGATGCCATGGAGAGAGTCTTCATCACCGCAGCATCGTCGTTATGTTGCCCGATCGTCTGCTCGTGGATCTCCGTCTCCTTCGGTGCGCCTCGCTCGTGAAGAAGACGTCGGATCTCGTGTGTCGAGATCAGGAGATCCGCCGCTTGGATCATCAACATGGATTGCGAGAAGCACGCGGTTCATCCCCGCGCTCGCAAGCGTCTCCTCCGTCGGATCGGACTTGAGACAGGAGGTCTCTTCGTTTAGAGACTCGATCGCAACTACGCTTCAAGAGGTAATCCTATTACTTGTTTGTGGTTTAGATGAAACGATCCGAGAAGTGTTCTTGGATCATGTGGTTTCGTTGTAAGAATTTTTTTTTAAATTCCGCTGCATCGAGCAACTAGTGCGACTAGTCGCTCTTCATCGTATTCGATACGACGCTCACGCTTCCGTGATGCGCTTGAGGATCTAACCTTATCCTTCACTACCGCCACATGGATAAGTGACATTCCATCTGTCGGTCGTTGATGAATTGAAAATCAATCTCTTTAATAAAAATGTATTGTAGAATATGAGGAAAAATTAGTTCTATTAAAGATCACAATTCCTGAATATTGTGGAGAATTTCCAATTGGTAAATGTACCAAGGTTGGACACATGGAATAATGTATTTCTAGTTGCATGATTTTAAATTAATCAAAGTAATTAATTAATTGCTAAGCTAAAATCTGAATTAAGAAATAAAATGAAAGTAAAATGAAGAAATTGTGGTGGTAAAAATGCAAGCAGAAGAAATTAACAAAGAAGACTATGAAGCATGTGACATGTGATCTATAATTTTAATCTGAAACAGATAATCAATTAATTCCTCAAAAGAAATCATGGTTCAAATATGAATTAGTTCAAGAGATATTTATAAATTAAATTTCAATCTGCAGACTAAATGATCAATATTAATCTAACAAACTCAGCGACCAATAAAAGGTTCTCAAGATATTTTAGGTTGATTTCTCTTTAATTTCTTCCTCATATAAATAATCCTTTATCGCAATAATTATTAGGGAAATAAATCCTTGATTCACTTTCTTGAAGTCCCTGCAAAATAGAGTGAATTTGTCTGTAAAATATCGTACACAATATGCCAAAAAGAGAGCATGCATAGATCAAGAGGCTCGTCAAATAATAATCATCAATAAATATCCTCTGATAGGTTCTCAAAGTATTTAGGGTGAAAGGGCATTCAACAAGCTTCAAAATGGCATATTGTGCATAAAAATCGGAGTCTAAATGAGCAAGATATGATAAACTGGCATGTCAGGGAGTAGATTGTAATAAAAAGATGAGTTTTATTTCATAGAGATCCCTAGAGGGGTTGGATCAAGGGTTTAAGCCTTGATCCTATGGTTGTTGTAAATCGAGGGCGAGCGACGGTGATGTATCAGGCGGAGGTCTTCGCCGTGGCAGAGGGAGAAGCAGAGGTGGCTGAGCACGGTGGTCGAGGCTCGGCCGACACACGACCGAGCGGTGGAGAGGCGACCAATGGCTGTGGGCTCCTGGAGAGGTGTTGGACATGCAAGCCCATGACGAACCATTATGCAATAAATGTTATTGCAAATATCATTCCATGATCTGAGAAGAATAACTAATTTGCATTATAGGTCCCTTAGTAGGATTAGGGTTATGTATCATGGCCATCTTGATGACCATACAACTGTTGATTCAATTATTGAATCATATAGGCTGGTGCTATGATGAATATATAAAGAGTTAGATTGAGGAATCATCAAGCACTGTTAAATGATTATCAAGAGATGATCTCCAGCCTGAGAAGAAGATGGCAATCCTTTCTCTACAGGTTGATATCTAATCGACCTCTTGATGCATGCACTCTGCATAAGAATTGAGATTCGGAGGTGTTAGGTGAGTTAGGTCAAAGAGTTGACCTAACGAGATCGAGATAACCAAAGGCCTATGTCGTATGCTGTCACGATATAGGCATGCATCCTCTGACCGAAGATAGATCTGTTACTATATGCCTGAGTATATACATTTGGCATACCAATAGGTTAATGACCTAATCAAGGTCTATACCTCGGTGCGATGGTGTGCATGTAAGGGTATATGAGTAATAGATCTCTCAAAGGGATCATACAGGTTCATTACTGAACCGGAAGACATGAGCTCACTCATGAGATATTGTGAAGAATCAAATTTTGTGCACGGTCGTCTCGCTTTGGAAGCTTGACTGAATTTGTAGATTTGATATATACTTTTGGAAAGTGTATGATCAACACCTGGGTATGATATATGCTTTTGGAAAGTATATGATCGATACCAACTCCCAATAGTCAGATGAGAAACTTAACGATAAAACCCTGAAGGAGACAATCTAAAAGAGATCTAAAACTTCCGGTTTATTCTGGGTCTTCCAGTATGCAGGATGTACATGTATTAGGAATACCTGAGGATGATGTGATCATAAACGATTGTATAACCACGACTCTTCCATTTCGAGGGAGTGATGAAACATGTGGATTTTAGTGACTCCTCTCATAGAGAAGTAATCCGATCTTAGTCCAAATGTTGGACATTTATCTGAATGTGATTCAGATGCAGCGAGAAGATTAGATTTGAGGTCTTGGTTTAATCAAGCATCTGTGGGAGGTTCGCAAGATCTGGATTTGAGATGTGATCTCAATATCCAAGTTACTATACGTGGAACAATACAATCGCCATGTCCTTATCTCCAAGTATCCGCAGAGAAAGCGCATTATCATTGAAAGAGTTCATGGATAATTTCATTGTTGATATATGTATCCGAGCATTGAGAAAGTAGATAATTAAATGTGATTTAATTATCATGAATAATATAAATTTGATTCATATTATTATGAGAGTTATCTGAGATAACTAAATGTGATTTAATTATCAAAGATGTGAACAATGTGAATGTGATTCATATTATTTGGGCACATGAGAATAGAGATCCAAGATGATTAAATGTGATATAATTATCATGGATATGAATAATGTGGATAACACTATCCATATTAATCAGATATATTATAAATGTGATTTATAATATATTAGAGAGAGAGAGTATATTATGATTTATATTTGTTGATTAATTGTTAATGTGAATTGGATTCACATTGAATGATTAACTGAAAATATAATTATTATTTGTTTTGGATTGTGAATGAGATTCACATAATTTCAATGGCTTGATTGAAGTTTTCACAAGATAATTGTGAATTATTTTTGTGAAAAATATTTACAACAAAAGTTGTTGTAAGTTAAAGAGATATCACGAGATGATGAGATCTCATAATAATTAGAGGAGATTGACCCATTCCACTCAAGAGGAGTGGACGTCCACTACTCTCCATGTGGAGAAGAGTAGTCGTCCTCCCTTTTTAGGGAAAGAGGTTAAGTCTCCTCATTATCTCTTCTCCAGTCAAAATGATTTAAATTGGGATTATATCAATATAATTAGTTCAAATTAAATCAATTGTTGTTGTATATTTTTACAACAACATCTTAGCCATTGAAAGAAACACAAATCAATATCATCCATTGTTTGTATGTTGTCCATGGATTGGGATCCATGGACTCCCAAAACCCTACATAAGAAGAGGCGCCCCTTGCTCTTCGAGTTACACGTTTACAATGTAAACTAATGCTCTCTCCCTCTCTCTCTCTATACATGCCAAGACTCTCTTCCTCTCTCTATTGTGGTTGTCCATCATGGAGCCTTAAAGAGAGTCGTCATCGCCGCAACATAGTCGTTATGCTGCTAGAGTATTTGCTCGTGGATCTCTGTCTCCTTCGGTGCACCTCACTCGTGAAGAAGACGTCAGATCTCATGTGATGAGATCAAGAGATTCACCGCTTGGATCGTCAATTTAGATTGCGAGAAGGACGCGTCTCATCAACGCGCTTGCAAGCATCTCCTCCGACGGA
The DNA here is from genome assembly GCA_037367405.1 of Ottelia alismoides. Lineage (NCBI taxonomy): Eukaryota > Viridiplantae > Streptophyta > Magnoliopsida > Alismatales > Hydrocharitaceae > Ottelia > Ottelia alismoides. The sequence continues at coordinate 115,379 of JAZKJV010009465.1, read as the reverse complement.
TCGGACTTGAGATAGGAGGTCTCTTAGTTTAGAGACTTGATCGCAACCACGCTTCAAGAGGTAACTTATACCTATTGTGGTTAGATGAAACGATCCGATAAAGGTTCTTGGATCAAGTGTTTTCATCACATTTAAATTTTTAAATTTCGCTGCATCGAGCGACTAGTGCGACTAGTCGCTCTCGATCGCATTCGATGCGATTCTCACGCTTCCGTGATGCGCTTAAGGATCATTCAATGTCATTCAATAGGGGCTCGCGAGGGGGCGGAGTCTGGTGGCATGAAGTGTAGCAACTGGTGGAGGAGGCATCGTGCGGTGAGGTTCTTAGAGTTGATGAAGATGTTCTGATGGCTCCTCAGTTGGATGTACCTGAAACGAAATTGCAAAGCTCGAGACTTGTGGGTCTCATCTAGATGTAAACACAAAGGGAAGATGGGCAGAATGGAGGCCCAGTTGGCGAGCATAGAAGGTGGGGACCCGTTGTGGTTTCAAAACCTTGTGAGGATCGAAGAATATCGTGAATGACGGGGTTATGACAGAGAAGAAGGGGCGGTTGGTGATCAGAAATTGAGTGTGGATTTGTGAGTGGTTAGAAGGAGATAAAAGATGGGGAAGGAGGATGAAAGCATAACATGAAAGACCAAGAAATCATAAGGGGAAACAAGAAAGAAGGAAGAAATGAGGTAGCTGCATGGATAGGTGATTGGATGGAAGAGGTGCTCCTGGGAGTAGAGCAGCGAAAGACTGTCTCCGATCATTGTCTCGAATCGCGTGGTGATTTGAAATGAAGCTGGACCAAGGTTCTATGAAGCCTCAACAACGAATCACACAGCTTTGAAGAGAAGAAGGTGTCGTCGCTCGACTTGGAAGTACTACAACTATCACCTACAGAACTAGGGGGCTCGACCTAAACCTCATAGATGGTGGATGCGAACGAGGTGGCGAGGGCAGAGACTTTATAGGAAGAGGGGTTGTCATAATCGATGGCGATGGCACAACGGCCGTGAAAGAGGAGAGAAGGTGCCATGCAGAGGTTACATGGAGGAGGACGTAGGTCGGCGAACGGTCGGGTGCAGGAGTAGGAAGAGGCAGGAGTCACGTGTTGAGCACGTGACTGAGAGAGAGAGAGACGGGGATCGGGTCACGTGAGTGAAGAGAGAGATGAGAGGGGAGAAAGAAAAGGAGGGGAAAAGGGAAGAAAGAGGGATAAAATAAAATTTAAATAAAAAGTAAAAATAAAAATAAAAACTAGGATTGAAAATAAAAAATATAAAGATTAAATAAAGATAAAATAACTAAAATAAAAAGGAAAACAAACGAAAATAGTAAATGAAGTCAAATAAAAAACCGATCAACATAAAGTTGCTCGTCTCGATGAGATCTACAACTTTTATGAAGGATTCAAAATCAAAAGAGGTCAACTATATAAAAAGTATTTTTGTAGGTACTCTATATATAATAAAATATCACATTTTTCTATTTTGTGATTTTTTTTTAAATTTTTAATCTAAATTTATGGATTTTTATGGGTTAGAAAATTGTAAGATAAAAAATTTTGTTGATTTTTTATGGGTTAGAAAACTGTAAAATAAAATATACACAAAATATACAATGCCAGATTTTGTATTTTCTCTTGATTTTCTAATTTTCATGGGTTTTAATTATTGATGCCATGTTAGTTACTTAATTAAAGAAAATAATAGAAAATGAATTAGGTTAAAACAATTAGTTTTTTTTGTATATATTTATAAGCTCAATCAAGGTCAAAAATACAAATTATTTAAGTACGGATTTTAACCTTAATTTTAGCACAATTAGTGAATGTTAATGAATCAATTTTAAGGGGTTTAATTAGTGAATTATTAAGGGATTCTACTAAAATCTCCATATAAGGTAGATGAATCATGGATTCATCGTAACCTTATACTTAGATCTTTGCTTGACCCAAGCATTTTTTAGCGAGTTGAAGGTTGACACTACAAACTTATCGATCTTTTGGGACGCTCACTGGGGACGGTCGGAGAACAACCGTCTCCTATAGAATCAGAGGGGACGGTTTCACCACCATCGTCCCCTCTGATAAGTACAAGGGACGGTCGTTGTTTACCGTCTCTGATGAGACTCTCTGGCGACGGTTATATAGCCATCCCTTAAGAGTACAGCTTCTGTTTGTTTCTTCTGTACACGGGGACCGTAGGGGACGGTCGTAACCGTCTCCTATACGCCACTATTGACGTCGCGTATACCTATCTATAGGGGATGGTCACGACCGTCCCTTATAGGTATAAGGGACGGTTGCATAACCGTCGCCGATGTGTCTATACTAGCGGGACATATAGAAATATCTGTATCCAAAGGGGACGGTTCACTTATAACCGTCTCCGATCATTATTATAGGGGACCCGATTGTCTTATATCCCTCTCGACCCGAGTCCTTTCCTCATTCCGCTCAAAACTCCCTTCATATCTGCCGCCCCTGGCCGCCTCCTCCCTTTTGAAGCATCCATCGACGCTTCGGGTCCTTTCTCGGCTCTCATTTGACGACACCCAGAGCCCTCTTCTTCGGTTGTGAGTTTTTTCCAACTATTTTTATTTGTAATACATTATTACTTGACATATGCTTATTTTTAACTATGTTTAGTTTTTTAAACTAATAGCTTAGTCTTTAAGATTAATTATAATCATTATCTTTATCTCAGAGTCATAATATTTAGTTGTAATTAAAAGTTTTCATATAATACAATTAAAAGAGTCCATATGATTTTGTAATTAAAACTTTTATAGTATTGATGTTTTTGACCCTATTGTTATCTTTGGATAGTGTACAAGATTGTTGTAATTAAAACTTTTGTAGTATATGATAGATAGTGTACAAGAGATTCATAACAGATATTAACGTTGTTATTATCTTTGGATCTTTCCCTTATGGAAATGGATAAAAGTTGGATGAACAAAAGGTTTGATGATTATCAGACATATAACAAAGGTATTATCATATTCTTAGATTGGACATTTCGGTGTGAGTCACTCTATCATAGTGTAGGAGATGAAGGAGATAGTATCCATTGTCCTTGCATAAGATGCAAGAGCACTCTGAGTCACAATGGAACCATAGTTTACGAGTATCTCATATTAAATGGTTTTTGGCTTTATTATACGAATTGGACGTATCATGGTGAATGAGTCATATTTGTAGAAGTCGATAATGCCTCAGTTGATAATGAAAGAGATTTGTCTGAAACAGATGACCGCAGTGGTATGTTTGAGATGTTAGACAATATCCGAGGGTATAACAATGATGAAAGGATGGAATCGCTTCATGATACTGTATATGAAAAGATAAAAGATGCAGAATATCCTATGTGCTCAAGAATCGAAATGTCTCGTTTACGTTTTCTTTTGGAGTTGATTAAGATAAAAATGAAGAATCGATGTACAACAGTTATGATGACAGATGTCTTACAGTTAATTAGGACATTATTAAATAATCCTAAATATTTTCTAAAAGATTAGAAGGACGTTAAGTCAAGATTTCGCTCACTTGGACTACATTACGAGAAAATTAATCCATGTCCAAACGACTGTATTTTATATTGGAAGGAATATTCAAATTTAGATACATGTTCTAACTACAAAACTAGCAGATATAAGACTACGAGTCATGATTCGAAGAGGAAAAAATCAGAGAATATTTTACGGTTCTTTCCTTTGATTCCTCGATTACAACGATTATATTCATATGAAAGAAAAGCTAGAATGATGATATGTCACAGTAATATAAAAAAGATACAACTGGTATTATGCGACATCCGTCAGATATCGAGGAGTGGACGAAATTCGATGAAAGATATCCATCGTTCTCTAAAGAAGTAAGAAATGTAAGATTAGGTCTCGCTTCCGACGGTTTTAATCCATTCAGAAATATGAGTACGGGTTACTATATTTGGCATGTAATACTTGTTACATATAATATGTCACCCTAAATGTCGATGGCATCTTCTTTTATGGTGATATCATTATTGATACCCGATCCAAAAGAGCCAACTAATGCGATAGATATTTATATGCAATCGTTGATTGATGAACTAAAGATTCTGTAGAATTCTGGAGTGAGAACGTATGACGCGGTAAAGAAAGAGTTTCTTACAATGCGTGCTTCTTTATTATTAACAATTAATGATTTTCCTGCGTACATTAATTTATCAGGTTGGAGTACGAAAGATAACTCGTATGTCCTGTTTGTATGGATAAACACAATCGACATGGCTAACTGCAAGTATGAAACATTGTTACTTGGGCCATCGTCATTTCTTACCTGTGAATCATAGATGGCTGAAAAGTGAAAATAATTTTAAGTTTGACGGGTAGTTGTTTGGATGCCGGATAAGTTTGAATCGATGATCTGGTAGCACAGTGTGAACAGAAGAAGAAAATTTGGGTAACTTCTCTCTAGGTCGATTATTTAAGAGGAAGTTATCCGGCGGATTGCGGAAACAAAATATATTTTTTCAAGAACTATCCTACTGACATACTTATAGGTTTGTCATAACTTAGATGTGATGCATATAGAGAAGAATGTTATGGAAAATATTCTTGGAATTTTAAATCTTTCTAGTACTACGAAAGACAGTTTGCGAGTTAGATGTAATCTGATACAGTTGGGTATCCGGCCCGAACTACATCTGATAGAGTCAGATAACTCTAGAGTAATAATCCTGAAGCGATTTATACATTATCCAGTGATGACAAAAATAAGATACTCAATTTTATTAAATCAATTAGAGTATCAAATGGATTCTCATCACAAATAAGCAGATGTATAAATCTGATGGAAAGAAAGATATCATCATTAAAATGTCATGATTGCCATGTATTAATACAAGTTCATTTCTCATTGTAATCAGGAGAGTTGTACATCCTGATGTTATGCAGACACTAATCAAACTCGGTCGATTTTTTAAAATCCTGTGTTCGAAGATTTTACATCATGAAGTGTTATTCCGATTAGAGGCAGATATTGTTATCACTTTATGTAAGATGGAGCAACTCTTCCCACCTATATTTTTTTCTATAATGATACATATAATTATTCATCTTGCTAACGAAGCTCGAATATGTGGTCCTGTACAATATCGATGAATGTATCCAATTGAACGATATCTAAGGAAATTAAAAAATATGGTGTATAATAAAGCTGCACCTGAAGGTTGCATTGCCGAAGGGTATTTATGTGAATAATATATTATATTTTATGACATGTATATGAATGATGGCAAGAGTATCAGATTCGATCAGTTCTAACGAAATAATGATGGCGAGTTGCGGACTAAAGATCCAAATAAATTTGGGATATTTCAACAAAATGGACGAGTTATTCTAAAGAGTATATGTCGAAGTATTTCATATGATGAAAGAGACCTTATTCATTACTATATCTTGATGCAATTAGATGAGGTTGATACTTTCTTTGAAGAGTTTCATTCAACAAGTACTTAGAATTCGAACTTTCTTAAATGGTTCAAGGATAGTATTGAACTGTTTAAAGTTATCAAAGATGAACGATGGAATATGAATCTTGATATTACCCATAAGGGTCCATTCTAAATAGCAGTGTCACATTTTGGCTATATCGTTAATGGATTCAGATTTCGAAAAAAAGTCAATTGATGAGAATAAAGTAACACAACTTTCTGAAGTGATAGTGAAGGCCGAACTTTCATAGAAATTATGGATACTATAGTGAAATTATTGATATGCTAGAAATCAGTTTTACACATGATACAAGGTATGTTCTATTTCATTGCATTTGATTCTATTTAGGTCGCATTGGAGCAGGTTAGAAGAAAGATAAAAATGGAGTTCTCTTTTTGAAGCAAACATGTCGGTTACAAACAAATGAGGCGTATGCGCTTGCCAGTCAGGTAGAACATGTCTTTTATGTACCAGACAACTCTGTTAGTGGATGGATTATATCCGTTAGGACAACACTGAGAGACTTCTTTGATGTTAACAAAGATGAAGATGTATTGGATAATGATGTTGCATACCAGAATATTTCAACTAATTTTTTTCATGATGCAGTAGATAATGACATTGCTACTAGCAACACGAGGTAATGCTATTTTTTATTTTATGTTCAAATAATCGATATCTTGTAACTGATCTAAATGTATTTTTTAAAATTATATTCTATTGAAATGCAGATATGGCTTCTAGACCCAGGAGTATTCAGGAAGTTCCTGAATCCGCTCAGCAACCACATGGAGGATCTTCTGATGCCGGCAGTGACGGATCTCATAGACGACGGGGACCGTCTCACTATAAGTTCCTGGATCGTCTTGCACCCGGGCATACATTATATGTTTGTATCGTTGGAGGAGATGTAGTGGGGGAGAACTCTACGGAGTTTCAGAGCTACCTTGGCCAGGTTGCTCGTGCACGTGTCCCCATCATGACGCATGACTTTCGACAACTTCCTTATAATGTCAAGGCTGTCATACTATCTGATTTGAATGTATTCTAAAATTGAATTTTTAGTTGCACTATTTTAATATACTCAACTATTTTATTCATCTTGTACAAGGTTGTTTTTACATGAGAACGAAATGCCAACGCCGATTCCTAGATTTTTTCTCATGCGGCTGAGATATTGTGTCGATATAAGGGACGCATAAAGACGAATGTAACAAGATCTGTATATATACCTAAAGGAAAATTTGAACACTTAAGATTTTTTTTTCCCGTTATTAATATTACAACCCCCAGATTCTATATGAGCAGCTTATGTAGAACGTCCCACCAGGTGTTACACCAGATCAGTGGAGGGACTTGATCAATTTTTGGTCCAGTGAGAAATTCACGGTATGTAATTTTTTCCTAATTAATTGTTTTATATTTGTACTAACTTTGATTAATAATAGACGAATATATAAAAAAATATTTCGAATCGCTCTAAAGGTTTTATGTCCACCCATAAGATGGGGAGAAAGAAAACAAACCAGTTGAAGGATTACTTTGTAAGCATCCACAAATTTATAAATGTGACTAATTTTGGAAACAAATTTTATTTTTTTATTTATATTTTTTAGTTGAGGGATAACGATAGAGAAATGACCCGAATGAGGTTTTTGCGGGGTCAAAGAGCAGAGACGTAGGCGGAGAAGTGTAGTGGATTGATGATGCCTACGCACCAATTCATGTATGTAATTTATATTGTTAATTTTGAGTATGTCTTATATTATTTTTTTGAATAATATATGTATCCATGCATGCAGGAAGAAATGATTAGTCTCTTCACCACCACCTCACTAGATAGCACGGGGACGAGTACACTCCCTTTATCTGCCGATGAAGCCTTCTCCAAGCCACATGTCCATAATACAATGGACGCATACATTACGGAGGATATGGAGAAACGATCCGTACATAGTACGGAATGGATGGTGTAAGTGGGTCTCAGACCTCGTCGCAAGGAAGCCAGAGGGAAAAAGAGATGGAGAGGGAGTTGCGCGACGTCAAGGTAAAGATATCCGCAAAGGATGAGGAGATGGCTAAGATGCATACGGACATGGCGAATGCCATGGCATACATTACCCGTCTTCAAAGTCAGGCCGAGCGACCAGTGGAACCTGCACAACTTGGTGATGATGAGGAAAATGAAGAAGAGAGCGATGAAAGTGACGAATCGGGGTAGATTGCGTGCGGTGTATTATATTTTAGTAGTATCTTGAACATTTAAGTTGTTGTAATTTACAATATATAGAACTGAAAACTGTTTTGTTGTTAAGTATTAAGTAAGAAATTTGATATCTTTTAAGTGTGTTGTATTATTTACGTGGTTTTGCAGTAGGAGTAGGATATAAACACCAATCAAGTTATTATTTTTTTTGCTTTCAGAAGGTATCGGGGATGATTGTAATCGCCTCCTCTTGTTCTTTAAAATCGTCATTTATGTAACAAAATAGTTCATGGTCTCTCTTGTGGCCCTCAGGGACTAAAGGGGACGGTCTAAACCGTCCCTGAAACCATTCTGCGGGCTTCGCGAAAAAATATATAAGCGTAGGGGACGGTTTCAACTGTTGCCTCTTGTTCTCTAAAACCGTCCCTTCTGTAACAAAATAGTTCACGGTCTCTCGTTGTGGCCCTAATGGACTAAAGGGAACGGTTTAGACCGTCCCCGAAATGGTTCTGTGGGCGTCGTGAAAAAGCATTTAAGCGTGGGGGATGGTTGCGACCGTCCCCTTTAGCATTGGATGCGATGACTTAAACCATCGCATTGTATGCACGTAGGGGACGGTCTATAAGGGACGGACAGTATCGTCCCTATTGTTCAGTGCAGAAGGGACGGTCGTAACCGTCCCCAATAGTTGCCGAAAAGGGGCGTTCGTATTTAGCATCCCTTCTGGTCAAATGAGACGGTGCTAAGGGGACGGTCTCGTGCCCGTTCCTTCTTATCAGAAGGGACGGTTTGCGTAGGAATCAGGATAGTCGTTGACTGTCCCCTCTGAGTACTCTGCTTGTAGTGTGAATCCCTGACTGTTCATGTGTGAATTTCAAGACTTGTCTTATTAAGAATATTTGGTTTTAGTGGTCTTAAAATCCTAAGTTAAACCAAGATCTAGTCAAAAGGAAACCAACTTTTCTAATCATCGGACTCTCTGTTTATACATATAGCATAAGCGATATGAAGCTTAATGTGTACTACAATCATGAGAGTCAAATCAAAACGTCACTCAAAGTCCGGATTCAACTACTTTTGTGGCTTTATATTAGAATAACAATTATAATAGTTTGAATAAATTATTATGACTTTGTCTATGCCCTCATAACAATTATAATCAAAACGTCACTCACGGAAGCTACATCGTTATTTATTATAATATAGCATAAGGGGAAGTTGGAGGCCTCCATCTATGCCCTCTTTTTATTATCCACATTTTCATGGGCACTCTTTTACTGCAGCAATGACATTCTCGTTTACGCCAAAAAAGAAACCATATTCTTCCTTTGTCAGCCTCATCCTCACGTCCGTCAATGTCTGGTGTATTTAATTGTAACGTGATTATATTTTAACTTGGTAAATATATGTAATTGTCACTACAAACTGAACAGCCTTTGGGGACGGTTATTGGGGACGGTCAAACAGCAACCGTCCCCTATACTACTTTAGGGGGCGGTTGTTTGCTGCCCGTCCCCTATGTAAAGGTTTAGCGACGGTCGGTTATGACCGCCCCCTTTTACATGACAATTAGGGACGGTTATATGACCGTCCCGGGAACAAGCCTTTAGGGGACGGTCATAACCGTCCCTGTTACTTCACTGTGGCCGTCACATATAATTGAAAGTAAAGGTGACGGTTGTAACCGTCCCTTATGGTTTAGTTTTATGGGACGGTTGCATAACCGTCCCTACAACCTCTGTAAATGGCGCACTGGGGAAAATGTCTGTAACCATAGGGGACGGTCAACTCGCGACCGTCCCTGATTATAATTATAAGGGACGGTTGTAACCGTCGCTTTAAATAAAAATTATTAGAGGGGACGATCCACTTATAACCGTCGCCGATTATTACTAAAAGGGAGGGTCGAACGACCGTCTCCGATGGTAACCTCATTCTTCCTCATTCCGCCCTTTCATCCCCATCGCACTCCGGCGTCCTCCACCGCCCTCCTGCTTCCTCCTCCACCCTCCGACGTCCATCCTCGCGCCCCTTGCCCTCCAGCCTCCGCCTCCACCCTCTGGCGTCCCCCATCTCGCCCGTTGCCCTCCGGCGTCCGTCCTCCGACCTCCACCTCCTCCTCCGCCGTCCGGCCTCCTCCTCAGCACTCCAGCCTCCTCCCACCGACACCGGCCTCCACGTCCTCATTTGGATGTAAGTTTTTTTTAAACTTTCTGGTTATTTATTAATATATTGTGCTTGCTTTAATTTCATAATCTTAATTTGTATGTATAGATTTGTTAAAGAATTGTTTATTGTAAAAGGATTTTTTATTGTTTGTAGTTAACACGAATGTAAAAGCATTGTTTATTTTTATAATCTTATTATGCTTGCTTATGATGTGAATATGAAGATATTTTAAGGTGCATAGATGTAAATGTAAGTGTAATATATGAAAGTGCATGCATATGATGTGAATGTAAAGTTGTTGTGAATGATGGTGTATAGATGTGAATGTGATGATAGTATGTGAAGGTGTACATATTTGAGTTTGAGGGTAGTATGTATAAATGCGGTGGTATGATGGATAAATCATGTTCATTGTTATACAAACACCAAAAGGTGTAGATGCATGATGTGAATGAAAAATTGTATGCTCTGAATGTGTAAAGGTATGGTGTCAATGTGAAATTTTATGACGTGAACGTGTAGAGGTATGATGCAAATGTGAGATATTTGTGTATAGCCTATTCATTTTCCTTCGAGCCTATGTGCCGCAGCCTGCCCTGCCAAGCGCTGCTTCTGAACCCGATTTGTCGGGAGTAGGAGGGGTAGACCGAGACCGGACTCTCTGGATCGAAGGCCAAGTGTGTCACATGATATTTAGTAGAATATTTGTTCATTAATTAGAATATTTGTGTATAGCCGATTCATTTTCCTTCGAGCCTACGTGCCGCAGCCTGCCCTGCCAAGCGCTGCTCCTGAACCTGATTTGTCGGGAGGAGGAGGGGTAGACCGAGACCGGACTCTCTGGATCGAAGGCAAGTGTGCCACATGATATTTAGTAGAATATTTGTTCATTAAGTAGAATATTTGTGTATAACCGATTCATTTTCCTTCGAGCCTACGTGCCGCAGCCTGTCCTGCCAAGCGCTGCTCCTGAACTCGATTTATCGGGAGGAGGAGGGGTAGACCGAGACCGGACTCTCTGGATCGAAGGCCAAGTGTGCCACATGATATTTAGTTAGGTTGTAAAACCTGTTAGCTACCCTAGTTAATAATGATGTCATGTTGTTGTTATGAACATTACCAAACATCTTTGAAATTAACTTTGGATCTTACCTTTAGGCAATGGATAAAAGTTGGATGAAAAAAGATTCGATGACTATCGGACTTATAATAAAGGAGTTATCGGATTCATAGACTGGGCTTTTCGATATGAATCGCACTATCATATTGTAGGAGGTGAAGGATATAAGATACATTGTCCTTGCATAAGATGCAAAAATACTTTAACCCAAAATCGAGCCACAGTTTACGAGCATTTGATATTAAATGGATTTTGGCTACATTATACGAATTGGACATATCATGGTGAAGGAGTTAATTTAGAAGAAGATATTAATGTCCACAGTGATACTGAAAGAGATGTCTTAGAAATACAAGACCGTGATGCTATATTTGAGATGGTAGATAACATTCGAGGACATGACACCGATGAAATGATGGATTCGTTTCCGGATACGTTGTATGAAAAAATAAAAGATGCAGAGAAGCCATTATGCTCAGGAGTCAAAATGTCTCGATTACGTTTTCTTCTGGAGATGTTTAAGATAAAAGTGAAGAATCGGTGTACAACGGTTACGATGACAGATGTCTTACTTTTGATTAGGACATTATTAAATAATCCAGAAAATTTTCCAAAGGACTGGAAGGACGTTAAGTCTAGATTTCGTGCACTTGGACTGAACTACGAGAAAATTGACGCATGTCTGAACGACTGTATTTTATATTGCAAGGATTACTCAAATTTAGATAAATGTGCTGACTGCAAAAGTAGCAGATATAAGAATAATGATAATGATTCGAAGAGGAAAAACCAGAGAAGATTTTACGGTTCTTTCCTTTGATTTCTCGATTACAGCGATTGTATTCATACAAAAGAACAGCTAAAATGATGATATGGCACAGTAATATCAAAAAGAAAGATGTAACCGGTGTTATGCGACATCCATCAGATACAGAGGAGTGGAGCAAGTTTGATGAAATGTATCCATCGTTTTCTGAAGATGTAAGAAACGTACGATTGGGTCTTGCTTCTGACGGCTTTAATCCATTCGGAAATATGAGTACGAGTTACTCTATTTGGCCTGTGATACTTGTTACATATAATCTGCCACCATGGATATCAATGGCATCTTCCTTTATGATGATGTCGTTATTGATACCTAGTCCTAAGGGGCCAGGTAATGCGATAGATACATATATGCAACCTTTGATTGACGAACTAAAGATTCTGTGGAATTCTGGAGTGAGTACGTATGATGCGGTAAAGAAAGAATTCTTTACAATGCGTGCTTCTTTATTGTGGACAATTAATAATTTTCCAGCATATGCCAATTTATTAGGATGGAGTACGAAAGGTAAAATCGCATATCCGATTTGTATGGATAAAACACATTCAACATGGCTAAATGCGAGTATGAAACATTGTTATTTGGGAAATCGTCGTTTCTTACCGGTCAGTCATAGATGGTTAAGAAGTAAAAATAATTACAAGTTCGATGGACAGTCGTTTGGACGTCGTTTAAGTTTGACTCGCCGATAAGGAAGCACAATGTGGATGGAACAAAAAAATTTGGAAAACTTCTCTCTAGGCTGATTAACTAAGAGGAATAATACAGGTGGATGGCGAAAACAAAGTATATTCTTTCAGGAGCTGCCCTACTGGCATACTTTACATGTCCGTCATAACTTGGACGTGATGCATATAGAGAAGAATGTTATGGAAAATATTCTTTCAATTTTGAATATCTCTAGTACTACCAAAGACAGTTTGCGAGCCAGACGTGATCTAATACAATTGGGTATCCGACCCGAATTACATCCGATTGAGTCTGACAATTCTATAGTAATAATTCCTGAAGCAGCGTATACTTTATCCAGTGCAGACAAAGATAAGATACTGAATTTTATTAAATCCGTTAGAGTATCTGATGGATTCTCCTCTCAAATTAGCAGATTCATAAATATGACGGAAAGAAAGATATCGTCATTAAAAAGTAATGATTGTCATATACTTATGCAAGTTCATTTTCTGTTGTCAATCAGAGGAATTGTACATCCAGATATTTTGCAGCCACTAATTGAAGTTAGTCAGTTTTTTAAAGCTTTGTATTCGAAGACTTTAGACCCGGAAGTATTGTTAAGACTAGAAACAGATATAGTTATAACTTTATGTAAGCTGGAGCAGCTCTTTCCACCTATATTTTTTGATATAATGGTTCATCTCATTATTCATCTTGCTAGCGAAGCCCGGATATGTGGTCCTGTGCAGTATTGATGGATGTATCCAATTGAAAGATATCTACGGAAATTAAAGAATATGGTATTTAACAAAGCTGCACCTGAAGGTTGTATTGGCGAGGGATATTTATGTGAAGAATGTATTACATTTTGTGACATGTATATGGGTGATGGAAAGAGTATTAGATTCGATAGGTTCGAACGAAATAATTATGGTGAGTTGCGGACGGAAGATCCAAATAAACTTTAGATATTTCAACAGAATGACGGAGCTATCCTAAAAACCCCGTCGTAGTATTTCAGACATTGAAAGAGATCTTATTCATTATTATATTTTGATGCAAGTAGACGAGGTTGATTCTTTCTTCGAAGAGTTTCAGTCAACAACCACTAGCAAATCAGACTTTCTGAAATGGTTCGGGGATAAAATTAAAATATTAAAAGTTACCAAAGATGAACGATGGAGCGCAAATCTCGATATAATTCACAGGAGTCCATACTCATTGATAATATCACATTCTGGCTATATCGTTAATGGGTTTATATTTCGAAAGAAGTTAATTGATGAAAATAAAGCGTCACAACTTTCAGGAGTAATAGTGAAGGCTGATCTCAATGCTGAAATTGACGGATACTATGGCGAGATTATTGATATACTAAAAATCAGTTTTACACATGATGCAAGGTGTGTTCTATTTCTTGCATCTGGTTCGATATTGGTCGAGTTGGAATAGGTTACAAGAAGGATAGAAATGGGGTTCTTTCTTTAAAGCAAACAGGTAGGTTACAAACAAATGAACCGTATACGCTTGCCAGTCAGGTCGAACAGGTCTTTTATGTTCCAGATAATTCAGTTAGTAGATGGATAATACCAATTAAAACAACACCGAGAGATTTCTTCGACGTAAACGAAGAGGCAGATGCACTAGACAATGATGTAGTATCTCAAAATAACTCCTATGATTTTTTGCATGAGGTATTCGATTCTCAGATTTTATCCCATGCTGCTGAGATTTTGCGTCGATACAAGGGACGCATAAAGGCTAAGGTAAGATTTTTTATTAATATTTAATATCAAGATATTTACATATTGACTATATTTATTTCTCCATTTGTAGTACTTCAACCCTCAGATTCCATATGAGCAGCTTGTTCAGAATATCCCTCTTGGTGTTACACCAGAGCAATGGAGGGAGCTGATTAATTTTTGGTCCAGTGAGGATTTTGCGGTATGTATATAGTTTTCTTAGTTATTTCTTTTAATTTTATACTGACTTTGTGAAATTTCAGTCGATTTCTTCCAAGAATACGACGAATCGTTCGAAAGGGTTTAGGTCGACGCATAAGATGGGAAGGAAGAACACCAACCAACTAAAGGACGACTTTGTAAGTATTTAAAAAACATTTACAACGATTAATTTTGAGTCTTAAAACAATTTTAAGAAGTTGTTTAACTTTTTATAGTTGAGGGAAAATGAATGAGAAATGACCCGCACAGAGGTTTTTGCTGGGTTAAAAAGCAGAGACTTAGGAGGAGAGGTGCAATGGGTTGATGAAGCCTACGCACCAATACATGTAAGTATAAATACAATTTTTACTTAAAGGATTACTTATGGCAATATACTGAAATTATTTTCTATTTCTCATATACAGGAAGAAATGATTAGGCTCTCTACCACCTCCTCGCTGGATAGCACGGGGACGAGCAATCCCCCGTTGACGACCGATGATGCCTTCCGTCAAGCCACTGGTCCAGAACACAGTGGACGCATCCGTTGCGGAGGACGGGGCGAAACGATCCGTACATGGTACGGAATGAGTGGTGCAGGTGGGTCGCAGTCTTCCTCTCAGGCAAGCCAGACAGAAAGAGAGATGGAGAGGGAGTTGCGCGAAGTAAAGGCAACGATGAATGTACAAGCTGCGGAGATGGCACAGATGCGTATGGACATTGCGAATTTCAGGTCCTTAGTAAGCCGTCTTCAAAGTCAAGGCAAGCCCCCTGTACAACCTGCACATCTCGACGACGACGAGGAGAGTGAGGAGGAAACCGATGAGAGTGACGGGAGTGATGGGAGTGGCGCATCTGAGTAGGTAGCATGGATGTAGTACCTTAGTTAATTTTGATCTTTTAATTGTAATGTTTTTTATTAATGTCTAACATTATGTAGACTTCTTATCGTTTATTAATGTTGACTGTATGATTATATTGAATGTCTTGTGTTGTTTGATGTTCAATTTATGATATGGTTAGTTGTTGATTGTTGTGGTTTGTTCTTTTGCAGAGAAGAATGATGTCATGTTGATGATATTTAGGATGTTGTAGAGTTTATGATGTTCATATTGTTGTTAGGTTTAATATTGAATGATGTAAGGAAGAAATCAGAATATATAAATTTTTTTCCTGTCATGGTTTATTGGGGACGGTTGTAACCGTCCCCTTATAGAGCTACAGAAACATCCCCCCAGCCAGAACAAATCACGGAGACTTTTGGGGACGGTTCCGTCCCCATTAGGGAAGCGCAATTGAGACGGTTATAACCGTCCCGTATACCCTTCTGTTGACGTCGCTATAGATGCTACTACTAGAGGGGACGGTTACAACCATCCCTAATAGTCTTCTGTTGGCGTCGCTATAAAATCTCCCAGGCTTCTTTTGTCATCGCAAAAGATCTGAAGAGTAGAAGGGACGGTTACAACCGTCCCTACATGCAAACGTATGCGACGGTTGTAACCGTCCCTTCTACTCTGCAGGTCTTTTGTGACGCCACAGAAGCCTGGAATAGTATATAGCGACGCCAACAGAAGACTAGTAGGGACGGTTGTAACCGTCCCCTCTAGTAGGGCAGACGCGACGGTTGAAACCGTCCCTTATACACTTATGTTGGCGTCGCTATAGACGCTATGGTAAAGGGGACGATTACAACCGTCCCATCTGAGCAACACATGCGACGGGGATAACCGTCCTCAAAAGTTTTCTGGGGTCGTCTCAAAATGTTGACGACCATTAGGGACGGTTGCTAACCGTCTCTAATACTATAGGTTGTAGGGACGGTTGCAACCGTCCCTAATAGCCTTCGTGTAAGGGACGGTTACAACCGTCCCCAATGGTGAATTAAATGAGACGGTTGTCAGAAGCGTCCCATATAGTCAAATGAGACGGTGGCTTAAGGGAAGGTTTAGGAACCGTCCCCGTTGATCAGAGGGGACGGTTCTAGAGACAAAAAGGACGGTCTACGACCGTCCCCTTAGACCCACCCGCCTGTAGTGTGTATTAGAAAATCAAATTGATTTCAAGTAAGAAGTCAATTAAGTTGGAAGGAAAGTTGAGAATTTCAAAATTTAAACAAGGTGAGTTTGGGTGGAGTTGTAGTACCACATTTCGTAGTGGTAGAACTTTGTTAGGCTTATATATGAGTTATCATCTTAAATTTTTGTAGCAATAGTAGAGAAAATGAATAGAGAACCACACACACGTGCAGTCAGCACAGTCTCGAGAGAGTTAATTCGGATCTCAGATATCTTAGGAATGTGAACTAGCCCCCAAGATTCATCATTTTTTGAGATCTGATTCGACGTCCGTTGAATGGGAGGTTATGAATCTCAAAGAGGCATGGCGTGACCTAATAATAAGAAAACATCCCCAGACGCGATTTCTTCTCACGCAAGAAATCTCACTCTTTTTGTTCTTCCATTGTGAAGCTCTTCTGTTCTCTTCTCTCGGTTGTTCTTCGAAGTACTTTCGAGGATGATAGTCAGCAGCACAGACAAAAATCATGTGATGTATTATCCTGAGGGCAGATCGTCGGTATCCTACACACCGGTAATGTGAGGGTGATATCGTCTCTAAGGCCGATCCTTCATATGTGTTTTTGTGATCTCTTCTCTAGCTTAATTGTTGTTTTGTTTGACGTGCTGGTTTTATTGTTTTGCCCTTATTCCATCTTGTCCTAATACGCTGTATTGCATATTGAATCGGTTCATATTTACATTTTGTAATTTAATCATGAATCTGAAACACGTGATTATCTGTTTGTTAATCTATGATATTCAAAGAAAATTCTTTGACACACATATAATCGCGCCTAGTTCGAACTATGGCTAATTTTAAAACTATTTGGCAAGGATCGTGTATTCAATCCCTTTCTATCCCAACCCAACTAAAAGGCAAAAACAATACTGATCCGATGGGAAATCCAAGTAATTAATTGGAGTCCAAAAATTACAAAGTATTAAACATGCTAGTGGCAGAGAGAATTCTCTACTGGATGCCAGGGATTCTTTAAATCTAGCTACCTTCATATTTATGCATTCAAATCAAACTACTTATTACAATTAATTAGTTGACAAATCTGCGAGCATGCTATCTAGGTTACACACATGCTATCTTAGTGAGACTGATCGACTCGGTCTGATTTAATGGAGTTGAGGCGATGGCGCGAATGCCTGTGGTGTCGGAACCGGCGGCTTGGGGCACTGGTAGCACTTCGCGAAGAGGCCGAAGGTATCGACTTGCTTGATGAAGTTGGCTATGCTTGCCCACCCCCCTAACCCGAATCCCACAATCAGCACCCACACCACCACAAATATGTTCACTGCATATACTCCAGTCCAGCTTGGTAAGAAGAATGGGGGCTTCTCCGCAGCATTCTGCGCGAAAATTCTTCGTTACGTCGTTGATCATCCATTGACATATGATTCATATATACGACAACAATTATACATTACCTCGCGTGCAGCGGCCGTGCGGTAGGTGAGCATATGAGCCGTGGAGGGGATGATGTAGACGGTGAAGCTCACCAGCAACGCCCCGACGGCGGAGTTGATCGGCCCAAAGAAAGGGAACACAATAGCCAAAAACCATATGGGGATCACGACGGGCAGGCGAGCTAGTGCACGGAGGCATATGCTCTTGGTATCGTGCATTCCAATGACCTTCTCCCATACGAAGTAGAGCGGCGTGGCGGCGAAACCAAAGGTGATGAACTGGTGGATGAGCATGAGAATGACGGCAGTGTCGCGGTAGCCGTTCTTGGGAAGGAGCGCGAACGCGTTGGAGTGGGTGAGTAGCTGGTCGCCAAAGGCCCAATACATGGACGCGGCGGAGGGGAGGGTGAGGGTGAAGACGTAGAGCGTGGCGAGGAGGTAGATGTACTTGAACTTCTGCGGTTTCCACATCGCATGCATGATCTCACTTCATCAAACACCATAGGATAAATTATTTAAATGGTGTAGTGGTTGCTGAGTGGATCGTCTGCTCTATTACCGCAGGGAGATGGGGGATGGCGTGGACCGCTCGATCTTGATCGAGGGGTTTCCACGAATTCGCACGATTGGGGTCAACCGTTTGATCAAGATCGAGCATCCCATACCTTTACTGCTGAATCTGCTTCAGCAGACCCTACAGCAAAGAATCTAATTACCGCAGATGCTGTAATGCAGCGGGCGGGAGAGGATCCTCTGTTGTAGAAGGTTTTGCAGCAGAGGTGTTGTAAACTCAAATAATTTTTTTTGTAATTTAGATTCTAAAATCCAACATTATAGATTGAATCTTAGGTTAATACTCTATATACCTTCCAAATTTTGCTTAAATCTGACATTATTTGCTATTTTATCTTAATAGTTCAAGATTCAGATCTTTTTTAAATGGAGTTAAAGTTGCTTAGATCTTGACCGATTGTTTAACCATTAAGATAAAATAGCAAATAATGTCAGATTTAAACGAAATTTGGAAGATATATAAAATATTAATTTAAGATTCAATCTATAAGGTTGGATTTTAGAATCTAAATCACAAAAAAAATTATTTGGGTTTACAACACCTCTGCTGCAAAACCTCTACATCAGAGGATCCTCTCCCTGCAGCGGGCAGTCCGGCCCTCATACGATCCTATGCATTATAGCACCTGCTGTAATACAGCAGATGGTTGAGCAGCGTAGACGACTTACACTGTGACGGCGTGGCCTCCGAAAGTATACAAGATATTGGTAGCACCGGTGAAATACAGGACCAATTTGGTTGGTCCAGTGTGCAGTACTTCATCGGCCTAATCACAGCAAAAGGAAGGAAGTCCAATTGATTAATTACTTGTTCAGAGAAAATGGGCAATTAATTATGTAAGCAGCAGGTGATGTTAAAATTAATTAATTAATTAAGGCGAACCTGTCCTTGGACGAGGGCGGCAACGGTTAGGTACCAAGCGGTGTATGTGGTCATGCTCAGACCCAGAAAGGACCAGATGCGGTAATTGTGGAACGACGGTATGAAAACCGTTGTCGCACAGCATGCACCGAAAATATACGTCCATGTCCTCTTGTCCAGTCGATCGTTGATGTAGTATATGTTACTGTTCCATCGCAATCCATCAACAAATTTAATGCAATACGAGATATTCACAAGGATATCGACGTAATAACCCTTGTACCTAATTATGGACTAACATGAAAAAGATGCCGTTTGCAGATATATATCACATGCATTGCATGTGCCCCTATCGGGAATGGGAAATGGCATAATAATAACAGAACCCCATTGAGCACAAACATTTACTCACCTCGCGCATCCGATGAGCTGGATGACCGAGCCGAATAGGAGGAAGGTGCAGTTGAACGCGAGCCCAACCGCCTTCCAGTAGGGGCCGAGGAGCCCGTCGAGCACCTCGAACCACTGAAACACCAACACCCCCACTGTTATTCCATACCCTCTCATGTATAATTATAATGGACATGGACATTGGATGGTTTATATAACCTGGATGACATGGTTCTTGAAGTTGACCCCTTCCTTCTCCTTCCGACTGCGGTACTCCATGTAGAGGATACTGATGAGGTAAGCTGTCCAGCTCCCAATTACGCCATAGAAGATCTGTAACACTATCCCGGATAGCATCCCCATCTGTGAGAAGGAGTACGGCAGCGTCAGCAGCACCTGTGCCACCTGCATAATTCATCGTGTTGTTGGAAACGGATCCGATCAACAAACACAGGAAGAAACAGGAAGAGAAGAAAATCATATAACCATTATATCTCTCACGTGAAATGAATGAGCGAAGCAGTAAAAACTAACTTGGTTGGATGCGCAGCTGAACCAGGCATCGTAGACGGAGCCGCCGTGCCAGAGGAGGTTCTTCATGCTAGCCATGGCTTCTTCACCCTCCAGCTCTGTCGACCGGCGGCCTTCGACATCGCTCTGGTTGGCGACGATGGCATCTTCTGCCTGCTTCTGTGATCCCATCTCGAGTGCCCCCCACCTCAGAAACTTTTAGAAGGGAAATAATATGTGCACGTATATGCCAAAACTGCAGGTATATAGGTTGAGGGGGATAAGAAAGGGAGAGGGAGAGCAGACGTCAAAGTGGGAGAGGAGAGGGTGGTGGTCTTTGAACATATCTGGAGAGAGTGATGGCTTTCACACACAAGCAAAGGTCTGCAGCGGACTCCACCAGTAGTGATAGGTGTTCTCTCCATATTATATATACATAAATAGAGGAGGGAGAATGGGGAGATGGAAATAGCGATGTTTGCATAATGTTGTGGGCATTAGCTGCGGGGGTAGTGGGCATGAGCTGTGGCCCGTGGGGGAAGGAAAGGTGATAACGCCGCGAGGAGTAAATGCCGTCCGCTGCAAACCCAAGAGAGGAAGCGTTCCATTGAGCTCACAGCACCATCCCTTCCTGTTTGCCTCCCGCTACCAAAACCGGCTTTAGTAGAAAGGTGGTTGATCAGTAGCCCTTCCATTAATTATAAAAGCTGTTTGATAACTTTGATTACCATTCCAGGGAAAAAAGAGACGATTGCTTCCAGAACTCGTTCACTAAAAAAATAGCTATAAGTGACTGTTTTTTTAAAATCCGTTAATAAATTAGACGTTGTTAAATATATATCGACGATATTATTCGTTGCGAAATGATAACGACAAATATCACATATGTCATTATATAATTAGCAATGATCCACATAGTGACGCTTATTCGTTGCTATTTTTCAAACTTGTAATTAATCGTCACTAAATTTTGAACTACAAAAAAATAACGATTAGTTGATATTTTGAAAAATAGCAACGAATAAGCATTGTTATGTGGACCGTTGCAAATGATATAATGACAGATATGATATTCGTCGCTAATTTCAAGTGCCAAAACTCATTTCGCAACGAATAATATCGTCATTATATATTTAACAATATCTAATTTACTTGCGGATTTTGAAAAAACCGTCACTATATCTCAATTTTTTTAGTGAATGAAAATCATCTTTAGGTGATTTGTGCCTTTTGCTTTCATAAATAACATGTTTAAGGAGATGATTACCTCACACCAAAACGTGTTTGTAGCAGGGTATAAAAAACAGGACCGGACCGGCCGGTCAGACCGGGAACCGGCTCCGACCCGGTCGGTTCGGCCGGTTATTTGTAATTAATTTCAAAAAAATTAAAAAATAAAAAATCGGGTCCGACCAGTGGTCGGACCGGGTTGACCCGGATGGTCGGACCGGGTTGACCCGAATTGACCCAAATTTGATGGTTTGGTAATTTTCAAAAAAATTAAGATTTAAATAATGAAATAATGGGGTTTTATCATATATGCCCTTCTTAACTTCTGCGATATAAGGTATGTCCCTCTCTTTTTTGGAATATACGTTATGCCAATACTTTCTTAGAGTAATTTTCTTGAAACAATTATAAATAAATGATTACAATATTATACTCATATATAATTCCAGAAAATGCAAAACTAACTTTGTATAGTTTTACTCAAAATAGGCAATCATGTTATTCTATTTAAAGATTTGAAATTTCTAACGATTATTTCATTGATATATAAATATATACTTACATATATGTATCCGGTTTTATTGGTGCAAAAATCCGGTTCGATCGGCCTGATCAGTAAATTAAGCCCGGTCCGATTTTTTCTGAGTCGATGAGAATGATGACGTCATGCTGACGTCATCACCGGTCCGACCGGTTAGGACCGACGGTTCGACCTGGTTGGACCAAACCGAAGACTGACCGATTCAATGTCCGGTCCGGTTTTTAAAACCTTGGTTTGTAGTGACATTTTTTAAGATCCGTCACTATAATGTCCGTTGTTAGATATACAATAAACATGTTTCCATTGTGCAAACAAACTCAATTATTTTCTTATTTTGAAAATTAACAATGAATGTCGTAATTATTGTTATATTGTTAGTGACGATCATTATAGTAATGCTTATTTGTTGATATGTTTCATTATTTTAACTGATCGTCGTTGATCTTTGAATTGATAAATTGACGATGATTAGCTGAAATGTTGAAAATAACAATGGATGTGTGTTTCTATATGCACCATCCCTAATGATAAAATCTTCTCATCATTCGACTACAACAATAAAAATATCCCTTTATAATATAAGATAAATCTTACAGATCGAGTACCACATTATTATATTTTAACGTTAGAGTGAAATCTCGTGTATGGTTGTATATATAGCTCAATTACTTATGTGTAATTTTCTCTACAATAAAAAAATCCGTCTATTTCTTCTCTTTTCTTTGTCGACCTTCGACCTCCCCTTTTATGGAGAATGGTTTACGCTTCGAAAAATAGATTAACAACTGGAAATATCTCACAAACTAACATTACAAGTATTTTTTTACGAAGTCATTCATTCAATTATATCGAACAAATGATACTAAAAATGAGTTCTCAATTAGGGGGTGCACAGATAGCTACTGATTATAGTAGGTGAGAAAAACAAAAGAAATTAAGGGGAAAAGGGGGGTTTTACACTTGTGGTCCTTAAGATTATGCAATTACGGTTGCGTCCCTATCTTTTCTGCAACAGCACATGTGCTCCTGTACATCTACGAAATTCACAATATTACCTTCATGTTATTACTTTTATTCTCCTATTTACCGATAATTAGGGTACAAGTGTTATTGCAAAATTTGAATGAGTCACAAGTGTGTGTAGAATGGTGGGGAAACGTTCGAAGAACTTGTTAAATACCTATACATGCAAATTACACGATCATCATCATAAGGGCTTGTTTGGTTAGTGGGATGGGCTGGGTTGGTGTATCACTTGTGAATAGTAGATGTTTGGATAGTTATGAAGGTTGGAAGAAGATTGGAATAAGGAATGTGATGTGATATGACCTTAATTTGTGATAGATTTCCAACCCAAGTTTGGAGGGGGATACACCAAGGTATCCCAGTAACCAAACGGGCCCTAAAAGTTCACCATTTGATTCTCAAGTGCAAGGAATTGAATGGGCTATAGTAGAGGTGGGTTCAGGATTAGCTCCACCTGTGGTCCTCTTGTTCCATACAGAGCCTCCAACTTTCCCACGGGGATCTGTCGACTTGGACTTTGGTTTGCTTTGGGACATCTGCGAGTGCATTACCCAATTCCCACCACATGCTGCATCTCACCACCCTAACAATTCTCAGACCCACCACCTCTCAATGCCTCAATCCCTCGTGTCTAATCCTTGATGTTGATTATCGACTCACTAATCCTGATTACTCCAAGAAAGGGAGAGGGACAATAGTTGATGGAAGTTGGCTTTGTTTGGTCATATAGTAGGCAAGGTCTTAAATGTCATGTCGACTATGTCAGGTCTTAAATGTCATGTCGACAACGAGCTTTTTCCCATTAAAGACATGGATCTGATAAGAATGCTCGGTTAAGGCATGGGATTTAAAAAATCCCCACTCAAGGCATCGATCGGTGAACGGTTTGCCGATCGGCAAACCGTTCGCTGATCACTGCTTCCACTGACACCGATTGAATTATATATGTATAATATTATTTTGGGAAACTTTTAAAATTTTATATTATTTAAAATAACTGATATGTTCGGCATGTTAGAACTGATTGAATTTTATATATACTAAAAATAATATATAATATTATTCGATTTTTTTTAAATTTTGTATTATTAAAAATAATATAAAATTAATTGAATAGTAATCGCAAACAAATTCGACCGATAGTTTGCCTGTTACTTTTCCAAATAATTTTATATTATTTTTAATTATATAAAATTTAAAAATTTTTTCAGAATAATATTATATATTATTTTTAATATATACAAAATTCAATATACACCCAACATCTACTTATTTTTAATAATATAAAATTTAAAAAGTATTCTGGGATAATATTATATATTATTTTTAGTATATATAAAATTCAGTCGACGTCAATGGAAGCAGCAATCGGCGAACGGTTAGCCGATCGGCGAATCGTTCGCCGATCGATGCCCTGAATGGGAATTTTCTAAATCCCATGCTCTAACCGGACATTCTTGTCAAGCTCATACCCTTAATGGGAAAAAGCTCGTCGACAACCTCATGAAATGAAGTACCATCGTTGATATTTCGCCATTTCGTCAAAATCGTGATATACTTCGTCCATTTTTGCTGATATGTTGACGATATATCACCGAAAGATGAGAAAAAGAAAGTTGTCGGGTTTTGATTTTGCCAACTTGGAGAAACCGGAATTTTGGTGAATTTGCGACGAATTTAGTCGAAATTTCGAGCCATGTTAGTATGATGATTTTTCCAGCGAGACGTTAGATATTTGTCGATGGTTATCTTGTAGTCCTTTTGTGTCCTAAAATATCATTGTAGATTCTCATTGTCCGATGCATATTTTTGAAGAAGATTTGAACTTTAAGGGATTGCCCTCTGAGCTACTTGCCCGTCTTATTTCATAATTACACCAAGATCCCATTCGTGAGTCAAACAATTAGACATGACAATCAAAGGACGAAAATGAAGAAAAAAAGTTATTTGCAAAACAATCTACAAATTTTACTATGTCATTTTATAGTGGTCGATGGAGATCGCAACATTAAAGAAACACTAAAAGAAAGGGCACAATTGGCAAGAGCATAGTCCTAGTCAAGCCTCCCGGTGAGCATATATCCTAGTCAACTCGCCATCGTTAAGATTTTGGATGCTAGCCTTTCTTGTCGAGGACATGTACCCTGACCAAGTCATCACTAGCTAAAAGGAATAAGTGTTAGAACTCGCCAAGTCCTGACAAGCAGCTCACCAGGTCATCGTATTAGCAAGGAATGACGAGGAAATGTCCTCTCTAATTCTAGAGAACATGCAAGATTATTGTATAAGTTCGAGACCTCGTCGAACTTGTTTGACCTACTATAAAGCCACCATCGAATCTGCATTACCTTCAAACCTTCAAACGTATCATTTTCCCAGTTGGTACGATTCAAGTGAGTTACTTCGAAGATTACATATGCCTAATCCCATGTCCGTTAATGTTACTGTAAGATGAAGGATTGTAGAAATTCACTACATATAAAAAAGCATCCAAATGTCAAGAATGGAGAAATGCAATGAAAGAAGAAATCAATGCATTGCGAGAGAATCAAATATGGGATCTTGTTCTTAAGTCTGGAGATATAAAGCTGATAATCCGCAAGAAGGTTTACAAGCTGAAGCCATGTCTAGATGGAACCTTCGAAAGGTATAAAGCTTGAATGACTTCTAGAGGATCCTGTCGAAAATATTGTGTAGATTATGATGAAAAATTTAGTCCAGTTGCAAAAATGACCACCTTAAGGCTTTTGCTAGCCTCAACATCTAGTGAAACATGGAAGTTGAGGCAAATGGATGTGAATAATGTTTTTTTCTTCACATAGTACTTGATCAAGAGAATTATATGGAGCAACCTAAAGGATTTGAAGATATGAAAAATCAAGGACATGTTTGCAAAAAAAAGAGCACATAATATGGTTTTAAGTAAGCTCTGGATTTGACCTAGCATGAGAGAAGTTGGTATTGAGAGAGGGGGTATTGAAATATAAAAGCACCACCAACTTCTCTAGAATATTCATGGGTAAGTGAACCTCTAAATTTCTATATTTTTTTGTGAAAAGATGAGATCATATAAAAATTTCTTAAAGTTGGTTAACTCTAATTCTATAGAACATTCAATTATAGATAATTCCGTACTCTTCAAAGTCGTTTGAACACAAGTATAAATAGGCCTTGAGAGCCATTATGTAGAAGCAAGGAAGCAACACATCAAGGTAAGAATCAAAGTGGAGAGCCGCAAGCAAGAGAGAAAGCAGTGAGCAGGAAGTTTGAGTAATTTCCATTGTTTAAAGTGAACGCTAGTGTTTGGTAGAGTTAAGTGGTTGTTGTATAAAATAGTGCATATGTTTGTACTTTGGAGTAGTAATATATAATAATAAATCATCTTTTAGTTGTGTCAACTAATTCTACAATTTTGTTGCCTCCTATCATGTCCTCTGATTTTGCTACAAAAGGGCAAATTTAATATTACTTTTGAGTAATATATAATATCTTTCTCTTACATTTGGCTAATACATCTTTTACTAAAATATTGGGTACTTTGTAAAAAAATTTGCTGGGCTTTATGCATTGGAGCTTGAAAGGGTCCCCCCAATAGACCGTACATGCTATTAGCAGATATGTATCTATCAGTGGAACGGAATCGTAGGAGGAAATTTGCATCACGAATCCCTAAACAATCGTCCTTTGAATGATATCTACTGTTTGCCATGAAAGTCAACCCTTTGGAGTTTAGTAATCCAATTAGGTCCTCGTAAAGATGAATAGGATTTGACCAACACATCTCCATTTTCAAAAGATGTACATCTGAGGAAGAAGAGGTGGAGGTTGGATGTTATAATAACATGTCCACGCAATGTAAAGAGCAAGCTTCATTTTGATACATGTGCAATCGATTAATCAATGGATTAATTAACACTTGTACCCTTCTAAGTTTTTTTAGTAACACTCGTGCCTTGATTTTTTTCTGTAATTACGCTAAATGTTCACAATATTACCCTTCTGTTAGCTTAATATTACGATACATGGTACGCGTATACGGATGAAAATGATCAGATATAGATATGAATATAGGTGTTATCATATCCTTATATTTTTTAAAATCGAGATATAATACGAACATCAATATTGCATAAATGTGTACAATGCATAATCATATCCTCAACATACAACTACGATGCATAATGATAAGTCAGGTATGAATATTAGTCAAAAGAATATAAATTAATTTAAGATTATTAAACATGTCCAACCTTACTTAAAAGTTGTAAGAATTTAGGTTCAGAGCAATTTCCACTCTATAAAATGTATATAAATATTTTAATAATAAATATGTAAATAAAAAATAACTAATTATGGGGAAAAAACTTAAAGAAGAACTAAATAAAAGAAAGCTCACCCTACTTATTTGTGTGTGTGTGTTGTGTGTGTGTATATATAATATCAGTCGGTATCATCCAGAATTTCAACATTTGTATTCATATTCGTATTATATCCTTCAATAAACGAACATTCCTATCCATATTGTCTAAAATTAAGACATTCATATTCATATACGTATTCGTATTTGCCAAATGTTAAAATTTTGTATTTGTATATGTATTCGTGTTCGTCAAATATTAGAAATTAGCATTGATATCCTCTATTCGACGAATACAAATACGAATGGATATGAATATAATTGTATTGGTTTTCGTCACTACACATGTGTAATAACGAAAGAATAATTGTGTGAATTTTGTAAGAACACAAGATCAAAAGTGTAATTGAAAAAATTTGGAGAATAAGCATAAAACATCATTAATATGATTTCAAGAGACCATGCACGAAATTCGATCAAGATTTCGCTTTTGAATTTTTTTTGACAAAAGCTTAAAAAAGTTGAATGTACAATTGTACATGTACATGCATCTACATAAATTCACAATAATACTTAGTAGTCAATTAATATAAATTTCTTATACATTTAAATCGATTTAAATTACGTTAAACGCACCAAATCATCAAGACAAATCTTAACCAAATCCTCTGAAGTGAAAAAAGTATGCATCACACACTTCGTTGAAGATTTCTCTCTTAATCAACCATTAACCGAAGCTTGAAAGACGAAATCAGAAATTTCTACTTGGGAGTTGGGAGAACCGTCGAGGTATTACTTGTCTAATTTATTTATAATATTATTTGTTTGTATTTGTTTAATTTCATTAGCTGCATAGTTTAGTGGAAATAAAACCAAAGTATTGTCACTGATATTTATAAGAGATGTTTGCAGAAGTACACCTATAAACTTCTAATTTAACATAAATATTCCAAAAAAACACTATATAATTAGCCAAAATATCCCTATAAAATTCTTTATTTTATAGAAACGCATCCATGAGTGTGTTGTCAAGGAATATTGTCAAAATCAATATCTCAATAAGTAATATTACACAATACTTTGTGTGTAGAGATACAAATAGGTTATATATCTATATTTAATTTCTTCTAGAATTATTTTTATATATATTTTGACATTTACGTCTATATCCATATTAAAATGGTATGAATAGAAATGCCAATTTATCATCCGCAAATATTTATGTTCCTATTTATATCTCCGTTTTAATGTGTCGTTGTAGATTTATTTATAACTCTATCCAATGAAGTTTTATACCATTTTCCATCCTATTCGATATAATTTATATGAAATAAATACAATTAATATATTTGTGTGATGATAAGACATTCTATATATATTAAATTTAATCTATAAAGTAATCATGCTATTATATTTATTTGACATGTATCCATTTTATGACCATTTTTAATGCTGTCGTAACTTATATATATTTTTATCTCTCAATATATGTAAGTATTCATATTTTAAAATCGATAAAGATATGCTAACTAGGTATGAAAATAGATGGACATAGATTTATGTTTACCATATCCTTCTTTTTAAAAGCGGGATGCATATACAAAAAATTAATATCTTACAAATATTGAATAACAAACAATATTTTTAAATATGAATATAGACATGGAAGCAAATAATCACAATTCAGTTATGAATAAAGATTATTCTACCAATAATAATTTTCTACTAACACTTACAAAAAGAAGAATTATTTTTGTAAAATTGAAATAAGTGGTTAATTAAATCAGAATTGCATAAACTACAAATACAAAAAAGGGTTAATTACAATTTGGGTCCCCATCTATGGGTCAGATCTCAGAATGTGTCCCGATCTTTAAATTGTAACGATTTGGGTCCCAGGGCCATTAATGTAAGGAACCTTTTAAGACTAATGACAAGTATGCCCTTGTTTAAAAGTTGGAACTCAACCCCCATTCCCTTTTCAATAAGGGCTTCTTCATCATGAACCCCAAAATTTCCATTTCCTAAATGGTCCTGGGACCGGAATGGTTACAATTTAAAGATCGGGACCCATTCTGGGATCTGATCCATAGATGGGGACCCAAATTGTAATTTACCCTACAAAAAAACTAAAGTCCTAGTTTATAAAACTTGTACTAAAAAAATATAGAATATTTAAAATATTAATCCTTATATATTTGAAAATGACTCCAAAATGCAACATATTATCCTTAATCATGTAACATATTTTAGTATATATTTATACACATAAAAATATATGTCTATACCATATAAATACAATTATTCATCAATATAGATATCCATATCTATATTAAAAAATATAGCCATTTATCCATATCCAAAAAAATGAAAATCAGTCCCATATTTATATTTTCAAAACAAGATCTCATATCCATATTTATATCCATCCGTCAAATTAGAAATACATATCCATATCCACTTAAAAATACAAATATGATGGTAGGCAAGCAGATACATCTATATGTGCTTGTATCCCTAGTAACACGTATAACCTTATCTGTGACCTGCATGTTTACATCCA
The DNA here is from genome assembly GCA_037367405.1 of Ottelia alismoides. NCBI lineage: Eukaryota > Viridiplantae > Streptophyta > Magnoliopsida > Alismatales > Hydrocharitaceae > Ottelia > Ottelia alismoides. The sequence continues at coordinate 85,440 of JAZKJV010009465.1, read as the reverse complement.
TATTTTGGTATCTTACTAAACGTAATTAAATCTATATTTCATTTTCCGATGATTATTTTATTAATCATATCTTATAAATCATACTTGAAGTGAAAGTATTTCAATGCATATAAAAATTAGATATCTAGATCATGTTAATTTAATAAATAAATTTTGCACATCTTTTAATTGGATCTGTCACATGAATGAAGCTTTTGGGAGACTTGAGCGAGTGAAAATGAACATGTTAATATTGATATACCTTGAATCATAACCGTCTGATCCACGTTGAGGAAGCGTTGTACACACAACAACCTGTAATACCATACTCCAACAAGATCGAGGTCTCGCAATTATGTTAGGGATCGGTCTATATTGGAGTAGTATCTAAATTCCCTTGGGTTAAGGCTCACTGTATCTTAGGTATTTTTCTTCTTTTTCACATTATGAAAGCAGATCACCACCGCTCAATGATATAGCCCAATTATAAGTGAACCTTGTAGATCAGTGTGTCTTCATGTTTACGTGTTTGATCTTGTTTGCACGTGCTTTCGCGATCGCAACATAACATTATTAAAGGTCTATTTAAAATAGAACCTCTAGTATATCGGATCAAACCTTCACGTACTCAAGAAGAGTTGAATGAAACCTAAACAATACCTTCGTCTTGTCCAACTAAATCTTAACCCTTAGTTATGCTAAACCAACCAAACTAAGGCTATGTAACTTTTCTTAACAATCCTTGTAACAACACAACCATGGTAAATCTTACTAACCTCTACATCATAAACATTTAGAAATTTAAAATGAGTGCCATTACAATAAGTAGGTACATCATAACATTTAGAAATTTAAAAGAAGTGCGATTACAATAAGTAGGGATGAAGATAGTTTTGTTAACAGGATCAATACCACGACATATACAAAATAATATTTAGCAAGATTAATACGAATCAATGCATTACAGATTAATAAAATTATTATCCAGCATTTCAGATTCATATAACAATTATGATATGCACGCAGGAACCAATAAAACCATAGATTAACCATTTTCGATTTTCGGAATAAATGAATAGGACGATCCAGTAAAGGTAAAGCAATAAATGAATTGCAGCAAACAAAATGAAAGAAAGGTTAGATTAGAAATCACCGAAGCATCCATTAAATAGACTGCTCTTATAGAGGATATCATCCCCACAATACCGGTGCGTAGGGTGTTGGCGATCCACTCGCAGGATATGACGGTATACGGTCTTCGTCCGCGGACACCTACGAGACTGTCCTTGAAGTACCTCCGAGAACTTGCAGCTGAGAAGAACAGGTCACAGATGCACTGGGAGAACAGAGAGCAAGAGCGGTGGCTTGAGAGTTTTTTTTCTTGCGAATGAAGAAAATGGCATCGGGGGAGAGGTATAAAAAGAGGCTTGCGTACCCTAGCGCGCAATGATTTCTGTTTTTTGAAAATATCCCTCAACAGGCGTGCATCTTCGGTTTCCGAAACTGCGGCTATAGGGAGCCGTTTGGATCCGATCAATCAAATGAAGCCTGCAGCAAGGTATCGAGATCCGAATTGACTCTCCCGAGTCCGAGCCGAAGATGGAGCGGAGCGGAGCACGCACACGTGCATGTGGCCCTCCATTCCTCGTCTCTATTATTGCTACAAGAGCTTGGGGTGTGAACTCATATGTAAGCCCATCAAAAGTTTAGAGATACTAGGTATGGTACAAAACTTCACCCAAGCTTTTCCATGTTTCAAATTTGGAAATTCCCAACTTTCCCTCCAAGTCATTTGATTTCCCAATTGAGATCAAATTGAATCCTATTGTAGTTGCATAGGTTTTCCAATTAAAATCTAATTACATCCTTTTAAACACAACAGATAGATATAAATATATTCGTTTGTGATCAAATCATTACATCCATTTTATAAAAAATTTGAAACATGTATTCTTATCCATTTTAAAATCAATAACGATGCAAATATCAATTTAATACATCTATTCAAAATATGGTCCAATATATAAATGTAATTGTAGACTTTTTTATAAGTGTATTTATACGCATTCTTTCATCATAAATGGAATAAGCATGATGAAATAAATACATTTAAAAATATTTATCTCATGGGTAACTCATACATACATAGAATGTGTTAACAAATCTTGCAAATATTCATGTACGATATGTTGAGCCGTTACAGGAATAATGACCTTTTATGATCATGAATACGAAGATAATGGTCATGAATAATATGATTGCAATATCAAAACATCTATTATAATTAAAGAGACGTTACAGAATCTTTGAACAGTTATTGGAGGCGTACATGTCACTGGAAAGTCCTATATATAGATGTTCTTCCCATTGAGAAAAACACAAGAACAAAAACTCGAGTGAGTCCTGAGAGTTTCCAAAACTTATTACCAGAAATTTGTTCTTCACGATATGTATCCAATTTATATGTATATTCATTTGTAAGGATACAATAACAATTTTGCGTATCTATCTACATTCGCATTTGCTTTAGCAGTCGTATTTTAAAGTGGATAAAAGGATGGAGTAATTGGACAAGAAAACATAGGCGTCGCGGTGTAAAACCCCCAACAAGAAATGATCTTCTGAAATTAGAGGGAGGGAGAGAGGGGCATCATGTCATACCTTCTGCATCTGAGCGCAAGTGGAGGTGTAGAGTAACAGCACAATAGCTTGCAGACGAGTTGTCAACGACCCGAGATCCGATGGACGGAATCTTTCTCATTAAGAAGTGACTGCTTCCTGATCTGACGGCAGCGGCAGCAATAAACATGCACTTCCCAACTTGGAAGATGATCGTGTATTGGTCGCTGTCTGCTGCCTTACACTACATGTCATGTCATGTCATGGCGCTCCTCAGACGCTGCTCCCTCCACTCTGCCTCTGCCTCTTTCTAATACCCCATCATTATTTCTCACTACTACAGTCTCAAGAACACCACACTTTGTCTACCACTGATGTACCACATTAATACATGCACACGTTCTTCCGACCGTTTTGCCAACCCCCACTGCTGCATCTGCCTGCATCATTGTCCTTCAACTTAAGAAGCTATTGAACTCTCGTATCGCAACTTTCGTATAGTAGTGTGCGTGTTAGTGATCGAAAGTGACGCAGTGCAAAAGCGGTATCTTGATTCCATCTCCTAGGGTTTGATGGGCCCCCCCCCCCCCGTCCACCCTCCTCCTCCTCCCATCCACCCTTCTCCCCCTCCCCCACTCCACCCTACTCCTCCCTCTCCCACCCCAAACATCTCCTTCCAACCTCCACCACCTCCCTCCCATAACTCACACCACTCCTCATCTGCCAAAGACCCGAAACCTACTTGGCGAGACATCTGCGGGGCTCCTCCAAAGCCATCTCGGGGACCTCGGCGGATGACGTTCGCCCAACCGGTAGCCCTCGAGGGGGAAGAAGTCGCCTTCGTGTCAGAAGCTGAAGTCAACGCCCTCGATCTGCTATGGAATAACACTTTGGTGTTCTATGTTCTCGGCAAACGCCCTTATCTCAGGCATCTAGTTGATTTTATAACCAAGGTCTGGAAACCCTCCGGCGAGATTAAGCTCTCACCGAGACCTAATGGTTTTTACTACCTCCGACTTCCATGTGAAGAGGATTGCGTCCGCATTATCGCCGGGGGCCCGTGGCTCTATCAAGGCCGGCTCATGGTCATTAGAAGATGGGAAGCGGGTTGCTGCTTTGAGCGCGACCTTCTTTCAGAAATCCCTCTGTGGGTACGGTTCCATGGTCTTAGTATGGGACATTGCTCCGATGTCGTTCTAAACAAGATTGCTAGCCTCATCGGGACGCCGCTTTTCATGGATGTGGCAACCACTGCTGGTCAAAGAGAGGGGTTCGCGAGATGCTGTGTCTCCGTTCACGTTTCGAAAGTAATACCCTCTACGGTCCCCCTGGTTTTCTACAATGGTAAGAGGCAGGAGATCGCGGTAGAGCTTGAATGGGATCCGCCAAGGTGCCATCTCTACAACTCCTTTGGGCACCTTCAGAAGTACTGCCCCTTCACCCCCCCCCCCCCCCCGTCCCCCAAGGCAACAGCCCAGCATGCAGATGGTGCGGCGACATGGACAACTCCGGTGATCACTCGGCCAGAGGACCCACTCAGCCCGCCTTCTCTGCCCCTGCCGACACCAGTGGCGATCCCCACATTGCCCAAATGGCCGCAGGACAAAACAATGGCTCCCAAAGTGCCCAACAACCTCTACCACAGAAACCCCCAAGGAGAGCACCCTCGCAGGGAGGCCATACGATGGCAGCCTTCCCCAACGGCTCTAAAGCTCGGCTCCAGCGGATAATATCGGCCCCTCGCCGCCTCAACAACAAGGCCTCCTCGTCCAAAGGGGAAGGAAGGATTGACCTAAACTCCCCCATCGACGTTGATGGACCCAGTGTCAATTGCAAGGCCCCTGACCAACAAACCGAAGAGGATACCTCAACTATCCACAACCACTCCACGTCTGATGGGGGCTATACAAGTACTCCACAGGACTCCATCCTCTTTGTGATGTCTATCCCTAACATAGCCTGGACGGTGGAGTCTCGCAGGAAGAAGAAGCCGCAATTGCATAGTGCCCAATCACGAGGCCCAACCCCATCGCCCCCTCGTAGTTAATGTCTATTGCGGTCTTTAACTCTCGGGGGCTTAACAAACCCGCCAAGTTGAAGTCCATCCTCAAACAGCTTGCTTCCGTGCACGCAGAGATAATTGGTATGGCCGAAACAAAGATCCGACCGCACTCGAGAAGGAAATTTGAGTCACTAATTCCGCAAGGCTGGAGTCTACAACACAATAAAACTAATATGGGAAGAATATACTTCCTTTGGAAAGACGTCTCGTGGTCATGCACCACTATAAGTCAAATGCCTCAGGCACTTACAATGGAATGTATTAACAAAGGGGGCTTCTCCATGGTGGTGACTGTAATCTATGGGGACAACTGCGCGGGGACGAACACAGAGTTATGGGAACACCTAACTCAGCTTCATTCCCATATTCAGGCCCCTTGGCTCATCATCGGTGACTTCAACATTGTTAGATTCTCCAATGAGAAGCTGGGGGGACGTGCTCCTGCGTTGGCTCACATGGCTGATTTCAACAAATGTATTGACCAATGCTCCCTTTCCAAACTTGCCGCAAGGGGCAATCCTTGGTCATGGACAAATTCGTCGGTTGGGATTTCGAGAATCGTCGCTAGGCTTGATAGAGCTCTCATCAATGACGCCCGGCTGTCTTCCCTACCACACTCAAAGCTACATTACTCCCCCATCCGGAGTAGCGACCACAGCCTAATGACTGTGGAAATTTCAAAGCCCCCAACCAGCCGCAAACCGTTCCGATACTTCGACTATTGGGCAAGCAGGGAGGGCTACCAGAGCACGGTTACGAATGCATGGGACATCCAAACTTCTGGCAACCCACTTTTTTCAGTCCTAACCAAGCTCAAAAACGTCAAATCAGCCCTTAAGACTTGGGCTGGAAATGAGGCCAACGTCTTCGCTGAACTGAAGGCCGCGGAGGGCTGTCTCACTGTCTTGAACAATGCCCTCGCCTCCGACCTTTTAGATCCATTCCTGGGACAACTAGAGAAGGATGTTAAGGATTTCCTTAACAATATTGATGAAGACTTGGAATCGGCCTAGAAGCAAAAGAGCCGAGTAGATTGGCTGCGCCTGGGCGATCGTAACACGTCCTTCATCATAGGGCTGCCAAGGTGCGCGCAAATGTTAACTCCATCCCCACCCTCCTGGACAAGAGGGGAAATCCCATACACAAACCTCAGGATGTCGCTTCGGAGGCCGTCACATACTTTAAGTCCCTTCTTGGTCCGAGTAATCATGGTCTAACTCTTAAGGACCCACCTCCTCCTAAACGTATCCTTTCTTCGGAGGCGTGCGACTGGCTGACCAGATCGTTCACGGAGGAAGAAATATGTAGGGTCGTGAGGTCCATCTCTCCCACAAAGGCCCTGGGCCCGGACGGCTTCAACGTCGGTTTCTTCTCCCGCCATTGGAACATGATAAAGGGAGACGTTTGTCAGGCTATGAACTTCCTTCACGGGGGAGGTGGTATGGTTCGTCAGGTGAACCACACGTTCCTTACGCTGGTGCCGAAATCCTCCTCCTCGGATGGCTTGGGGGACTATAGACCGATCTCCTGCTGTAATGTCCTCTACAAGATATTCGCTAAGATATTAGCTACCAGGCTGGTTGTCGTCCTCCCGCACCTTATCTCTCCTAATCAGGCGGCGTTCATCAAGGGGCGTTCCATTGGGGACAACACCCGTCTAGCCCAAGAAATCTTACATGGTTTCGACCGTAGAGGTAACCGCGGGAAAGCGTGTGTGAAGATCGATATCACAAAGGCATTCGATTCTATTGAGCATAAGTCTGTCCTCGACGCTCTCACTGCCATGGGATTTGGAAGCACCTGGAATAGATGGATTGAAAATTGTATAACCACCACATCCTTCTCGGTTATGGTGAATGGCACTCCCTCCAACTTCTTTCGTGGCTACAGGGGCCTCCGCCAGGGGGACCCTCTGAGTCCCCTTCTTTTCACCATCGGATTAGAATTCCTAACCTCCTTGGCCGACCAAGCCACTGCCGTGGGGAGGTTGGAACCTATTGGCCGCGGTAGGTACTTGGCGCCTACGCACCTTGTGTACGCCGACGACCTTCTGTTCTTCTGCAAAGGAACAACTCGGGCTCTCTCTGAGGTATGGAATATAATGGATGATTTCTATTTGATGTCTGGTCTCCGTATGAATCCACACAAATGTAAACTATTCCACCCGAAGCACAGCCAGGGGGCATTTGAGGCCAACCTTAGGCTTGGAATCCTTACACAACACCTTCCAACTTATTACCTGGGGATACCTTAATCCCCCTCATTTGCGGCTACAGGGGCTGGAAAGGCACTCCTGGATAGAGTTGGGGCTCAGCTATCGTGTTGGAAAGCCAACTCCCTATCCATGGTTGGTCGGCTGCAGTTACTTAAGTCTGTTATTAATGGCACCCTCATGTACTGGGCTAATAGCACCACCCTCACCAGCGGTATGGCGAAGAAGATTGAACTGCACTGTTCAAACTTCCTCTGGGGTAGACCTTAGCACGACATTGCTTGGGATGACATCTGCCGCCCAAAGACTTATGGAGGGCTTGGCCTGCGCTCGCTCTCCACCATTTGCGCGGCCTCGGTAACCTCCTGGACCTGGAGACTTCTGACATCCGAATCCTTGCTATGGGCCTCCTACTTGAGAAGAAAACACTTGCACAGACTCTCCTTCTGGGATGCCCGCATCTCTCCCTCGCATATCCCCGCCTGGAAGGCCATCTTGGCCAATCGGGCGATTAATCGACTTGCCATCAATGGGGACTTGCTTTCCTGCAGCTGGGCTCACTCCCCGCGGGGATTCTCTTTTGCTAGTGCTGTGAATTTTCATACCCCGGTCGAGCTATCCCCGGGGTGGACTGCCTGCGTCTGGTCAAAAGGCTCGCCCCCTAAGTTCTCCCTCTCCCTCTATAGGACGATTCTGTATCGCCTCCCCACCACGGATAGGCTGGCCCGGTTCCGGTTCTGCGTGCATTCTAGATGCTACCTTTGCGGAGTGGAACTTGAGACCCACACTCATCTCTTCTTCAAATGCCCATACTCCTCAGTCGTCTGGGCCAACTCCTGTGCCACGCTTAACATCACTGCGGCTAATATTTCAACTCTGAAAGGCATTATCGATTGGATCATTGCTTGCACTGACCCCGTGACTCAGAACAAAGCCTCTATCGTACTTGCAATGGTTGTTTGGCATATTTGGCATGATAGGAATAGATGATGGTCGGAGCCGAGAATTGGGCCCCCTAGCCGCGCCGAAGCACTCAAAACATCCAGCAACATGGTAAACTTGTTCAACTTGATCCACTGAATTGGGTGACCTGGACACTGTTGACCTGCCAAGCGACTAAGGTAAAGGTATCTAGATAGGTCGTTGCGACCTCGATCGCTCAGCTAAGTCAATCAAGAAAAATATCAGACCACTCGAAACAAATAAAATCAATCAAGCACGAAGATAGCGGTCCAGCTATGAGTTTAACCTGGTATAGCACCCAGGGTCGAACTCGAGGAGCACGGGTTGGCCAAAGGCCTACGAAGTAGTAAAAATGAAATCAAATAAAAGACAAAGTATTTTTAATGCTTTTTAATGATTTTTATATTTTTTTGGATTTTTAATATGTGAAGAAAACAAAAGAAACACAAAAGCAAGCACACTTTGGCTAATTATTTAATGTGTCAAAAATCAAGCAAAAATTCAAACAAAAATATTTTTCTGTTTTTAATGTTTTTTAGTGTTTTTGGTTAATTTTTGATAATTTTCTGATGTATATTTTATTTTCTAAAAATCGAACAGTGGCAAAAATGCAAGGTACTGTCCAGCTAGACCCAAAAGCCCTATATAAAATATCTAAGGACCTCAAAAGGGTCTGGAGGTATTTTTCCTGTAAACTAGATAAAACAAGGAAAATTTGAGTACCAAAATTATTGTTTTTGGGTTTTTAGATTATTTACTAGAATTTTTACGAATTTTTAGGTGTTTTTAAGTTTTTATGGTTTTTAAGCAGTGAAAAATAGCCAAAATTGGCTAGAAAATAAAGGAACACCAAATAAACAGTACCTAATTTTTATAGAATTTTTAGGGGGGTTTTTATATTTTTTTGGGATTTTTAACTCTAGGCAGTAGCTGAAATAATGGTTTTTGAATTTTTAAAAATAACAAATAAATAAAAAATGTCCTCAAAAATTCTCAAAAATCCTACAACATGGCAGGAGCCATGTGTCAAATTTTCATCGAATTTGGAGGTGATTTGATATTTTATTCAAAAATCACAAGAGGGCACTGTGCATAGGGACTGAAGTGCAAATGCCCTAAGTTCTGGGGGTCCCGGTGCAAAATACCTAGCAAAACACGCGCAAGGCGCGTGCCTGGGGCACTCAGGGACCTATTTGTAAAGAAAACAAGTCCTTAGGACCTATTGGTAACTCGTACCAAAAGTCCAGGGGGTTATGTTGCAAATATCCCACAAATAAACGCACATGCGAAATTAAAACATCCACAGGGGCATAGATGCAAATACTAAAAAAATTTCATTCATTCATAAACATCCAGAACAACAGGGGCTAAGGTTGCAAATACACCAATAAAACACATGACGAAGCACGTGGCTCACACAGGCAGGGGTATAAGTGCAAATAAACTAAAGCTCACGGTCCATTGTGCAAATTAACCTTAAACTAAACTACGGAATTAAATATTTACAGGACTGAAACTAAAAGCATAAAAGAAAAGGGGGCCTAAGACAATTTACCCCTTATTTACGTCGAGGGCCAGATATGGGACGCGTGGCGAATCTGACGGCTGAGGACGAAGGCGCCTTTGATCTTTCGAACGCTGGCCGGATCGACGGCTGAGGAAGAGGCACGTGGCAGATCTGACGGACTCGAGTAGCTGGTGCCTCTCTCTATGCTCGGATGGTCAAGATCGACCCTCGGGATGATCGGACGGTGACTACAGCTCCGTGGATGGATGGACACGATATAACCTGGAGCGCCGAGGTCAATCTGACGGTCGGCGAGGATCCTGGAAGAACTAGTCGCCGGCGACTTTCGCCGGCCCTCTGTGCACGCGGTGGTCCTCGTCTGCCGCTTCTGGAGATCGGAGAAGCTCCGCAATGGTGCTCGGCGGCTGATGGTAGGCTCCGATGATCCAGCCGAGCCCTGGAGGGGTCCGGCGAGGTCGGCGGAGGAGAAGCTCCTGGTCCGGATGACTCAAGCCCTCAGATGGGCTTGCATTGACCTGCAAAGGGAACCAGGAAACTCGCGGGTCGAGGGCAAAGTGCCTCGACCCAGTTAGGCGTCGTGGAGGTGACCGGTGGGGCGAGATGGGCGAGCTCCGACGAAGCGATGGACGGAAGAGCTCGAACCCCAGCTCCTGTGCGAGCTGGGTTGGATGGGGGTATGGAGAATGTGCGCGGAGGGAAGGCGGAGGTGATGATGGACTCCGATGATCGAATGGTTGCGTGAGGTGGTCGGAATCGACGAAACACGGCGGCGGTGCGATTTGGGGCAAAATGGAAATTGAACGGAAACGTGGAGCTACGGGATTAACTGGGTGGTGGAGTAGACTGGGCTGGAGCTGGGGAAGCTCCCGGTCGTAGCCTCGAGGGTCGTCTGGGCCCGAGGCTCAGAGCTCGCACTAATGGCGGAGCTACGGCGGAGCTACGGCGGAGCTACTCGCCGGATCAGTGGTCCGACCACTCTCTCCTCGCTGCGACACGGCCAACCTGGAGCTGTCACCTTGGGGGTAGCTGTGGAGGTCACGGGACGAAGAATGGAGATCCAAAGATGGAAGAATTTGGTGGCGGAGCTCGCTTAAGTAGGTTGGGGGGATCCGAAAAGAACGGCTCGGGTAGGGTCACGGTGGCGCGCGGACCCCGAGGTCGATGCCCGGCGAGGGTGTCGGATGTGGGAGGTGTCAAACGGAGCCGGGGTTTAGGTGTTAGGCAATCGGGTCGAGCGGGTATAAATCCGAGAAAAGAGTCCGGTGCTCGAACCCGTGAAGAGTGGTCCTGGGGGGGTCAGTTGACCGGGCGGTCAACATCCCCAGGGCCAATGGCTGAAGGCCACGTGGCTGAATCAAGAAGTGACAATTACACATAGCTAGGGGCCGAATCAGCAAAAACCCAAAACATGAAATATTTTTATTTTATTTTTTTCTATTTTTTGGTGATTTTTAATTAATTTTTGGAAATAAAAATAAGGTATTTACAATATATAGCTATATATAGGTATATATACAATATGTAGGTTTTTGATTTTTGATTTTTAATTATTATTTTTGTACAATTTTATCCTTATTTTATATTTTATTTATTTATAGTATAAAACCTAGAATATTTACAAAAAGTTTAGAAAATGATTTTATTTATTCACAAGGTTAAATAAATAAAGAAGCATGGTCTATGTACATGATGAAAGGGTATTTTTGAACTTTTTGATTTTTAGCTTTTTATTTTGTTTTTATTTTTTATAAATATGTACAAATATTTACAAGCATATTTTTGGGTGAGGAAAAATATGATTTTATTTATTTACATAAATATATATACATGAGCTCCTATCTCCCTCTACTTGGCTTTTATGCGGTCAGGCCCATGCTGAGCCCTCCCTTGGGTTAGGTTGCTCAATATTTATTCTAAATATTTCCCTCTTTTTTTTCTTTTTGATCTTTATTCTTTTATTTTTGCACAAAAACATGCTAATTATTAATTTTTACACAATGCATGCTTTTGCTAATTACCCCTATTTACACATATCTACATGTATTTGCAAAGGTTTTTGTAGCTAAAATATAAGAATAAAGAGTGATGAATGGGTATTCATCACCCCCCTATACTTAACTTTGCTAGTCCCTTAGCAAACACTTATTTGAAAAAGAAGTGAAAAAGAAAGAAAGAAAAAGAAAAAGAGGATGTACATGGATCAAGGTTGATTATTAAACTTGCCTTCATTAAATTGAGGTATGGAGCTCAATCAGATCTTTGGATTATTAATGTGTCGGAACCTTATTTAGACTTAAGCTTAAAACCCAACAGCCTCTAAGTTCCACTACTCTATAATCAAGACTCCTCAATGCTCCAGATCAGAACAAGTCATCAATCACAAACCCTGAAGACCATGAATCTTTTCTTGTCCTGTGAATGTGAAGTCTAAGCTCTCCACCTCAGAAATGGCAACTTGACAACCCTCCCTAACAAGGTAACTCTATAACCTCAATCTGGCCACTCTTTCCTCGAGGAGCGGGGTATTCCCTTCTAAGTTCAAGTACAACTGGCTCAAGAAGAGGGGGAAGAAGAGAATGGGTCAAGGCCAGTGTAGCCAAGTACCCTTGGGAGCTTGACCAGTGTAGCCAAGTCTCCCTGCTGCAAGCTACAACAGGTGGATCATGAAACCAAGCTTTGCTTATTGCACTTATATACATACTCCGGTGGGATTATCATTTTCTCTCAGACCCACCACTTTTTTGGAGTTCTTTTCTTTTTGCACACATTTTTTTTTTCGAGTGCATCTATACAACATATACATGTGCAGCATATATACAAGGAGTTTTTCCTCTTGAGCCAGTAGACTATCCCTCTTTTGAAGCTTTATTGCAACCCACAACTCCCGTCGTTAGACCTCATGGCAACCAGACCAAGTTGAGACGCACTTCCTTCACTATAAGAAGAAGAGAGGTTCCGCCTAGAAGTACTACCCTCATATGCTACCCCAAGTCAAGGAAGACTGCCTCCTCACCACCTCATCCGTAGAGAGCTCGGTGCATAGTGCTGGTGTCCAAGTAAAGCCATAATCTATATGAGTCATGTGTTGTTGTTAAGTGCTCTACTTAGGCTCATTGAGATGACATGTGATCATAGCCTAGTGGACTCAAAGAATTAAGTCACCATGGACCTGAAAAGCCTTAAACCTAAGTCCTATAAGGTTCCTCTTAGAAATTAGGTGGATTAAGATCTTAATCAGGCTCCATTTCTCAATTTGATTCCAGGCTAGTTTAAATGTCAACTATCATCCGGGAAAAACTATATACATATGTACAAAAAGATGCTTATTTACACAATATTTTACAATCATGCAAAATTTTTGAAAAATGTTTTGAAATCATGAACGATGATGCATGAAGTGCAAGTTTTGCAAAAAGGTATTTACACACATTTACACAAGATTTTTGCAAACTTTTGATTTTCAAAACATTTTGGAAAAATTTTGTACTATATACATAATTTTGATACAAAAATATTTACACAAGCTTTACACAAAAGATTTTTGAAATCATTTTTACAAAAATAATTTGTACACTAGCAATGTATGTGCAAAGATGTATGTACATGAAAATTTTTAAATTTTTGTGGTTTTTTAGCCATTTTTATTTATTAACACACTCACACAAAGTACGAGTTATGGCTAAAGTATATATGAAATATATACACACCCCCCTATACTTAGCTCGAACGATGTCCTCAGAGTTAAGAGCGATGAAGAATACATAACTCGTGCTATGTATAGGGAAGTGAAAAGAAAGGCTATACAAAAGGGAGATGAAAAGTCAAAAGGGACTCAGGTCTTCCCCCTATACTTAGGATCAAGTAATCCTAAGTATAGTGGGTTGTACACGAAGGGAAAACCGAGTGGAGAATGTACAGGGTCTACCCCCCCTATACTTACGGTGAAGTATCCCTAAGTATAGGCAGCAAAACAGGGGTAGACAGAAACAAAAGAAATACCCAAAAAGTCTTACATCCCCCCTATACTTAGGGTAAAGTGCACCCTAAGTATAGCATAATCACAAGATGGGGAAGGGAATGTGGGACTAAGGAATGTGGTGATATGGACATCTGGATCTATATACAGCGGAAGATCAGTGAAACTCAGGCGTGAGATGCATTAGATGTGAGTCAAAGACCACATCTCACGCAAAATGAATAGGGGCAATATCAACGACCCGCGGCTCATGATCTAGAAATGGTTTGAGCCGCTGACCGTTCACTCGAAAGGTACTCTCAGAAGACAACTCGGATATGTCGATGCTACCATTGTCGTGTACCTTTCGAACCAGATAAGGTCCTTTCCATTTGCTCTGTAGCTTCCCTGGAAATAGGCGTAGCCTCGCATCAAACAGCCATACTTTCTGTCCAATCTCAAAATGCTTGTGGCTGATATGAGAATCATGCCACTCCTTGACTTTCTCTTTATAATGTAGGCTGCTTGAGAAAGCTGCATCTCTCAGCTCCTCCAGGGCAGCTAGCTCTGCCCTCCTCTGGTCTCCCATACCATCTGGATCCATGATAATATCTGTGACTGCCCAAAGTGACTTGTGCCTCAGCTCGACAGGTAAATGGCATGGCTTGCCATACACGAGGCGAAAGGGAGATGTGCCCAAAGGTGTCTTGAAAGACGTCCTATATGCCCACAAGACCGCGTCCAAAAGCTGTGACCAATCCTTTCGGTCAGGGCGGACGACCTTCTGCAGAATAGTCTTGATCTCCCTATTCGACACTTCGGCTAGACCATTTGTCTGTGGATGATAAGGTGTAGCAACACGATGGTCTATGCCGAACTCGCTAGCAAGTGCCTTCACCTGGTCGTTGATGAAGTGAGATCCCCCATCAGAAATCAGAACTCGTGGAACCCCGAACCGCGTGATGATATGCTTCCTCAAAAATCTGTAAACTGTCCTCGAATCAGCGGATCGGGCGGGGATAGCCTCCACCCAACGACTCACATAATCAACGGCCAACAGAATGTACTCAAATCCCTGACTCTTAGGGAATGGACCCATGAAATCGATGCCCCATGCGTCAAAAACCTCACAGAAGTGAATGGGCTGCATCGGCATCATATCACGCTGTCCACAAGTGCCCATCCTCTGACAGTCAGTACACCTCTTCATGAACTCATCTGAGTCCTTGAAGAGGGTAGGCCACCACAAGCCGGATTGGAGCACTTTCTGTGCCGTTCTCCTCCCAGAATGATGTCCTCCTGCCTCAAGCTTGTGGCAGTAAGTGAGGACGCTATGGTGTTCCTCCTGAGGAATACACCGACGCCAGACGCTATCCCCTCCTTCGTGGTAAAGAATGGGATCCTCCCAATGGTAGGACTTGGCCTTCGCAAGGAAGGTCTCAAGTCTCTGTCTGGGCCAATCTTGTGGGACTTTCCCAGCAACGAGAAAGTTCACAATATCGGCGTACCATGGGAGTGAGGCGATAGCAAGGATCGCCTCATCTGGGAAGGTATCTCGGATGGGATCAATCTACTCAGTCTCCTCAGGCTGCTCTAGTCGGGAGAGATGATCCGCCACCACATTCTTGACTCCAGGCTTATCCTTAATCTCAATGTCGAACTCCTAGAGTAGAAGGATCCATCTAGTCAGTCTGGCCTTGGCATCCTTCTTTGCCATGAGGTACCTGATGGCGGTGTGATCTGTAAACAAAGACACTCTAGATCCAATGATATACGATCTGAACTTATCCAGGGCAAACACTACGGCTAGCATCTCCTTCTCTGTGACCGTGTAATTCCGCTGGGCGGAATCCAATGTGCGGCTAGCGTAGTGTATAGCAAATGGCACTTCATCCCTCCTCTGTCCCAGCACTACCCCTACGGCAAAATCAGAGGCATCCGTCATGATCTCAAATGGGAGAGACCAATCAGGTGGCTGGAGGACAGGAGCCTCAATAACGCACTGCTGGAGAGTAGCAAACGACGAAAGACACTTGTCATCGACAAGGAACTCGGTGTCTTTCGTCAAGAGGTCAGTCAACGGCCGGGCAATCCTGCTGAAATCCTGAATGAATCTCCTATAAAATCCAACGTGCCCCAGAAATGACCGTAACTGCCTCAGATTGGACGGCGGTGCGAGTTTCCTAATGACATCAACCTTGGCCGGATCAACCTCCATGCCCCTGTTGGAGATGATGTGTCCAAGCACCGTCCCTTGAGTCACCATGAAGTGACTCTTCTCCCAAGATAGCACCAAATGATACTCAATACATCGCTGGAGTACTCGGTCTAGGCAGTCAAGACAGGAGTCGAATCCGTCGCCGTAGACCGAGAAATCATCCATGAAGACCTCCAAACACTCCCCCACCATGTCCGAGAAGATCGACAGCATGCACCTCTGAAAAGTCACAGGGGCGTTGCATAGCCCAAATGGCATGCGTCGAAAAGCATATGTGCCGAAGGGACAGGTAAAGGTGGTCTTCTCCTGATCCTCAGGAGCGATGGCCACTTGGTTGTAGCCCGAGTACCCATCCAGGAAGCAATAATGGCTCTTCCCTGCCAGTCTCTCAATGATCTGGTCAATAAAAGGCAGGGGGAAATGGTCCTTCTTGGTGGCTTGGTTGAGTCTCCTGTAGTCAACACAAACCCTCCAAGAGGTGGGTACTCGTGTAGCAATCTCCTCTCCCGACTCACTGATCACAGTCGTGATGCCCGTCTTCTTGGGCACCACATGCAAGGGGCTGACCCACTTGGAGTCGGAAATGAGATAAATAAAACCTGCACCCCACCATTTTGATATTTCCTTCATCACAACCTCTCTCAGGTTGGGGTTAAGACGCCGCTGGAACTCACGCGACGGCTTTGCCCCATCCTCGAGATAGATATGGTGGGAGCACACTGATGGACTAATCCCATGGAGATCTGCTACGCTCCATCCGATCGCCTTGCGGTTCTTTTCAAGAACCCCCATCAAACGGGATTCCTGCTCTCCAGTCAACTCGGCGGAGATGATGACTGGGTACATCTCTGGCTCGCCCGTAAGGAATCGATACTTCAGCGAAGTAGGGAGCGGCTTCAGCTCTGGAATGCTGGGTGCCGGCAAATCTGGCTGCAGAAGAAACTGAGTGAAAGCTGCAAGGTCGGCCAAATCTGCCTGGGAAAGTGAAAGCGTACTCTCGCAAACTGGATCGGGGGAAGGCGGCTCAACTGTACTGTCTCTGCTCGGCTCTACATCTACCTCCTCCTCATCTATAGGCTCGGATGGACTCAGGTCTGGCATCTGATCATAGCAATCGGCCCAATCAGACTCTGAATCCGAGGGATCTGTATCAGAATCA
Organism: Ottelia alismoides; assembly: GCA_037367405.1. NCBI lineage: Eukaryota > Viridiplantae > Streptophyta > Magnoliopsida > Alismatales > Hydrocharitaceae > Ottelia > Ottelia alismoides. Next base: position 68,745 of record JAZKJV010009465.1, on the reverse strand, counting down.
GTGGCATCAGTACCACCGGAAAACAAGGTGGCCTCAGCACCACCATCACTAATCATCGTGCTGCGATCAAGGACCGGCTCTGCTGCCTCAATGGTATCCTGAACCAGGTCTGTGCTCTCCAGACTCTCCTCTGTTGTCGTCTCTGCATCAGCTGTATCCGAAAGTGAGAGGGTGGTCTGTGTCTCAAGATCTGCCCAAGCTGCCTCATCATCTGTGATCACAAAATCACAGTCCTGGTGGATGTCTGGCTCTGTGTCTGTCAGCTACTCTGAATCTGTACTCGCATCTGAGCGGGCTCTGAATCTAGCTCTGTAGTCCTCGACCGTCTCTATTTGTATACTCTCGCCTTGGATGCGAAAGTACATCTTCCTGCTATCATGATCAGTCACCGCCTTGGCTGTGGCCAAGAACGGACGACCGAGGATGATGGGGGTATCGGCCACTGACTCAGGGATCTCCATGTCCAACAATACGAAGTCCACGGGGAATTTCAGGCCCTGAATCGTGACGATAACGTCTCGTAATAACCCCTTCGGCCTCTTGACAGATCGATCAGCGAACTGAAGGACTGTCCTGCTCTATCGAAGAGTGCCCAACTCAAAGCGGTCGAGAAGGGCTGCCGGAAGAAGGTTGATCGACGATCCGCTATCTAGAAGAGTACGGTCGAACCTCTGCTCACTAATCTGGCATCTGACATACGGGGCCCCTGAATCTGGCCTCTTGGCTGGCAGGCGGTTCTGGATCGCAAAACACATGGCTTTCGTCAGTACATGTATCTCTGAAGTGTGGTTCCTCCTCCTCCTCCTGACTGTAGTCCTCTCTCTCAAAGATCGCTGGAGAAGGGGGATGTGCTGCAAAGCCTCCTGGAGGGTCAGCTGGATGTGGAATCGATCGATCATGCTCTGGCTGAATTCCTCCTGCACTGTCTTTTTTGGATCTTTTTTCTTCCCCTTCCCCATCTGAAGGGCTCTAGGGAAGGGGATCACTGGGTCCTTCTCAGATGAAGGACTAGGAAAAGGCCTAGACGGTTCGATGACCGGATCCACACATACATCATGCACCACAGTGGGACCATAAGAAACTAAACCTTTTCCTTTATTCACACCAAAGTTCTGAGATACAACATGGCGAGGAAAAACAACATCTCTCTCTATACTAACACCGGTGGCCTCAGTACCACCGTGGGCTGGCTGTGCTGCTGCTGCTGGTAGACGTCGTGCGGCATCAGTACCGCGGGCTGGCTCGGCTGAACGGGTGGCATCAGTACCACCTCCTAGATCTGGTGAAGCGGCGGCCTCAGTACCGCCGGTGGGATCAGCATCCTTGGTGGCTTCAGTGCCACCGTCATCATCCGGAGCGGCCTCAGTACCGCTCTCCTCCTCCTCATGTGGCGCCTCTGAAGTGTCCTCGTGGTGAAGCTCAGATGAGGCGCCGCCACCTGCTGGGGTCCTACCGCTCCTAAGTGTGACAAAATCAGCATCAAATAGATCCGAAGATGTATCATCAAAGGGGTCACTAGGAGTGGCAAACTCAGTATGTACTACGTGCTCAGATTTCCTCTTGAGGTTGTTCGGGTTCGGCTCAATCTGGGCTGGAATGGCGGCCTTCCCTCTCACCAGGTCCTGCATCTCCTGGCGGAACTCGTCCATCTCCCGTCGGAATGTGGCCTGCTGGTCCGTGAGGAGGCGGGCGATGTCATCCAAAGCGGGGCTCTCGTGGGAGCCCGACGGGTGGCCTCTCTGTGGGTGAGGCTGCTGGAACTGCTGTGGTGGGTAAGAGGGGTAGGAAGGAGGGTGCTGCTGCTGATATCCCGGGTGAGCCTGCTGCTCACGTCTCCATGACTGTCCCTGCTGCTGATAGGGACGAGGACCGAAGGATGATGGCTGGTGCTGCTGATATGCTGGGGGCTGCTGCTGCGGCTGGTGCTGGTCTCTCTGCTGGGAGTACTGCCCTCCTAGACGAGCAACTTCTAGCGAAGTACCGTCTAACCGGTCACCGACCTCCAAGCCAAAGGGTCCGGTCTTGGCTCGTCCCTCCCCTGCCCGACAAATCGGGGGTAGGAGTAAGCGCTTTACAGGACGAGCTACGGCACGTAGGCTACGGAGGCTAGCGAGTCGGTTATTTTTATTATTTATTTTAAGTAGGTCCAATTACGATCTAATAGGAACAGATATGCCTTAAGGTGTGTGGATCCTACTCAGTTACGTCACAATCACCAGAAAGTTCTAAATCTAGGGGCCCGAGCAAAAACCGCGAAAAACCGGCAAATGACAGTAAGAAAAGAAAAATAAAGCCGCGTGAAAAACCGCGAAAAAGCCGCGAGGTCCTAATGGGTCCCCCGAGCACACCGGTGCTCGGCGAAACAGACCCGCTACGGTAGTCAAGTCCAAACAGTCTCAGAAGTGTCCTGAATTATTACAATAATAATGAATAAAAATAAAATAAAACTATCCTAATACCTCACCCACTCACTCTCTCTCTCTCGCTCTCTCATGCGGCTTCGTAGAGAAAGAAGCCGCCTCCGAACTCCGCGGCTGCACCGGCTCCTCGAAAGTAGCCTCCGCGGTCCTCGGGCCCTCGCAAGACAGAGAAAAGAAAAGTGGTCAGACCAATAAAATAATCAAATAGTAGAGAAAAATAAAAGAAAATACAAATGAGGGTATATATGCAAAAATGGAAAATAAAATAATCACACAAAATAAAACAAAAACAAAAATAAGAGAAAATCGAAATAAAACAAAATAAATCAAAAAAGAAACTATAAACAAAAGCCGCGAAAAGCCGCGAGCTCCGAAGAGCCGCGAAAAGCCGCGAAAACAAAAATAAAAAGAAAATCAAAAATAACTACTAAGCCGTGCTCCCCGGCAACGGCGCCATTCTGATGACACAAAAATCCCTAAGACCCGGGTGAAGGTAATGAAACAAGGGTCGTTGCGACCCGGATCTCAGAAGATGTGTCAATCAAGAAAAAGAATCGAACCGCGAAACGAATCGAAAATCAAACAAAGCAAATCAAGCGGTCCTAGCTATGTGATTAACCTGGTATAGCTCCCAGGGTCGAACACAAGGAGCACGGATTGGCCTAGGGCCTACGAAGTAGTAAAAATAAGGTAAAATAAAGGAAGTGTTTTTAGTGGCGTTTAATAATTTTATATTTTTTTGGATTTTAAAAGATAAAGAAAATAAAAGGAAACAAATATCAACACACTTAGGCAAATTATTTAACACACCAAAAATAAAGCAAAAATTCAGAAAAAGTGTTTTTATGTTTTTAAGTTTTTAAGTGTTTTGGTGAATTTTTGATATTTTTCTAATGGGTAAATTATTTTCTAAAATCAAACAGTGCTAAAAATCCTTGGTACTGTCCAGCAAGGCCTAAAAACTCAAAAATAAAATATTTAAGAGTCTCAACATGCCTTGTAGGTAATTTTCTGTAATCTAGAAAGGATAAGGAAAATTTAGGCACCCTAATTATTGTTTTTGGATTTATTTTGGATTTTTAGATTAATTTTTATAATTTTTATGGGTTTTAAGGTTTTTTAATTTTTAGAGTTTTTAGGCAATGAAGAATAGCCAAAATTGGCTAGAAAATCAAACAACACACAAGAAACAATAACTAAAATTTTTAGAATTTTTGGAGGTGTTTTTATTTTTTTTGGTATTTTTATATCTAGACAATAGCTAAAAAGGAGGTTTTTGAATTTTTAAAAATACTAAATAAAATAAAAAATGTCCTCAAAAATTCTCAAAAATCCAACAACATGGCAGGAGCCATGTGTCAAATTTTCATCGAATTTGGAGGTGGTTTTGATATTTATTCAAAAATAAAGAAAACCAACAGTGCACAGGGACCTTTCTGCAATTAAAGCAAAGTTCGGGACCCCTGGGACAACAACCCTGGAAAGTATAGGACTAAGAGTGCAAATTACCCTCCAGGCCACGCACGATGCGCGTGACTCAGGCCTGGAGGGACCTGATTGCAAATCCTATTTTTAAAAATAGAAAACGTAACAGGGCAAAAATGCAGGGCCAGATATGCAAAAACACCAAATAATCACGTGTCGATGCACGTGTCCACAACAGGCAGGGGCATCAATGCAAATCTCATAAAAGTTAAGGTCCTAAGTGCAATTTTTACAAAAATAGGAGAACTACACTAAATATTTACAGGATTAAAAACTAAATGCGGAAAGTAAAGGGGCCTAAGACAAAATTACCCCTTTTATTAATGTCGACGCCCGGATGAATGGCGCGTGGCAGATCTGACGATGGAGATCAACGGCGCCTTTGAACTTGCGAACGTTGGGCTGATCGACGTCTGAGGGCGCTCCACGTGGCAGATCTGACGGCTAAGGGTGGCTGGAGATGAAACCCTCGTGTATCCGACGGACGAGAGGAAGGCACGTGGAGAATCTGACGGACGCGAGTAGCTGGCGCTTCTCTCTCTCCGCGCGGACGGTCAAGATCGACCCTCGAGATGATCGGACGGTCACGCCTCGCCTAGGATGGATGGCTCAGATGATAACTGGGGCGATGAGGGCGATCCGACGGTCGGCGAGGACGCTGGAAGAACTGGTCGCCGGCGACTTTCGCCGACCCTCCGTGTGCGCGATGGTCCTCGTCTACTGCCTCTGAGGTGCTGGGGAGCTTCGCCGTGAAGCCCGCACCCGCTGCTCTGCTCTGATGGAGGCGAGGAGCTCCGGAGAGCTCCGGCGACGTCCAAGAGCTGGAGCTGCTGCGCCCAGAAGTTCCGACCTCCAGATGAGGTCGATTGGCCCTGAAACCTGCACAGTAATAAAGCTGGGTCGAGGGCAAAGTGCCTCGACCCGTCAGAGCGGGCGGAAGATGGCTGGTGGTGCGAGGCGATGGCTCTCCGGCGAGCGGCGGAGGGGTGAGAGCCGAGACCTTGCTCCTGGGCGAGACAAGGGGTGTGAAGGGGCGGAGCAGGTGGAGAGAAGGCTAGCGGAGGTGATGGCGGTGTCGGATGATAAAGGGAGTGGACGGAGACGGCTGGTGGAGGTGGCGGAGCTACGCTACTGCGAATCTAAAAACCTAAAGCTACGCTACTCTAATGGCTAAGGAAAGTACCTGATGGGCGCATTCGACTGGGCTGGAGCCAAGGAGGCTCCCGGTCGTTGCCTCAAGGGGTCGTCGAGCTCCCCGAGGCTCAGGCGCGCACGCGGCGGCGCACAGCGGAGTCAACCACCGGATCAGTGATTTCCGGCTGCCCAGGCCTCGCTTCCACTCCAAATCACTCGCCTGTCACTCGGGTGGTCTGGAGGAGCTCACAGGCGCCGAGGGGAAGATCAAAGATGGCGTGAATAGGTCGCCGGTGACGACATTAAATATGGCGCCAGGCCCGAGAAGATGGTGATCGGGCGAGGTGCTCGGGCTTCGGATCTGGTAAACCCACCCCGGGCGAGGGTCCTGGGTGATCGGGTATCAATCGGGGCCCGAGGGTAAGGAAGAAGGGCGGTCGGGTTATCCGTGAAGAAAGTGGAGAAAACGGGTCGGGCGAGGGGGACCCGGCTCTGGTGGTCCTGGGGGGAGAGTTGACCGGGGGTCAACAATCCCCCGTGGACCAATCAGAGCCCGCCAAGGCTTATATCTTTATTTGATTTTTTTGGGGCCTTAAATGGCCGAATTTTCAAAAACTCAAAACATGAAAAATATTTGTTTTAATTTTTTCTATTTTTTTGTGATTTTTAATTAATTTTTGGAAATCAAAATAAGGTATTTACATAATAGCTATACATAGGTATATATACACTATATTGATTTTTAATTTTTGATTTTTAATTAGTTATTTTTATATATTTTTATTCCTATTTTATATTTTATTTATTTATAGGATAAAATGAGGAATAAAAGGCTATTTTTATTTTATTTTTATTATTTATATACCTAGGTTAAATAAATATTTATGTACAACTATATACATGGTATATATATACAATATATTTTTGCATTTTTAATTTTGTAATTTTTTTATTTGATTTTTGTTTTAATTCTTTTTATTTATTTTATGTACAATATATACATAGAATATTTACAAAAAGTTTTAGCAATAATTAAATCTATTTACAAGGTGGAATAGATAAAGAGAGATGGTCTATGTACAAGGTGAAGGGTTCTTTTTGGTCTTTTTAATTTTTATCTTTTTGTTTTGTTTTTATACTTCATAAATATGCACAAATATTACAACATATTTTTGGTTGAGGAAAATATATAAAATTTATTCATTTACAAATTTATACATGTGTGAGCCCCTATCTCCCTCTACTTGGCTTTTATGCGGTCAGGCCCATGCTGAGCCCTCCCTTGGGTTAGGTTGCTCAATATTTATTCTAAATATTTCCTCTTTTCTTTTTTCATCTTTATTCTTTTATTTTTCACAAAACATGCTAATTATCTATATTTACAAACATGCATGCTTTTGCTAACTTTTCCTATTTACACATATCTACATGCATTTGCATAGGTTTTTGTAGCTAAAATATAAGAATAAAGAGTGATGAATGTGTATTCATCACCCCCCTCTACTATACTTTGCTAGTCCCTTAGCAAACACTTATTTGAAAAAGAAGTGAAAAAGAAAGAAAAGAAAAAAGAAAAAGAGAATGTACATGGATCAAGGTTGATTATTAAACTTGCCTTCATTAAATTGAGGTATGGAGCTCAATCAGATCTTTGGATTATTAATGGTTCGGAACCTTATTCAGACTTAAGCTTAAAACCTAACAGCCTCTAAGTTCCACTATTCTATCACCAAGACTCCTCAATGCTCCAGATCAGAACAAGTCATCAATCACAAACCCTGAAGACCATGAATCTGTTCTTGTCCTGTGAAAGTGAGGTCTAAGCTCTCCACCTCAGAAATGGCAACTTGACAACCCTCCCTAACAAGGTAACTCTATGACCTCAATCTGGCCACTCTTTCCTCGAGGAGCGGGGTATTCCCTTCTAAGTTCAAGTACAACCGGCTCAAGAAGAGGGGGAAGAAGAGAATGGGTCAAGGCCAGTGTAGCCAAGTACCCTTGGGAGCTTGACCAGTGTAGCCAAGTCTCCCTGCTGCAAGCTACAACAGGTGGATCATGAAACCAAGCTTTGCTTATTGCACTTTATACATACTCCGGTGGGATTATCATTTTCTCTCAGACCCACCACTTTTTTGGAGTTCTTTCTTTTTGCATTTTTTTTTTCGAGTGCATCTATACAACATGTACATGTGCAGCATATATACAAGGAGTTTTTCCTCTTGAGCCAGTAGACTATCCCTCTTTTGAAGCTTTATTGCAACCCACAACTCCCGTCGTTAGACCTCATGGCAACCAGACCAAGTTGAGACGCACTTCCTTCACTAAATGAAGAAGAGAGGTTCCGCCTAGAAGTACTACCCTCATATGCTACCCCAAGCCAAGGAAGATTGCCTCCTCACCACCTCATCCGTAGAGAGCTCGGTGCATAGTGCGGTTGTCCAAGTAAAGCCATAATCTACATGAGTCATGTGTTGTTGTTAAGTGCTCTACTTAGGCTCATTGAGATGACATGTGATCATAGCCTAGTGGACTCAAAGAATTAAGTCACCATGGACCTGAAAAGTCTTAAACCTAAGCCCTATAAGGTTCCTCTTAGAAATTAGGTGGATTAAGATCTTAATCAAGCTCCATTTCTCAATTTGATTCCCGGCTTAGTTTAAATGTCAACTATCATCCAAGAAAAACTATATACATATGTACAAAAAGATGCATATTTACACACTATTTTACAATCATGCAAAATTTTTGAAAAATGTTTTGAAATCATGAATGATGATGCATGAAGTGCAAGTTTTGCAAAAAGATATTTACACACATTTACACAAGATTTTTGCAAACTTTTGATTTTTCAAAACATTTTGGAAAAATTTTGTACTATATACATAATTTTGGTACAGAAAATATTTACACAAGCTTTACACACAAAAGATTTTTGAAATCATTTTTACAAAAATAATTTGTACACTAGCTATGTATGTGCAAATAAAAGAAGATTATGTACATGGAAAATTTTTAATTTTTGTGGTTTTTAGCCATTTTTATTTATTAACACACTCACACAAAGTACGAGTTATGGCTAAAGTATATATGAAATATATACACACCCCCCTATACTTAGCTCGAACGATGTCCTCAGAGTCAAGAGCGATGAAGAAGACATAACTCGTGCTATGTATAGGGAAGTGAAAAGGAAGGCTATACAAAAGGAAAATAGAAAGTCAAGAGGGACTCGGGTCTTCCCCCTATACTTAGGATCAAGTAATCCTAAGTATAGCAGGCTGTATACTAAGGGAAAACCGAGTGGAGAATGTACATGGTCTACCCCCCCTAAACTTAGGGTGAAATGCCCCTAAGTATAGGCAGCAAAACAGGGGTAGCAAGACACGAAGAAAATGACGAATATATACAAGAAGAAGGACATCACTCCCCCTATACTTAAGGTGAAGAACCTTAAGTATAGGCAACAACAGGAGTGATGGAACAGAACGAAGAACAACCCTGTGTTTTCGCCCCCCTATACTTAGGATGAGGAATATCCTAAGTATAGCAAAGATAATCCTAAGCGAGACCTGGGGTGAAAACAAGAACGGAAGAAAGAAGGATCAAAATAAGACGAAACACGTATATACAAAAGAGTACAATGTTGAGGTGCCTCTCAACAAGCGCTAGATTTTACGCCCCTAGCTGGGCGCAAAGGCTAGGATAATGCAGTATCAAGGTTCAGGACGGCATCGGTAAGGCGAATGCCGTACTGTCGTCGCAGTCTCGGTGTGAGAACAACGACGAACTCAACAGTGTAAAGTAAGACACCCAGGTATGCAATCAAGCGGGTGTCTGCTACCGGCCAAAGATATGGGAAGAAGTGATCAGGATCCGGTAGCACAAAAGAAATCGTCGGCTCTGGATCAGACTGGAGTGAGAGTGTGGAGCCGAAGAAATCAAACGTGGAGAAGGATGGATCAGTCAGAGAATCCTCCACGTCAATCACCGTCTCAAAAAGATGTGGAAGGTCAGGATCAGGAGACTCTCTAAAACGACTGATATTCGATGAATGAAATGGAAGAAAATCAGGCAGATCATCGAATATCTCCAGGATGGGCTCATCCTCGCGAGGGTCGTCGAGGTGAGAAGACTCAGAATCAGAATGATCTAAAGACTCGGTTTCGTGTTCCGCCAGATCGGAAACACTCTCAGTAGGTGAAACCGAGTACTCATCGAGTGTGGCATCCTCCCCGCAGATAACCCTCGGGGAGAGATGCAGGATCAAAAGTGAGAAGAAGAGGATCAGGATCTAGATGGGCATCTGCGCTGCTATCAAGTATCCACTCAATGCACCAGGCTGCATCATCATCTGAAGTGTAAGTCTCGGCAATCTGGAAGCAGGAGAAAGTACTAGTCAACACCGCTGAAGCTGGAAAAGTGTCTGCAGCTGATCCTCGCTCTATGGCTATGCTGGCTGTCAGCTGGTCCTCAGGAAGTGTATCTATCTCAGCAAAATGGAGGACAAAAGGCTCGAAGACGGGACTCTCAGTGTCTGTATTCTCAAAGTGTGGTCCCTCCTCAAGCTGTGGCTGCTGGGTTGAGTCCTGGTGACTGACTGCATCCGAGAAGTGTCTCTGCAGGAAGGAGACTGACTCCTCCGGGACTGGAAGCTGAAGTGTCTGAATCAATGGCTGCAAAAGCTGGGGCTCCTCCGGCTCCTGGAGTATCAGAAGATCTGATATCCAAGACTCGTCAACAGAGAACTCTGGGGCTGACTCGAACTCCAACTGGAAGGCCAACGGGAACTCAAGTAGACTCTGGGTCCGAACCTCTGCTATCGCAGTCATCTCCTCTGTCAATGGTGCGGCATCATCCAAATCCTCGGGCTGGTGTGTATAAACTGTGTCATCGTGCAAAGTGACACACCGCACCGGTACAACATCGTCCACATGTGTTGTCCCGACCATGGCATCTCGCGAAGAAAATCTCTGTGAAAGTAAACTCGAGATGGTATCCAGGAAGTGAATGTCGGAACTGCGGTGTGAACCGCCACATGTGGTAATCACCAGTGCTATCTGCTCTGCGGTCATCCCCCGCATGGAGATCTCTATCAAGTCTGTAAGTGGAAGTCCGTGCTCTGGAAATCTCCTCAAGAGGTCAAGAAACCTCGGCCATGCCTCGTGCAATGGCTCTAGGGGGTCAACTGAAAAGTCCATGATCAAAGACCGCATAAACTCTGCTCTCCGTGGGGGAAAGTATCTCTGTAAGAACTCTCGGCGTAGCTCTCCCCACGTCTCGAATGTCCTTCCCAATCGTCGGTGCCACCTCATGGCTCTGTCGTGAAGCGTGAATGGGAAGGTCCTGCTCATCAGCTCCTCTGCAGTGACGTCTGAATATCTCTGCGCTCTACAAAACTCCTCGAAAGCTGACAGGTGAAGATACGGCTCCTCGTGCGCCTCTCCTGAAAACGTCGGCAGTCGCTGAACGTAATCCAAATCCAAGATGAATGGACCTAATGTAGAAGCTGACTGAGCTCCCTGTGCTATCTGCTCCTCCATCCCTCCGGAATAGGATATGTCTGCTAATCTCCACTGCTCTCTGTGGTCACCGACGGAGTGCGCTCTCAACTCAGCAACAGCATCGTCCGGGTCTCGCATCTGCTCTAGTTGGTATCCTCGGACGTCTAGCACAGCATGCCCAGAGTGATGAGATGAAAGGGAGGGAGGGAGCGGGAGGTTGGTCGGAGATCCGACCTCCCTAGAAGGTGGACTGGAGTGATGGTCAGAAGACGGAGAAGAAGCCGTAAGAGTCGGCTCCAAGTGAGGGGGATCCATCATCCAGGGGTAAAGGATAAGAAGGTGGAATGAAGGGAGGTGAGGGAGGGGAATAGAAGGAAGATGAGAAAGGATCGAAGGGATCTGGCAATCAAACAAGATAAACAAGCAAACCCCCAATTCACCTACGCACACAGAGCTGAAGACCGAAGGGATCGGTCAATTATCTTGTCAATTTTATTTTAGGTGATCATCCAGTCTATCAGAGCGATTACGTGAGGTAAATAGGTGTCCAAATCTCCCTCAACCGACTGTCCCGTACTGAAAGCCGGTAATCAGTCAAGAAAAGATCGGAGGCTCTATCCTAATGTGCGGATCACTCTCTCGCTCATCCAAACCAGACAAGGAGGGGGTTACTCTCCCCAAGACAGATTTTCAGTGAAGTGTATTTTAGGTCAAGTATGATTAGCAGTCCCGATTTTATTGTTTTATGTTTTTAGATATTTTTCAATAAAAAGAAACGCCTAACGAATTTTTCGGTTCTCCTGATTATTAAGTCAAAAACAGGGGGGAGAAGACGAAAAAGCCGATGCACGAAAAATCAATGATGCATGCAAAGTCAGAAATGCGTACCTTGCTCCAGCTCTCTACATGCAATATGATCCGCGTATAAAATAAAAGGCAGAAATAAAACTAAGCTAAATGATGCAGCGGGAAGCCGAGTCCTAGACGAGCAACTTCTAGCGAAGTACCGTCTAACCGGTCACCGACCTCCAAGCCAAAGGGTCCGGTCTTGGCTCGTCCCTCCCCTGCCCGACAAATCGGGGGTAGGAGTAAGCGCTTTACAGGACGAGCTACGGCACGTAGGCTACGGAGGCTAGCGAGTCGGTTATTTTTATTATTTATTTTAAGTAGGTCCAATTACGATCTAATAGGAACAGATATGCCTTAAGGTGTGTGGATCCTACTCAGTTACGTCACAATCACCAGAAAGTTCTAAATCTAGGGGCCCGAGCAAAAACCGCGAAAAACCGGCAAATGACAGTAAGAAAAGAAAAATAAAGCCGCGTGAAAAACCGCGAAAAAGCCGCGAGGTCCTAATGGGTCCCCCGAGCACACCGGTGCTCGGCGAAACAGACCCGCTACGGTAGTCAAGTCCAAACAGTCTCAGAAGTGTCCTGAATTATTACAATAATAATGAATAAAAATAAAATAAAACTATCCTAATACCTCACCCACTCACTCTCTCTCTCTCGCTCTCTCATGTGGCTTCGTAGAGAAAGAAGCCGCCTCCGAACTCCGCGGCTGCACCGGCTCCTCGAAAGTAGCCTCCGCGGTCCTCGGGCCCTCGCAAGACAGAGAAAAGAAAAGTGGTCAGACCAATAAAATAATCAAATAGTAGAGAAAAATAAAAGAAAATACAAATGAGGGTATATATGCAAAAATGGAAAATAAAATAATCACACAAAATAAAACAAAAACAAAAATAAGAGAAAATCGAAATAAAACAAAATAAATCAAAAAAGAAACTATAAACAAAAGCCGCGAAAAGCCGCGAGCTCCGAAGAGCCGCGAAAAGCCGCGAAAACAAAAATAAAAAGAAAATAAAAAATAACTACTAAGCCGTGCTCCCCGGCAACGGCGCCATTCTGATGACACAAAAATCCCTAAGACCCGGGTGAAGGTAATGAAACAAGGGTCGTTGCGACCCGGATCTCAGAAGATGTGTCAATCAAGAAAAAGAATCGAACCGCGAAACGAATCGAAAATCAAACAAAGCAAATCAAGCGGTCCTAGCTATGTGATTAACCTGGTATAGCTCCCAGGGTCGAACACAAGGAGCACGGATTGGCCTAGGGCCTACGAAGTAGTAAAAATAAGGTAAAATAAAAGGAAAGTGTTTTTTAGTGGCTTTTAATAATTTTTATATTTTTTTTGGATTTTTAAAAGATAAAGAAAATAAAAGGAAACAAATATCAACACACTTAGGCAAATTATTTAACACACCAAAAATAAAGCAAAAATTCAGGAAAAAGTGTTTTTATGTTTTTTAAGTTTTTAAGTGTTTTTGGTGAATTTTTGATATTTTTCTAATGGGTAAATTATTTTCTAAAAATCAAACAGTGCTAAAAATCCTAGGTACTGTCCAGCAAGGCCTAAAACTCAAAAATAAAATATTTAAGAGTCTCAACAGGCCTTGTAGGTAATTTTCCTGTAATCTAGAAAGGATAAGGAAAATTTAGGCACCCTAATTATTGTTTTTGGATTTTTAGATTAATTTTTATAATTTTTATGGGTTTTTAAGGGTTTTTTAATTTTTAGAGTTTTTAGGCAATGAAGAATAGCCAAAATTGGCTAGAAAATCAAACAACACACAAGAAACAATAACTAAAATTTTTAGAATTTTTGGAGGTGTTTTTATATTTTTTTGGTATTTTTATATCTAGACAGTAGCTAAAAAGGAGGTTTTTGAATTTTTAAAAATACTAAATAAAATCAAAAATGTCCTCAAAAATTCTCAAAAATCCAACAACATGGCAGGAGCCATGTGTCAAATTTTCATCGAATTTGGAGGTGGTTTGATATTTATTCAAAAATAAAGAAAACCAACAGTGCACAGGGACCTTTCTGCAATTAAAGCAAAGTTCGGGACCCCTGGGACAACAACCCTGGAAAGTATAGGACTAAGAGTGCAAATTACCCTCCAGGCCACGCACGATGCGCGTGACTCAGGCCTGGAGGGACCTGATTGCAAATCCTATTTTTAAAAATAGAAAACGTAACAGGGCAAAAATGCAGGGCCAGATATGCAAAAACACCAAATAATCACGTGTCGATGCACGTGTCCACAACAGGCAGGGGCATCAATGCAAATCTCATAAAAGTTAAGGTCCTAAGTGCAATTTTTACAAAAATAGGAGAACTACACTAAATATTTACAGGATTAAAAACTAAATGCGGAAAGTAAAGGGGCCTAAGACAAAATTACCCCTTTTATTAATGTCGACGCCCGGATGAATGGCGCGTGGCAGATCTGACGATGGAGATCAACGGCGCCTTTGAACTTACGAACGTTGGGCTGATCGACGTCTGAGGGCGCTCCACGTGGCAGATCTGACGGCTAAGGGTGGCTGGAGATGAAACCCTCGTGTATCCGACGGACGAGAGGAAGGCACGTGGCGAATCTGACGGACGCGAGTAGCTGGCGCTTCTCTCTCTCCGCGCGGACGGTCAAGATCGACCCTCGAGATGATCGGACGGTCACGCCTCGCCTAGGATGGATGGCTCAGATGATAACTGGGGCGATGAGGGCGATCCGACGGTCGGCGAGGACGCTGGAAGAACTGGTCGCCGGCGACTTTCGCCGGCCCTCCGTGTGCGCGATGGTCCTCGTCTACTGCCTCTGAGGTGCTGGGGAGCTTCGCCGTGAAGCCCCGCACCCGCTGCTCTGCTCTGATGGAGGCGAGGAGCTCCGGAGAGCTCCGGCGACGTCCAAGAGCTGGAGCTGCTGCGCCCAGAAGTTCCGACCTCCAGATGAGGTCGATTGGCCCTGAAACCTGCACAGTAATAAAGCTGGGTCGAGGGCAAAGTGCCTCGACCCGTCAGAGCGGGCGGAAGATGGCTGGTGGTGCGAGGCGATGGCTCTCCGGCGAGCGGCGGAGGGGTGAGAGCCGAGACCTTGCTCCTGGGCGAGACAAGGGGTGTGAAGGGGCGGAGCAGGTGGAGAGAAGGCTAGCGGAGGTGATGGCGGTGTCGGATGATAAAGGGAGTGGACGGAGACGGCTGGTGGAGGTGGCGGAGCTACGCTACTGCGAATCTAAAAACCTAAAGCTACGCTACTCTAATGGCTAAGGAAAGTACCTGATGGGCGCATTCGACTGGGCTGGAGCCAAGGAGGCTCCCGGTCGTTGCCTCAAGGGGTCGTCGAGCTCCCCGAGGCTCAGGCGCGCACGCGGCGGCGCACAGCGGAGTCAACCACCGGATCAGTGATTTCCGGCTGCCCAGGCCTCGCTTCCACTCCAAATCACTCGCCTGTCACTCGGGTGGTCTGGAGGAGCTCACAGGCGCCGAGGGGAAGATCAAAGATGGCGTGAATAGGTCGCCGGTGACGACATTAAATATGGCGCCAGGCCCGAGAAGATGGTGATCGGGCGAGGTGCTCGGGCTTCGGATCTGGTAAACCCACCCCGGGCGAGGGTCCTGGGTGATCGGGTATCAATCGGGGCCCGAGGTTAAGGAAGAAGGCGGTCGGGTTATCCGTGAAGAAAGTGGAGAAAACGGGTCGGGCGAGGGGGACCCGGCTCTGGTGGTCCTGGGGGGAGAGTTGACCGGGGGTCAACAATCCCCCGTGGACCAATCAGAGCCCGCCAAGGCTTATATCTTTATTTGATTTTTTTGGGGCCTTAAATGGCCGAATTTTCAAAAACTCAAAACATGAAAAATATTTGTTTTAATTTTTTCTATTTTTTTGTGATTTTTAATTAATTTTTGGAAATCAAAATAAGGTATTTACATAATAGCTATACATAGGTATATATACACTATATTGATTTTTAATTTTTGATTTTTAATTAGTTATTTTTATATATTTTTATTCCTATTTTATATTTTATTTATTTATAGGATAAAATGAGGAATAAAAGGCTATTTTTATTTTATTTTTATTATTTATATACCTAGGTTAAATAATTATTTATGTACAACTATATACATGGTATATATATACAATATATTTTTGCATTTTTAATTTTGTAATTTTTTTATTTGATTTTTGTTTTAATTCTTTTTATTTATTTTATGTACAATATATACATAGAATATTTACAAAAAGTTTTAGCAATAATTAAATCTATTTACAAGGTGGAATAGATAAAGAGAGATGGTCTATGTACAAGGTGAAGGGTTCTTTTTGGTCTTTTTAATTTTTATCTTTTTGTTTTGTTTTTATACTTCATAAATATGCACAAATATTTACAACATATTTTTGGTTGAGGAAAATATATAAAATTTATTCATTTACAAATTTATACATGTGTGAGCCCCTATCTCCCTCTACTTGGCTTTTATGCGGTCAGGCCCATGCTGAGCCCTCCCTTGGGTTAGGTTGCTCAATATTTATTCTAAATATTTCCCTCTTTTTCTTTTTCATCTTTATTCTTTTATTTTTGCACAAAAACATGCTAATTATCTATATTTACAAACATGCATGCTTTTGCTAACTTTTCCTATTTACACATATCTACATGCATTTGCATAGGTTTTTGTAGCTAAAATATAAGAATAAAGAGTGATGAATGTGTATTCATCACCAGACCCAAAAGCCCTATATAAAATATCTAAGGACCTCAAAAGGGTCTGAAGGTATTTTTCCTGTAAACTAGATAAAACAAGGAAAATTTGAGTACCAAAATTATTGTTTTTGGGTTTTTAGATTATTTACTAGAAGTTTTATGAATTTTTAGGTGTTTTTAAGTTTTTATGGTTTTTAAGCAGTGAAAAATAGCCAAAATTGGCTTGAAAATAAAGGAACACCAAATAAACAGTACCTAATTTTTATAGAATTTTTAGGGGGGTTTTTATATTTTTTGGGATTTTTAACTCTAGGCAGTAGCTGAAATAATGGTTTTTGAATTTTTAAAAATAAGAAATAAACTCAAAAATGTCCTCAAAAATTCTCAAAAATCCTACAACATGGCAGGAGCCATGTATCAAATTTTCATCGAATTTGGAGGTGATTTGATATTTTATTCAAAAATCACAAGAGGGCACTGTGCATAGGGACTGAAGTGCAAATGCCCTAACTTCTGGGGGTCCCGGTGCAAAAATACCCAGCAAAACACGCGCAAGGCGCGTGCCTGGGGCACTCAGGGACCTATTTGTAAAGAAAACAAGTCCTTAGGACCTATTGGTAACTCGTACCAAAAGTCCAGGGGGTTATGTTGCAAATATCCCACAAATAAACGCACATGTGAAATTAAAACATCCACAGGGGCATAGATGCAAATACTAAAAAAATTTTATTCATTCATAAACATCCAGAACAACAGGGGCTAAGGTTGCAAATACACCAATAAAACACGTGACGAAGCACGTGGCTCACACAGGCAGGGGTATAAGTGCAAATAAACTAAAGCTCACGGTCCATTGTGCAAATTAACCTTAAACTAAACTACGGAATTAAATATTTACAGGACTGAAACTAAAAGCATAAAAGAAAAGGGGGCCTAAGACAATTTACCCCTTATTTACGTCGAGGGCCAGATGTGGGACGCGTGGCGAATCTGACGGCTGAGGACGAAGGCGCCTTTGATCTTTCGAACGCTGGCCGGATCGACGGCTGAGGAAGAGGCACGTGGCAGATCTGACGGACTCGGGTAGCTGGTGCCTCTCTCTATGCTCGGATGGTCAAGATCGACCCTCGGGATGATCGGACGGTGACTGCAGCTCCGTGGATGGATGGACACGATATAACCTGGAGCGCCGAGGTCAATCTGACGGTCGGCGAGGATCCTGGAAGAACTAGTCGCCGGCGACTTTCGCCGGCCCTCTGTGCACGCGGTGGTCCTCGTCTGCCGCTTCTGGAGATCGGAGAAGCTCCGCAATGGTGCTCCGCGGCTGATAGTAGGCTCCGATGATCCAGCCGAGCCCTGGAGGGGTCCGGCGAGGTCGGCGGAGGAGAAGCTCCTGGCCCGGATGACTCAAGCCCTCAGATGGGCTTGCATTGACCTGCAAAGGGAACCAGGAAACTCGCGGGTCGAGGGCAAAGTGCCTCGACCCGGTTAGGCGTCTTGGAGGTGACCGGTGGGGCGAGATGGGCGAGCTCCGGCGAAGCGATGGACGGAAGAGCTCGAACCCCAGCTCCTGTGCGAGCTGGGTTGGATGGGGGTATGGAGAATGTGCGCGGAGGGAAGGCGGAGGTGATGATGGACTCCGATGATCGAATGGTTGCGTGAGGTGGTCGGAATCGACGAAACACGGTGGCGGTGCGATTTGGGGCAAAATGGAAATTGAACAGAAACGTGGAGCTACGGGATTACCTGGGTGGTGGAGTAGACTGGGCTGGAGCTGGGGAAGCTCCCGGTCGTAGCCTCGAGGGTCGTCTGGGCCCGAGGCTCAGAGCTCGCACTAATGGCGGAGCTACGGCGGAGCTACTCGCCGGATCAGTGGTCCGACCACTCTCTCCTCGCTGCGACACGGCCAACCTGGAGCTGTCACCTCGGGGGTAGCTGTGGAGGTCACAGGACGAAGAATGGAGAGCCAAAGATGGAAGAATTTGGTGGCGAAGCTCGCTTAAGTAGGTTGGGGGGATCCGAAAAGAACGGCTCGGGTAGGGTCACGGTGGCGCGCGGACCCCGAGGTCGATGCCCGGCGAGGGTGTCGGATGTGGGAGGTGTCAAACGGAGCCGGGGTTTAGGTGTTAGGCAATCGGGTCGAGCGGGTATAAATCCGAGAAAAGAGTCCGGTGCTCGAACCCGTGAAGAGTGGTCCTGGGGGGGGTCAGTTGACCGGGCGGTCAACATCCCCAGGGCCAATGGCTGAAGGCCACGTGGCTGAATCAAGAAGTGACAATTACACATAGCTAGGGGCCGAATCAACAAAAACCCAAAACATGAAATATTTTTATTTTATTTTTTCTATTTTTGGTGATTTTTAATTAATTTTTGGAAATAAAAATAAGGTATTTACAATATATAGCTATATATAGGTATATATACAATATGTAGGTTTTTGATTTTTGATTTTTAATTATTATTTTTGTACAATTTTATCCTTATTTTATATTTTATTTATTTATAGTATAAAACCTAAAATATTTACAAAAAGTTTAGAAAATGATTTTATTTATTCACAAGGTTAAATAAATAAAGAAGCATGGTCTATGTACATGATGAAAGGGTATTTTTGAACTTTTTGATTTTTAGCTTTTTATTTTGTTTTTATTTTTTATAAATATGTACAAATATTTACAAGCATATTTTTGGGTGAGGAAAAATATGATTTTATTTATTTACATAAATATATATACATGAGCTCCTATCTCCCTCTACTTGGCTTTTATGCGGTCAGGCCCATGCTGAGCCCTCCCTTGGGTTAGGTTGCTCAATATTTATTCTAAATATTTCCCTCTTTTTTTTCTTTTTGATCTTTATTCTTTTATTTTTGCACAAAAACATGCTAATTATTAATTTTTACACAATGCATGCTTTTGCTAATTACCCCTATTTACACATATCTACATGTATTTGCAAAGGTTTTTGTAGCTAAAATATAAGAATAAAGAGTGATGAATGGGTATTCATCAGACACCTAGCTTGGGTACTGGGTTTTATTTGATGGTGTCACAAATTGGTTTTTTGTTCCCCAAAGGGGTTTTTGCGTTTTTACAGTGAACTACTTGTAAAAGTTTTTTGGGAAATACAAATACTTACTTACTTATCAAAACTTTCGTATAGTAATTCCATGTCCGGTAACAGCTAATAATAAACTTTTGGTATCTCAAGGCAACACCCTTCCAAGGGCTTCTGATCTCAGGACCAGATCCTCTGCCGTAGTAATACCTACAGCAGCATTTAATGTGCCTTCTTCTTTTTTGCAAAATCCGTGTGAAAAATCCAACTTTACAGATTCAATCTATGCTATACTATTTTAAGGGTTCGTTTGGTTGCAGGGTTAGGCAGGGTTGGGTTGAGTTGGGCTAGGTGAATAGTAAACTGTGAGGAGGGGGTACCCCTGTGAATAGTACCCCAACCCATCTCAACCCTGCTCAACCCTGCAACCAAACGGACCTTAAATGTCAAAGAAAGTCAGCGTCCGTGGGATTGTAAAAGCCATTTCGAAATCGACGAATAATCGTTGACCTTTTGTGATGAAATAGCCACATATACTGGATTCTGACAAGATTATATTGGTTAGTAGAACAATATTCATGGACTGAATTGGTAAGATTGTATTTTTCACATGGATTTTGCAAAAAAAAAGGCACATCTGGCCATGTTGTAGGTATTCCTACAACAGAGGATCTATTCCCTCTAATCCCCTCTCGTGAGTGGAACCTTACCAAGCTTATGTGTCTATCTCGATCGTCAATCAATAGCTTAAGAGAGGCGATTGTTTGGGACATTAAGCACTCTCTCCTCAAGTAGTTTCATGTAGTGCTTTGAAAATCAGGCGCTGGATGAGACGGTTCAAGCAGTGAACCAACTATGGATCCATCCGGTTAACTGATTCTTAACGGTTCGGATAGAAAGTCCTAATTTTGATGAAATTGTTTAATCTATTATTTGAAACTCGATTTAACCAGGTTCAAATGAAACTAAATCACATTTAATTTTGAATTTATTCAAAAATGAATTCAAACTCCTTACCAACTATTACAGTGCAATCATTTGTAAATAAAGGAATTTAAATATAATTAAATTACTATTTTGTTATAGAGCATTTAGTCCAAAATTATACATATGACATTTGATGGTGCATTTGAAAAAAATATTTTATATATTACATTACTATTTTAATTATATTTGATTGTATATTACATATGCTTTTCTATTTATTCCGATTTGATTAGCAATGTCAACTGCTTATTCCCCACCGGTTTGGTTTAATGTAATTTTAAATAATAATAACGTTATCATGTCGTTGAATTAATTTGATTACATAGTTTAATCCGATCTGATCATTTATGTATGATTTTTGATTTGATCTCCGCTTCATTTTAAAAAACATTGGTTTCAAGTGTTGCTACGAGGTATTGTGTTTTTATCAATGCATGCATCATCACCGGACAAAACTCCTTCTAACAAGAAGGATTTATTGTCTCAAACAACCGCCTTCCTTGGATCTTCGATCAACGACTGAGATAGAAATAATATATCTTGATGTGTTTTCACTCGTAGCAGAGCATTTGAAGGTGGTCGTTTGAAAATTATTTAAGTGGATTCCTGTGATCATTTCTTAATCAAAATTTTAATATTTAGTCAAAAGATTACAATCTATCGCCTCTTTAACACGTCACATGCTTTCTCGTTTTCTGTTGCCCATTGCGTTTCCTTCCACGTGCGTCCATGACAATGCCGTTGCCTGCGTTTTATTATTACTAGGATCTTACCCGTGCTTCGCAGCGGAATATATTAAGTTATAGTACTTTTTCATAAAAATAATTAGTAATAATTGACTTGATATGATAATATTATTTCTTTTTTGAATCCATACAATATATCAATTAATGTATTTTGAAATACTGAATTTATTTTAATTAATAGATGTATATTGTAATATACAAGAAATTATCGCATTCAATAATAGACATTCAAAACCAAAAAAATAACTGTGAAGATTTAATACATGAGTGTTTGTAGTGTATTTGTATGCCATTTTACTTAAGAATGTAACAATATTATCATAAAATCTTAACAAACTAATATAATTATGCAACTATGGAAAACAATATCATTATTGATTTAAAAAGTATTCCTCTTTAGAGGATATTTTCCAGCAATGAATATATAAATACATAAATAAGAAATCATAAAATCTGAATAGTAGAGCAGAGTAGAGACAAAATCAATTGAAATTAAATAAAAAAATTGTGATACAGAACAAAATCAGAAAGAGTTGTACCTATAGTAATTATCTATATTCTTTCCTTGCAACTGTTATAGTAAAATAAAATCCATTTGACAGTAAGTATTTTGCAAACATTAGAAATAAAAAAGATAGAATAGGTCTTTGTTATTGCGTTCTTATTGAGCGTACTGTTTGAGGCTCAGATTTATTATTATTGCATAATTAATAATTTAATCTATAAATAATTCGACGTGATCATCATTATCTTTTGTATGTCATATATTTTTTTATTGACCAATTTTCTCATTGTGTTTGATTGTAAAAATATATAAGATTAATTGCATGAAATATTGTGATTTTCTTTTATTAGGTTATATATATATGATATTTAATTGTCATGTGTATTCGATTTTTTTTTCAAAATGAAATAGGTCGTTTATCCTCAACACTCTTTCTTCATAGGTTATGGATGTAATTATTATTTTTTACTAAATGTGTCTTTTCCACTTAGTTCAGTGAAGCATATATGATTAATTCCATCAAATATTATGTTCTCCTCTTATCAGATTGAGGTAATTATAAAATGAAATCTTTTCTCCCTTTGATCAATTGGTTATATATTGTTATTTAAGTATGTATATATTGTTGATGTATATTTGCCTTATAGTTTTCATATTTGTGCTATCGGTTCAACATATTTAGTTGTTTTGATTAGTACTCTTTTTTCCCAGTTGTATCTTTATATGTATCGAAAAAAATTGTATTTCTAACGTGTATTGGTTATTTTAAACTTTGACATCAGATATTTAATTCTTTAATCGGATGCCATGTGACATTGTATTATCTTGTGTAATTTACTTCAGTCTATTATTGATATTTTTTATTGTTATTTATGTATATTCAGTTTTATTTTGTTCTGTAATTTGTTTATTTTATTTATTTTATTTGTATAATAAATATTTTAATAGATTCTATACTAAAATTTAAATGTATATTTTGTTATCTATGATATTTTAATAATAATTATGTAATTATAATAAAGTATGTTTAATAATTTTGTATATGCATCATAATATTTAGCATTGGTAAATATTATAGTTAAGTCATATTATTTAATACATAATATATCGACAATATCATCCCCAGGAGAATGATTCTTAATTATACAATGGACTTATCATAATTACATAAAATGTCATAAAAATCATGAAGAAAAAGTGTTATCTAGGATTAAACGTGATTACATAAAATATTAAGCGTCTAGCTAATATACTCTATTATTGTATTACTTATATTATTTAAAGTTTTTTATGAAATTCTTAGACTTTTATACGAAACATTGATAATTACATTAATAATTGGTTTACATTGAATTAATAATAGAGAATGGGGAGCTTGTACCAAGGTGCATGTAACTTTACATGCACCAGTGCTTATATCTTCCACATTTTTTTACTTTTTTGAAAAATACCACCATGTATATTCATCCATATATCCCTCCAATATGTCATTCGAATTTCGTCAGAAACAGAGACTCCTATGACCGCCATCCAGAACAGGTAATTTTAACGGTCTTAGAATTGTTGTAATCGACCTATTCTGGATGGAGGTCATAGGAGTCTCTGTTTCTGACGAAATTCGAATGACATATTGGAGGGATATATGGATGAATATACATGGTGGTATTTTTCAAAAAAGTAAAAAAATGTAGAAGATATAAGCGCCGGTGCATGTAAAGTTACATGCACCTTGGTGCAAGCTCCCCATCCTCTTAATAATATATTAGATATTATGATATTATAGTACGTAATATTATACAGATTAGATATTATGTTATTGCACTAAAGTATAGTATCATAATATGTAATCGTCACTAATATATGTGGTGAATATGTGGTGAATGCATGTAATTATGGTGTATTATATACAAATTTTATATAATAAACATATAACATGATAGCGTCTAAAAAAAGATATAACATGATAAACATTATTGGTGACGATTATACTATTAGAACATATAATATGATAAAAATTATGTGGGATAGTGTTTACATATTATATGTTTTATATAAAATTACGTGTATATTACATTATTCCCTAGTAATATTTATAATTAAAATAATATAATTAACACGCAACATTTAACTTATTTTAAATTATATATACATTAATTATTAATAATTATATATTAACATGCTTAATAAATATATCATTAGCGTGATAATGTGAATATATATATAATGGGATCTTGCGATCTATAAAAATATCGAAATTCACCTCATATAGATAGTGGCACCAGATATTCAAAGTAAAGACAACTACAACCACTGTCATGGATGGAGTAACCAAATCCAATTATATTATGAGATGGGTAAATCAATCATTTGTCCTTGTAGGTCCAACAATAATACTCTCATTCCTACTAATTGGTGTACCTGAGATGCATTTCATCTAGCGCCTGAAAATGACATTAAATAGATTGGATTAGAGGGATTGGTCATTCGAAAATTAGGATTCATTTCTTGTCTCAAATATCCGCTCATAGCATACCATATCTCAATGGGTTGATGTAATTTTTTACTACATATGCATTCCCATAATGATGATGTTTTCCCAAAATCAAACTTTGTTATTAAGCATCTTGGACTAACCATCCCTTAGAAGGTATTGTTAAAAGATAATCAATTCCTGAGGAAATAGATGTAGCAGTGGCTTGTTAGAAATCTAGAGTTTTCACTTGATTGAGGATGTGTGATGTATATGCCATTAGATACACACATATATCCATTTGTAACCAATCCTATTAGTGTATAAGGCAATAAGCCAACAATTCATCTTTCTTTAACATGTCATCGGTGGATATACCACCTCTTAGCTATACCCTCTCCCTCTCATGTCATTCTGAAGCATCTGTCCTCCCAATTCCCCAATGCTTCAATCGACCATCCCTTGCAACGATTCTGCACCTGCTTTGTGATTCGAAACACCAGAACCCCTTCTTTGCAAGTCACAATGCTGCACCCCCTTCTTCGTGCAAGTGGCACCACCTAAGTAATATTATTAAATTATAATATTTTATGAATGCAATATTATAAAATATGATGGTGCATAGATTATTATAATATAATAATTATATTATATTATACACCATAATTATACATTAATATAATACTGGATATTATCATATTATTATTAAAAAAGAAATAATATTATGATAATATCTAATATTATATTAATGGTGTATACTATTAATTTATAATATATATTAATGTGTATTAATATCTCTATTAATATACATTATTATACTATCTTAATAATATAATATTATATATGATTATTCCCGTATGGGCACCAATTAGTTAATATTATTAATAAAATTATATGTATATTTAGATCATAATAGTATTATTATGCATATAACTTATTACCTTATAAAATACATGGATATTTATACCTAAGTTAACAATTAGGGTGACAACCATCACGCCCATTAATATAAATCTACTCAAATATATTGCTCGTTGATATTAGGATTAATGCAATCGCTATGTATTTAGTAGATTAATAACTGCCTTTCATCAAGAAAAGTGTTGATATTTCTATTTCTTTGTCTATCATATTCATTTAATATAACATTTTAGTTAATAATAAATAGATAAGGTTCCGTACTCCACACCAAACATGATTAGATATCTTATTAATAATATAATATCATATCACTATAATCAAGTCTTCGAGTTTGTATTAATTATTACGCAATAACCAGTACGAACTAACGATATAACATAATAAACTATAATATTCCTATGATTTTTTAATAATATATATAATAATTTGTGATAATATATTATTATACCATTGTATTAATTAGCAATGTTAATATATAAAATAAATCATAGATATTACTATTATATGATAAACATTTTATATCTAATTATATGGTGTAATATTATAAAAAATATATTAAATAACTGTTTATTAAATACATGTGTATATATTTATACATAATCATAATTATATAACAGATTTAGTGTATTCTTATTACCATTGATAATAATTAGTACAATATAGTGGGGCTGTAAATCGGCCAGATTTTTTAGTCGTACTGATAACGTGAGATAATATATAATATATAATAATATTGTATATTATGTCAAGTTTATCCAGACATATTAACCAGGAATACAATTTGGACAGATCTAATGTCCATTTCCAAACTCCATTTGGACAGATCTCGGAGGAGGTCCTCCATAAGGATGCAACTGAATGTAGTGCCATTAGAGACCACCACCCTATCAGACTGCATGATGATGGCCTTCTCCTTCTTGAGGAGAAGGGAGTAATCCAATGGAGCTGTAGTCTTTGAATATAGGTCCAGCGAAGATGTAGGAATTTGTGAACTCGATGATCTTAGAAGGCCGTGCTGACGGCACCTCAGTAAGTGCCAATGAACCATGCGAGGTGCTCGGGCATGAGGCCCTTCACAGAGGGCTTGACCACCATGGCGTACCTACAGCTCTCAGCAAGATCCACTTGCCTCATGGAGTTTGGTTCCTCCAATCACGATCTTCTTCAGGAACTCTACAATGGCCTGCACCGCTGCCTCTCGAAGCTCAGCGTCGCCACCCAGATCTGGTCGTTGTACAGACCGTTCCCGGACTCCATGCTCGACGCAGTGATTGCCATCGCCACATGCACTCGGAACTCTCCGTCAAGAAGAAGTTCTCTGCACTGCTTCTCCCCCTCCTGTTGTCTCTACTGGCAAAGATGTTGGTGTCAAGAATATCGTCTAGCAGTGATCGTGCCCATTCAATTTGGAACCCCAGGAGGCGCATGGTACATGTTGCGTAAGGGCTTCGTGGAGAAGGAGAAGAGACAGGTGGAATGGGAGATGGGTCCCGAGTAGTGGATGAGACATGTCTCAATTCTCATAAAACTCGGAAGAAAAAATGGAACAACAGATAAGGAGGGAGAATACAAAACACACAGCCACCCACGTGGCAAAAGCTGGGTTAAAAAACCCAGCTTTAACATATGTATATAGATATAGATATCTTTCAAATGAATAAGATATCTCTGGAATTTTCTAATCATCGAGAAAAGGACTAATGACAGAACAAATTTCAATCATAGTCGTTATGATTGCCACTATTTTATATGCGGCAAACCAATTGGTAATAAAAGCTGTCAACTTTGCCATGCAGACATTATGCCGTCATTAAGCTTCTAATACCCGTTTGCAAATAGATTTGAAGGATAATGATATCTATTTTATATATGAAGCGCCTAAAAGTGTGATTAAATACTTTTTTTAATGGACCCAAAGGGGGTAATGGACCCAAAATCATCTCAACTTTTTTCCACTCCCCCATATATGGTGCATCAGACAATTGGAAATCATGAGCCTTCATATTATTGAATTTTTTTATATAAAATAGCATATTCAAGCATCAAATAAGTGGAACTCCACTATATACTTACATCTAATCACAATCCTTTTGTCATCAGAATATGCTCTCGTTGAGTAATTTCAACAATATCCTCAAATCTTCTAGTGGAGTATTGAACATATTTCACAAGATTCTAAATTTTGCAATGTATATTCTTAACTTCGGACAATCCATTTTAGATAACAAGATTTAATATGTTTGCCCAACAACCCGCATGGAAAAATTTACCATTCAATAACGAAGCGCCCTTTAAAGAAAAGTGCTAAACGAGGTTACGTACAACGACATCGTTTGTGGATTCATTATCAGGTGTTATAGTGCATATGTTTTGTATATATTCCATTCACTCAACGATTGACAATCATATCAACAATGTTCTCGTATGCACGACGCGAAAGAAGGACACAATGGCAAATAATCTTCTTGTTCAATCTCTACTTGTTATCAATAAAAAGCACAATAATAGATATGTATCTCATATTTTGATTTGATGTCCACATGTCGGTTGTGATAGAAATTCTACGAATTGAATTTAACAACTCCATCAATCTCTCTTTCTTCACTTCATATAATTTCAGACAATCTCTTTTTATGGTATACCTTGAGAGAACCTTATATCCAGATTGCAAATTTGAGATAAAAGTTTGAAATTTAGGATTATCGACAATGCTAAAGGGCAAATCGTTGAATACAATCCATCTTATATAGTCATTCATATTCCACTCTTGTTCAAACTTTCATGTCGCAATCGAGCAATCTTGTTCAAGGTTAGCTAAATTTCAAACGGCTTTGAGACTTCATTTATATGTTGTAAAATGGACAAACAAGATTTAAGTGTCGATCAATGTGACTAGTCTCACCTTTTATACTGGAAGTGAGATGTGTCTTACAATAATTGCATTTGCACATCTCTTTTCCACCAAACGTCCTAACCCTTGTCATTGTTCCCAAACACATGATTTAAATTATCTTTCTCGCTTCCTTGAAACATGCGTGTCAACTTCTAATTCATCTTCATTCGGAATATCAACATTGAGTACAATAGGATGTGGATGTATGGATTGCTCTTGTGGTTGTGCTTCCGACATCTAAATATATTAATTAGACTATTAGTGCAAATGATAAGTACAAAATTAAATATCAATAACTAACCGAGATCAATCTCTCTAATTGTCGATCTTTGTTTACAACCTAATCAAGGGCATTCTAGTGAAAAAAACATTGTCTAAACTATAACACATAATTAAACTTCAGCTTTTCAACAATGATAATATCTCAAAGGCTCAAACTTGCGACGAAGGAGTGCCACGGGGGTCGGGGGAAGACACGGCTAGAACTCCAGGAGGAGGCGACGCACGGGCATGGCCGTAACAGAGGAGCACTGAAGCAGTGGGTGTTGCGTGGTCACGTACTTGTGTTCGTGTGCGGAGGAGCTGAGGAGTGTAGTGGGGCTCAACTTCTCAAGGAGGAGAACATTGGGGCTCAACCGTTCAAGGAGGAGGTTGTGGAGAGGGGCCTACGCTCCTGACAGAGGAGGGCGGCGGAGGACCTGTCGTGGGGAGGCCCCGAGTGGGCTGCGCAACGGCTAGGGCGCCTAGGGCTGGAAGAGTGTCAAAAGGGAGAAGGGACATGCAGGAGGGGAACTGGGAGAGTGAGGGTGCAATTGGGAAATGAAAAGGTGGAAGTGGGGAGGGGGACGCTATGTCTAAGGCCCGAGCCGAATTTTGGACGTCAGGCCAATCATCAGGCCTATTTTAGGCTCCTCAACAGGTCGGACTTGGGGCTGGGTTAAGTCAAGCCCGAGTTCAGCCCAAAGAAAATTTGAACCAAATTTTTAGGTACAAGCCCGAGCCAATGCTCTTTTGGGCTTTAGGCGGGGTTGGTCCAACCCAATTCCCATCCCTATATATACTCCATTTTTCCGTATCTCCGTCTTTGTGTGAGGCCAAAACTTATGTTAATCAAAATTTTGGAACCGTCGAAGGAGAAACACGCCGAAGTGGCGGCAAGAAGAAACGCATCATGCCAACTTGGGAAGATGACGAGGGATTGTCCAAAAGTCTCATTCAAAAGACATGAAGGGATTACAATCTTTATTTATGTCTGACCCCTCTGGATCTCCTGTCTTGGAATTGTCTGCCATAGAGGAGGAAGAGATCCATTTGATGCATACCTCTGAGAGATTAGGATCTAAGTGGAGACCACAAACCCATGGGAGAAACTACCTTAAATTGCCATCTCGTCGGTGCCTTTCCTTTGGATGAAAGCAAACTATTATATCAACTGACATATATCAGTAGGAGAGTTTGCAGAGGTAAGATCTGAAAGGACTTCATTTTTCGATGTCAGGAACTGTAGATGTATTGATAGCGATATAATTTTTGTTGTTTTCGTGTATGGAAGTGCAGTGGCAGACATTAGATGGGACATGATTATCTAGGAAGCAGTCCTACTGTCGTGCATATATCTCGTTGAAGAGAATCAATATCAGTAGCAGCCCATGCATGTATCTATCTGAACAAGACAAATAGTCCCTCTTTGTACCGACAGAAGCAGACTGTGTCACATTTATTGTTAGGTTAAGTTGAATTATTGATTCAAACAAGCACTGGTAGCGTCGTGCTATGTCGTTGAATTAAGCTAAGGGTTTGATTGGCGTTTTACCCCTACATGAATTTAAAAATTTTCAGTTATTATTATTTTTTGGATTATTGGTTGATGGTACAAAAAAAGTGAGATTTTTTTAACAAGGGAGTAATCTGTAATATTACTAGCTTGAATCGGTTGTTTTTGCAACACTATGAATATAGTCTCGTATCGGAAATTCATAAAATGTGAGAGAGGGTTATAAGTCGGACAATTTGAGTTTAAGCATTTTAGGTGGTTATCAACATGTCTACTTAAGCCCATATCCAACAATTAGTTAGTATCAATTTTCCTCGATAACGATCCCAGAACCTCAGCCCGTGACACTACAGTTTGGGTTGAATCCACCATGTGATTTGTGTTTGGTTAGTCCAACCATTTAGATTTCATCTAGAAAGTATTGTTGGATGCGTGAGCACACAACGAGTCATTATGCAATCAAGGTCTATAAAGCTAAGTATGTATATTAGACAGATTATTAGATTGTTGACCTAATCAAGGTCTATAAACCGAAGAGCTCATGTGCATACGAGGACATATGAATAATACAATCTATCAAAGGGCTCATATAGGTTCACTACTAATTAAACAAGTAGACATGAGCTCAAGGATAAATCAAGTTCTTATACTGGTCGTCTTATTTTGAAAACAAAACAGGATTTGAAGATATGATATATGCTTTTGGAAAGCATATGTTCGATACCAACTCCCAATGATCGAATGAGAAACTTAATGATAAAACCATGAAGGAGAAATTTCAAATAAGATCGGAACTTCAGGTCAATTCAAGGTTTCCAGTATGTAGGATGTACATGTATTAGGAATACTCGAGGGTGATGTGATCATAATCGATTGTATAATGATGATACTTCCATTCCGGGTAAGTGATGAATCAAGTTTGGACTTTAGTGACTACATTCAATAGGTTAGTTATCCTATCTTAGTCCAAATGTTGGACATTGATCTGAATATGATTCGGATGCAATGAGAAAATTGGATATTATATTTGACTTGATCAAACATCTCTAAGAGGTCTTCGAGATCTGGATGTGAGGTTAGATCTCACTATCAAAGTCACTATACATGTTTTATACGACCAGCTTGTCCTTATCTCCAAGTATCCAGGGAGAAGGCACGCTATTCTTGAAAGAGTTCAAGAATTGTTCCATTAGAGACAATATCTATGCATTGAAAAATAAAGAGAAACAATGATAATTAAATTGTATTTATTTAGCACAAGTAATATAAATATGATTCACATTATTTAGTCGCATGTGGAGTTACATCTTTGATAATCAAATTAGAGTTAATTTTCATAAGTAAAATTAATGTGCATAATATTATCTACAATAATTATTGATAATTTGGATATGATTGACAATATCCTAGAGAGAATTAGTTGCGAATAGGATCCATAAATTAAATGCTAGTGTGAATTGGATTCACATTAAGAATTACATGTAAATATGATTTACATTTAGTATTGGATGGATGAATATGATTCATAAATATCAATGGTCTAATTGCAATTGTCACAAATAATGTGTAAATTATTTGGTGATATTTTATTGATAAAATAAATCTATGAATAAAAATTTAATATAATAAGATTACAATAAAGGAGATTGGAGAGAGAAAGTCTCTCTCCAATCTCATGTGGGCGTGTACCACAAATGAGGAAGGAGGCTATCCTCTTTCCACAATTTTGGAAGAAACTTCTCTCCTTTCCTCTTTATTTTATGAGAAAATGTTTATTTTGAGATTAAGTTTTAGAGCATGAATTAATAATTAATTTATTAGTTCTAAATCTTATTATACTTGGAGCACAAGTATAATCTTTTAATAACAACCATTGTCATTATTAGGAGTGCATCTACACCATCTGTTATTCTATAAAAGAGAGGCTAGCCCTAGAACTTTCTAAGGAATGCAATTGTTGCAAGCAACAACTCTCTCTTTCTCTCTCTCCACACACATACCCTCTCCAACCCTTGTGGTCGTCCACATAAGGTTCATGGAGATTGCAGTCGTCGTCGTGATGTCACCATGTTGTCGAGCTGATTGCTCCTAGATCTTCATCTTCTTCAATTACTCGTGCTCTTGAAGAAGATGTTGGATTTTGTGAGATGAAAGCAGGAGATTCTTTGCTTGGATTGTGGGCAACACATGTCTCATCCACGCACCCTCAAGTGCTCTCTCGTCAGATCGGACTCGAGACATGAGGCCTCTTCCTATAGAGGCTTTGTGATCGCAGTCACGCTTCATGAGGTAAACCATATACTCGTGTGGTCATGATGAAACGACGTGATAATTGTTCCCATGTCATGTGGTTTCATCGAATTTTTTAACCGCGGTTGATGCGACTTGTATGACAACTCTTATTTTTTTGGATATGATAAGATTCTCGCACTCCATGATGCATGTGGCACTATCACCTCCCTTCAAATGTGGAGTAGTTATGTTCCGAAAGTCATGAAAATGTATGATGCATAACATGTCTATTTTTAGAATTATATGTGTATCAGTGCCATCTACATTAGATGTCATGAAAAGATACAAATATAGTCCATAGATATGCTATTTTTTAATTTTTTAGCTCCTGTGTTTGCACTTGTGGCAAATGGCATTCAAAATTTTATATGGGCAAAATACTAATTAAAACTATGAGTTGAATAAAATACTATATATTTTCTCTAAATCTAAGAGGGATGCAAGAGGGAGGTAACCATATCCACAAGGATGAGATCCTAGCCTAAATGGCACTTGCCACCTTCTAATAAAAAATCAACATTAAAGCATATTATGTAGAGATAGTTTCTACTATTATTATATGTTTATGTACCTTGTTTCTATTTCTCTCTTCTATTTAGACATCCATGTAATTTACCCTTACGGCCTCTCCCTATATAAGAGAGCCTAGGGTTTTCTTATCAATATAACGAAGACTCCTTTCTTCTAACATGGTATCAGAGCCGCCTTAGGGCTCTCCTCCCTTCCCCACCCGCCGCCCCTCCTCTTCTCTCGTCTAGCCGCACTCCCAACGGCGGCTCCCGGCCGCTGCACCTCCGAGCGGCCCCCTCCGCTACCGCTGCACCACCCAACGGCTCCCAGCCGCACACGTCAGTGGCCCCGCCGCCCTAGCGCCCCCCCCAGCCCTAGCGGGACCCCCCGCAGCCCTAGCGGCCCCTTCTGCCGCCTCCAACCGCCCCAGTGGCCCTTCGAGCCCCAGCCGCACCCTCCAGCCGCCCCCGCGGCACCCCCCAACCGCCCCAGCGGCACCCTCCAGCCGCCCCTGCGGCCCTTGGCGCCCCAGCGGCACCCCCCTCTGCCGTCGTAGGGCTTCCATAGCCTCCAGCAGTCCATAGGCGTCGTTTTCGAGGCGATTCAAGGGCTGTAAGCTTCCTTCGAGGCGTGCCCTAGACCCCTCTTCCTCCGGTTTATGGATTTGAGTGCGTAAAAGTCTACACACGTACTCAAATCCAATGCAGTTGGTGTAGACATTCATCACAGTGTCTATTATCCCCTCGTCTTCTTCGAGCAGCAGTATGTCAGAATCGAAAGTCGATTTGCCCTCCACCGGCGCATTCAAAGGTCCGGCGCCAATAGTGAAGATGGACGGGTCTAACTATGAGCTATGGGCTATGCAGTTCATGAGTCTCATGAAATCAAATGGTAAGAAACACATTCTTACCGAGGATGAGCATGCGGAGAAGACAGGGATCTATGCCTCATGGGAGGCCGATGATGCTTACGCAAAAGTATGGTTGTCTGGTACGTTGACGATGGAGATAGCTAATGATGTCCTCCATCAGCCCACTGCTAAGGCAATGTGGGACATCCTTGCCGCTACATATTCGCAGGTGCGAAATGAGACAAAGATGTTGCAGCTTCAACATGACATCTTTACGATGAAGCAGGCCGGCAGACCTCTCCATTCTCTATACACATCCCTAAGAGGGATGTTCGAGAAGCTTTACAGTACCATTCCTCTGACTGCTACTCCGGAGCAGCAGAAGACGTTCCGGAACGCCACCATGGTGGGCGTTCTACTTCTGCCCTCGATCCTGAGTATGATGCTGCACGGTCACAGATTTTAGCAGATGCAGTCATTCCTCCAGTGGAGGATGTCTACAGGAGGCTCAGTCGTATTCCAGTTTCATCCAGCTCTTCTACTCCACCCCCATCTGCGATGGCAGCTTCGCGGGGAGAGGTGGACCACCTTCTGGGCGTGGTCGTGGATGTGGCCGTGGACCTCCAGGAAGAGGCGGTCGAGCCAGTCAGATGTGCTCGTATTGTCACAGAACTGGACACCCAGAGGAGACATGCTACTCAAAGCATGGGTTCCCAGCATCGGCATGGGTTGCAGAGCATTCACAGTCTCCATTACCGTCTATGGCAGATCATAGATTTGACGAACTCGTGGCCCGTCTCCGTGATATTATGCCACATTCTTCTAGTGATTCATATGGTGGCTCTTCAGATATTGCTGCCACAACCTCTGCCAGTTCATCCGCCGCAGCCAGTTCTTCAGGTAGATCATCAGCCCTCATACCTTCACATGATATATCTGATTGGGTTATAGATTCTGGAGCTACACATCATCTCTGTCGAGATAGAGGAAGAATACAGGCCTACAGGGCTATTCCTCCATGTCGCTCAGTACAGATAGCAGATGGTTCCCACTCACCCCTTGTTGGCCAGGGGGAGGTTTTCTTATCCTCCACTATGCAGCTACAGAATGTTTTACATGCCCCTGAGTTCTCACTGAATTTGCTGTCTATTAGTCAGATTACAAAGGATTTGAATTGTCGTGCTATATTTGACCCGTCTTCTCTCATTTTTCAGGACATACTCACGGGCAAGGTGATTGGCTGTGGCTCTGAGCAGAACGGTCTATATCGGCTGGTTCGGGAATCCTATGCTGGCATCTCCACTCACTCAGCTGGACCAGTCTCACCTTACATTTGGCATCTTCGTTTTGGTCACCTTCCGCTCCAGAAGATGCGCCATCTTCTGCCCCAGATCTCTCCAAGTTCGTCGTTTCGTTGTGAAACATGTCAGTTAGGAAAGCATCACAGGTCGAGCTTTCCAGGTCGTCAGAGTCGGAGCAGTAGCTCCCCTTTTGAGTTGTTACATATAGATATATGGGGTCCGAGTCGTGTTCCCGATCACCAGGGGCACAGGTTTTATCTTGTGGTAGTAGATGATTTTTCTCGTGTCTCTTGGGTTTTTCTTCTGAAGAATAAGTCTGAAGCAGGAGATGTTATCAAAAATTTGATTAATGAAGTGCAGAATGTTTTCTCTTCATCAGTCAAATATGTTCGGACTGATAATGCCCTGGAATTTTGTACGCGTTCTCTTTCTCAATTTCTGTCATTGAAGGGTATTATTCATCAAACCACCTGTGCATATACGTCCCAACAAAATGGTGTGGCGGAAAGAAAGCATCGCCATCTCTTGGATATCACTCGTACCTTGTTGATTCAAAGTTGTGCTCCTATTTCTTTCTGGGGGGATGCTGTCCTTACTGCATGCTATCTGGTCAATAGAATGCCGTCCTCTGTCCTTGGAGAGAAGATACCCATTTCACTTATTTTTCCGGACAAGGAGCTATTCTCACTGCCACCACGTGTCTTCGGCACTGTGGCGTTTGTCCATCGTTTATCTCCTGGACTTGACAAGCTCTCTCCAAGAGCAGTCAAGTGCGTCTTTGTTGGGTATTCCAGAACCCAGAAGGGATACCGGTGTTATGATCCTACAACCAACAGGTACTTTGTTAGTGCGGATGTCACTTTCTTCGAGTCGGTTATGTATTTCTCACCAGCTGGGGACAGAATGGAACCATCCACCACCACTGATGATATTTTGGTTCCACCACCACCTACTTGTTTGTCACCTGACTCGTCTCCCGTGTCAGTTCCAATGCCAGCACCACCGCCAGCACCACCTCCACCTCCACCCATTCCACGGCGAATCATATCACCATTTCCTAACCACTATACGCGTCGGTCAGGTCCCGCTCAGGCAGCTCATGAGCCAATCACTACGCCTCAGGTATGTTCAGATGATGTTACTAATGACGGGTCAGGTTTGGTACATATGCAGGATAACTCCTCACAGGCGGACCCTGATGATGATCTTGATGTTCCGATTGCTATTCGGAAACAGAGACGACAGTGTGCATCCTATCCACTTGCTTCACAGGTTTCCTTTCACCGACTCACAGGTGATTTCCAGAAGTTTGCCACAGCTTTGTCTTCCGTGGACATACCACGGACATACCAGGAAGCCTTGAAGAGTGAATGCTGGAGATTAGCTATGGAAGAAGAAATGGGGGCCTTGCAGTCCCGTGGCACATGGTCTTTGGTCCCTGCACCTCCTGATGCATCCGTTGTAAGCTGCAAATGGGTCTTCACAGTCAAATATCACGCAGATGGCACATTGGATAGGTACAAAGCACGCTTGGTCGCCCGTGGATTTACACAGACATATGGTGTTGATTACATGGATACATTCTCTCCAGTGGCGAGACACTCGACTCTCCGTATCCTCCTATCTGTTGCAGTGGTTCGTGACTGGAGTATTTCTCAGCTAGATGTCAAGAATGCATTTCTGTACGGGGACTTACAGGAGGAAGTCTACATGCAGCAGCCACCCGGGTTTACTGCTGAGGGGGAGAAGCATATGGTCTGTAGACTTCACAAGGCTATATATGGCCTTAAACAGAGTCCACGAGCGTGGTTCCAGAAGCTGTCCAACCTAATTGAACACCAGGGATTCAAGAGGTCCAATGCTGATCATTCGTTGTTCGTCCAGAGGTCCTTGGGAGGTACGGTTGTCATAATGGTCTATGTGGATGATATTCTAGTTACAGGAGACGATATTCAGGGCATAGCGAGGGTGAAGGCATTCCTAGGTCGTCAGTTTGTTACAAAGGATCTTGGAACCCTAAGATATTTTTTGGGGTTGGAATTGGCAAGGAATGCACACGGTTTGGTGATGACACAAAGGAAGTACATTACAGACTTCCTGGTTGAGACTGGTATGGATGGTTGCAAACCATCAAGCATCCCCATGGACCCCAGCATGAAGTTATATGATGGTGATACTGGTGAAGTGGATAAGAGGAGATATAGAGAGATGGTGGGAAAACTCCTCTACATTACTATAACCCGTCCAGACATTGCATTTGCAGTTAGCCGGGTGAGTCAGTTTATGGAGCAGCCCAGACAGGTTCACATGGATGCTATACACATGATACTGAGGTATCTGAAGTCTACTCCTGGATTAGGGCTACTATTCAGAAAGGGTGCAGACTTATCCATCTCAGCGTGTGCAGACGCAGATTATGCAGGATGCCGTAAGGATAGAAAATCAACCTCAGGGTTTGCAGTCTTTGTTGGAGGCTCTCTGGTTTCTTGGAAAAGCAAGAAACAAACGGTGGTGGCAAGATCCAGTGCGGAATCCGAATACAGGGCAATGGCCCAAGCCAGCACGGAAATGATGTGGGTTCGCTCCGTATTAGAAGATCTACATGTAGCAGTACCTCTACCTATGAAGCTTCAGTGTGACAATCAGGCAGCATTGTTCATTGCCAACAATCCAGCTTTTCATGAGAGGACCAAGCATATTGAAGTTGACTGCCATTACACTAGGGACCTGATCCAGAGAGGATTGATATCCACGGCCCATGTTAGCTCAGGAGATCAGACTGCCGATGTATTCACCAAGCCATTGCTCAGAGGACCTTTCCAGAGATGTTCATCCAAGCTGAGCATGATCGACATCTATGCTCCACCTTGAGGGGGAGTGTAGAGATAGTTTCTACTATTATTATATGTTTATGTACCTTGTTTCTATTTCTCTCTTCTATTTAGACATCCATGTAATTTACCCTTACGGCCTCTCCCTATATAAGAGAGCCTAGGGTTTTCTTATCAATATAACGAAGACTCCTTTCTTCTAACATATTAAAATTATAAATATAATCAACATAACATATAAATAATACATCACATTTATCATTCTAACTCTCCTAACCAACTATTGTTCACAATGGTTGTCCGTTTAAGGTTTCTCCAACAAATCCAATCATGTTAGAAAACATGGGAACAGTTATCCATCCGAGGTCACTCCTAACCAGCTATTAATCATCTACTCCAATCGTTTGTTTACAATAAACCTATCTTCTTTGAGGGATTTTCTCCATCTTGGCCTTCCATATGGAAAAGGATTGGATATTTCCTCATGCGAAGATCTGCAATCTTCTCTACCCACAATAGATATTGTGTGGCCTTCAGATCATTATCCCTTCCGGTCAACCAAAAAGTGGAATAAGATCAACAAGTCAAAGCGGAAACCTTTTATTTCAGTTTCTTTTCAAAAGGAACTTTCATATTTGAATCAGGAGTCAAAGAAGAGCAGACAATTTCGTTGTTCCCCATAACAAGTACATCAGAGGCTTCTTTTTGATTACGATGGGTGGATTGGGATATCCTCTTGTGAATAGTAGCGATGATTATGAAGATTAGGAGAGGATTGGAATAACGAATGTGATGTGATGTTACCTTGATTTGTAATGAGGGAAGTAGGTCTGATAAGCCAGGGCGTTCTTCCGGACCTCATTCCAATCCAAGAATACATGAGGGTACACCAGATTACCCCGGAGTAACCCGGTAATCAAACCGACCCTAAGGGTGGTAACTATATTCCCTGATTTGCAGTTTGGGGAGCTATCCATGTTCTGGCGTCGGCTTCGGTGCCGATTAAACCAGTTATTGGTGCTCAAGTGGAGGACCTCTAGCTGAAAGCTAAGTCCCAACAGAGACTTCCTATCTGCGATTAACAAATCTGATTCGATTTACTCACTGCTAGTTGCCAAAACTCTAGGTCAGACTTTACTTCCTTCTGGATTAAACACCAGTTTTGATGTGGACTCCCTCAGGGATGTGGATTTTGACGTAGCTCAATAATATCTTTAACTTTGCTTGTGGTGTTTTTATCCGGCTGCTGGTTGTTTTCTGATTTATGTCTTTTTTCCTATTTTTAATGGACAAAAACTTCATTACTTTGAATGGTATTCTTACCATAAATAGAGCTCTTAGACTTATAGAAAAGCATAATGCTGTACTCATGCTCGTTCAAGAGATGAAATGGTAAGAATACCATTAAATCTTATCTTTCAGAAACAGATCTGATGGGGACATCTTACAGCTAACATCCAACAGGATGGGAACTGCTATATAAACCTGGGGTTCTCCTCCCTAAACTTGCACCATCACGACCTTTTTTTCTTATGGTATTGTTACCACCTTCATGCAAGGAGGTCAGCTTTTTTATGTGATGGATGTGTACAGTCCTAAATCTTACTCTGAAAAGGATATATTTCTTATCTTGCTTAGATAACTGAAGCTATATATCTATGCCTATTATACTAATTGGAGACTCCAACATTACTTCCAAGCATGGTGATATATCTTGGGGATCTCTAAATTTAAAGATGGCCTTGGATTTTGGGGAGTGGATATCAAACTTTAATCTGAAGGAGTTGATACAGTCGACTAGAACTGCTCATCATGGAAGCAGTTTTTCTGTTAATTCTTTTGTGTTGGGAAGGATGAGCTTCTGTCATTGGCCTCCTGTGCTCATCACAATCTGATTCGTATCTTTCAGAAACAGATCTAATGGGGGACAACCTTCTTTTATGAATGAAGTTCAACGGCTTTCGAGGGCTAGTTTATCGTGTGCGGATCAACCCTGATCATCCTCAACCTGATAAACTTCAAATTCTTAAAATCCGATATTGGAAATATACTAAACCAAATCTTAAGGCTCAACTCGACCAGCTTGATAGTTTGGTTATTGTGTTGCAAGTCCAATCGGATCTCAACCCGAATTGTTGAGAACAGGATAAACCAAGCATATATTAAACAGTAATCAAACGGATTCCAATGGATTGACAGATCAATGTAACCGATTATTAAGATTAATAACGTGCATATCCAATCCATTATCCGATTACAATAAGTAAACCAGAACCGATTAAACAGACGGAATCAAGCAAATAGGCGTGATCCAGAAAAGGGCAAGCAATAAATAAATTGCGGCAAACAAAATAGAAGAAAGATAAGGTTAGATTTCACCGAAGCGTCCATGTAATGGACTGCCCTTAGAGAGGATTTCGCCCCCACAATACCGGTGCGTTGGGTACCGTCGATCCGCTCCCAGGATATGACGGTTCACGGTCGTCGTCCGCGCACACAGACGAGACCGTCCTCGAAAGTACCTCCGAGAACTTGCAGC
The DNA here is from genome assembly GCA_037367405.1 of Ottelia alismoides. Classification (NCBI taxonomy): domain Eukaryota; kingdom Viridiplantae; phylum Streptophyta; class Magnoliopsida; order Alismatales; family Hydrocharitaceae; genus Ottelia; species Ottelia alismoides. Next base: position 28,983 of record JAZKJV010009465.1, on the reverse strand, counting down.
CGAGAAGAAACAGATCGCATACGCGAGAGAGAGAACAAGCGTGACGGCGGGTGGAGTTTTCTTGCGAGTGAAGAACAAAAACGGCGTCGTGTGGGGGATATAAAAAGAAGGGCTTGCGTGCCCTAACGCGCAGTCCCTTCGGTTTCCGAAAATGCCCCTCAACGGTCGTGTCTTTTCGGATTCCAAAACTGCGGCTAAGTCGAGCCGTTTGGATCAAGTTTGATTCCCAATGTGATCGTGATTAAATTAATTTGTATGATTAATTTAATCGATCATCCAAATGAAACCCGCAGCAAAAGTATCGAGATCTGAGATCCAAATTGACTCTCCCGAGCCCGAGCCTGAGACGGAGACGGAGACGGGACGGAGCGGAGCGCGCGCGCGTGTGTGTGGTCCTCCATTCCTCCTCTCTACTATTGCTACAAGAGCTTGGTGTGTGGACTCATATATAAGTCCACCAAAAGTTTAGATCTCTAAGGTATGGTACTAAACTTTCATCCAAACTCAACATGTTTCAAATTTGGGAATTCCCAACTTTCCCTCCAAACATTTGGTTTCCCAATTGAAACCAAATTAATGCCAATTGTAATTAATAGGTTTTCCAATTAAAATCAAGATATAATTTTAATACAACAATCCCCCACGAATTCACCAATTTGAAAAAGAGATTCAAAAGGATTTAAAAGACTTCTTTCGACTACCCACACTTTGCTTTCAGTAGAGGTACCTTCAGGTTTGAACCTCTACCTGAGTTTACTACTTTCACTTTAACATGAACGAAGTGAACTACGTCTTGAACTTCAGACCTTAGTGTTAGAGTATACGGTAGAAACAACAAAGCGTTGTTCTTTGTGCAATCTTCAGGGTTGGTGCTCTTAAAGGCCATGCACCCTTATCCTGTTTCATGAGTGTGTTCAGGAAAGACCCTCTTCCTTTAACTGCGGCCCACAGTAACACTCACATAGATGGCGTTCTCCAAGGATGCACTGCTAACATCATGCCCAAAGGCTTAAACCCATTTAGATCCTACGCTCTTCCTATACTTGCAGCTTAAATGGCACTCAGGCTTTCAGGGATAAGACACTCATGCTTGCGCATTAAAATTAGAGTGCCAACCAGTTCTCCAAACATCTTGTTATTACCACATTGAACCTACTTTGTAGGATCTCCACTCAGATAGGTTGGGTTGCTACTATAGAGGAACTCCCAATGGGTCTCAGTCCCATCCCAAGCCTAGACTTTAGGACTAAAAATCCAGCAAGTCCCTTAGTCAACGGATCTGCCGTGTTGTCTTTGGATCCAACAAAATCCACAGCCAACACTCCTCGAGACACCAAATCTCTTAACGTCTTAAGTCTGATTTGTATGTGTCTCCTTGTTTCTGATTGAACTTTGGACTCTTGATCTTGGCAATTGTGGTCATATTATCACAATGTACCGAGATTGCAGGAACAGGCTGACCTACCATGGGAATTTCAGACAGAAGTTCCCTTAACCATTCAACCTCAATTCCAGTGGTGTCCAAAGCACACAGCTTGGCCTCAAAGGTGGATCGAGCTAGAATGGTCTGTTTCACAGACCTCCAGGAGACTGCACCGCCTCCAAGGGTAAATACATACCCTGTGACACCATTACTCCCAGACTCCTCTATTTTCCCTATCCAGCTTGCATCATTGTATCCTTCTGATACAAATGGATGTCTACCATAATGCAAACTAAGAGAAATAGTTCCCTTCAAGTACTTCAGTACCCGATCCAAAGCCTACCAGTGAGTACGGTCAGGACAGCTAGTGTATCTACTCATCTTTGCAACCGAGAATGAAATATCAGGTCTCGTGCAATTTGCAAGATACATTAAACTTCCTATCGCTTGTGAATGCCTTAGATGGGCTACAGGTACTCCACTTTTATTCTTAAACAGTGTTTTGGATGAATCAAAGGGAGTGCTTACAGCTTTGCAATCTTTATATCCAAATTTCTCAAGTACTTTCTCAACATAGTGAGATTGAGAAACTACAATCCCATCAACTGACCTTGTCAGTTTGAGACCCAAGATCACATCAGCAGCACCCATGTCCTTCATCTCAAACTTGCTACTCAAGAAAGCCTTAGTCTCATTAATACTCCTCATATGTGATCCGAACAACAATATGTCATCAACATATAGGCACAAGATAATACACTCATCACCTTTCACTTTGGAATAGACACACTTGTCGGATTCATGAACCTTAAAGCCACATGACAAAATAGTCTTGTCAAATTTTTCATGTCATTGCTTTGGTGCTTGTTTCAATCCGTAAAGAGATTTGACAAGCTTGCAAACCTTTCCCTCATTCCAGGAGCCACAAGCCCATCAGGTTGATCCATATAGATCTCTTCCTCAAGATCGCCATGCAAGAAGGCGGTCTTCACATTTATCTGGTGGATAGAGAGATCATATACAGATGCCAATGCTATGAGCATCCGGATTGTGGTCACCCTAGTCACAGGGGAATATATATCAAAGTAATCGATACCTTCCTTTTGCCTAAAGCCCTTAGCAACTAATCTGGCTTTGTATTTTTCAATTATCCATCAGGTCTAAGCTTTCTCTTAAACACCCACTTGCACCCAATAGTAGAGCATCCTTTGGGTAAATCAACCAACTCCCAAGTTTCATTAGCCATAATGGAATCCATCTCAGATTTGATAGCTTCCTTCCATTGTTTTGCTTCAGATGAAGCCATGGCTTCCTTGTAACTTGGTGGATCACCCTCGATCTAGTAGACAACGAAGTCGCTACCCAGATCCTTGGCTATCTGAGGTCTTTTACTCCTCCTTGGCTCAATCTCTTTAGAAAGATCATTGGGTTCAGGTTGAGTCTCAACCCCCACATTCGATATCCTTTCCACTTGATTTGGAATAGATCCTGATGTGGAGGCGCCCTCAATGGTCAGATTCTGAGGAATCCAAGTCTTCAACGGAAAGACATCCTCAAAGAAGGTAGCATCACGGAGTTCAACAATAGTGTTGACATCTATGCCCGGTATCTCGGACCGAATTACCAAGAACCTATATGCATAGCTATTTTCTAAGTAACCTAAGAAGACCGCATCAACAGTTTTAGGACCAAGTTTCTTTCTCTTGTGTTCTAGGACTAAAACCTTAGCGAGACAGCCCCACACTTTGAGATATCTTAAATTCGGTTTCCTATTTCTCCAAAGTTCAAAGGGACACTTTTCCATATGTCTTGGAGGCACCCTATTCAGAATATGGCAAGCCGTATTCAAGGCTTCTCTCCACATATAGGTTGGAAGTCCAGAACTCTGTAGGAGAGCATTGATCATGTCAGTTAAGGTTCTGTTTTTCCGTTCGGCTATCCCATTTGATTGTGGTGAATATGGGGCCGTAAATTCATGAACTATGCCAAAAGATTTGCATTGTTCATCAAATAAGTTAGAGGTATATTCACCTCTTCTATCTGACCTAAGGCGTTTAAGCACTTTTCCTGTTTGTGTCTCAGCCTCATTCTTAAAGATAAGAAATTTCTCTAAGGCTTCATCCTTGGTTTTAATTAAATATACATAGCAGTATCTACTGCCGTCATTTATAAAGGTGATAAAGTATTTCTTATTGTCTCGGGTCAACACACCATTAAACTCACAGATATCCGTGTGCACTAGATCCAAGATCTCACTATCTCTAGAAACAGACTGAAAAAACTTCCTAGGTGTCTTAGCTTGCACACATATTTCACATTTTTGAGTTTTATCAATAGTGTGTTTAGGGATCAACTCTAAATTCATTATTCTTTTAATTGAATTTAAGTTTACATGTCCCAATCTATCATGCCACAGATCACAAGATTCTAGATTATTCACAACATGAGACACAGAATTAGAACATTCAGCATTCAAAACATTCATTTCATTAATGTTTACTGAATCACATCTAATTCTAAATAACAAATCAAAATCAGCCAAATAGCCTTTCCCATAAAAAATACCATGTCTCAGAATAACAACTTTATTACATTTAAAGTTTAATTCAAAACCATTTCTAACTAAGATAGAGCCAGATAACACATTCTTCTTGATGTCAGGAACATGCAGCACCCTGTGCAACATCCAGACACGTCCAGAGAAGAACCTCAAGTTGACTTGTCCCGACCCTATCACCTTGGCCGCAGAATTGTTCCCCATCTTCACAGTCCCACCGCTGCAGGTCTGATAAGTAGAAAACAACGTTCTGTCAGAACATATATTTACATTGGCTCCCGTATCCACGAGCCACTCATTTGGATCATGGATATGGTATAGTTCAGGTTTTACAGAGACATACCCCTCGCTAGCCTCGAGTCCCATAGTGATCATGTTCACTTATGGACTCCCGTCTGTAGCCTTAGGTTGAGCCTTCAAGGACAGATAATCCTTCTTCTTATGGCCAATCTGATTACAGTGCCAGCAGGGTTTATTCTTTGCCTTTTTCTGGATCTTGCCCTTTGGTTTCATTTTATTGTTATTAGGACCCTTTCCTTTTTTATCCTTACCCTTCGAGGTCATAAAATTGACCTTAGCCTGAATATCAATAGGAAGCACAGGTTTTTGTTTCTTGTGTTCCTCCTCTATGGCAATTTCCACCATCAAGTCATCCATAGAAATTTTCCCCTTCTTGTGTTTCAGGGTCATACCGAAATCTTCCCACGACTTGGGAAATTTTTCTATGATGCACATGACCTGAAACTTCTCTGGAAGTTTCATTTCGACATCCTCTAAACCATGGAGCAGGAGTAAAAACTCGTGTGCATGTTCAGAAACCGATTTTCCCTCGGCCATGGAAAACTTCAGAAATTTAGCTACGGAGTATTTCTCAATACAGAGGTCTTCGGTGTTATACTTCCGATCCAAGTCTTCCCATAGCCCCTTCGCAGTCTGCGTGGATGAACAATATACGTCAAACAACGTGTTGGACAGAGCCAACAAGATGCAACCATGACATATACGGTCGCGTTCCTTCCACGCAGATTGCGCCTTATGGCTATCGGGTGAGGGGTTTTCCATTTCCACCGTAGGACAGTCGGTTTCAAGTATCGAGATTAACCCTATGGTGGTTAACCAGATCTTCATGCGTTGTTGCCAACGCTTAAAATTCTGTCCACCGAATTTTTCAGGCATACCCGTCATATCTACCCTCGATTTAAACATTGTTTCTGACATAGTTTTATAACCGGTTCCGGAAATCCTCTCTAAGATTGTTGAGGACAGGATAAACCAAGCATATATTAAATAGTAATCAAACGGATTCCAATAGATTGACAGATCAATGTAACCGATTATTAAGATTAATAACGTGCATATCTAATCCATTATCCGATTACAATAAGCAAACCAGAACCTATTAAACAGACGGAATCAAGCAAATAGGCGTGATCCAGAAAAGGGCAAGCAATAAAGAAATTGCGGCAAACAAAATAGAAGAAAGATAAGGTTAGATTTCACCGAAGCGTCCATGTAATGGACTGCCCTTAGAGAGGATTTGGCCCCCACAATACCGGTGCGTTGGATACTGGCGATCCGCTCCCAGGATACGACGGTTCACGGTCGTCGTCCGCGTACACAGACGAGACCGTCCTCGAAAGCACCTACGAGAACTTGCAGCTGAGAAGAAACAGATCGCAGACGCGAGAGAGAGAACAAGCGTGACGGCGGGTGGAGTTTTCTTGCGAGTGAAGAAAAACAACGTTGTGTGGGGGATATAAAAAGAATGGCTCGCGTGCCCTAGCGCGCAGTCCCTTCGGTTTCCGTAAATGCCCCTCAACGGTCGTGTCTTTTCAGATTCCAAAACTGCGGCTAAGTCGAGCCGTTTGGATCAAGTTCGATTCCCAATGTGATCGTGATTAAATTAATTTGTCTGATTAATTTAATCGATCATCCAAATGAAACCCGCAGCAAAAGTATCGAGATCTGAGATCCGAATTGACTCTCCCGAACCCGAGCCGGAGACGGAGCGGAGCGGAGCGCGCGCGCGTGTGTGGTCCTCCATTCCTCCTCTCTACTATTGCTACAAGAGCTTGGTGTGTGGACTCATATATAAGTCCATCAAAAGTTTAGATCTCTAAGGTATGGTACTAAACTTTCATCCAAACTCAACACGTTTCAAATTTGGGAATTCCCAACTTTCCCTCCAAACATTTGGTTTCCCAATTGAAACCAAATTAATGCCAATTGTAATTAATAGGTTTTCCAATTACAACCAAGATATAATTTTAATACAACACGAATGACCACAACATTGCGAGTGAGCTTAGGGAAGCCCAACTATGGTGCAACTTCATGGAGACTTTACTCTCTGATATGCATGCTACATTAGATAATTGTAAATATTTTTAAAGGATATAATATATGAAAGAGAGAAAGAAAAGAATACTCAAAAGTTAGGAGGGAGAGACCTACATTCATTTATATGCATAGTGTGTAGTGCTAGTATGATGCTTGGTATATGCAACATGTAGACACACTCAATTATTATACATAAACATTTACACACGTGTGCACATGCATGTCCACACATGTGGGTACATATATATTATGCGTAATATAAATAAAAAAATAAAAAAATAAAAGATTGTCACCCAGCAGGTACTAGGTTAAAAAAAGCCCATAAAGAAGCTCTGCACAAAAGGGTTCAACACCTCCAATGGTCCCTCAAATCTCCAAAGCACAAGAGGAGCCCAAGGCCCATTAAGGCCTACAAATAAGCCTACAATGACCTTGCTATTATAAAGGGGGAAAAGAAAACAAGGCTAGTCAATATGTAACTTTATCCAATGGACCGGACCTTTTCTCTTACTTGCACTCATGTCCTTCTTGATCCAAGGGCCTAAATACATTCACTCAAGATCAATGCTCATTGATCATCTTATCGTGATCTTTCAGCTATGGAGCATGAGCACAAAAAGCTTACGTTGATTGGGTTCATAGCTTGGGGGTGTTTCACCATTTTATTTTCATTTAAAATTTTATGTAAATTCATGCTTAATTTTTTAAATAAATTAGTCATATTTTCTCTCTAGCCTCTTTGTTTCTATTTCCTTACTTTCTTTTCATGTTAAATAATTCAATTCTATTTGCTATTTCAGTTATTTGCAAGTAGAACCTCAATTTACATGTTAAATTAAACATGTAATGTTTCTATTTTTAGCTTGCATGGTATCATTAATATCAATCAATCCCTATTCATGTATTTTAGTTAGGAATATATTTAATCTTTGTCCTTGGATAGTAATTTTTGCATGTTTTTAAGTAGATATTTTCATGTACTTCTATAATAAAATTTACAATTCTTTATTTTTTTCTTGCATTTAAATATTTCAAAAAAATGAAACTCCAGAAATCTTAATAGTTCCATGAAAAGTTAGAATAAATAATATACCACACTATTTCTTGACGAACTCCATAGCATCTTGGAGAAGCAATACATACTCGAGTTATAACCCGATCGAATTCAAGAAGTGTGAAATTAAAATTACAATTCTAATTCATGACCCCCAAAGACCTCAACAATTTAAGTAGTGTTAAAATAGTGTGAAAATTCCATTCTACCAAATCCGCAGATTTTTCATTTTACACACGTGCACTCAATGCTAGATACCATGAATGTCTCTCATGTATAGAAATTGAACGAGTGAAACAAACATACCTAGCTAACAACAGCAGGTGCACCAGACCCTATATGTTAAAAAATGAGCATATGGCCCATATAGGGTAAAGGTACAATAATAGGAAATGTTCTGATTGAAAAAAATAAATACTAACGAATTCAAGAATAACCAAAAAAATCTAAGCCAAAGACTAATTAAGTAAAATTAATTCTTAATTGAAATGCAATGATCATCAACTCATGTCAAACATCTGACTTTCTTGATTTATGAACATTGTATGAAGACAGGACACAAGAAAAGAGTGCACATGAAATAGGTGGGAGTTTTCATGCATGTAGGATGTAGAAAGGGTTCGGACCCTCTTCAGGCCGGGCCCTTGGACTGGGTCGGGCTGGGTCGAGCCAAGCCCGAGCCCGGTCCAAAAAAAATTGGGCCTAAATGGGGGCCCAAGCCTGACCCGGTATTCATTTGGGACTAGGTCGGGCCGGGCTTTTTGGACTGGACTTCAGGCTAGGTCGGACTGGCCCAGCCCAATGCTCATCCCTATATAGGTTCACTACTAAATCAGAAGACATGAGCTCAAGGATAAATCAAGTTCTTATTGGTCGTCTTATTTTGAAAACAAGACAGGATTTGAAGGTATGATATATGTTTTTGGAAAGCATATGATCAATACCAACTCCCAATGATCGAATGAGAAACTTAATGATAAAACCTTGAAGGTGTAAGATCAAAACTTCATGTTAATTCAAGGTTTCCAGTATGTAGGATGTACATGTATTAGGAATACTTGAGGGTGATGTGATCATAATCGATTGTATAACGATGATACTTCCATTCCGAGGAAGTGATGAGTCAGTTTGGACTTTAGTGACTCCATTCAATAGATTAGTTATCCAATCTTAGTCCAAATGTTGGACATTGATCCAAATATGACTCAGATGCAATAAGAAGATTGGATATTATGTTTGACTTGATCAAACATCTCTGAGAGGTCTTCGAGATCTGGATGTGAGGTTAGATCTCACTATTAAATTCACTATACATGTTTTATACGATCGGCTTGTCATTATCTCCAAGTATCCAGCGAGAAGGCATGTTATTCTTGAAAGATTTCAAGAATTATTCCATTAGAGACAATATCTGAGCATTAAAAAATAAAGAGAAATAATGATGATTAAATTGGATTTATTTAGCAGAAGTAATGTAAATATGATTCACATTATTTAGTCACGTGTGCAGTTACATCTTTGATAATCAAATTAGAGTTAATTTTCATAAATAAAATTAATGTGGATAATATTATCTATAATAATTATTGATAATTTGGATATGATTCACAATATCATAGAGAGAATTAATTGTGAATAGGATTCATAAATTAAGTGATAATGTGAATTGGATTCGCATTAAGCAATTACATGTAAATATGATTTATATTTAGTATTGGATGGATGATATGATTCATAAATGTCAATGGTCTAATTGTAATTATCACAGATAATGTGCAGATTATTTGATGATAGTTTATTGATAAAATAAATCTATGAATAAATTTTAATATAATAAGATTACAATAAAGGAGCTTGTAGAGAGAAAATCTCTCTCCAATCTCATGATGGGTGTGTACCACAAATGAGGAAGGAGGCTATCATCTTTCCACATTTTTGAAAGAAACTTCTCTCCTTTCCTCTTTATTTATGAGAAAATGTTTATTTTGAGATTAAATTTTAGAGCATGAATCAATAATTAATTTATTAATTCTAAATCTTATTGTACTTGGAGCACAATTATAATCTTTTAATAACAACCATTGATCATTATTAGGCGTGCATCTACACCATCTGTTATTCTATAAAAGAGAGGCTAACCCCAGAACTTTCTAAGGAATGCAATTGTTGCAAGTAACAACTCCCGCTCTCTCTCTCTCTCTCACCATACACATACCCTCTCTCCCTCTCCAACCCTTGTGGTCGTCCACATAAGGTTCATGGAGATTGCAATCGTCATCGCGATGTCACCATGTTGTCGAGTTGATTGCTCCTAGATCTTCATCTTCTTCAATTACTCGTGCTCTTGAAGAAGATGTTGGATTTTGTGAGATGAAAGATGGAGATTCTTTGCTTGGATTGTGGGCAACACATGTCTCATCCACGTACCCTAAAGTGTTCTCTCGTCAGATCGGACTTGAGACATGAGGCATCTTCCTTTAGAGGCTTTGTGATCGCAGTCACGCTTCATGAGGTAAACCATATACTCGTGTGGTCATGATGAAACGACATGAGAATTGTTCCCATACCATGTAGTTTCATTGAATTTTTTAACCGCGGCTAATGCGACTTGTATGGCAACTCTTATTTTTCTGGATATGATAAGATTCCCGCACTCCATGATGCATGGGACACTATCACCTCCCTTCAAGTGTGAAGTAGTTATGTTCCGAAAGTCTTGAAAATGTATGATGCATAACATGTCTATTTTAAGAATTATATTTGTATCGGTGTCATCTACATTAGATGTCGTGAAAAGATACAAATATAGTCTATAGATATGCTATTTTTTAATTTTTTTTAACTCCTGTGTTGCACTTGTGGCAAATGGCATTCATAATTTTATATGGACAAAATACTAATTAAAACTACGAGTTGAATAAAATACTATATATTTTCTCTAAATCTAAGAGGATGCGCAAGAGGGAGGTAACCATATCCAAAGGGCACTTGCCACCTTCTAATAAAAATATCAACATTAAAGCATATTAAAATTATAAATATAATCAACATAATATATAAATAATATATCACATTTATCATTCTAACTCTCCTAACAAACTATTGTTCACACAATGGTTGTCCGTTTAAGGTTTCTCCAACAAATCCAATCATGTTAGCAAACATGGGAACAGTTATCCATCCGAGGTCACTCCTAACCAGCTATTAATCATCTACTCCAACTGTTTGTTTAAAATAAACCTATCTTCTCTCGGGGATTTTCTCCATCTTGGCCTTCCATCTTGAAAAGGATTGGATTTTTCCTCATGCGAAGATCTGCAATCGATCTTCTCTACCCACAATAGATATTGTGTGAACTTCATATCGTTATCCCTTCCGGTCAACCAAAAAGTGGAATAAGATCAACAAGTCAAAGCCAAAACCTTTTATTTCACTTTCTTTTCAAAAGGAAATTTCAAATTTGAATCAGCAGTCCAATAATATTCTCACGACTCTCCATAGCACCATCCATGCCTCTCATATTGTTATTCTTAATGGTATTCTTACCATAAATAGAGCTCTTAATCTTATCGAAAAGCATGATGCTGTACTGATGCCCGTTCAAGAGATGAAATTGTAAGAATACCATTAAATCTTATCTTTCAGAAACAGATCTAATGGGGACATCTTATAGCTAACATCCACCAGGATGGAACTGCTATATAAACCTGGGGCTCTCGTTCCCTAAACTTGCATCATCACGACCTTTTTTTCTCATGGTATTGTTAATTTGTTACCACCTTCATGCAAGAGGTCAACTTTTTTATGTGATGGATGTGTACAGTCCTAAATCTTACTCTGATAATGATATTTTTCTTATCTTGCTTAGATAACTGAAGCTATATATCTATGCCTATTATACTAATTGGAGACTCCAACATTACTTCCAAGCATGGTGATATATCTTTGGGATCTCTAAATTTAAAGATGGTCCAACCTTCTCATGCTAGTGTTTCTATTATACCTACTGGACTTGTCTCTCCTTATTTATGGCACCTTAGGTTTGGACATCTTCCTCTGCAAAAGTTATGTCATGTTCTCCCTCAGATTTCTACGAGATCCTCCTTTCAGTGTGAAGCATGTCAACTTGGGAAGAATCATTGTTCATCTTTTCCATCCCGTCAGAGTCAGAGCAGTTCTCAGCTATTTGAGCTCCTTCATTCAGTCGACTAGAACTGCTCATCATGGAAGCAGTTTTTTTGTTAATTCTTTTGTGTAGGGAAGGATGAGCTTCTGTCATTGGCCTCCTGTGCTCATCACAATCTGATTCTTATCTTTCAGAAACAGATCTAATGGGGACAACCTTCTTTTAAGTGAGAAAGTTTATGGATGAAGTTTAACGGCTTTCGAGGGTTAGTTTATCGTGCTTGGATCAACCCTGATCATCCTCAACCTGATAAACTTCAGGTTCTTAAAATCCGATATTGGAAAACAGATAATAAACCAAATTTTAAGGCTCAACTCGGCCAGCTTGATAGTTTGGTTATTGTGTTGCAAGTCCAATCGGATCTCAACCCGAATGACCGCAACATTGCGAGTGAGCTTAGGGAAGCCCAACTATGGTGCAACTTCATGGATACTTTACTCTCTGATATGCATGCTACATTAGAGAATTGTAAATATTTTTAAAGAATATAATATATAAAAGAGAAAAATAAAAGAATACTCAAAAGTTAGGAGGGAGAGAGAGAATCATATACATATATGCCACACGTACATGGCACCCATAAATATGTGCATACATCATACGAACCTTAGATCTACATTCATTTATATGCATAGTGTGTAGTACTAGTATGATACTTGGTATATGCAATATGTAAACACACACATAATTATTATACATAAACATTTACACACGTGTGCACATGCATGTCCACGTATGTGCACAATTATATTACGCGTAATATAAAATAAATAAATAAATAATAAAAAAAATAAAAGATTGCCACTCAGCAAGCACTAGGTTAAAAAAAAGCCCATAAAGAAGCTCTGCACTGAAGGGTTCAACACCTCCAATGGGCCCTCAAATCTTCAAATAACAAGAGGAGCCCAAGGCCCATTAAGGCCTACAAATAAGGCCGCAACGACCTTGCTATTATAAAGGTGAAAAGAAGTCAAGGCTGATCAATATGTAACTTTATCCAATGGACCGGACCTTTTCTCTTACTTGCACTCATGTCCTTCTTGATCATGTCCTTCTTGATCCAAGGGCCTAGATACATTCACTTAAGATCAAAGCTCATCGATTATCTTATCGTGATCTTACAGCTATGGAGCACGAGCACAAAAAAAAACTTCCGTCGATTGGGTTCATAGCTTGGGGGTGTTTCACCATTTTATTTTTATTTAAAATTTTATGTAAATTCATGTTTAATTTTTGAAATAAATTAGTTATATTTTCTCTCTAGCTTTTTTTATTTCTATTTCCCTACTTTCATTTCATGTTAAATAATTTAATTCTATTTGCTATTTAAGTTATTTGCAAGTAGAACCTCGGTTTTTTCATGAAAGTTTCCCGTGTATTTATTTTAAAATTAAACAAGTAATGTTTCTATTTTTAACTTGCATGGTATCATTAATAGCAATCAATCCCTGATTCCCTATTCATGTATTTTAATTAGGAATATATTTAATCTTTGTCCTTGGATAGTAATTTTTGCATGCTTTTAAGTAGATATTTTCATGTACTTCTATAATAAAATTTACAATTCTTTTTTTTCTTGCAATTAAATATTTCAAAAAAAAATAAAACTCCAGAAATCCTAATAGTTCCATGAAAAGTTAGAATAAATAATATAGCACTCTATTTCTTGACGAACTCCATAGCATCTCGGAAAAACAATACATACTCGAGTTATACCGATCGAATTCAAGAAGTATGAAATTGAAATTACTATTCTAATTCATGACTCCCAAAGACCTCAACAATTTAAGTAGTGTTAAAACAGTTGTGGTTGGTCCCTTCTAACCCATAAAGTTGAAGGGAGAAGTATCTAACCGAAGGTCAGAGATGGACAACTTGATCCATGAAATGCTTTTTCTTATAAATTCTCAGTCCCAACCCTATATTATGATTGAGGTTAGACATTGATTCTTGCAAGAGAAATATAATCTCGAAGAGGCGGTGCAAAGATGTAGCCTAAAAGAGAGGTCGAGGGATGCAGAGGGTCAAGCAAAGGTTCAGCAGATTTCGTCAAAGCAAATACCAAACCCTCAAAGAGGATTCAAAGAGAGTTAATAACTTAAGTAGTATTCAAATAGGCAATATGACACATTACTTTATAATCTCGTTAGCATAGAAATAAAGCGAGAAAGGGGGTGCTACAACAAAATACTCTTGTGGCAACTAAAATTATAGAGATGAAATCAGGCACGGAGATCAGGGGGAGGGGGCTTGGCCTCCCCGTCTCCCAAGTAGTTCTCTATATATTATATTATTATAATAGAATATGATTTATATACAAAATAGTTAACTATAAATAATAATAAGTTGTATATAATGACCCCCCATCTCACATTTATAAGTTGAATAGATATAGATATATTCGTATTTGATCCGTCACCATATCCATATCTTACAGGTTTTGACATCTGTATCTGTGTTTGTTTTCAAATAGATACGGATATCCATATCAGTTTCATATCAACAAACATCTCTATCTGTATATGTATATCTATTTTAATATATAAATATTATCATTTATTTATTATAACAAAATTGTATACCTTCTTTCACATATTCAGTATAATTGTTATGATCTCAACACATTTAGTATATTTTTATCATATGTATTCCATGCAATACATGTATATTTAAGCTAATATATAGAGTATTTCTAATATTATTCATATACGATCGGTATCAGTTTTATGTCGATATCTATTTTTTTACGGATGTGATGACATATTTTTCATCCGTCAATATCTATACAGACATCCACATTCGTACTTAAAAACATATAACGATGTGGGAATACCTATATCCGTTTTTTTCATCCTTAATCCTGCCCATCTCCCAATAAAAAATCAATAATATGAGATGAATGCAATAATCTAACTATCAACATTTGTATATTTTACGTAATTGCATATTACACATAACCCCAACAACAAAATAACTATATAGTGATTATTTAAATTCATCACCATAACATCCCTTTTTAAATTGTTAATGGCATGTATTATTTCCATTGTGAAATGATCTTTTTATACTTGAAATAAAGGATAAATGTAGTACCCGTTGTTACATCAATACTAGTGACCGTACAGAATGCTTAGCTATTGCAATTTTAGTAGAGATGATTAGTTCAAAATTTAAAAAATAGTGATGGATAAGTATTCTATATGATCCTTCACTGATGATATAGTAATAAATATTGTATTCCTCGCTAATTCTAATATAGAAATTATTTTGTAACAAATATTATTCATCACTATATACTTAAAAAGGGACGAAATATGACATCTTAAAAAACATCTATATAAACTCATTTTTTGTTGTAAATTATTCCATTTATTAAAGAAATATACTTGACTGTTAACATTTACATATTGTAAAATATATATTTTATATCTTTTTAAAAACTTCATTTAAAAATAAATAAACTCAACAAAAAGGTGCAATTATTAAGATAATCAACAAATCTGGAGTATAAAGAATATTCTCATTCTATAAAAGATACCAAAATGACGATATAAATGGCCAGTTATGGACAAGCATTTAGGTATTTCCATATCTACATCTTTTTTAATACATGATTATGGATGTCGATGTTGAAATCAACGAATATGAATAATGTATTACCATATCCTGGAAATTTTGCATGGGATATAAAATCCACTTCAACATTTGCAATATCACAAGAAAAAAACTTTGACAAAAGAGAAATAATCAGTAAAAACTGTCGCTTATTTTATAATCAACCTCTTGAATTGATGTGTTAAGCACTCCACAAAGTTAGGTTTGTTGTCCATGTCGTGTTAAGGAAGACATAGTATCATGAAATGTGCTATATATTAATTGAATGATTGTCATGGTAAAAAACAATATACATATTTATTTCAAAAAATATCAAATTATAAAAAAAGGTAAAAGATTTCATATTTGTAACTAAAAATAATCTACAGCTATATATTAAAACCAATATGCAAATACATGCACAAATATATGTGGACATCAAAGTGCATTTGTATATGTATTTTTTTAAACATATACATATACGATATTATACGAAATTGGTAATATATATCTCCTTTACATTCCTACATTAGGAGCGATGTAATTTTATTTATTAAAAATCTCAGTTTTAATGGTGTAACTTAATATCGTGTTAATGAAAGCATATTGTTAATTGAAGAATTTTATAAGGGTCTTTTTGTCAATACAGTATTTGTTGGGATATTTATGTGAAATTGTAAGTTTACAATAGTATCTTTGCGAAATACATATTTTAATAATTACAATGAGAAATAATAATAAAGATGAATTATATATATAGTCGCAATAATTTGACCCCTAAGTAGAAATTTTTGGATTCGTCCCTGGATGAAATTCTTTAACAACCAAACATTTATTTACTAGAGAAAGTTTCGATGTTCATACTAAAATTGTTACTGCATATCATACTAAATACATGACACTAAAACAATCTATTTTTACAAGGTGTGGCATATATTCAAGAAAACTATAGCTACTATCTTTTGGCAATGGTCACTGATGATCTTGATATTTGAAATGGGTTGCTACAAGCCAAATTTCGATCATTAAAGTTTGTTGTCACAATGTGTTTTTGTTATAGTGTGACTAGTTAATCAAGCATTAAGAAGTTGGAACCTTGTATTTAGCCAAGGAATAATTATCGACCAAATCCAATTCCTAGATCAAGATCCAAAATCGCCAATGGCAAGAAAAACTTTTTTTAGCTATCTATTAATCTTCAAGAGAGAATTGTAAAGAATTCATATTCTTGTTACATATTTTTAAGTAAGAGAACTCATTAGATTTTACTTTAATGGCAAAAGCCTTCTTTTCTTCTATTGTTATTCTCTTCTGATATGCCATTCGTCAACTTCATAATGTAAGCCATTAATTGCATTATTTATCTTGTTCCATGATGGTAATTGTAGAATTCTTGACTCAAATAAGGATGATGTATTGTATATTGCTACTCCATTTTAAATTACAATTACAACGTCTTTACTTAATATAGTTGATTAGAGTTCCCGTTCTGCTTTGGAAATTTAATAACAAACCTTTCGCATTCATAGACCCCCCTTGATAAAAATCTAGTATATCAATAATATTGTATTAGCCAATACAATTCGGTGCATAACACGCGATTATATTCATTTATACATATTTTGACATTCTCCACCATTTGAAAATAGTATGAATTTGGATATAGTTTTGATATCTACATACATATGTATATGTGTTTTCACATATAACTATAGTCGTTTCCAGCATACTTTCATACTCTTGCATTATATTTGATGTAAAGTATTTTACACATATAACCATCTATATTTTCATAGTTACACGTTCGAGCATTATGTAGTTTCGAATTATACATAGAACTCTCAATAATTTCTCTATCTTCGTCGTGCACCCCTAACGTATAAGCATGTTAGTCAAACCGTTACGTTTAACAATATAAATTGAAATGTAATATATATATATATATATATATGGAAAAAAAGAGTATGCTCCGTGGGTGTAACTAACTTACATGTTCCCACCTCAAAGGGAAAAATCACAACCGTAGGGGAGGGTTTTGTGAGGTTACTTTACATTTAATATAAAGTATTTTACACATATAACCATCTATATTTTCATAGCTACACGTTCGAGTCTTATGGAGTTTCGAATTATACATAGAACTCTCAATAATTCCTCTATCTTACATAGTGCACCCCTAACGTAAAAGCATGTTAGTCAAACCGTTAAGTTTAACCATAGAAATTGAAATGTAATTAATATATATATATAGGGAAAAGGGAGTATGCTTCCTGGTTGTAGCCAACTTACATGCTCCCACCCCTTTTCTCCTGTATTTTTTTATTTTTCTGAAATGAAACCTATTGAGATTTAGATCAGAATATGTCGTCAAGGTGCCATTAAAAATTCGACTTGATTCGAGACTTCTATCCCCTCCATCCAGACTTTCGAATTTTAACGGTCTCAGAATTGCTGAAATTGATCCCCTTCAGATGGAGGGCATGTGAGTCTCTGTTTCTGACGAAATTGGAATGACATGTTCGGGAGATATAGTTATGAATTTACATATTTTTATTTTCCAAAAAAATAAAAAAAGAGGGAAAAATAGATGTGGGAGTAGCCAATTAGCTACACCCAGGGAGTAGCCTCCTTTAACCCATATATATATATATATATATATATATACATATATATACATATATATATATAGGATATCTTTCAAATGAGACATGGTCCTTCCATTGATAAGGAAGGCCAATGATCTCAACCATTCATAATTAATCGTGTGGTAGGTATTAATGGCATGTTAATATTATTTATAAATTAAACAAAAACCCATTTTGGTCTTTATACATAATCTAAATATAGTATGTAAATACATCAATTATCTTCTCCATTGATGTCACATTAATTAAGGGCTACAATTGAACCCCCAAAAATAGGATTCTTCGTTGAAATTAGAGGGAGCACCGCCCCTTCTTTTCTGTGATCGAGGGCAGTGGTGTTTCTTGCTCCGTGCGAAGGGGATCGGCGGCTCCAGACGACGGTTGGAGGAGAGGTCCACCTCCGCTACCCAGGTACTCCTTCTGCTCGTGACCATCGCCGCCGTGGTCGTTGTTCACTCCATCTCCGTGCCGCTGACGTAGATCTAGGGGCGTGTGTCGCCGTCCTTCCGTCTGAAAGGATAGTCCCTCCACCTCAATGGAGCCCACCCTCCTCCGCCCGAGCCATGCCGCGAGGGAGTTTCGCCCTTTCGGTCCTCCAACTCCGCACGCCGCCCGTCGACAGCCCCATGCCAGGAGCCCGCCCTCCTCCGCCCCGTGCCTAGAGTCCACATCGCCATCGCCGAACTACCCTCGATGGAGCTCGCTCTCCTCCGCCCGAGCCATGCCGCGAGGGAGCTTCGCCCCCTCCGCTCCTCCAACTCCGTACGCCGCCCGTCGACAACCCCGTGCCTGGAGCCCCTTCCTCCACCGATGCCTGCAGGAGCTTTCGGTCCTCCCAGATCTTCCTCCTGTGGGGGTGGGTCCCCTCCACCTAATATGCCCGTAGCTTCATGGCTGATTGCCATCTTCCGTCACCGACCCGCTCAAAGTCCCATGCCTCGCCTTGAACACGCAGCCACCCCCGACGTCTGCAGGAGCTCTCGGTCCTCCCAGACCTTCCTCCTGCGCGGGTGGGCCCCCTCTACCTGATTTGCCCGTAGCTTCATCGCCGACCGCCATCTTCTGCCGCCGACCTGCTCGAAGTCCCACCACCTCGCCATGAACATGCAGCCACCCCCGCCGCCCTTGCTTGAGGGAGAAGAAAAGGGGCGGCACCTCCTGTTTTGTCTTGAGAAGAAAGGATCGAAGAAGAAAAGGGGCGACACCTCCTGTGCGGATGCGATGAGGCAGCGTCCGGTTGACAGATGGGCTCCAATTTCATAATACACATATTTTCTTGTGTGTTTTACAATTTTGATATTTATTATTATTATTTTGAGTTGTATTATACATATATGATGTTTAGTTTTACATGTCAATTGGATGTGAATGAAAAATTGTAGTTTTCATGTGTATTATACATTTTGGATATGCATTACATATTTTGGATGTGTATTATACATTTTGGATGTGTATTATACATATTAAAATCATGTATTATACAATTTTATAAAAAGGTTTGCAGATTTCACGTGAATCAAGAAAATATAAAAATAGTTAATGTATTGCTAATATGACTTGTATTCTACAAATAACTATATAAATTTTACAAAATGACCGATGAAATTTCGATGAATCATGGATTATACAAAAAAGATATAATCGTTACAAAAGGAACCGCATATTATACGAAAAAACGTGTGAGAATATAAATGTTTGTCCCATGTTATGTCGCCCAGCACAAAATTAGACATTATTAAATATGGTATTACGGAAAAATGCTAAAAATAGATCTAGCTACATTTAGTATTTCGAAATCTTAAATACTATCCATAATTAATGCAAATCATGATACCCAAAATACCCTTTTGGGCAAACAAATTGATCAAACCGTTAGATTTGAATCTAATGGCTATGATCGTTGGCCTTCCTTACACATGGAAGGACCATGTCTCATATGAAAGGCCCCATATATATATATATATATATATATATATATATATGAGGAAAGGGATCCTACTCCATGTAGTAGGTAACTTACGTATTCCACTTTCTTTTTTTTCAATTTTTTTTATTTTTTTGAAAAATGTCGGTGGATTTTCACAATTATATCCCTCTAATATGTCATTCAAATTTCGTCAGAAACAGAGACTTATATGGCCTCCATCCAGAACATGAAAAATACAGCAAATCTGTGATCATTAAAAAATGATTGTCTAGATGGAGGCCGTAGGAGTCTCTGTTTCTGATGAAATTTGAATGACATATTAGAGGGATATAGTTATAAAAATCCATGGAAGCATTTTAAAAAAACAAAAAAAATGAAAAAAAAAGAAGAAGAAAACGGAGTAGGTAAGTTACCTACTCCATGGAGTAGGATACATTTTCTCATATATATATATATATATATATATATATATATATATATAATGTATGTGGGGGGAGGGGAAGGAGTATGCTCCTTGGATGTAGCTAACTTACATGCTCCCACGTCAAATGTTGTAATAATTTTTAGCTTCCTCCATGTTCTTCCTTCTTCTTTATAAATAGGGTTGTAAACGAGCTGAACTTGAGCGAACCAACCCAAGTTCGGTCCAGTTCATTTAGCATACTTTCTGGCTCAGGTTCGGTGCGGCTCGATAAAATGGAAATTGTAATTAGGTTCGGTTAGGCTCGGTAAGGTTCGTAAAGGTTCGGTTCGGGTCGTTAAATGTTCATTTAAGAATAAATATTGTTCAGAAGTTTCTGTTCAAAGGGAAAAATCGCAACCGCAGAGGAGGAGTTTGTGGGGTTTCGGGAATAGGGAATAGGGACTTAGGGAGTGGATGGCCGGATGGGTATGTGAAAATAAGTGAATAGCCCTTATGTTAATATAAAATATATTTTTTTCCTTACATATACAATATGTATGTATACATACTTTTATGCATGTATGTGTGTATATAATCAAACTTTTAACGAATCGAACCTGAGCGAACCTATGTTTTTGAGGTACGGTTCGTTTATTTGATCGAGCTCAAGCTCGTATTTAGATTCGGTTCGTTTATTTTCGAATCGAACTTTTAGCGAGCCGAATCTGAACGAATATCGAACTTGAGAATTTTCGGACAGCTCTAGTTGTGAATCATATTGAAGCAAATCTTAAAGATTAGGTACAATATTATTACTTTTCAAAGTTCATGTACCGTGTTGAGATTAGTTGTAAAATCCAAGGACTTTCATGTAATTTACAGTGCATCTCCTGAAGCCACACGTGGATTTCCCTCTCAAAGAAAGAATAAGTGCGTTTCCGATTTGGAGCGCGTGGGAATCTTTCTAAAGCAAAGAGACGCACCGAGATGGCAATTTTCCACTCAATATGATTTGGGAATCCGCGAAAGAGGTTCTCTTTTTACGTCGGGCCCGAACATGTGCACGCCAATAAAGCCCATCTCCTTCCTTTGGGCCTTCATATCCACTTTGTTTTTTTTCCATTTCCACTTTGTTTTCCATTACAAGTTCTAAGTGCTAGAAATCCATTCAATTCCGGACAGAGAGAGATACAGTTCAATTGTTTTTTTTTAATACTAGAAGGGAGTTGGGAGATTTCGAATCATGATCTTTTAACGTGGGAGCCACTGCTTCTATCACTAAATCATTAGGAGTTCAGTTTAATTGTTTATTTAATATAGAAATATCAAGAAATCAGTGGGGATAAGATCTGATAGATAGATTAAACTGATTTCCATCATTACTCTTTGTAAAAGATTCAGTTTAATTGCTTATCGCTCCATAATGGTTGGGAGTAGTTAAAAGCTATGAGTCCACAAAGATCGAATCTATCTATCTATATTTATCTATGTTTTGCTTTAAGCATTAAGCAAAGCTTTCTCCCACTTTAAGTAGGATCGTTTTACTACGTTGATTCTTATCAAATTCATGTTGCAATATCCAACTATTTTTTATGCAGCCTTTCGGTTATCTAATGCAACCCTACTCGAGAGGGATTTGAATTATGATCTTCCAGGTGGTAGGCAAACTACTCTACCACCATACCATTGAAGTGCGTACATTTATTTATCTATCTACCCGACATATAATGAACTGTGGTTGATTATATTTATCAATTTATCTACTTACAATATATAGGGACCGCTTCAAATGAGGTGGGGGCTTACCATTTTCATGATAAGCCATCAACGAGATCCATAGGATCTCTGGATCTCGATCCAATGGATGCTTCAAAAATATTATCTAAAAGGATATTTCCATCATCCGATTTATTGATTTCAAAATTTATTTAATAGCTTTGATTTATTGTTTCAGGCTTCTCTTTATTTGTTTTTCAATAATATATTTATTTATTTATTTCCAATTTCATTCTCAGTTAATTAGGTTTCACAATCCAACGAGTTTTATAGAAATAATCTTAATCCTTGTAAATTCATTAATACATTTTTTACATTCTCAATTAATAGTTTTAAGTAAAATGTGTAAATATTGTTTGGTTCTTTGTAAAATGAATTGTAGAATAGCGATACATTGGTTATTTTTAATAATTTTATCAATATTCTTTAATAATATGGTGCATAAACTATGTTGGAGGAGGCAAGGTCATTGATTATTTGTAATGATTTCGTGCTTCTATGTAAAACCTACACTCTTTTTGTAAATATTTGTATGTAACATGTCAAAATCGCAATATTAGCATCCTTTTTGTAGAAAGTCATTCTATCTTTGCAGAATTGGTATGGTTGCCTGCGAGAATAGAAAAGGAAACATATAGAAAATAAAAATATGTTTGTAAAACCAATGAAAAAATATCTAAAGTAAATACCAATAATGTAAATTATTATACCACAACGTAAAATAAGCCATTGTTGCTAAAATCAAATTGAAAAAACCTTCCACCAAGTAAAACCTGTCAAAACTCAGATAACACATTGCACCTCCATCCTCCAGGACGCAACCCAACCCTCCATGCCACTCCACATCACGTACTCCTCTGTCATCTAAACCATGAACCGCGATGCTCCACCTTCCAGGTCCCATCGCCACGTAACCCCCTCTCTATTTGCCCCATAGGGAGAACCCAATGACACCTTGACGAAAAAGTGATACACATATGCATCATGCCTTGTTGACGAAAAAATGACTCCATGAGCGCACCCCCTTCCTCTAGGACACAACACAACCCTCCATGTCGTTGCACGCTCCTCTGTAATCCAGACCATGCACCGCCCCACTCCTCCACCCTCTAGATCGTGTCACCGTGTGGTCCTCTCTTTATACGGCTAGGATTTTCTGTAGGGATAACCCAACGAAAAAATCAAACCACATACGCTTTTTTTGTAGGAGATGGGGATGACGAGTATGTCCTCACGTATGTGTGTCGCTGCATTGCCATGCTCATTTGCCATCTAAACCTTGCACCGTTGGGTTCAACCACCATTGTCGGAAAGACATGGAGGGAGGGAGAGAGAGAGTAAATGAGGGGAAAATATAGGTTATAAATTTATCACATTCTATTTTTAGAATGTGACAAAATGACCACAACAAGTTCCTCGACATTAAAATGATAAAAAAATAATATTTTATTAATTTCAACCATGTGATTAAAAATAGAAGGGTGAGACTAATAGCTCACCATGGGGATGGTGAGCTCCCACCTCATTTGAAGTATCTTTTATATACACACACACATGTCGAGAAGAGAGGGAGAGAGAGGAATCCGCGCATTCCAAACGGAATCTTCTAGAAATCAAGTAATTATTACGAATTATTTTTTTTCCAAAAATGAAAACTAAAATCTCTCTTCAAAATTCTTCTTGACGTCTCAATAGCCAGCTGATGAATACTCATTCATCACTCTTTATTCTTTTATTTTAACTACAAAACCTATGCAAAACACATGTAGATATGTGTAAATAGAATAAAATACCATAAGACATGCATTGTTTAAATTACAATAATTAGCATGTTTTTGTGCATAAATAAAAGAATAAAGAAATAAAAGAAAATGAGGGAAAATATTTAGAATAAATATTGAGCGACCTAATCCCAAAGGAGGGCTCAGTATGGGCCTGACCGCAAAAGAATTCAAGTAGAGAGAGATAGGGAAGCTCAATTGTGTGTACATATACCTATGTATATAAATAAAATTATTTTCCTCTAAATAAAAATAAAAAGTGTTTTGTACATATTTCTAAAGATAAGCTAAAATAAAAACGGGAAAAACAAAAGAAATAAAAAGAAATAAAATTCTCTCACCAGTGTACATAGACCATGTATATAGTATAACCTATCTATTTATTTTCCCTTGTAAATAATTAATAAAAATCTAATAAAAATATTTTCACATTCCATATTTCATGATGTAAATAAATAAAATAAAAATTAGAAAAATAAAAATAAAATAAGAAGAAAAAGAATAAAAATCAAAATCCACCTTGTACATATACCATGTAAATATGTAAATAAAAGTATATATTTAACCTATGTAGATAAATAATAAAAATAAAATAAAAATACCCTTTTTATTCCAAATTTTTTGTTTTAAATAAATAAAATATAAAATTGGAATAAATGTATAAAAATAAACAATTAAAAAATAAAAATAAAAAATACATATATGTATATACCAATATACAATAATAATATAATGTAAATATATAATTTATATTTCAAAAAAATAAAAATCACTAAAAAATTATTTGAAAATAAATAAACATTTTTCATGTTTAAGGTTTTTCGAAATAAAGTCATTTAATATTTTTATCGAATTTCAAATAATTAATAAAAGGTTAATTCTGATTGGTCCACGGGGGAATGTTGACTCTCGGTCAACTCTCCCCCCGCGGACCTCTTTCTCGCGGATCCATGTACCTGATCCGATTTTCTCATATTTATCCCCACATGATCCGAGCTCCAAATACCCAAACCCCCGGCTCCATTTGATCCTCATTCATCCGAGACCCTCGCCCGGGGTTGAATCTAGGGATCCGAGCTTCACAGAGCCATGCCCGATCTCATCTTCTCGGACCCTCGGTTGTATAAAGCTCCACCTCCGGCCAACTTTCCCCACCATCTTTTGCTTTCCCCCTCGACGCCAGTGAGCTCCTCGCCACCGCCTGAGTGACAGCCGTGCGGATGAGGGTTGCAGCGAGGCCCGGGCAGCCGGGAACCACTGATCCGGTGACGATCATCGCCGTGCGCCGCCGCGAGGTGCGCTCAGCCTCGGGAAGCGACGAACCCTTGAGGCAATACCCCCGGAGCTCCGCTAGCTCCTGGCACAGTCGACTTCAGCCACCCATTAGAGCTTAAATTTAGGTTTCGCCCAAATCAGCTCAGTTCGCTCCGCCGCCGCCATTCACCTTCTCTGACCATCCATCTGCCAATCCGACTCGCCCTTCACGTTCACCAGTCTCCTCTCCCCTTCTTCACCCAGCCATCCCCCCTGACTCGCCCCTGATGAGGATAAAAAGAATCGGTTTCGCGGCCTTCACTTTTTAATTAAAGAAGAGAGTGAAGTGTCTGTTGTAGCGAGAAGCCGCGAAACAAAAGAGTTTCAGATTCTTGAACCTATCAAACAAATTTACGGTTTTCTGTCGGAAAACCGTTCACTAATTATTTAACCAGGCAAGTGTTCCTGGGTCGAACTCAAGGAGGCAGAATATCTTCCCTAATTTTTCTTCTCGTGATTTTATTTTAATTCTTCTTAAGTCAGAATGCCTTTTTTTAGTGGTTTTTATTTTTGTAATTTTTATTTGATTTTATTCTTTTCAAATTTTTATTTAATTTTCAAAAAGGGATATTTTTTCAAAAGATTTATTTATTATATAATAGGTGGATAGAAGATAGATGATACTATATAGGATAGGTGATCGAGGTTCGAGCCGCGTACTCGAACTACACAAGAAACCAAAACAAAACGAGGCGGTTTTCGAGAAAATCAAAACACGTTAAAATCTCGTCGAAAAGCCGCGAAAACTTTATACTAGGTAGCTGGGGTAGTTGTGTAACTACACTCCAAGAATCGTCGAAATCCGAGGTCAAACGAACAAGATACAGCCCCTACAGCCAGGGGCATAAGCGTAAAAAAAAAACTAATTATAATGTTCTCAAAAAGGTCCACAAGGACTGTTCTGCAACAAAAAATACAAGAAATCTTACAATTAGGTCCCTGCGGAGGGACCTAATTGTAATTAATGGAAACTTGTAAGGCGGGTTGCAAATCTGGAGACTGTGGCTGGGCTTATGATATAAAATTCACACCGGTTCGTGATCAACGGCCGAGATTAAGTCGTGCGCGTTGCGATCTGACGGCTCTCACGTGACACGTGGCGCCAAACTGTGCGCCCACTGTTCTCGAGTCAGTTGGAACTCCTGGCGACGGGCGACTTCGCCGATTTCTTCCGGCCAAATGACGGTGATTTGGACACTCCGGCGGGGCCAGAGGGGTGGCTCCTCCACCCCTTGAGCTCACCCGCGGTGGGAATGACAGCGGCGGCGATCCGAGGCGGGCGCGGTGGCTCGAAGAAGATGAGGTCTCGGCGGTGATGGCTAGTTAGCTGTTCTGGTGACCGATCTTGAAGATGAGTTTCATTGAAACTCGAAGCTTCTCCATGGTGAATAACAACCGCGCGAGGAACCTGGGCCTGCAAGGAAAATATGCATATGCTCGATTCTTGATGAATCGGCCGAGAGATTAAGCAATCAAAGTCCAAAGTTTGAAGAAAAATCACATAAACTCAGCCAAGCAACCAATATGCGAAGAAGATGACGGTTTGCGAATCGATTTGAATCGACTGGAACGTGAATCGAAGTGGATTTGATCTTGCGTTAAAGCTGGGTAATTAGGCTATCTAAAAACGCTATTAGCCACACTAATCGTGGCTCGGATATCGAGATAGAAAATCGCAAAGTGGATGAATATGTCTGGGATTTCCAAGTGTATACCTGGAAAAGGATGCTCGACGGTCGCCTTCGCCGGAGCTTCACGCTGCGATGGCGGTGATGCAAGGCGGCGCAGCCCTTGGAACTCTTCTCCGATGAACCTCTTCCTCGCGAGCCCTTCCCGCGGCGCTGTCACCGCTCGAATGGGTTGGAATCAGGTGGGGAAGTTAGGTAGTCGGTGCACTGGAGCTGGATAGCTTGGAGGCTGGAAGAAGTTGTTGGTTAATGGCGAACTTGGGGAGCTTTTATAGGGACGATGCTTGGGCTCCAAGCCCAGATCAAGGGCTGGCGGTGTAGTGGTTGTTAGGAGGAAAGGATGGAGGGTCTGGATGGTTCAGAAGCTCAAGAGGCGCGCGGGAAAATTGGTGGAAGTTGGGGGTTGGTTGAAGGCAGCTGGGCGCAACAGCTTCTTGGAGAAGAAGCTCCAGGTGCTGACACGTGTCAGCACCTGGTTGGTCCAGACCTTATAATTACTTATAAATAATTATAAAATAGCTATGTACATTATTTCAAGTAGGTGTAATACAAGAAAGTTAAATAATTTTATTTCTAAATTTTGGTATGATTTACTTTTAATAAATAATAAATATTATTTAAATATAAATATTTTTTAATAAATATGTATTTATAAATAGGTTTTGAATTTTTTTAGTTTAATAAATAATTAAGTAAAAATTAATTTTATATTTTATTTAATTATTAGGGCATTAAATAAGACTTATACAAATTTTTATAGATTTTTATGAATTAATTTACATATTTTAATAATATAAGAGGAATGTGGCTATATAGGGATCAATTATACCTATATTTTTGGGGTATTTGTTTTTATAAAAATAATAAATAGTCTCCAAAAATTATGAAATAATTTATGGTGAATCTATAAGATCATGAAATAATTTAAAAATTATAAAATTAAGAAAATATTAAATAAGGTGTGTTACATAAAATAAATAGCCCAGAAACCCTTTGTCTTTTGGTCCCAAAACCGACTTTTTGCAAACGGACTCCGATTCAGTGAAACCACCTTTATTAATTAGATAATATTATTTTATGAACTTTAAAGGTGAGTAGAGTGAAATTGGAGTTCGTATGAGGAAGTTATGATGTTCGGAAGTTGAGATTTTGACAAGTTGTAAGCTGGATTTCTTGGCATATTTACAGGGTAATATTTTTTAACTTATTTTTATATTTTTATTTACATTTTATGAATAATTAGGAGAAAGATTTGGTGAAGAATAAGTTAAGATGAAATAATTAAAATTCTTTGAAGTTTGTATTTATTTAATAAATAGTGGAAGGTGTATATACATGAGATAGATTATTTTTATTGAGTTTTCTTTCCTTATCTCCCCCTACTTATTGGTTTGTCGACCAATCCATGCTGACTTGGTCTCGGGGGTTAGGCTATAAATATATCTTACAGTTATATTTATAGTTTAAGTCATATTACATATATATACATATATTCCATATGCCTTTATTTTTTCTTTTTCTGATTCCTTTATTTATTTACATGAATTTAGTGGTTAAAAGTGGATATTTACACATTGAATGGGGTTTTGTTAAAATATGAGAATTAGTGAGTTTTTACATGTATTTGTTAAGGGTTTTAAGACAAAAATGCGACAGAAAAGTTAATGAATCATGGATTCATCAACCCCTATACTTAAACTTTGCTAGTCCCTTAGCAAACACTTATTTTGAAAAAGTAAGTGAAAAAGAAAGAAAGTTAGAATGAATTTGTTTTCCTAAACCAATTCATGAGAACAGACAAAGGACAGAGCTCGATCGGGCCTGAAACAAGCATTTGTCGGAACCTTAACTAGGATTAGGATTTCATCCTCAACAGTCTTCAAGTTTCCATAATCCTTACTCAAGATCACTTCATCGGCTAGTTCAGACTCACTTATTCATATCGCAAACTCTATCATCTTTGAAGTCAACTTGTACAGTGTGTGATTGATTTAGCTCTTCCTGCTTAGAGAAACCGAAGAAACCGTCAATCCGGCTATACAAACTCCTATGGCTTCCTCATCTCGCTACTCTTTCCTCGGGGAGGGAGGTATTCCCTTCTGAGTTCAGTTCTGCTATGTCCACAATCGAATATAGGGAGAAGTTAGAAGAATGAGAAAAGAAGTGGAGTGCGACCAATGTAGACGCCTCTCCTTGTGAAGCCCAACCGGTGTAGCTGAGTCTCCACTAAGATGTGCAGGCATATTTGGTGGAAGCTTTGACCAGTTTGGTCTATTTGGTGGCTTCTGCTTTGCA